>OY728127.1:795194138-795819138 GCA_963277665.1 Viscum album
GTGCGCCATTAAAGGCGGCAAAATTGCATTTTTTCAAAAATACTTATTTTACCAAAAAAATTATTTTGTTCTTTCTAGAAAATGTGTAAGATGAATAATAATGTTCTAAAATACAAAATTTAGTTAATACTATTCATAACGTCTAGTTCATAATAATATTATAATAATATATCATTGTTTAGTAAAACCTGGTGTTGCGTACAACACACGCTATCGAGGAAGGCCGTGATTGCGTGTAATGCAAGCCAAGTCAGGGTTGCGTATAGTGCATGACTCCTTTGTTGTTGCGTATAACAAAATACATTGAATATATATATATATATATATATATTCAATGTTTCTTAGAATAAATACTATCAAACAAACATGAAATTGTGTGTAACACGATCCAATATTAGTGTTGCGTATATTTCAAGCTAATACAGTGTTGCGTATAGCACAAGATAATCTTGGTGTAGCGTACAATAGAATATATGAAAGAAATTAAAATGAATATATCTTATAAAATCTCGGGTTGTTACATTCTACCCCCCTTAAAATTAATTTCACCCTCGAAATTCATCGGGGTTATAAATAGTTTACTATTCATAGAAACCCACATTGTAAAAAGGAATACTAAAACTTAATTTTAAAAACTAAATTATGAAATGTAACGATTACCCAAAATAAGTCATCATTGGGTTTCCATATAGGAGAACATAGGTGACAATATGGATATGGAAGAGAAATCTAAACATCATGTTCTGATGAAGAGTGGTAGAGAACATGGCTATGAAAAAGCCAACAATCACAAAGCCATAAATTTTTGATGATCCAAGGTACCATTTGATTCATCGGATATAAGGACACTAGGAAAACATTTTTTCATATTCAAGATCATTTCCCTAAAGTTGTAGAAATTGGAATTAGAAGAAATACGTTCTTGATTTTGGTATAATCTCACCATTGGTCATTCCTTGGACAATTTCCACTTCATCTCTTAAAGAAATGAAGTTGAATTTTTCATTCGCGATGTGTTATCAGATCATATGATAGAATGACAGTTCATTCCATCAGTCTCAAAAAAAAGTGTGCAAAAGTTATCAAATATACATAAGTCCATCTATAGTGAGATCAATTATATATGATTCCAAAAATGGACTTATACTTCATCTATCATACCGCTTAATAAAATAAAACTGGTTTCTACTTACTAGGGAATTCCTGTAGGCCAGTGGTATGTGATAAAGGCTAGTCGCACTTCGGTTGTGGGTTCGATTCACACAGCCTTGTCCGACGTGATGGGATGTCGCTTATTCTACAGGTTGTCCTTTTTTTCAAAAAATACATTATTATAACTTTCCATCAATAATATCAAAAAAGTTCTATCCTTAAACAATACTAACTTATGTATACCATAATCCATTCCTATCTTTACGCTTATCTAAAATACTGTTGTCCAATCTTATATTATAGTGAAAACGATTACCAAAGAGTTCTTATAACAAGCATGTTAATACCATCGTTGATCCCCATATATCATAAGATATGTCTTGTTGGTCACATTCCAAAAATTTGAAGGCCTTAATCATGTATTCTCTTGAAAAAAAATTAATACCCATTGAACCTTAGTGAAAACATGAATGCAGTTAAAAAGTTAACACTTTCCACATACCAAAATCCTAAAAATTCTATATACTCAAACCATGATATCACTTAGTCCTTATATGAATCATGATCTCATTAATACTTTCAAACATTTCATTTTCTCCTTATCCCGTCATTATGCACATATCATCTGCTTTCAAAAATATTTGAATCACTTTTCATGGTTACCGATACCATAAAATTATTGAAAACCACAATAGACTAATTCAAAAATATTCTAATACACCATAAAAGTACCTCAACAACATTATTCTTGAATACCCATATATAAACACTTCAATCCATCCTCTTCAATGATTGTCCTGAAATAAGTCCTTCCTTGATTTAGAAGTAACATTTTAGGTCAGGGCATTGAGTTGGGTAATGCCCATGTTCTCCACAAATAATACATTGAACTCCATAACAATCTGTCACTCTATGACCCTTTTCTCTACACAGATAATAGTTGTCCCTCCATTTGAGGTATTCCTCAAGGTTCCTCTTCCCTTCTTTAGAAATCTCAATCTTCCTTTATTTATGCTCCTCAACATATGAACATGCATAAATGTATATCTTCCTCTTATTTGATGAATTAGGAATACCATTTAATTTCACCTTGTTAATCATATACCGCGATGACAGATTCGGCATAATCACAATATCTTTCTCTCTAGGCATTACATAATTTTGTTGCTCATAGTCACTAATTTTTCCATTGGATTCAATGTTAACCGAATTCTTTCTGGTTCCCTCCATTGACTAAAACACAAAAAAAATTCTGTGAGAGGAAAAAATCATGCTAGGGAAAACCACATAGTAAAGGGGGAGTACCCTCAATATCTAACATCTTAGGTTAAATTCTAAGATCTTTACCGTAGTTCTAGGACTATATCCTATACGTATACTTATCCTTAGGGACATCCCTAGACATACCTTAGAAATATCTCTAGGGATCTCACTAACGTTTTCGCATCGTAGTCTCCAAATGTTGATTAAACCTTTCCTATGATACCAACTGTAGAGACCCAAATCTTGACGTACATGGACATTACATTAGTTTTGTGTAATACTTATTACATAACAAAAACAGACACCAAAGGTCCGTAATAGTTTAGTGCCTTTGGAAACTTGGAACATAATATTCTAATCTTGGGGAAATATCCTCAACATCTCACATATTAATCTTCCCTTTTTTTACATAAAACCATTCCTTATATCCTGGGGAAAAGAAAACATAAAAAGGGTGAGCTCAAATTCTCAGTAAGGGCAAATATAGTGAACATAAAACAATCCATAAACATTTGAAAGCAAAAACATGAACATGAAATTTAAACATCAAATTCTTGAGCAAAGACATAAATCGTGGAAGTACGTAAGGAATATATCATAATGGAAAATCAACCATGATAAAATAAAATGGGAATAAAACCTATAATTTTTGAAACCATTCAGCATATATCATGATTTCCATAGTATCCAATGCATTGCTACCAAGACATCTTAGTGGACAAAGTCCCTTTCTGAATCAAGTTCACTCCTCGTTTCAGTCCTGTAACACTGAGCCGGATTAACTTACTGTTCCATCCATGTCTATATCATGAGATATAAATCTTTACCCAATTAATTGGAGGGAGATATAGGTCCCACCCATCTCATAATGAAATCATTCTTACTTGTGCCACAAAATAAACATACATCATTCATAATAACCCAACGAATAAAATGGGTTTCATAAACATCATCCCATCATCACATAATCCATATAAAAGAAATGGATATCATTTCATAATATGAAAATTGAAACCATATAAATCCTAGAGACATTATACTTGAAACATACACATATGAAAATAATTTCATCTTAGATGGAAAATGGTTTTGATAAAACACTTGAAATTAATTCATGAGGAAAATATTTTTTCTTATTCAAAATCAATTTCTTTTCAAAAAACCTCATTCAATTTTAAAAGAAATAGATTTTGTTGAAAATAGTCATGAAATTATTTGGAGGATGCTTCATGAAAATAAGGCTTTATAAAACCGTAAAAATCCGTTCACGCTATATAAGTTAAAAATAACATTTTTCTCGTACTTTTGCTGGAAAAGTCAAAAAGTTCCTCATGAAAGAATGATTGCATACATACCATGTTGTAAAAGTCACAAATGGGTAAAAAGGACATTAAACATACATGAAAACACTTTTATAAAACATAGACATGGATGATAGAAATAACCCCAATAAATACTTACGAATAAACAATCTCGTATAAGAATGAGATTGGAATAATTATCCCTTACCATATGTCTGATATGCTTTGTATGTTTCTGAACCTCCTGTATAATGATTTAAATAATTTCATTGACTTATTACATAATCATATTCATTTTTATGATATCATATATGGTTCACTTATGACTATATATTTCCCTTTCTTTTGTAAATTCATGTTAAAGTAGTGTTTTGGTTAAAATCGTTTCATTTGTCGTTCGTGTTTTAACTTGTAATTACTCATATGATTAATTAGATCATGATTAATTACATCCAGAATGTAAAACATGATTTATATATAATATATATTCATAATATACATATATATAATAGATAGATAAATGGAAATAAATACACTGTTCACGGAGACGGTAGGCCGTACGTATGCATGAACGCTGTTTTCGTTTCCTTATTGAATTGAATGGAATTAAATAGATGACATAGATATATATACATATGTCCAGTATAATTATTATGTCATATATTTCATGATTACTTATTATATATACTTTATAATCATTCATTAATGTTTAAACATTGAGAATGAATCTCATCGCGTCGTGGAGACGGTAGTCCATACGTACGCATGAGCGATGATATCATTACCATAATTATTGAATTAAATTAGAGTGGATGATACAATATATCAGAATCAGTATGTTGTTATAATAACTATGTATAGTTATTCTTTACACAATTATACCAATCCAAGTAAGGTGGTGTAGGAAAAACAGATTACGCCACGACGTGGAGACGGTATTCCGTACGTACGCACGCGCGGTGATTTCGTTTTCCGTAGGATGGATAGAAGGTGAAATGGGGTTGTTAAATATTTAAAATAACATATCAGTATATTAGTAATACTTATTTTATTAAATTATAATGAAACAACTAAAGAAGAAGAAGTTGAAGAAAAAATAAGCTTGAAATAATCGGTAGAAGAGATTACCTTTTCTTCGACGCACCTCCTTTAAACTTCTTCTTAGGGCACTAGGGTTGGTCTTTTGAGAAGACCAGTACCTATATAAGGTTTATAGGGAAGTGGGGAAGTGAAATTGGCAGAGTTTGGCTGAGCTTCAACGCTCAAAATGGTGTGAGGAAGAGAGGGAGGAGGTTCCCTTTTATAAGGGAGGAGAGGGGCACCTTTGGAATCCTCAAAAATATTAGTTTAATATAAATTAAAACCCCCCATAAAAACAACCAAAAATAACTCAATTCGAATATTAGATGAGATAGGGTTGTAAACTAATCAACCAATAAAATTTAGACAATTTTTGATCTTATTTTAAACCTTATCATTTTGATTTATCCTTATTTAATCTATTTAAGGTTATTTTTGGTAATAAAATTCTAAATTTTAAATGGTTATAAATAATCACTTATGTGTTGTTAATTTTCCATAATTGGATACTTTATGACATTTTCGACTATAAAAATCTCAATTTATAATTTTTAAATATTTTTGTGATTTTTAAACAATTTAATAATATGTTATTTTTATAAAATAACAATAGTGTCAATTTTGACACTATTCATTTATTTGAATTTACATAAAATCTACACAGAGGATATATTCTAAATAAAGAATTTAATAGATTCCTAACATGTCAAATGTGTCACGAAAATTCGTGGAGCACATTAAATAGTTCATATAATATTTATTTTAATATTTGTAAAACCATTTATTTGGTATATCTCTTAATAAAATAATTAGTACAACATTTTTGTATAATTATTTAATATAGTTTTTTTTTCATAAAATTTAAAAATAAAATCCTTTGATGAATATAAATATCAAAGCTTTTATAATAATAATTTTACTCGAATTTATCATATTAAAATAACAACATGTAAATTGTTATCTTTATTAACTTATGAAGGTGACAGCTTTGGAATCATTTAAAATAAAATATTATAAGTGTCATAATCGCCATAATAAGGAACCAATGGTCAAAAATTCGGCCAGTGGATGATTACGGTTTATATATACACTACTAATAATTTTTTTTCAGATTTATGGGCCTTTTGATATGTATTAATATTTCAATAAAAACTATATTATTGATTTATCACTAAATAAATTATTTCTGCATCATTAATGTATAAGATAATAAGGTAATTAAATAACGCTTTAAAATTACAAATAAATTTCCATTATAAAGAAAAACATTTTATCTTTAAAATGAGTATTTATAACCGAATTTAAATTCTGTATTAACTTATATTAAAAATACTTTAATTATTAAAGTTGAGTGAGACATATTTCACTTTCCTTTAAATAAAATAAACTAAAGGTCTTAATCACCCCCAAGTGGGTTCTAATGGATTCCATTTCGACCCAAATATGACATAGGATGAATTATAATCATCCAATTGTATTAAGACAAGTATTAGGATAATTTTATAATATTATATTTACCCTTAATTACCCAATTTACCTTTTACTATGGTAAATAAAATTTACTGTTGTTACTATTCATAAAGGCCAAAAATAAAAAGTAGTCTATTAATATAATTTGGACCTACTGATTCCAAATATGGAATCCATTTTTCCAAATTTAATACACAGGAGTTGCAGAAATTAAATTAAAATTAATCTCGTTGTCGAAAGAAAACGAGTTTTTGTTTAAAACATTGCAAAAGATTGAATTTATTTAACCTACGAATTCAATGTAAAATCAATGATAATGACATATATTATATTAAATGGTAAAAATATATTCTATTTATACTTTAAAACCATTAAATATTATAATTTAACCACATAAGTTATTACGATAAAAAAAGTTGTTTTTAATTAAAATATAGCGTGTTTTTACTATTCATTAAAATATGAATGTTATCAGAATAATATGAAACATTTATCCAAGGTACAATTTTATATCCTGATTCCAAAGGATGATTTTATTTTGTAAAATTGAACATATAAAATGTCAAAAACTATATCTAAAGTGGGTGCGCCATCAAAAGGTGGCAAAACTGCATTTTTTGAAAAATACTTATTTTACCTAAAAAATTTATTTTGTTCTTATACCATGTTCTAGAAAATGTGTAAGAATAATAATAATGTTATAAAATTCAAAATTTAGTTAATACTATTCATAATGGCTTGTTCATAATAATATTATAATAATATATTGTTGTTTAGTAATACCCGATATTGCGTACAAGACACGCTATCGAGGAAAGTCGCGATTGCGTGTAATGCAAGCCAAGTCAGGGTTGCGTGTAGTGCACAACTCCTTTGTTTTTGCATATAACAAAATACATTGAATATATATATATATACTCAATGTTTCGTAGAATAAATACTAACAAACAAACATGAAATTGTGTGTAACACGATCCAAGATTAGTGTTGTGTATACTGCAAGCTAATACAGTGTTGCATATAGCGCATGATAATCTTGGTGTAGCGTACAACAGAAGATATTAAAGAAATTAAAACCAATACATCTTATAAAATCTCAGGTTGTTACATTCTACCCCCCTTAAAATGAATTTCTCCCTCGAAATTCGTCGGGGTTATAAATAGTTTACTATTCATAGAAACCCACATCATAAAAAGGAATACTAAAACATAATTTTAAAAACTAAAGTATGAAATGTAATGATTACCCAAAATAACTCATCATTGGGTTTCCATATAAGAGAACATAGTTGAAAATATAGATATGGAAGAGAAATCTAAACATCAAGTTCTGATGAAGAGTGGTAGAGAACATGGCTTTGAAAAAGCCAACAATCACAAAACCATAAATTTTTGATGATCCAAGGTACCATCTGATTCATCGGATATAAGGACACTAGGACAACATTTTTTCATATTCAAGATCATTTCCCTAAAGTTGAAGAACTTGGAATTAGAAGAAATATGTTCTTGATTTTGGTATAAGCTCACCATTGGTCGTTCCTTGGACAGTTTCCACTTCATCTCTTAAATAAATGAAGTTGAATTTTTAATTCACGATGTGTTAGCAGATCATATGATAGAATGACAGGTCATTTTATCTTTCTCAAACAAAAAGTGTGCAAAAGTTATCAAATATACATAAGTCCATCTATAGTGAGATTAATCGTATATGATTCCAAAAATGGACTTATACTTCATCTATCATACTGCTTAATAAAATAAAAAAATTTTCTACTAACTAGGGACATCCTGTAGGCCAATGGTAGGTGATAAAGGCCAGTCACACTTCGGTTATGGGTTCAATTCCCACAATTTTTTCTGACACGATGGGCTGTCGCTCGTCCTGCAGGTTGTCCTTTTTTTCCAAAAAATATATTATTATAACTTTCCATAAATAATATCGAAAAAGTTCTAGCCTTAAACAATACTAACGTATGTCCAACATAATCCATTACAATCTTTAGGATTATCCAAAATACTGTTGTCCAGTATTATATTATAGTGAAAACGATTACCAAAGTGTTCATATATACAAGAATGTTAATACCATCGTTGATCCCCATATATCATAAGATATGTCTTGTTGGTCACATTCCAAACATTCAAAGGCCTCAATCAAGTATTCTCTTGAAAAAAATGAATACCCATTGAACCTTAGTGAAAACATGAATGCAGTTAAAAGTTAACACTTTCCACATACCAAAATCCTCAAAATTCTATATACTAAAACCATGATATCACTTAGTCCTTATATCAATAACGAGCTCATGAATACTGTCAAACATTTCATTTTCTCCTTATCCCTTCATTATGCGCATATCATCTCCTTTCCAAAATATTTGAATCAGTTTTCATGGTTACCGGTACCATAAAATTATTGAAAACCACAATAGACTAATACAAAAATACTCTAATACACCATAAAATTACCTCAACAAAATTATTCTTGAATACCCATACCTAAACACTTCAATCCGTCCTCTTCAATGATTGTCCTGAAATAAGTCCTTCTTTGATTTAGAAGTAACTTTTTAGGTCAGGGCATTGAGTTGGGTAATGCCCGTGTTCTCCACAAATAAGACATTGAACTCCATAATAGTCTATCACTCTATGACCCTTTTCTCTACAGAGATAACATATGTCCCTCCATTTGAGGTATTCCTCAAGGTTCTTCTTCCCTTCTTTATAAATCTCAATCTTCCTTTCATTATGCTCCTCAACATGTGAACATGCATAAAATTCTATCTTCCTCTTATTTGATGAATTAGGCATAGCACTAAATTTAACCTCGTTAATCATATATCACGATGACTGATTCGAAATAATCAAAATATCTTTCTCTCTAGGAATTACAGAATTTTTTTGCTCATAGTCACCAATTTTTCCATTGGATTCAATGTTAACCGAATTCCTTCTGGTTCCCTCCATGAATAAAACAAAAAAAGAATTCTGTGAGAGGAAAAAATCATTATAGGGAAATCAACATAGTAAAGGGGGAGTACCCTCAATATCTAACATCTTAGGTTAAATTCTAAGATCATTACCGTAGTTCTAGGACTATATCCTATACGTATACTTATCCTTAGGGACATCCCTAGACATACCGTAGAAATATCTCTAGGGATTTCACTATCGTTTTTGCATCCTAATTTCCAAAGGTTGACTAAACCATTCCTCTGATACCAAAAGTAGAGACCCAAATCTTGACATACATGTACATTAAATTACTTTTTCGGAATACTTATTACAGAACAAAAACAGAAACCAAAGGACCGTAATAGTTTAGTGTCTTTGGAAACATGGAACATAATCTTCTTATCTTGGGGAAATATCCTCAACATCTCCCATAAGGATCATAACTTTTTTTTACCTAAAACATTTCTGTATATCCTGGGGAAAAGTAAACATAAAAAGGGTGAGCTCAAATGCTCAGTAAGGGAAAACATAGTGAACATAAAACAATCCATAATCATTTGAAAGAAAAAACTTGAACATGAAATTTAAACATCAAAATCATGAGCAAAGACATAAATCGTGGATGTACGTAAGGAATATATCATAATGGAACATCAACCATGATAAAATAAAATGGGAATAAAACATGTAATTTTTGCAACCATTCAGCACAAGTCATGATTTCCATAGTAGCCAAGGCATTGCTGCCAAGACCATCTTAGTGGACAAAGTACCTTTTTGAATCGAGTTCACTCCTTGTTTCAGTCCTGTAACTCTGAACCAGATTAACTTACCGTTCCATCCATGTCTATCTCATGAGATATAAATCTTTACCCAATGCATTGGAGGGAGATATAGGTCCCACCCATCTCATAATGAAATCATTCTTACTTCTGCCACAAAATAAACATACATCATTCATAATAACCCAACGAATAAAATGGGTTTCATAAACATCATCCCATCATCACATAATCCATATAAAAGAAATGGATATCATTTCATAATAAGAAAAGTGAAACCATATAAATCATAGAGACATTATACTTGAAACATAAACATATGAAAATAATTTAATCTTAGATGGAAAATGGTTTGGATAAAACACTTGAAATGAATTCTTGAGGAAAATATACTTTCTTCTTCAAAATCAATTTCTTTTCACAAAACGTCATGAAATTTTAAAAGAAAGAGATTTTTTTGAAAATAGTCATGAAATATTTTGGAGAAAGATTCATGAAAATAATGCTTTATAAAACTGTAAAAATCCATTCACACCGTATAAGTTAAAAATAACATTTTACTCGTAAGTTTGCCGAAAAAGTCAAAAAGTACCTCGTGAAAGAAAGATTCCATACATACCATGTAGTAAAAGTCAAAAAATGGGTAAAAATTACATTAAACATACATGAAAAAACTTTTATAAAACATGGTCATGGATGATAGAAATAACCCCAGTAAATACGTACGAATAAACAATCACGGATAAGAATGTGATTGGAATAATTATCCCTTACCTTATGTCTGATATGTTTCGTATATATCCGAACCTCCTGTATAATGACTTAAATAATTTCATTAACTTATTACATAATCATATTCATTGTTATGATATCATATATGGTTCACTTATGACTATATATTACCAGTTATTTTGTAAATTCATGTTAAAGTAGTGTTCTGGGTAAAAAAAATTCATTTGTCGTTCATGTTTTAACTTGTAATTATTCATATTCTTAATTATATCATGATTAATTACATCCAGAATGTAAAACATGATTTATATATAATATATATTTATAATATACATATATATAATATATAGATAAATGGAAATAAATACACCGTTCATGGAGACGGTAGGTCGTACGTACGCATGAACGATGTTTTCGTTTCCTTATTGTATTGAATGGAATTAAATAGATGACATACATATATATATACATAAATCCAGTATCATTATTATTTAATATATTTCATGATTACTTATTATATATAATTTATAATCATTCATGAATGGTTAATCATTGAGAATGAATCTCATCGCTTCGTGGAGACGGTAGTCCGTACGTACGCATGAGCGATGATATCGTTCCCATAATTATTTAATTGAATTTGAGTGGATGATACAATATATCAGAATCATTATGATGTTATAATAACTATGTATAATTATTCTTTAAACTATTATACCCATCCAAGTAAGGTGGTGTTGGAAAAATAGATTGCACCACGGCGTGGAAACGGTATTCCGTACGTACGCACACACGGTGATTTCGTTTTCCATAGGATGGATAGAAGGTGAAATGTGGTTGTTTCATATTTATAATAACATATCAGTATATTAGTGATACTGATGTTATTACTTTATAGTGAAACAACTAAATAAGAAGAATTTGAAGAAGAAATAAGCTTGAAATAATCGGTATAAGAGATTACCTCTTCTTCGACGCACCTCCTTTAAACATCTTCTTAGGGCACTAGGGTTGGTCTTTTGAGAAGACCAGTACCTCTATAAGGTTTCTAGGGACGTGGGGAAGTGAAATGGGCAGAGTTTGGCCGAGCTTCATGGCTCAAAATTGTGTGAGGAAGAGAGGGAGGAGGTTCCCTTTTATAAGGGAGGAGAGGGGCACCTTTGGAATCCTCAAAAATATTAGTTTAATATAAATTCAAACCCCACATAAAAAAATCCAAAAATGACCCAATTCTAATATTAGATGATATAGTGTTGTAATCTTGTCATCCAATAAAATTTATACATATTTTTATCTTATTTTAAACATTATCATTTTGATTTATCCTTATTTAATCTATTTAAGTTTATCTGTGGTAATAAAATTCTAAATTTTAAATGATTATAAATAATCACTTATGGGTTGTTAATTTTCTATAATTGGATACTTTATGACATTTTCGACTATATAAATTTAAATTTATAGTTTTTAAATATTTTTGTGACTTTTAAACAATTTAATAATATGTTATTTTTATAAAATAACAATAGTGTCAATTTTGACAAAATTAATTTATTTGAATTCACGTAAAATCTAAACAGAGGATATATTCGAACTAAAATATTTAATAGATTCGTAACATGTCAAATTTGTCTATAAAATTCGTGTAGAACATTAAATAGTTCATATAATATTTATTTTAATATTTTTAATACCATTTATTTGGTATTTCTCTTAATAAAATAATTAGTACAACATTTTTGTATAATTATTTAATATACTTATTTGTTTCATAAAAATTAAAAATAAAATCCTTTGATGAAGATAAATATCAAAGATTTTATAATACTAATTTTACTTGAATTTATCATCTTAAAATAACAATATGTAAATTTTTATCTTTATTAAATTATGAAGGTGACAACTTTGGAATCATTTAAAATAAAATATTAGAAGTGTCATAATCGCCATAATAAGCATCCAAATGGTCAACAATTCGTCCAGTGGATGATTACGGTTTTTATATACACTAATAATAATTTTTGGGCATATTTTTGGGCGTTTTGATATGTATTACTATTTTAATAAAAACTATATTATTGATTTTTCACTAAATAAATAATTTCTGCATCATTAATGTATAAGATAATAAGGTAATTAAATAACTCCTAAAAATTACAAATAAATTACCATGATAATGAAAAACATTTTATCTTTCAAATGAGGATTTATAACCGAATTTATATTCTGTATTAACTTATATTAAAAATACTTTAATTATTAAAGTTGAGTGAGACATATTTCACTTTCCTTTAAATAAAATAAACTAAAGGTCTTAATCACCTCCAAGTGGGTTCTAATGGATTCCATTTCGACCCAAATATGACTTAGGACGAATTATAATCATCCAATTGTTTTAAGACAAGTATTAGGATAATTTTATAATATTATATTTACCCTTAATTACTCTATTTACCTTTTACTATGGTAAATAAAATTTACCGTTGTTACTATTCATAAAGCCCAAAAATAAAAAGTAGTCTATTAATATAATTTGGACCCACTAATTCCAAATATGGAATCCATTTTTCCAAAATCAATACACATAAGTTGTAGAAATTAAATTAAAATTAATCCCGTTGTTGAAAGAAAATGAGTTTTTGATTAAAACATTGCAAAAGATTGAATTTATTTAACCTACGAATTCAATATAAAATCAATGATAATGACATACATTATATTAAAGGTTAAAAATATATTATATTTATACTTTAAACCCATTAAATATTATAATTTAACCACATAAGTTATTACGACGAAAAAATTTGTTTTTAATTAAAATATAGCGTGTTTTTACTATTCATTAAAATATGAAAGTTATCATAATAATATGAAAAATTTATCCAAGGTAAAATTTTATATCCTGATTCTAAATAATAATTATATTTTCTAGAATTGAACTTATAAACATGTCAAAAACTATATTTAAAGTGGGTGCGCCATCAAAAGGTGGCAAAACTGCATTTTTTGAAAAATACTTATTTTACCCGAAAACTTTATTTTGTTCTTCTACCATGTTCTAGAAAATCTGTAAGATGAATAATAATGTTATAAAATTAAAAATTTAGTTAATACTATTCATAATTTCATAATAATATTATAATAATATATCGTTCTATAGTTAAACCCGGTATTGCATACAACACACGCTATCGAGGAAGGTCGTGATTGCGTGTAATGCAAGCCAAGTCAGGGTTGCGTGTAGTGCATGACTACTTTGTTGTTGCATATAACAAAATAAATTGAATATATATATATATATATATTCAATGTTTCGTATAATAACTACTATCAAACAAACTTGAAATTGTGTGGAACACGATCCAAGATTAATGTTGCGTATACTGCAAGCTAATACGGTGTTGCGTATAGCGCATGATAATCTTGGTGTTATGTACAACAGAAGATATGAAAGAAATTAAAACAAATATATGTTATAAAATCTCGGGTTGTTACATTGTGACTCCTTCAGTCCTAAAAAATTATTTTACAAAACCCTTTTCTCAAAAGTGTGGGAATTTAATTTTAAAATAAGAATGGATTGATTGGGTTCTTGGGTGTCCTCATCTGTTATTGAATGCCACCACAAAGAGTTAGTGCATGTTTGAAGTGAAGAAATGGTTGAATCTCCATGGTAAGATCCCCTAGTTGATCAATTTAATAACCATAATCTTCTTGAACATCGAAATATGAATCCACCTCTCTTTTTTGTGGTCTACTGGACCCTCTTGCAGTGGGAAAGAGGATACAGGAGGAGTTGGAATAAACATTACTCTATTAGGTTGCCTGGGTTGTTGACTATGGAGTTTTACATCGTTAAGTCTGTAGGTATTCTCTAGATGTTGTGAAATAACTTCCAGTGGGGAGAAGTTGAAGTAGTGTTGAGTTTTCGGTGTAGGATATTGTTTTAAAAATGGATTTTGTTTAATTAATTGGTTTTTCCTAAGTAAGAGTTCTCATTAAGACACAGATGTGTTGAATCTAGTTAGAAGAGTTTGTTATGGTTGATTTTAGTACTTTTATACTATTATGGACTTAGTTTAAGGTCCCTCTCTTTGAAAGGACTTTGTCAGTTTCAAGGGTCATGTTTAGTGACACTTTGTGGTGTCGTGTTCTCTCACGATGGAAGAGGTGAAGGTTGTGCACCCTTATGAGAACCATAGTTATGATAAAATAATGTTATCATTAGGAAATATTGAGTTTCTCTATTTTATAAGAAGGTTTCTTCTGTGTATTTTATATTTTGGTGAGGAGATGTGTGGGAAAAAAAATTGCCGCTGAAGCATGCCGTGTCTAATGGTGGTATTTGGGTTTTGGTATCTTCATTTATGGGACCACAAGGAGAAGATTCATTCAAGACTTTCTGAATCCTAACTGTGAGGAAGGAGATGATTCAATCATCAATGCTCCAGCCATATGTCTCAGAGTGAAGCCGATGTACTGTCAGGAGAACCCCAATAGTGTGAAAGGTTTGGATCTAAGTTCTATTATCGGTGTGGGAGATTGAGATAGTTTAATCCTCTCATGTACTTTCATTGTTTTAATGGTTCTTGTTGGTGGAATGAAGTTGGATGGTCGTGTTTCCACATTATGACCTTTTTGGGTGTAATATTTACCCATTTCTTAAAAGATGGAAAAGTAGTTTTGTTTCTTATGAATCATGTTGGTTGTGTTCCACCAAATGCCAGTCTTCTTTTAGTGGCCTCACTGTGTCCCTTTATTTAAAAATGAGAGTATTTGGATCTGTGTTCTTTTGAGGGAAATAAAACATTGGTATGTGTTGGTGGTGGACTTGTTGGCCCATTGGATGTTCCCCTTCTATCCCCTCCCCTCATGGTTGGGGTTATTGGTCCGTATGGAGAAGAAAACAAGTTCAAATAATATGGCTAGTTTTTATGGTGGGGAGAACCATCGTGGGTCTCACTGAATGTTCTGCTGAAATGAAATGGTGATATACTATTGTTTTTGGTGGGGAGTTTTTCCAGGCCTCCCCATGTTAGTATCTTAGTTATTCTTATGGTGTATGCCATTTCTTTTGGTGCGGAGTCCATTCGGGCCTTCCTGTGTCAGCAATTAGAATTTATTGTTATTTTTCAGTGGACTGCATGAACTATTAGGAATGTTTAAAACATTTGTCTCAGGGTGTTGGATTTTGTACATTGAGAGGATATTTTTATTTTATTGATCCACTTGAGGATCTTTCTATTTTTGGGGTGGGTGGCACTTAACAGATATTTCATTATGGGTCTCCATGTTCATTTGGTGAGTCCTTTACTTTGTTGGTTGTGTTATTGTTTCATTCTCATTTCTTGTTCATCAAGATTCTCCATCAGCTGAGGTGTATCAGTTCTTGATTTCTATAGAGCCTTATGGTGGCTTTCTTGGGGAAAAAACGGTTATGGTTGGGAGAATTGTCACACCCAACTTTTTTTTAATTATTTAATTTTATTAATTTCATTTGCTGCAGGTAGATTTATATAATTTCGGGTTTGGAACCAGTTTATTTTCTTTTTGTTTGGAAATTTTGGGTTATTGTCTTGTACACAAACACATCACAGTTAACAGAAGCCATGTAGTTATCCCGGGTACATGTGTGGCCGATTCTGAATGGGAAGAGACCACCACATGGTCCGTGCATCATCCCTTAAGTCGTATGGGGTAACCACACAGTTTCCCTGATGTAAATATAATTTCTGTTTTAAAATGTGAGTAAAATAAAGAAGACAAGTAAATTTATTTGAAGGAATAGTTAATAAAAAAATTAAACAAGAAGAGGGTAGAATGAGAATTTAAAGAATTGTTGTTATAATAATAATAATATTATTATTATTTTTAAGTGTTATTATTATTATTAGAATTAATAATACTAATATTTTTATTAATATTATAAATACTATTATTATTTTTAAGTCTATTAAAATAATAATTATTATTATTAAGTTATCAACATGTTATAATTTTTGTTAAGTTTAATAAATTTTTTAAATTTTTTATTGGGTTTATTATTGAATACTAAGATATCTTTTCTCATATTATCATAACTATCATTTTGATTTTTTGTTGTTATTAGGGTTATCCTATACCCGTTACCACACACCCATATTCCCCCACCCCATCATCCTTTCACACTTCCCTATATCATGCCCTATCTCAACCTCCCACCATCCTGTGCATGTTGCTCCCCTTATCCAGACCTCCTTCCGGTGCAATGTCCTTTCAGCCAGCGACCGCATTTAGCCATGACCCTCCCTTTTAGTATGCACCCCATGGCATGATAGAACCCCCTCTTCCTTGCTGAGTCCTGTAGTGTGTGGCCCTTCATGAAAAACTCTCAATCATTGCAGAGACCCCCCTAGTGGCACTTCTCACCTCCAGCACAACCACCTTGGGTAGACCCTTTTTCCTCATCGGTTATGTATTGGTCCTTGTTTCTTTGGGGTTTTAGATTTCCAGTGGGTAGGGTGTTGGATTTAGAGTTAAATCATGATATTATTGGTACAGTTTTTTTAGTTAGAGGTAAATTTTGGTTCCTTGTGCTAGGACTAGGGTGTGATTAAATAATTCTCACCAATTTTGGTAATTGCTTCACCAAAAGTAGGTAGTTCCATGACGTTTCATTGTTTTATTATTTTAATATGTTTATTTTATTTTATAAATATTCTCTACAGTCCAATTGTGCAGTAAAAACCTATTTTCCATTGTATTAGCGTGTGTTCAATTGGAAAATGGATTTTTTGATGTGTTACTCTTTTTGTGCACCATTAATGTTGAATTTAAAATTTTCTGATTGATGGAAAATATGTTATAGTGTGTCTAGTTTTCCAATTGATTTTAAAAAGATATATATACATGAAATTGTGGGTGTTATTGGTGAAAACCATTGAATAACTAGTTAGAACTTTTTTATAACAGGTTTAAGTGATTTATTAAATTATGCATGTGATTACAATCTTATTGTGAAACTATTTTCGTGTGCATTTAATTTTAACAGTGGATTTTGAGTGCGTGTATGGCGTAAAATAGGATGGTACATCTTGGAACTACATAATAAACTTTTTAAAAGTTATATTAAATTATATCAGAGGTGAGGATTATGTTCAACCAGAGTTTTTATATGGAATTGTTTTTAAAATCGACATTACATGTTAAATTGGTGTGTTCTTGAAGTAATACTAGGTTGTGTAGTGCGTTGGATGGTTCCTCATCGTTTCTGGTTTTCTCCACCTCTCTAGTGAGTCTGGTAAACTTTAACTGAGTGCAAACTCAAGTAAAAAAGGTATGAATCTATATATATATATATATATCCTATAGGTACGTGTTCCCCCATGGCATGGGGAATATGTGCATTGGGTCAAGGGTATATCTGTATATTAATAAAGGTATGTTCATGCCAATTGCTGCTTTTAGTTATAAATCACCAAGATCTGAATGTTTGGTTTTGTTACACACTTAGGTAGGTCCCCTATACCTAACCCATTAATTTGAATTTCATAATTTCTTGGTTGTTTTAAATTTATGTTTATATTTATTTAGTATAAGTATATTCTATGCAATCTGGTTGGATTGTTTGAAATGGTTCTTCATTCATTTTACATAATTTATCCAAGCCTTCGACATACATTTATATTTTTGATATATGCTCTCGACATTTTTGGGAAAGTGGAATACATTTCTAATGTTCAATTGGTTTTAGATGTTAAATCCTTAAAAGTGGTATCCTAAATGGTTTTGAGAATGTGATATGTATTTCTGAAGGTAATTGGTGAGTCTATAATTGTTGTGCAAGGTTTCTTGAATGTGGATGGGTTGGTGTGCATTTTTAAAATGGGGAAACATCCTTTTTTGGTTAGTTTAGGGAAATGCATGGGTTTTGGTATGATTTTGAGGTTAATTAGTAATTTTAATTTCGTAAAATTTATATTTTGTTCTATGTATGGTTTTCATGTTGTTTTAAAAATTGTACTACCTAGTGTGTTTAATTATATATTTTTAAAATGGTTTTGGTAATTAAAAGTGTTGGGAAATTGATTTTTACTAAAATTAATTATTCCAGGTAAATTAATATGGCATGTTTAGAATAGGAAAACAGTTTTCAAAAGTATAAAATTCCTCTTGAGGAATTCCCTTCCATGTTTGAGGAATGTGTTATAAGACTTACTATGTGCATTGTGATATATTCCTATTGGAGAAGCTTGAGTTTTTTTGTGACCTATAAAGGGGGATTCACTCAGGGATGGAGATCTGTGGTGAGGGGTTGGGTGCTTTTCTATGTAAATAAATGACAGGTTTTTATATTTTTTCTTGATAAAATCCCACCCACACATGAAATGGATCACACAAGAAACATGGGTACCTAGGTGGGAAGACTAGTACTAGTATAGTAGATTATTCGAAAGTGGTTCATCCTAGTTTCATCTAGCAGGATTGATGATTACAACGCTAAATAAACATTATTATGATTGGAGACCACTATGTTATGGGTGTGTTCCCTACTAGTGGATCATACAGGAGAACATAGTTGTTCTTGTTTTCTATAGCACATTTCACTGTGGTATGAGGTTCCTAGGGCCCCACTTGTGTTATTTACCCATACAGATAGACCATGGTGCTCATTTGTGACATGATGTTTGGGAAATGATTATCATTTTAGTTATTTCAAGATTCTTTCATCCTAAGAAAAATTTGTGTTTCTAAGTGTTTTCCTTTTGTTTTGGAAATTTGATGAATGCTTGGAACCATTTTGAATATATAGTGTAATAAGAAATCATTCCTTAAAAATGTAAACATCTAACTAGATTTCAAAAATAATGATAAAATTATTTTAATATATATTATTTTCAAAATAAAATGATTGAGTTTCATTTTAAAGGAAAGGGAATAGGGTGTTGTGGCTATTTGGAAATCCTAATGAGCATTATGCTGCTCAGACCTACATTTTTTCAGTTTCAGGATTCTCTAGTAAAGGTTCACTCCTAGAGAGAGTGTCGTTTTATATTTTGTGGTGACCCACGAGGTCACTTGAGGTATGTTTCAATTCTTAGTTTACTTTTTTTCTTCTTAAAGCTTGTTTAGTTTAATCTTTTTGCTTAACTATATTTTCTAGGCTAAACTATTCCCTACTACCTTATTTTCATGTTTGAAACTAGTTTTCAGCCATTGGGGATTTGGAACGCCCTTCAGGCCATTCCGTGGACCGGGTCAAGGGCTGGGTCAGATGGTGACCCAGTTTGGTTCATGAAAATAATTATTAATTATTATTTTTAAAATAAAGTGTATATTATTATTAAATTAATATTTAATTGACACAAAATGAATTCAAAAACCTATCACACAATTTCAAAATTTTATTAAATGAAACTGGTGGAGGATAGTTTTTGTAAAAACAGTAACAAATTTTTTAAAATGATAATCATGGATTTTATATATCAATACAGTATTTAAAAAAATTGATTAGATTTAAAATATATTTTACATAGTAACAAAAATTTCAAACAAATAATTTAATAATGTCATAAATGATATTGTATTACAAAAATTACTATTTTACACTATTTAGCTAAAAATTAATTATTTCCAAAAACATCCCAAAATGTAATTCTAAGATAATAAATTCATGGTTAATCCAAAAATTAAATTGAATTTATTATATTGAACATATATAATTGATAGAATTTTCATTTAGATATATATTTTTAAAATATAAGAAAAATCATTTTTGAAAATTCATTCTAAAACATGAAATATATCTATATTATTACTATAACACAAGTAGGATTTTTAGTCCTAAGGTAACATGTTAAGAATATTAAATTTTTAATTACTTACAACGTGAATTTAATTCTTATCGTCTATACTACCTTATAGGATGCATGAATCTATTTAGAAGCTAAATTTCTATATATAGCCTTAGGGTCATGACAATTTTCCCCACTTAAAAAATTTCCCAATAAAAAATTTCAATCTATACAAAAAAGTGAAAATATGTAAGGGTACTTTTTTTCAAAGTCTCTTCAGGTTCACAAGTTTCCACATCAAATGCATGGTTTCTCCAAATTAATTTGAAAGTGTCATTTTTCCTGTAACAAAAACTATTTCTTATGTGATCCAAGATCATCAGCAACTACTCATCAATAGAGATGTCATCCTCCAACTGTACAAATAATTATTTAATATGTGTGTGGGATATGGTAAATACTTATGGAATACCTCATGTATTTTAAATAGTTTTTAGAGAACTCTATTCATCATGCCATAACTCTGATGTAATCAAGAATCTCAAAGGTGACAATATACCTAAGACTTATCCTCCCATTTTCTTAAAATGTAATAAGTATAATATATTGGAAAATATAAAGAAATAATCTACTAAACACTTATAACTCAATGTCTCACCAATGGTTATAGGTATGACTCTCCTTTTTTACTTTTATTCTTTCTGATGTTTTACTGAACAACCTAGAAATTTTCAACCCTTTATTTGGCCATTTTAATCCCCAGAAACATTCATTAACCAAATTCATACCAACACAAAGGTGTTATATATATCTTAAAATATAGGTATTTATTTGGGGTAATTTTAATGATCAAGTGGAAATATTTGTTGTTACATAATTGGAATAGAGGAAGATGTTGGTCCCTACCTCGCTTAATGTCCATCGAGAAAGCTCTCAATATAACCTCAAGTGTCTATAAAGTTCATTCAAATTGGACAGCTATTAGGGGATGATAGACTGTACTAAAGTTAATATTTGTGTGTAGATCATGATGAATACTTTTTATGAATTTATAGGTGGACCTAATATCTTGATCATATAAAATTGATAATGGTATTCCATGAAACCTTACTGATTATCTAATGTGTATCATTACATGTTATTCCAGTGAGAAGTCTTATCGAATGGAAATGAAGTTAAAAGTCATCATAATATGGTCAAATATAACCCTTGTAACATTATTTTCATTAGATGTATTCAAAGACCTATTTCAATGTCCTTAGTGATGTTTTCCCTTTTCTGTGTAGGTATGGGAAATAGATGCACCATCAATTTTGATTTTTACCTCCAATCCTTCACTTTATGACACACCAGGTACTTTTATTTATATTCTACAATCTCCCTCTTCATATTTTCCCTATAATATTTATCTTAGAGATCTATATATATCTTCATGATTCTTGGGGTGATGTAGAATTTTGGGATGCGATAAACGCACAATAAATCCTTTATCCCTGGATCATATAGAACATATAATTTTTCCCAAATTTTACCATTCATTTATCATCTATAAAGAATTATGTGTATTCCACCAATATCACCACATCCTCCTTATTCTATATATCCACATCATTCATTTAGTATTTCTTATTTTTCATCAAAATATTTGGTTATGAAAAATATTGAAAAAGGTAGGATAATGATCCCTCCTTTATTACCCCCATGTCTATATTTTACTTGTCTAAGAATATTTGATCACTATAAATTCACATCATTGATAATATTGGTCAAACCATTCTTCGTAGATATTATACCACTTTATTCACCTTCTTGGGATGGTAGTAGATTCATAAATTATAATCTTTGATCACCTATGACCATCTTATTTGATAGATGTTGAGATCTCTCTATTAGATTGTATATTTTATACTTTTATGATCTGTATCTATTTTCAACTTCTCTTTATACAGATAATTCCTCCAAATGTTATAGGAAAATATTATTGTATCCATATCATTTTTATATTCTATATAGAGTTCTCTTCTAGTATCTAATCTTAATTTCACTCATATTGGGTGTAAAATAAATAATACATTAAGAACCTAAAATTATGGAAAATGAGATTTCACCTAGATAGTGCATCAGATATCTAGAAGAATGGGGAATGACTAAAAATAATCGATTACACACTAATGAGGATCAAAAGTGATATTTTTTACTTGAATGAGATTTAAAATGGAGATAATCTCTCAATTCCAAGAATAGTCAGTAATGAGAGCATTAAAAATGGTTTAGTTTCTATGTGAGGGAGATAGAGAGGAATTAATGTTAAATATAATTTATCTTGATTTAAAATAATAAAATGACTCAAAATTTAAGGGTTCACATGGTTTGATAGATCTATTTGAAAAATTGTGCACCAACCGTGCATGTTCTTATGTAGGGAAGGTCACCCCAAATTGGTTGACTTACCATGGGACAACTATGAAAAACCTCAGTGAAAAATTGATTACATGGATGAAAAGTCATGATCCCCAAATTACATAGTTTATTCTAACTGTGAAGACTCATTCTTATCTCCTCTCAAGCATCGACTGGTTTTTCAGACCATGAATCCTTCCCTGCATTGTGTGATCTAACCATGTGCTATGACTTTTTCACCACAAAACATGGGTTTCTGGCTTGAAAATAACCCCATATAAACTTGATACACCTGTCATATCAATGGTGATGAACATTAATACATATTTAAGCATTTAAATTGAAAACGATTGGATGAATACCTCATATTAAAACCTAGGTTGTTACAATATTCTTCCTTAAATATTTTCATCCTCAAATTTCTCTCTAAAGGGTTGTCAAGATTCATCAAAGAAAACCTCTGTCCATTGAGCACGTACGTCACCCTCCCACTCCCAGGTATCTTCCTATAAAAGGTTGAGCTTCCATAAAACCTATACCAAATGAACTTATGGGCCTAAATTAACCTTCTTGAACCTATCATTGATATGAATAGGATGCTCCTAAAAGGATGAATCTACCTGTAACTCAACCTCCCCAGGCTGAAAATCACGAGATAGTTCCAAATGATAGCAGTGTTGCTGTGATACAAGGAATATTTTTTTTATTGCTCGGTACCTCTGAGGTAACTGAAGATGATGGGGTACCAACCAGACTCTCTCTAGAATCTCAAACCTCCCAACATATAATAGTTACATATTACTATATCACATGATCTATTGGTGTCCCATCCTCAGTGAAACATGAAAAAAGACGTGATCTCTAACATCAAAATATAGAGGTTTTATATAGTGATCAGTGTAAGATTTATATCAAGACTCAGCAGTATCCATCTTATTCTAAATAAATTAGACCTACTCAAACGTCTACTATATGATAAGTGGTCTTAGTAATGTTTCCTCACCTACCTCTGACCAGCAAAGGGGTGATAAATATGGCCTACCATATAAATCCTCAGAAGGTTCCTTATGTATCATCGCCTGATAACTATTATTATAGGTGAAATCATACAGTGGTGTATGTATCTCTTGAGAGCCCCCAAAATCTAGGACTCATACTCAAATCATGTCCTCAAGAACCTATATCATACACACTGAATGGCCATCAGTATGACAATGGTTTGATGTGCTCAGAAGAACCTATCTACCCAACATTGTCTACAAACTCTACCTGAAATTAGATGTAAAGAAAGAATCCCTATCTAAAATGGTAGTGTGAGGTGCCCTGTGAAGTCATACTATCTCACATATATGAAACCTCTCAATATAAACCACACTAAATGTCTCCTTGATTAGCATTAAATGCACAACCATCGTGAGCCTATCAACAATAACCCACACAACATCATTACCTTGAGGAGACCTTAGTAAACCAGTCACAAAATCCATTGCGACATTATCCCATTTACACTCAAGAATAAGTAAATACTATGAAAGTACATATGGTCATTTATTTTACACATTCTCCTACTAATAGGAGGAACATGTATTAAAAAAACCCCATACCTCACATTTCATACCCGTCCACTAGTACTAACGATATAAGACATGATACATCTTGGTGACATAAGGATTCATTGTCTAGGATGAGGCATGAATTTAATACATAATCTCCAAAGGAATATCCACTAGAACCCAAAAAAATACCATGGATATGTAGGATATCATCCTCACCAATGTTTCAATCAGGAGGTGGATCCTCTCCATCCACACTCTCCTATATGACATGGCCTTATGAATTCGATAGATGCTTCATCCTCACTCTATCTTGTAGGGTAGAGGTCACAACTAATGATAATATATAATTATACTCTTTACTATCATTCTCCTCCATGTGCATCTCAGATAACAAATCTATAAGATGTCACTCTCTACTATCCTATTGCATTACCTATATCTGAGTCCTCCTGATCAGTGCATCCGGCACTAAAGAATATTTACCCGGTATGTAATCATGCTTTAAGTAAAAAATATTGTAGGTAAAAAACCCTCCTATGCTCCCTCGGATTTATATCAACCTGTGTAAATATGTACTTCAGGCTTTAGTCGTCCATGTACACCAAATAAACACTCCCAATATGTAATGTATCCAACAAAACAATACATGAAAAAATGTAGCTATCTCGAGATTTTTTGTTCTGTAATGCCTCTTATGTGGCCTCAGTTGCAGAGACCCATATGCCACAACTCTATCTCACTACATCATAACTTCTCTATGTTAGATAACTGATGTTTCAAAATATATAGTGTAGCTCCTACCCTAATCTATAATTATCAGTATGGGTGCTGAATTCAATATACCTTTTAGCTCTAGAAAGGATGTATTATAGCCATCCGACTATATAAACTTCATACCCTTCTTATTAATTATATTTAGAAGCTCTTATAAGCATGATAAGTCCTATATGAAATTCTTGTAATATCCTTACTGTCCCAAGAAAAACAAATATGTTCTTGGTATTCTCTTAGAAAACTAAATCATTCACATCATTTGGGTTTACTAATATGACAATATTAGAGATAATGTGACCCAGGGATTGAATTTCATCCATTTAGAAGTGTAAATTTATGAGGTTAGAATATAACTAATTCTCTCCTAGTGTATTCGTTATGATGTCATGTTTTTTAAATGGTCATTCTGATAATGAGAATACAAAAAGATGTTATCCATTGAAACCACCAAAAAGTTAATCAAGATAAGGATGGAAGAATTGGTTCATCAACACAATGAAAACTGCTATCACATTCATGAGACCGAACAGCATAACCAGATACTCATATAGACAATACCAACTAATAAAGTCTCTATGAGGAATGTTTTTAGGGAAAAAATGTACCTGGTGATATCTGGATCTCAAATCAATTTTTGAGAACACTCAAACTCCTCGAAGAAGATCAAACAGGTAATCTATCCATAGAAAGGGATATCGGTTATTTACTATGAACTCATTCAACATTTTATAATCCATGTATATCCTAAAGGTACCATCCACCTTTTAAAAAAAGGACTAGTGAACCCCATGGATAAGTATTGGGTCTAATAAACCCCTTTGCCTCTAAATCCTCTTGCTACGTATTGAGATTATGAAACTCTTGCCCAGTTATCCTATAAGGAGGAATGGATATCGACGAAGTTTCAATCAATAGATCAATAGATAATTCCACATCTCTCTTAGGCAGTAAACCATAAAATTCATCTCGAAACACATCCCTGAAATGATCACCCACTGAATGAAGGTCCATATGATGTGATCCCTGATCATCCAGTTAAAAACTAGCGATTTGGGATGTCATTATGACTATCCCACAATGTTGTGGTCTGCTTCTTCTTTCTTGGACATACCATTATCCCTTTTATGAATAATTTTACCCTCTCATGTTGTGAAATGCACCCTTCAGGGATAGAAGTCAACAAGAGCTCAATAAGATACATTCCATTCCATCCCGATTATAACGTAAAACTATGTCATATTGGAAACATAAAGATTAAAGATGAATTGACACCCACAAAACATAAGAGTTCACTCCCTTCATAGGATTACATCTTACTTCATGATCCCCAACAGAGTGGGGAGAGTCATAACACCCTCAGACAACTGAATCACTAGCCCAAGTCTTTCTCCCATAGGTTTGGATGTGAAACTATGCGATGAAACTGTATAATAAAGATAATATGATATAATATAGGATATTAAGATTATAATTCTCACATAGATGGGTAGACACCCTGGTCCATGGTGGTAGGCTACAGTGAAATGATATGGAATAAACCAAGTCCATGTTAGACAATCCCACTTCTTGGTCTAAACCCACTCTGATGTCTTGGTGTAACTAGTGTATTTGTACATCATCCATGATTACCACGTCCTCAACCTGATATGCAGGAACAAATTAAACACACATATTTATGTGGATCTAAGAAACCTACTTCATGACCAACATTCATAGATGATCCACTACCACTCACAGTTGTAGGGAATGTCATGCAGAAATATTGTAGAGGACCTATCCTATCGAAAGATCAGTACTTTATTGGGTTAGGGTCTCACTGATTCTTCATGGGGAAACTTTTTCGACGCTGATGATAGAACATAGAGCTACCAGTACTCACAACATGACTTTTACTCATCTCATGGGAAGCCTCACAATGACTTTCATGCCTGAATACAATGAACCAATGGGGTGACATACTACATTTCTATACTCTACATGGCTAGCTACCATCATGTATCCATCTATAATCAGCACCTTATTCACAATTTTAATAATATATGTAAATCTAAACATGTTTACCAGAAACATACTCAATTTTTCAGATACCTTCCTCGATGATTATCAATCTTGATTGCTCATCAATAAGGTAAGATAGTGAAAAATACTAAAAATCTATAAAGCATTCTGAGTACTGCATAACCATCATAGCACCCTACTCCAGACACATGAACACACTAGAATTATCTTCCCAAAGTGTCTCAGGGTAGAAATAGTAATTGAATCCGGTTTTGAAATCATCCCAACCCATTTATTGTAGGATATCATCCTCGTTCATAACATCCAACCAGTGTTTTGCGGCTCCATGAAGAATATAAGTCATGAGCTTCACTCTCCTCTATGGAGGTGTCTCCAAATTCCCAAAGATATATATAATAGTCTCTCTACATAAATAATCATCTCATGGACTGACATCCATAAAAATGGGAGGATTCTATTATTGGAACACACACATCATTTTTAATATAGACAAGGCATGCCGTTATGCTTCCAGGAAGGTTGTCACTAAGTGAATGAATCCATCGTGGAATTGTTTCTTAGAACCTATTTCTTGAATAATAATTCTTTCCAGAGATTCCCCTAAAGGGGGATCCATTGGTATCCCATATAACATTGCCTACAGAGTGTGGTCTTCTCCACCCTCAGGGTGTTGGTCTGGATGTTATCATGGTGGCAGGCCTCTAAAATTCCAAACACATGCCTCATATAAGAATAATACCAAAGTTCTCCTCTAAAAAGCATAGGACATGTAAAACCCCTCATAAGACCATCTCAACCCCATAGACTCCATCTGAAACTAGGACTATATATTGTTGAGTCGAAAAATTCCCTAGTGATACTTCCTCCTGGCCACTTAAAAGACAGGTCTAGGTTAAGTTTATTTTTCCAATTTAAATTATCCACTCTAATTTCCATGTACTATTCATTTAAATCATATCACGATTTATCTTTTTAAAGTTAAACCAATTGGTTCATCAAATTCCAATCCATGAAGAACCATAAACCTCATGAACCAAAGTATGACATCCACTAATTCACACCATAATACATTCTAGAGTACCTATCAAAATAGTAGGTATATATATCATTAAACATATAAAAAACATGAAATATGTAATTCATCCTAAATGGAATGGCATAATACATGGAATATAAAATCTAGTAGGTTCTTAGGATGATGAATGAAATTTAATAGCCTCATCTCATCGATTTTCAATATAATAGAACCTCAATTGTATAAACAATAATATAAAAATTCAGGTGCATCACCCAATAGTGGAATCAAATCAACAGTAATAGTAAAAATACATAAAATAATAATTTAATTCATGAGAATTTTCCTTTTTCCCTATATTTGGGTTAGATACGCACTAGAAAATTTCATTTTAAAAATCCAATACCTTCCTATCCCAGTTTAGTATTGCCAAATTGGAAAGAAAACCAGAAAATAAAATGATCTAATACCACACTGTAACATCCTGGACCAGGATGCCACTAAAATTTTCCTAAGTATAATTGGCCACATGGCCGCAAGTGCATCTCAATAATTTCTAGATATGGAGAACTAATAGTGGGGGACTATGTGTGTCTGTGAGAAGACTATTTCCTCATCACCCAAGACTAACAAAGTAGAATATCAATATCATTAAACTAGAAGAATCATTAATAACCAATATTAAATAGATTACAATAAGGACTAAATAATAATGAAAAATGAATCCCACATATACAATGAGGATTTTATATGTATCTATAAAGAATCCAAAATAGGTATATAGATGTTTAGTTCAATAAATCTAACCAAAATTCAAAAAAGAAATAAAATATCTCTGAATAGCATCACTTGCCTCATCTTGGACCCATGCTCCTCTTCTCCTAAGCATGTCACAAAATCAACCCTCTAATATTGGGAACATTCTATCTTCTAATACATCCAAATACTCTATTTGGGTTCCCAATGCTGGCCCAAATAGGGTGTGAGATACAATACTTGTAGGTAACTACCCAAATATCTATGCAGGTCCAATATGAGAAATATAATAAGATAAATAGTGTGTAGTTAAATAGGTAAGCAGTAAATGAAATTAAAGATTCCCATGGAATGCAACTACTAAACCTTTAATATGAAATATTCTATAACGAATCCCTAAAAAATAGGTTTCAAGCACTTATACCGGGAAACTACAAGTAAAAGTGACTAAGAAACACTACCTCACCATACAAACCATCGAACCAGAACAACCCCAACCATTCCATAAAACCTAAATTTTCATAAAAACCACAACCAAGCCATTTAACCGATCATATCATATTTCCCATGGCCTTTTTATAAAATCAAAGTGTCAGACAACAAAGGGAAAAATCCAAGGTATAGAATACAAAGGAATCTTCAATGACTCCCAGGATCTTCTTGATGGAAACTTGGTTAGACAATGGTTATATTACTAGGATAATTTCAACTTAACACATTCTATGTGAGTTCAATAAAGCCAGATCCAAGGGGTAGTAAGGCCCAAGGAATCAGATGGAGTCAAAACCCAAGTAGAATACTCTATCCCAGGTTCCCTCTATCATATTAAATATATAAGAAAAATATTCCAATGTATCTATGGAATCATGTAACATTCCATACAATTTATCATTAATACAAAATGATTCTACCTACTCACTTAATCACATCCAAAGACAAAAAAATGAGTATATCAACTCATTTATCCTCAATTCATGTTTGATAGAATCCAATGAGTATACCCAATCATTTATCAAATTTCTAACAAAAAAATTTAAGAAATACCATTTCCATATAAAATATTTAATCAAAAGCATCAACATGAAAGGTAGGTATTCCATCTTCTATTTAACCAATTCAAATCAATTAAATTTTAATTTCCTCTAACTATTAATGAAAACTAACACACCCCATAGCTGGTCTAACAAGGAATAGACATAGGTAGTTACATGGAACAATTGTTGGGTGGCCTTGGATTGCGAAACAACCACCAAATCTCATAAATAAACCTAAGTTCATCCCTAACATTTCCTATTACACCTAATTAAATTAGTCATTTCAATTTTGGGGTCTTTCTGGAATTTTTGGTGGGTTGAACCACGATGGATAACCTTATAAATAACTAATCCAAATGGAAAAGTTATAGACAACCTACTGTAGATCATTAGTAATTTTTTATTCCATTATTGAGTCCTAGTTTAAAAACAGATCAGGAGAAAATTGAAGAACGGGTGAAGAACATGAAATTATGGAAAATTATCTTACACCAAAATAGAACATAAAACATATATAAGTGTGAGGAATGGATAAAAACGAATTGAGTATAAACTGATTTAGATCTAATGAGACATTGCACTCTTGAATCTGATACCGAATAGAGACTATCTCTTAATTCTAGGAATATTCATCGATGAGAGATACAAAAGGGGTGAGTTTTTTGTGGGAGAGAAGTTAATTTTAGGTTAAAGTAGATTCCATTTTGATTTAAAATTATTAAATTACCCAAAATTTAAGTGTTTGAATGTTTTGAGTGCACAGTTTGATAAAATGTGCACCAACCATGAACAATCTACTATATGGAAGGTAAACCTCCCTATTTTACCATAGAGTTTGACAAACCATACACAAACCATGCAAAACCCCTATTTCAAAAATTGTAAACATGGTCGCATGGTCACGCACCAGAAATCGGATTGTTTAGTCCTATAGTGCAGCCTTATTCTTCTCTATTCTCACAGATCACATGGTTTTATTAGACCATGTGGTTTTCCCTGCATGGTTAGATCTAACCATCTTCTAGGAGGTTTTCACCAAAAAACACGGGTTTTAGGAACTAAACAATCCCCATACACCCTCGATGGACCCGTGATCTCAAAGGGCATACCCAAAATTCCATATTTAGGATATTTAACTAAAATATGAAGTATTTTTACTTCATAAAAACATTAATTCTTACACATCAAACCATTTTTATTCTAGAAAAGGGGAATTGGGGAACCCCACGGTGAAGTTCTTAGTCTTATGAAAACATTTTTTGGACTCTCTTTCATTTTCTTCTTTATTTATTCTGGTTTGGTGCGGGACATTTTATATGGAGTCGTGGATATTAGAAAGGACATGGGTATATGTTAAATGGTTAATTAAAACTCTTTATTATCAGAAAGAAAAGGATAATATTTTTTAAACATATCACTTTATTCCCTTATAATGGTAATTTCATCCGGATTGATCGTATACATTGTTTCAATCATCTAAAATAGATATGTATTTTTATAGGGAAACTCTATTAATTCTTGTGATGAAAAATCCAAAGGGTATTCAAATTTCCTCTCTGAAAAAATTTCTATAGAATTAATGGATTATTTTGAATAAGGAAATCAATTTCATTCTCCCTAATGTTGATGTAGACCAAAATAAAAACATCATGTCCATACCGAATATATAATTGAATTCCACCATAGGTGGTTTGATTATCTTTGCTTGGATATCAATCCCATATATATTAACTGAGTAATAAATATTTACTTTGGATGAAACAACTTCTCCATTATCAATTTCCAATGATAACATAACCTCCATGTTTTTCATTGTGGGTTTTATATTACTACAAAACATGCACAATATGAAATAATGAATCAATCCATAATTAGGTAAAAAATATATTCATGAATAAATAACTAATGTAAATATCACCACATTTTCATCCTGATCCACCTTAGCGATAGTGATATCTAAGCCTACCATTTCTCTCTCCAACTTATAGGTTGTTTTCGTTAGATACCTTCAACAACCATTTGATTAGGGAAGTGGTTTACATAGTATTTATTCTTCTTGCAATTGAAACATTAAACCACTGGATGGGGATTGGATGGAACCTTATTTTCACCCACTGAATTATAGTACATCATTTTATGAAGTTGGTATTTTTTTATCTTCATTTATTTTCATTAAACTCTTGAAACACATTCATGTCCCCTTTTAGTAGTTTCTCGAATGATTCTTCCTATAGATACAACAAATGGGAAATTGGATTTTCATTCCATAATGAGATATATTTGATTATCCTTGAGGGTTAAACTCTCTTTTCATCTCTTTATAACCAATATCAGTCTCAAAATTGACAGAACATCTGAAAACATAATAATAATAATCAAATTCACAAATATAGAAATATTCAAAAAGATTCAAATTTAAAGCCATAAAGAAGTGATTAATTTAAATTTTTTCTAAATTAATAATATGGGGGATACTCAAAAAGGATTGTAATGTTTCACTTATATGGCCCCACGAATTATCCATATTTTTTGAGATCATGGAATACCCTTCACATATGTCAATAAATTTGGAAAAGAAAATATTTGTTGAAAAATATCCCCTTTAATTATCTCCATTCCATGTATTCAATATCTCCCATGGGATTTTCATGATTGGTTAGTTTCCACCACTAATCAGCTACCCACTCAAGATGATAGGAATGAAATGTAACATTATCCATCGAGGATCATTAGTGGATTTTGAAATTATTTTAAATTGATTTAATGCATTTTTTACTTATAAGGAATTAAAAAATCCACTAATCATAGGGGCTACTGATAAATTAAAGACTCAACTACAACCTGACGTCTCTAATGAGTATATGGTAGTTACACATGATTCAAGTTACTACACATAACATAAGTATATTATTCTAGTGAATCCAGCAATTTACTTTGTAACATCATCTTATTATATTTATGTACTCCTCAGTGAATATTTTATATCATTATTTGGTTGTGGTTCATCTTAGGTTGTATCGGGATGAATGTTTTCAAATTTTGGAAGTTTTATGGTTTTTCATGGATGGAAGATTATTTTCCCAAACCATTCACCCCCTATTTAAACATTAAATATCAATTTAGTGGGATCTTCCATACTTTCCACACAGTTTGAAAAAAATGCACCAGATTAGAGGGTCACACAGTTAGGGCGCGTAGTTTTTCAAACTGTGTGGCCTTTCCCATCTAACCATGCATGTAGGACATTTTATTTATGAAAAAACATTTAAACCCCCATTTGAACTCTTGTTCTACCCTAACTCTGCACTGGATGATGTTTTAGGTATTTGTAGCACTCAAGAATAATTTTTTCTCCTCCATGCACCTTCCTAGATGGATCAAATTTTGGATAACATCATTAGATTCCTTTGCAGTAAGATTCTTTCTCGTGTTCCTTCTCTACTTCTCTCTCCATTATTCCTCCATAGGATTTTTTAGATTATATTTTCAATGATAGATCAAAAAAATTTGTTTGGGATAATGAATCTATGACTGATTCCTTGATATCTATTACAATTGTTCGTCATCAGTAAATATCATTGTGGGTGTTGTGTTTCGTGTTACCAAGACTAAATGTAGATGGATAAGTTTATAATTTCCAAATTAATTTAAGCTTGAATTTATTTATTATTTCACATTGATTTCAATTATATTATGAATAGGTAATTCAATGAGATTTGGGAATTTGAAATTGATTTGGATTGAGATTTTGGGGAAACCCCTAATTCCAATGGAATTGAAAATTAGGGTGGAATCATAAATTCATGTGTAATATCCAGGGATTTTCATATAATTTTATTTATTTATATGGTATTATTTAGAGACAGCGAAATCTGACAGCGCATGATTCTGAGGCCCAGAGTGCCTAGAATGGTCCGTGATTTTTTTTGATAAGCTTTAATCAGCGCTCATATGCATTTTTCCTGAAAAAGTGTAATGACACATAAACGGTATCCCGTATCAAAATTCTGAGGGTACTGTTTCTTTCAGGATGGTGGGTTTACCCTAGGTGCGACTTATGTTTAGCCGACGCTGGCCTCTTGTGAGAAAACCTGAAAACGGTATACCCGTAAATAAAATAATTAAATAAAATTTCTCTATTTTCCAAATGCATATAACTGAAAAACAGTAACTCATATTGAAAATCGGAGACCACTACTGAACTCGTGAGGGTATTCGTTCCTTAGGCGGATTCTAACATTGGCCAGCATGGCCCACCAATGAATGTTATTTTTGGCCGTAAATAAAATTATTTTGTGACAAATATTTTATTGTAAAATCCATAACATCTAAAAGGTAACTCAGATTTAAAATCCAAGAGTACGATTGTGTTCTTTGGGGCGTGTTCTCCTTAGACGGAGTGCATCCTCAACCTACATGGGTTGAGGGTGAACATTAATAATTTATTTATCTTTTTTTGTTGTACGTTCACTAAATGTGCGAGCAGCATTTTCTAGCTTTTGAACCAGTACTAAGATTAAAAAAATGAGGGCACTATTGAATCTGCAGAATCAGGATTCTCTTAAGAAAGACATTACTTTTACCAGAGTAGGTCTGGAGAAAATGTTACGTTTTGTGAATTTTTAAAAGAAATGAAATAAAATAATTTATGTTATTTTATTTCATATCATCCAACAGATAAGAAAAGAGGTGTGTGGGGCCAGTGATGTGTCATTCCAACAAATGGATTGACCTGCGAACCCTATGTAATGATGTAGTTGATGAAATAAGAAGTTTCCTAATTAATGAGACTCATTAAATTCTAACGTTGTTACTTACACTCCCCCTATTCTATATATGTGGAGCTTAGGGGGAGGTACTGGAACATCTTCGCCAAGCAACGAAGTGATGAAGGAGCACCGCGATGTCGGACCCTTAGAAGATGGATCCGATCCTAGTAGGAAGTGACGGACGACACCGAACCACAAACCGAAGGGCGGCGTACAAGTGGCGTCGTTGGGAACCGGTTGCGGGAATGAATAACATGTTAAACGTTCATGCGCTGGAGTTTCTCTGATGATTTGAGATAGGGGGTTTATTCGTTTATGATTTATAATTAATTTCCTCATCCCTGTTCTTGAATTATAAGAAGAACGCAGGTCAACTGACTAATGGGTTGATCATCGATTCATTCGTTTTGCAGGAGCTTGTTAGGGGGTAACATTGTGGGGTAATTCTGTTGTTTAATTAAATTGTTTATTAAACCCTTAACCCCCTCATGTTTGCGAGCTAACGCGGAGGCCATGGGCCTAACTAACCCATCCTGAACCCTCCACTATCTTTTCTACATCCTTGTGCCTATAAGGAAGACTGGAATCATGATGACATCGACCGTCTACATGGTGAGTAGCGTGTCGACGCACGCCACAAGAGGATGTCACGGCACAAATCCGCAGTGGACGCTGGAGTGGCCATCACCGGTCGGCCAGGGAGGAAGCGTGGCGCGCCATCACACGCCCCTGATGAACAAGGAGGGCAACGTTAAAACAACTTTGGCGAAAGGATAAGACGACCAACACGACGGCCGATCGTAGGCAGTGGAGCTGCACACCATCGCGCTCAACTGGAGAAGTCAGCTGGAACATTGGCCGTCCTCGACGGAGTCGGAAGGACCCTCCCCATGGGGTCTTGTATTCCACCTGGTGGTTCCACATGGCACCGCCACTGTGAGATGGCCAAACGGCCCTTGTCCCTTCGGGGAAATTGGGGGTTGCTTCTCCAGGGAGGGCTAGGGCAGACCCCCTTGCGGGTCGCGCCTAATGCGACCGGGCTGCCGCTCAACCAGGCCCCCTCCCTAGCGGGCCACTGCCCTCCCGGGCCACCCCTCCCATGCAGGTCAGGCCACACCCCACAGCGGGCCAGGTTGTGCCCCACTGCAGGCCAGACCACCCTTGCGGGCCACCCCTTTTTGCAGGCTGGGTTGGTCTGACCAGGTGAGACCGAACCCGGGCCCAACCGAGGTCGGAAACACTTAAAATGCCTTATCTTGTTAACCAGATGTTCGGTTGAAGAACTGTCTGTGGTATTTGGATCCTTGGAGCAAGACTATCCTTTCTTAATTACTCCATGAGATTTATGGAGAAACTTGGAGTACGGACAGGATTGATCGCATCTAAATCCAACCGGGCCCTCAGCATTGAAATGCCAATAACGCACAGACCATGCGTTCGGTCGATGCGCCTTCTATTGCTTTGGAACCCTTATGACATTACGGATCATCAGGTTACTTCTTTTTGAGACATAATGATGGTTTAAATATGATGGTTGGCTTGTGGAGTGGTTCTCCCAATCACGCTACATGCAGAACCCTACGACTGGCTGAGACATGATGACTGCAGACCTTTCGACTCGGAGTAAATTGACATCCCAGTTGGGAGCGCCCTTGTGTAACGTGGTAGACCCATGGTGGGGAGAATCTCTCTATGATGCGAAAGACCCATGGTACTCGACAGGTGGAGTACCTCAACATGCCACGAGTGGTAGAGCCTATGTGCGACGTGGCAGACCCACAATGGGGAACGCCTGTGTGACACGGTAGACCCATGGTACTCGATAGGAGGAGTATCTCAGCAGTTCAAGGATAGTGGGAAGCGCCTTTTTGTGACACGGTAGTCCCACTATACTTGATAGAGCAGGAGTTATGCAGTAGCCGAGGCGTTCTATGTTGTGACTGGGAATGTTACTTATTCTTATTCTTAGAAAATCTGTGGTTGGCTATCAGGATTCATAGAAATCTTGTGTGGGCCAGTATCATAATACTGTTTCTCTAAGTTGTATTTCTGGTGTGATCTTGTTTATTTTTTTTACTTTTACCTTCGTGGTACAATCTTCATGGTGATACATGTGTGGTACTTTTACTTGTGTGGTATTTCTATCTTCGTGGTGTTACCTGTGAGGTACTTATACCATCATGGTGTAACTTTTGTGATATACTACCCTCATATATGAGATGATTATATCTTGATAAATTAGGTATAAGTATGGTAATATACCTAATTATAGTTGATGTCTTGATTTGTGGTTTTTCCTTTGTGGAACTCTTGGATACCTACGGGGTCTTGTGGTCTCTACTGAGTATCATTATACTCACCCTTGCACGGGCTTTTCTCGCACCTTGTTGTGTCTTGTGTAGACGTTGTATATCAGGATTTGAGGCTGAGGGAGCCAGGACTATATGGTGTTTGCAGGTGGACCATTTGGCATGATGTGATGCAGGGACTACTATTCGTGAACTGTACCTACCCTTCCAGTAGGATTCTCAGAGGATGACTGAGGAGTTGTTCTCTCTTTTCAGTTGTACATTTACTTTTCTAGTTGGGCTTGTATTCCGTCCCCTTTCACTTTTAGCACACTTTTACTATAGTAGTTTACTTCTCATTGCTTCTTGTTTCATTCTAATATGTGTGTTTGTACAGGTTTAAAGGAAATTTCTTCCCATTTTAGGGATACGCCTTTCCTGTGCTAGTCTCCAGCCCCTGGCCTATGGAATGCGGGCTTGGGGTAGTCATGGCATGGGACCCGGGGGACGGGTCGTGACAAAGTGGTATCAGAGGAGTCGGCTCTACCAAAGAACTTGGACTCTGATATTTTCAATTTCTCAATATTGTTACGTATTATGAGTGTGGTTTTTAGTTCAGGGAGTCTAGTGTGGGTGTGGCGGCTGACAGATCCATACACCAGGACCCTAAATTCTGATTTCCAACTTAGCGCACAAAAACACTGATTGCGTGTGTCTTTGAAGAGTTTTTCATGTGATTTATTTGGATTCAGCTCACCAGGTATAACTTAATGACCATGGAACACCTATTCCTTATCAGGATACTGCCGTGTAGTTATCCAGCTAGGATTCCCGAGAGAGTACACGATGAGGGCCCACCGAGCGATGAGGGTCCATTCCAGGGCCCTCATACTCTGTTGGCACCTTCAGGTGGTGTACCAGCATCACTACAACCCATTGGGTAGTAGTTACCACTAGCCACATTGGAGGATGGTGCACTCCAACTGAGGGTGTTTCACGAGTTTCAGTGGGAGAGACCTCCGAGGTTTCTAGGCGTGACAGATTCCCAGGCAGGTGCGGACTGGCTAGAGGTGGTGGCTAAATTTTTCCGCCTAGTTAGGACCCTAGTTGAGTAGATGGTGATCCTAGCTGTTGGTATTTTCCAGTACGTGACCATGTGGATGGTCTATAGGGTAATGGGGCTTTGTTACTTGGATCGTTTCCCGAGATGGTACCTTTAGGTAGTGTTCCAGCTATATCATTGCTCGTTGGTCAGCACTTACAATCGGAGGTACCGATAGAGGACACATGTAAGCTTAGTGCCTTACACGGGTTTCATCATCAGATACCCCTTAGGTTCCGAGGTGAGCCCGACTCACATGAAGCTAATGAATGGATTGAGGAGGTGGCTGAGAGTTCCCTAGTGTTCTACAGGTTCGGAAGGATGACATGTCGGTAGAAGAGTATTCATCGAGGCGTACCGACCATTCCTAGGTACTCAATGAATGTAGTACGGTTTGTTCTTCAGGGCTCGGACCTCGGAGTGAGGTGTGATTAGGGATATCTAATCCATCACTATTCCTCTATGCATCACTACTTATGTTAGGGTTCTATAGAGAACCTTTGTGGTCGAATGTTCTTTGGTTGAGCAGATACATCCAATTAAAGATAGCAGGGGGAAAGCAAGAAACTAGCACCAGTCCCAGAGACATGGGCATGTAAAATGTTTCAAGAAGAGGATGTTATAGGTATAGATGAGTCTATTGGGCCACATATTTGGATGTATAGAGAATCATGAGGTGATTTACATTTCGACAAGTTACAACCCCCCCCCCTATGTGGTCCCCACCAGGCTCATGGATCTAGAGGACAGGGAAAGGGAGTAGCTTCATGCAGTCAAGGAGTGTGGCCCAAGGGCTATGGGAATGATTCGAGGTATGGTCTATGTATACTACTAGCTGTCATATTAATAGACATAGGTACCAATAATTCCTTCTTTACATGAATCTTTTCCAAGACCTAGAGTTTCTGGTTAAACTGTTGACTTGACCCTCATGTCAGTAAACGTGCGAGAGGAATTTTCTAACATTTGAACCGGTGCTTGGATTAAAAATATGAGGGCACCATTGAATATGCAATGCTGGGATACACTTAAGGGAAACTTTACTTTCACTGAAGTAGGTCTGGATAAAAATTTGAGTTTTGTGACTTATAAAAAAAAGGAAATAAAATAATTTATCTTATTTTATTTCATATCATCCAACGGAAAAGCAATGAGGTGGGTGGGGCCAGCAATGTGTCATGCCAATAAATGGGTTAACCTGCCAACCCTATGTAACAACGTCCTTGGGGAGATAGGAAGTTACCTAATTAAAGACACCCAATAAATTTCAACGTCATTACTTACCTTCCCCCTCTCCAATATATATGGAGCTTGGTGGGAGGTACCGGCATTGCTTCGCCGTGGAACGAAGTGCTGAAGGAGCACCGCGATGTCATACCCTTAGAAGCTAGAGATGATCCTAGTGGGAGGTGACATATGACACCGAACCACGAATAGAATGGCGACGTACGAGTGTCATCATTGGGAACTGGTTGCGGGATTTAAGACCACGTTCCACCTTCAAGTGTGGGAATTTCTCCCACTATTTGAGGTAGGGGGTTTATTCATTTATGATTTATAATTAATTTCCTCTTCCCCATTATTTAATTATACGAAGAATGTTGGTTAACCAACTAATGGGTTGATCCGCGATTCATTTATTTTGAGGAATGTAGTTATGGGGTATCTTTGTGGGGTTATCTTGTTGTTTAATTCCATTGTTTATTAAACCCGTAACCCCCACATGTTTATGATATAATGCAGAGTGAATGTGACTAACAAACCTAGCCCAAACCATCCTCTATATTTGCTACATCCTTGTGCCTCCCTGGAAGACCGAAAATGTGATGAAACAGACCAGCTATGCGGTGGATAGTGCATCAATGCACTCCCCAAGAAGAGGTCGCGTCACAAAATCGTGGCGGTCGACGGAGCGGCCGGCCGCAGAGGAGGTGTGGCATGCTGTCGCGCAGTGCCATTGAACAAAGAGGGTCACGTCTCGTTAGATGCGACAACCAGATGAAGGTGGCCGGCACACTGGTCGGTCGTGGGTAATGGAGCGGTGCGCCATCACACGACGCTAGAGATATCGGTCGGCACACCGGTGAGTCGTAACGGAGTCGGAAACACCATCCCTAGTGGGTCCTGCGTTCCACGTGGCATCGCCACTGTGATAAGATCGAACGGCACTCGGCTGTTTAGGGAAACCCGGGGGGTCGCTCCCCCATGGGCGGCTTGGGTATACCCCCTTGCGGGTGTTGCCTCATGCAGTCGGGCTGCTGCCCAACCGAGCCCTTTCTTTAGTGGGGCGCTTCCCTCCCAGGCCGCCACCCTCCAGGGCCAGCCCTTTACGTTTCGGGCCACACCCCATCGGGGGTCGGGCCTCTCTTGTGGGCCGCCGCTTTTGCGGTCTGGGTCGGTCCGACCAGGTCAGACTGGATTCGGGCCCAAAAAGGGGTGGACCGCAAGGCCAGCCCAGCCAACATTGGGGCATGGCCCCAGAGGGTGGCATCCCGCTAGGGCTGTGGCCCGACCACATGATGCGCGACCGGCAAGGGGGTCCGCCCTAGCCACCCCCGGGGGAGAGACCATGGGTTTTCCCAGAATGGATGAGGGTCGTTCAGTCTTCTTGCAGTAGAGATGCCACATAGCACCGCCAGGTGGCACGCAAAACCCGCTGGGGCAGGTCGTGCCAACTCTGTCACAGCTGGCCGTCATTCCGTCCTACATCTCCAACAGCGCGTGACGGCGCGCCGCTCCACCTCCCTCGACTTGTCGGCGTTCCGGTTGCCTTCCTATGGTCGCCACATATGATGAGCCACAGTCCTCCTTGTTCATCGGCGGTGTGTGACGGTGCATCACGCCACCGCTGCGACATTGTGTTGTGGCCTCTTCTTGTGGCGTGTGTCGATGCGTTATCCCCCATGTAGCAGGTCGGTGCTGTGGTATTATCGGTCTTCCATAGAGGCACAATGTTGTATAAAAGATAGCGGAGGGTTCGAGCAGGGTTAGTCAATTCTGCTCCCTCTGCATTATCTCGTAAACATGAGGGGGTTAAGGGTTTAATAAAAAATTAAATTAGACAAAAAGATAACCCCACATAGATACCCCATAATAACCTCCCACAAAACAAATGAATTTCCAATCAAACCATTAGTCTATTAACCTGTGTTCTTTGTATAATTCAAGAACGGGGAAGAGGAAACTAATTATAAAGCATAAATGAATAAACCTCCTACCTCAAATCATCAGAGAAACACTTGTGCTTGAAGGTGGAACAAGTTCTTCATTCCCACAACCAGTTCCCAATGACGCCAATTGTATGTCACCCCTCATTTCATGGTTCGGTGTCATCAGTCATCTCTCACTGGGATCGGTTCCATCTTCTATGTGTTTAGCATTTCGGCGCTCCATCAGCACTTCTTTTCAAGGAGAAGATGTGATGGTACCTCCCCCCAAGATCCATATATATAGGATAATGGATGGTAAGTAAAAATGTTGGAATTTAGTGGGTCACATTAATTAGTAAACATCATATTTCCTGAACGACGTCGTTACTTAGGGTTGGCCAGTCAAGCCATTTATTGGCGTGACACATTGCTGGCCCCACACACCTCTTTTCATGCCCGTTGGAGGATATGGAATAAAATAACTAAAATTATTTTATTTCATTTATGTTAAAAAGTCTCAAAACATAACTTTTTCTCCAGAACAATTTCAGTCAATGTAAAGTCTCCTTTAAGCAAATCTCAGCACTTTGGATTCAATGGTACCCTCAGATTTTTAATCCGAGCACCAGTTCAAAAGTTAGAAAATGTCACATGCATGTTTACTAAACGTACCTGAATAAATGTTCAATAAATTATTAATGTTCACCCTTGACCCGCGCTAGTCGAGGTTAGGCTCTGCCTAAGTAGAAAATTCCCCAAAAACTCAACGGTACTCTTGGATTTTCAATCCGAGTTACTCTTTAAGATGTTATTGATTTTAAAATAAAATAATTGTCACTTAATTATTTTATTTACATCCTAAAACTAACTTTCACTGGTGGCATGTGCCGACCAATGTTAGTATCATCCTAAGGAAAGAATACACTCATGAGTTCAGCGGTGGTCTCAGATTTTCAATCTGATTTACCGTTCGAGAGTTATGATCATTTGAAAAATAAAGTAATTTTATTTAAATATTTTATTTATGGTAATGTCATTTTTCGGTTTTCTCATAGGAGGCATGTGCTGACTAAAATTAAGTTGCACCTAGGGTAAAATCACCTTCCTAAATGGAACAGTGCCCTCATAATTCTGATTCGGGAAACCATTTAATAGTTATTCCACTTTTTCAAGAAAACATCTTACGTGTGCTAATTGAATCTTGAAAAAAACGTCGACGGACCATTCTGGGCACTCCGGGCCTCAGAATCACGTGCTGTCAGATTTCATAGTCTCGAAATAATCCATATATATGAAAAAAATTATGTGTAAATTTTGGGACGTTACATTCTCCCCACCTTAGGGCTTTACGTCTCAAAAATCCACAACATAGACTAAAAAAACAAATGGGGGTACTGAGCACGAATCTGAGACTCCTGCTCCCAAGTACTCTCATGGAGGTTTCTGTGCTACCAAAAAATTCACACTGTAGGGATTGAACGTTCACAAAGGACTCACTATTGACAATCCTCTATCACCACTGGAACCTCTGTAAACGTCGCACCATCGTCTAAGTCCATCTCTCCATGGTCGATGATGTGAGATGGGTCGTGCACGTATCTTCTCATATGGGATATGCGAAAGATGTCGTACACACTCTCCAACTGCGGTAGAAGTGCCAACTCGGTCAGATCGGATTCGTGCCCAACCGGGCCTAGAAACCCATAAATATCCTTATCTTGTGAACTGGACATCTATTTGATTAACCATCTATGGAGTTGTGATCCTTGGATCTAGACAGTCGTTTTATACTTACACCATGAGATTTATGAAGAAACATGGAGTACGGTTGGGTTGGATCGCATCCGAATATAACCGGGCCCTCGACACTGAAATGCAATTAACACAAAGACCGGGCATTTGGTCGACACACCATCTATTGAGTTGGAACACTTATGACTTGACAGATCATTGGTTTACTTCATTTTGAGGCTTCATATTGGTTGAAATCCGAATGATGGCTTGGGGAGCAGTTCTCCAAAGCATGCTATGTACGGAACCCTGCGACTGGACGAGACATGATGATTGATTACCTTTCGACTCGGAGTGACTCAACAGCCTAATGGGGAGCACCTTTGTGTGATTCGGCAGACCCATGGTTGGGAGTTCCTCAGTGTGACGTGGCAGACCCATGATACTTGACAAGAGGAGTACCTCAGCAGGACATGAGGGGGAGAAACTATGTGTGACGCGGTAGTCCCACCATGGGGAGCGCCTCTGTATGATGCAACAGACCCATGGTACTCATCAGGAGGAGTACCTCAGCAGTCCAAGTATAGTGGGATGTGCCTTTGAGTGATGCGGAAGGCCCACTGTACTCTATAGAGGAGGATTTCTCCATTCGCCGAGTATTTTTACTCTGTGACTGGGAATGGTACTTGTTCCTATCCTTAGAGAATATATGGTTGGCTATCAGTATTCATAGGAATCATGTGTGGTTCAGCATCATAATCATGTTTCTCTAATTTGTATGCCTGGTGTGAGCTGATTTTTGTTGTGTACTTTTACCTTCATGGTACTATCTTCATGGTGATACCTTTGTCGTACTTTTACTAGTGTGGTACTTCTATCTTCGTGGTGTTACCTGTGAGGTACTTTTACCATCGTGGTGTTACCATTGTGGTATACTTCTCCCATATATGAGATGAGTATATCTCCATAACTTAGGTATATGTATTGTCATATACCAAAGTAAATTTTATTTATTTCTTTGTTCTTTTTCCATTTTTGAACTCTAGGATACCTACAAGGTATTTGGGTCCTTACTGAGTATCGTTATACTCACCCATGAACGGGCTTCACCCGCACCCTGTTGTGTCTTGTGAAGATGACGTATATCCCGATTCTAGGATGATGGAGCCAGGACGAGATGGTGCTCAGATGTTGACCATTCCGTGCAATGTGATGCATGGAGTATTGTTCGTGAGTTATACCTACCCTTCAGGTAAGATCCTCGAAGGATGACCCAGGAGCTGTTTTCACTTTTTAATTGTACTTTTACATTTATAGTTAGGCTTTTATTCTAGTCCCCTTCACGTTCAGTAGACTTTTACTAAAGAAGTTTACTTCATGTTTCTTCTTATTTCATTATACTCTGTGTTTTTGTATAGGTCTAAAGGCATTGCCTATCCGTTTTAGGGATACACATTTCCGGTGATAGTGTCCAGCCCCTGGCCTATGGAAGGCGAGATTTGGGTAGTCATAGCATGAGCCCTGGGGGACGGGTCGTGACATGATGGAACTTATAGAATTTATTTTTTATTTTTTTGTAAATATGAACTAAATTGATTTGATAAGATCTTATTGGTTTTATCTTGAAAAATTCATGAATTCATTAAAAATTAGTTTTTTTTAAAGTGAAATTGGCATATTGAAACTAGAAATGGGGAATTTTATTTTAAACTATTTTGAAAATATTTTCCCATTATTGCTTTATTAATTAATATAATGTGATCCTAGGGATTTGGTAAGTTATTTGGGAAAAACACGCAAGGATGGAAATTCATTAGCAATGTATTGACTATTTAAAACACTAACATGATCATAGTTCAGTGGGTCATAACCCTAGTGGTATGGCTATGGGTCCTATTCGGCCTTAGTCTGAGAGGCATTTGTGAAAAATATTGTGATCACAAATTGAGTGGGTGAGAATTTCATAACTAGAAACTATCATTCAATATTGAAGATGAAAATGTTTCTTGTTTTAATTTCCTTGAAATATAATCCATTGATTTTGAAACTTCATTACTCATGTCTATTGATTTATATAAAATGATTTCATAATCCATTTTTGGAAATATTTCAAACATTTTAAATGAAAATCATGTTTTTTATTAATTATAAAATTTTACTGACATGCCTATTTATTTACAATTGAAATCATTATTTAGTTAATTATTGTGTAATATTACTATGGAACACATGGTGAGAACCTACAGAGATTTTAGCTCACATCCTAGATTTTCCTTCGAGCATTTGTAGATTTTTTTCTACAAGGTTCGAGAAAAGGGAAATAGCCACTTGGAGGTGGTGGTTGTTATTGATCCTTTGTACTTGGAGTATTTTGTCCATAGGTACATGGGTTTTTTACCTTTTTAATTTCTGAGTGTAGTGTTGATATCCTATTTGTGTTATTTTTTTACCTATTTGGATTTCTTATACTGTCTCCATTGGGATTTTAATTTTGAGAATACTAGTATGTATTTGTTTTTTCTATTGTCTTGTAGAAAAATTATTCCTTCAAGTATCACATATGCTAATAAGTGATACTCTCCAACCCATAGAGTTTGGTAATTCCCATTGGGATATGTCAATGATGGATCGAGTATCGGAGTACCAGGGTATCCAAGCAGGTTCATTACCAAATTGTATTAGATTTGTGGGTTGTTCATCTTCCCTCGTTGTAGGCATGTAGTTAAGATATATTTTCAGGACTTGGGTGGTAGTTGCGAGTTAGTGCTTTTTATCTCTTATTTTAATGATCCTTAACACTAGGTGTGTTTTTGGGAAATATATATCAAGGATTAATTTTAGTATTTTCTTTGATTTGATTTAGGTTGTTATAATCCAAATCTTGTTTTCTTATATGATTATATTGATTTCCATGTTTCTCTTGTTTGAGTGTTGAAATGAGTATCGTTTCCAATGTCTTAAATGTTATATTATGATGTTGTGTAAAATCATTCCTATGAGAAGACATGAGAATAAGATCAAAGATGATACTTCTGTTGAACAGTGAGAACATATTCCTATAGACTAGAATCTGGTGGATTTTATTGTGTGTGTTGTCCAGGATTTGGGATAGGAATCAGAACCCATTCTAATTTAGTTTCTAGTTGTGGAACCTTAGAGGGATGTTTTATGGAATCATTCTTAGTATTTCCCTATCTCAAATCTAAAATAATTACAAGGCTCTAATAATCCCCAATAGGCTGAGAATTGGTTGAGGATGATTGAACTATGGTTTGCGTTCTTGGAGATGCCTGATGAGATAAAGGTGAAATATTCCACCTTCTAGATGGATGGACCTTGAAATAGATAGTTGGACTGACGGTGAAAGTGAAGAATCATGAGGGCTTAGAGTGGAAATTCATTAATGTTATTTTCACTGACCATTTCTATCTAAATTATATGGTCTTATCTAAGGATATAGAGTTTTTCAAACACAACAAGGCTTACATGACCGTCACCAACTATGAAAATCACTCTTCTATGCTTGTGCAGTTTCCACCCAAGATTGTATCGAATGATAAGATGAAGACTCGAAAGATCAAGATGGGAATTTTTTCGGATATTTGTTCTCATATTTTTTAAACGGTATCTTTTTATGATGATGTGTTGGATAGGGAATTAAGGGTTGAGCTAGACCATTCTGGAAAGTTAAGGTGGACATGATCTCATTTTCTTCCAGTGGTAGTTTTATGAGTTCATAAAAAGAAATAGAATAATTGACAAGTATCATGGTGGTTATCAATAACAGGGTTCTTCTATACCTATTATGGTGCCAAGAAGATTCCCGTTGATTTTCTACTAGTGTGGATACGCTAGTAACTTGAAATGGGTTTTCACTTAATAACCCAATATATGTGGTTCTTGTAGATGCATAGGTCACATAAAAAATTTCTATCATGTTTATTATACTCCACGTAGGGGCACTGGATAATCATGCAACTAAAAGTACTACAGTGAAATATGATTCTTCAGAAACTAATGGGTTCTGGCCACAGGCATCGAGACCAAATATTCTCTGCATAGTGGAAGTGCTCCCAAAGGAAGCATATATGAGTTTAGTGAACGTTTGAGGTAAAATCACTATAGACTCATCTTTAGTGAAATATTTATGGAATATTTTTTAATCTAATTCATTTATTTCAACTTGTATTATGAATATTTTAAATCTTTATAAGGAATATTTATCTTATGTGATGGATATTACTACACCCCTGAAAATGAATATGGAGTGGGGTCTTTGTTGTCCTATTTTTGTGTTCTTGTTTTTAGATATTGAGAATACTTGGTATTTTTTGGTTAATGAAATGAATCGACTTAATGTAATATTTGGGAAGGATTGGATAATAGATAATAAAGCCCAAATTTATTATTATCATTGAATGGTCTCCTTTATTTCCCCCTTTGGGGTGTGATATATCATTCAGGGAGAATGGGACCTTAGGTCAAGTACAACCGGACCTTCTTATCCATAGTTGGGGAAAGTGATATCAATGTATTATTTTAAACAGTAGGGATAATCCTTGAGCTATGATCTCCCTCTAGTTTTCATCGAGTTTCCCAATGTTTTCTTTTCTCAATTATATAGATTACCTCAAATAAGGGATGTATAATTTTCTAACAATTTAGTGTCTTGTAATCAACTAGTATCAATTCCTTCTTTATACATAGAACTAGTTGAAATAAATATGATGAAGAATTAGTTGGAAGAAATTTTAGAGAAAGTATTGATACACCCATATAGGTCATTGTGGGATGTTTATTTTCTCTTTTATAAGTAATATAATTGATCACTTCACCTATGTGTCAATTACCAAAAACTCATTCGATTTATGATAAAGAAAAAATATCTATTTCCACAGATTTATGATTTTTTTGACCAGTTGAAAGGGGTGTAGTGGTTTTCAGATATCGATATTTGATCTATTTATCATTAGTTGAGAATAACATAATTTGGAATTTAGAAAGTATCCTTTTGTAGTAGGTACGACCATTATAAATACCTTTACATGTAATTTTTTATAACCAATTTTCCCACATTATTTATATATTTTATGAACGTGATATACCATGAGTTTATTGATGCTTTCATTGTGGTGTCTGTAGATGAAATCCTTATTTACTCTATGTTTGATGAGGTTCTTATGTGTTATCTGATAACAGTTTTAGAATTATTGATAAATCCCTAAGTTTATTCTGAGATATTAAAAACTAATTTATATATTTGGGAATTGAATTTCCTTGTACAATTGATGTCATAACATGACCTCTTAGTTGATCTTAAGAAGGATAAACATTTTATGACATGTTAAAAACCACAAAAAAATGAGATTCAGATCATCTTGAGTATAACTGGATATTTTTTCATGTTTTTAATTTATTTATTGAAGTTGGATTCTTCTATGATTTCTCTAACTCATAAGGGGTAATGTTTGTTTGGGATGATAAATATAAGAGTTATTTTATTGAGCTGAAATGTATTTTGACTTCTGTGTTAGTGTTGAATCTTCTAATGTCTAACCAGGGCTATGTAGTCTTTTTTGATGCATTAGGTTTGTGTTTGGGTAGTGTTATTATGAATGGTGATTACGTCTTTTCCAATGGATCCCAACAGCTTAGGTCACATGAGAATAATTATCCAACCCATGACCTTGAACTCGCATCCATATGCATGCGCTTACGAGTTTGCGACAATACCTTTTTGGAGAATGGGTTTCTATGTATTCTAATAAAATTTTTGACTTGTATATTATATGAAAATTATTTAAATATATATCATTGGATTTGGGTGTAATATATAAAATATATTGATTTCAATATTTTTTAAACCTTGTGGAATGGTAATTTCCTCGCCGATTCTTTGAGAAGGAAACTTCAAACCCATTCCATGAAAGAATCATTAGAAGAGTTGAAATTGATTTATATTTTTGCACAGTTTCATATTAGAGTTTGGCAAATAGGGTTTGAGGTTTTTTCCTTTGTTTTTTGTTTACCTCTACTCTTATTGAAATGGTTCATCAAGAAGAATAGCATAATGATGAATTCTATGGAATTAGATACTCTCTTTATGATGGGGAGACAATTACTAGGAGGGTTTTCTCTATGGAGTGTATTCTATGTTTTCAGATAAGTTTTATTGTGTTGTTAAATATAAGGAGTGTTTTGATGGTGGATTTACATAATTCTTAGTGGGCATTATACCCAGGATCCAAAAAGATTTTTTATGATATTCGGTGACTACTCTGGTGGCCATATATGAGATGGGTCATTTCTTATTTTGTCCCTCATTATAATACGTTCCAAGAGGTAAATACCTAGCATCATATACATTCATGTTTTCATTAGAAACATCCAGTTCCAACATGGAAGTGGCATGATATTTATATCAACTTTTTGGTTAGGTTTCCACTTACCCATATAAATAATAGTGTTATATGGGTTGTGATTGATTGGATAAAAAAATATGATCACATTATACCCATTTAAGATACAAATAAGGTTAAGGAATTGGTAAATATATATGGGTGATATATTAATCATTTTTATAGATTTCCATCAACTCTATTATCTATTAGGGATCCCCATTTTACCTATCATTTTTTGAGATGACTTCTGGAGTCACTGGGGTCTCATGTTATTTAGAATATGGAATACCATTCGGGGATGGATACCAAGATAGAGTGATCATTAAAGATTTATGAATATATGAATCATAACTATGCCTTCGATTTTAGTGGTTCATTGGATGAACATTTGGGATTGGGTTAGTTTTCTTATATAAATAGTTACAAGTCTATGAAAATAATGGATCCTTTTGATGCATTTTATGGCCAAACAAAAAAATATATATTATGTTTGTCATAGATTGATCAAAGTTCCTTAGATGGACCAATATAGGTCCAAGAGATGATAAAAAGATTTAGTTGATTCATCAGAGAATGTTCACAACATAGAGCTGGTATAAATCTTATGGAAATCATTAGTGTAGACCATTTGAGATTTTATTGGGTGACCATGTGTTCTTGAAAGTTTCATCATGCTTGGTTCATTGATAGATTGGGAGGAAAGGGAAAATTTATACTCATTTTTTGAGACCATTTGACGTTGTTGAGAAGGTAGGAAAATTTTCTTACAATTTATCACTTCCAACACATTTTATTTCAAAAATTAATGTGTTCTGTGTATTGAACCTATGAATGTATCTTTCTAATCTTTATCATGTTCTGAGATAGAGTGATCATGATGTTGAAAATGATTTTATCTATGCCTGAGAAACTTTCCAGGATAGTTTATTCTGAAACCAATGTACATAATGGGATGAAAATTACTTGTATTTTAATGTTATAGAAGAACTGTTATGATACTCATGGAATGTGGGAGGTAGAGGCACTGATGATAGAGAAGTGGAATTATCTTTTCAACATGGAGAATTCATGGAATTATTTCTTGGGAAAGAGAGTTTCTATTGTGGGGAGGTTTTCACATTTTATCACATTTTTCAATTACTCCTTAACCTCCCTTTTTTATCGTGGTTTTGTTAGGTTTTATCTTATGTTTTTCATGAATAATGTTCACAATTTTGTAAAATTATTGGTTGTGCACAGTTATCACATTGTTTTACCAAACCATGTGACCATCCAGTGTAATATGTTTTGACCATGATAGTGGGGGTTTACACAATCGGTGCATGGTTTTAAAAACAATTCACCCACCTAGTATAAACATTGAATTCCATTATAGGGGTGTATGGTAAGGGCACAAAATTTTTCTAACTGTGCAGCCCTGCCTAGCTACCCAAGTGTGCGATAAATTCTATTTATGAAAAATAATTTAAAAATTATTGAATGACCATATAAACCCCCACTCAACCCTAACTCAGGATTGGAAGAATTAAATGTTCTTTGGAGATCTAAAGAACCATTTTTTACTCCTCCAAACCACTTCCTAGTTGGATCAAGTCTTGGAAAACATCATTTGATTCATCTTTGGTAAGATTTCTTCTCTTGTTCATTCTATCCCAGTCTCTAATTCATTCCTAAAAAGGATTTTTAGATCATGTTTTTATTGATGGATCTAAAATCATATCGTTTGGATATTGAATCATGGTTTGATTCCTTGATCCCTGTTGTTGGCATTCTTCATTGGAAAATATTATTACAGGCACTGTGTTTTGTGTTACTGAGACTAATAGTAGGTAGTTCTGTTTTTGATTATCAAATTACATTAACCTTGGATTGATTAATTTTTTGAAATTGATTTCAGTTATATTAATAAACACCATTTCATTGTGAATTAGTAATAAGAAATTGATTTTTCATGATATTTTGGGGAATACCACTAATTACAATATAATTGGTCATTGTGGTGGAATTTAAAATTCATGGACCCTTTCAAATTGATATATGAAATGATTTTTGGGTAAAATGGAATAAATTGGTTTGATAATAACCTATTATATGTTTTGTCTTAAAAAAGGTATGAAATTGGTAAAAACCCATGAATTTGTTTATAATGTAAAATTTGCGTATTGAAATTGGAAATGTGGAGATTGTATTTTAAACTATTTTAAAAATATTTCTAAATGTTTATTGATCTATTTTTCACATGTGTTCCTTGGTAGTAATTATGTTTTTTGGAAAAAGAACACTGGGATAGTAATTCCCTAGAAAGGTATTTGTGCTTTAAAACTCTAACATGAAAATTGTTTGGTAGATCCTATCCCCAGCAGAATGTTGATGAGTCTTATCCGGCCTAGTCTCAGGGTCCTCTGTGAACATTTTCATGATCACGGATTGAGTGTGTAAGGATATCATAAATAGAAACTATCTCACCACAAGGTAGATGACCATGTTGGTTTTTTTAATTACATTGAAATATATTCCATTGATTTTTAAGTTTCTTTACTCATGCATATTGATTTATATAAACTGATTTACCTAAAATGTTTACCTAAGGCATTGTTTGAAATGTTAATATCTTTTTAAATGAAAAGAATGATTTTTTATATATGGAATTATACTTCCATTCATTATTATTTAAAATTTAAATCATATTTGGTTAATTATTTTTGAAATATTACTACTTAATAGTTAGAGAGATCCTACTGAAATTTTAGATCACACCCTACATTTTCCTTCTAACATTTATATATTTCTTTATACCTAGTTTGAGTAACAGGAAAACACCACTTGGAGGTGGTTCTTGTAACTTGTCTTTTGTACATAGAGTGATATGACCATTAGTACATAGGTTGTTTAACTGGTTAGTTTTTTATTACCTTGTGGATGTATGGTTTGGGTTTTTAATTTTCTAATTTGACTTTCTGGTACTCTATACTATGAGGTTTTTATTTTTAAAATATTGATATGTATCTATTTCATCCACTATCTTGTGGAAAAATTGATCTGTATTTTTTATTGGATGATTCCAGAAGCTAGTCCCCAACCTATGAGGATCAGAAACACCTGTTAGGCTATGTGACTGCCAGATCTAGTATCATAGTACATAGGTATCTGAGATGGTTCATGAAATCTTGACTCTATCATCTATCACAGTTTTTGTTTTGTTAGGTAAATCATCACAATACTAATCACATACGTTGTTGACATATTTCCTCTTATTTCAAATAATTTTCTAAAATAAAGGGATATTAAGGGTGTGAATCCTCAAATAATTAAACATGTAAAATGAAACTATGAACATTGAAGAAATAATTCATAATTACTATACATACCATAAATTAAGAATTTCTAAACGACAATCTATGTTATCCAAGGTAATATTCATATTAGGTTCCCACCATAAATTTCTTTAATAAAATGTTAAAATCCTTCATAATTTTCTGTAATGAATATGTGTATTATTGAAAGAATATCCCTTGGGAGTGTCTATCCAGGTGTTTAGTTCAGCCTATTTGTCATGAAATAGGTCATGATTGAGATAATAATCAACACTCCCTCTTCGGGGTTATTACCCCTTGGTGAAAATATGCCAAATCCTAGATCCACTATCCCATATCAGGATAGGGATGTATTGTGTCTGAAAACCACACAACCTATACTATACCAAATCGTTAAGATGTTATCATATGCATGGGATTATCCTTAGGTTTTTTACTAATGTTCTCTAATCATAATATCTAAAAATAACTTCTCCTTAATTTGATACCAACTATAAAAACCCATTAATTAATCACACTTTATCACATCAGTCATACAATTATTTTCCAACAAATGCACAATGAGGAATAAAAGGTATAGTGTCATTATATATTAGATAATTGAATTAAACATACTCAACCTAAACACAATTTAGTTATTTAAAACTCCAAATGGGGATCCTACTCCCATAATTTCACAAAAACTACATTTTATATCCTAGGGGAATTTTTTTAAAATAAAGGGTGATCTAAAAATACTTGTAATGGAACAATCATGGAAATAAAGCATAACATGATAGTCAGGTAGCATTAGATTATAACATAAATAGAATAATCATATACATGGAGACATTGTATAAATTAATGAAATTATATGATCGTGGAATCATAAGAATTTATAAAAATAATAATGAATGAAATCATAGGAATACGTCAAGTAAAAATTCCAAGACAATATAACATAGGCTATGTTCTATAATATGCATTTTATACTTAGCTTAACTGCCATCGTAACATTGTTTTCCTGTGAAAATGGCTTGTTCACCATACTTGGTTTCTCATGATTTATTAACATAACCTTATGAATTTGAGGGAACTAATGAACCCACTAATAATATCATAATATGTACATGAATATGTGTTAAAAAAGATAATATAATCTACACATAAATCATAATAATGGCATAACTTGAAATAACAATGATGGTTTCACAATCTTGTCCTATGAGATAATCGAATTCCATATCATAATAATTCCCCAGAAGAAATAAAATAAATCATTTTGGAAGTTTATTTGTAAAAAACCTACGATTATAACATAGAGTTCCATTAATGGAAAAATCTATATGAAACTGGATTAGTAAGAATAAATAAAATACCCCTTATGTGATGATTTTTGAAATGTGAAAAGGGTCTTTAAAGAAATATTGTTTTATTTTATAACTCATACTTTTTATAAGGACAAAGCCCTAAAACATTACATAATCTTTAGTTATAAACCAAGAATTAATTTTCTTTCATTCATGAAGATATATTTTGGTTTAAATTTTTATATGATTAGGTCATAAATCTTATGAATGTAACCCATACCGTACAAGTAGGAAACCTCCACTAGGTATCCATTTATTACAAAATATAATACTTTTACCATGAAACATGTTTTCCATTTATAAAAAATCATTATGAATTAATCATGACTCTATATTCATTCTTACTCATCCTTATACCATGGAACAAACATTTTAAAAACTGGTATGCCCACAAAAATATTAATAAGGTGAATATAAAATGAAGAAATAAACATGTTATTACATTTCATACCCAGGAAATAATGAATATTTAAATCAAATATTTATTAACATACATATGAGAAAATATTACTTTCAAAAAAAATTCAAAAAATAAATATTTATAATAAAAATTTTGGAAAAATAATAATCCAGAGGGTTTCTTGGAAAAAAGATTATCCATGGAATGATCTTTCTTTAAAACATACCTATTTAGCCTTAAAGAGAATAATGTTTCCTTTAAACAAATATTTTACCTTATAATATCAAAATATTTTAGTGAAAACTCATTAGAAATGATATAAATGTCATGTAGGATTCTTTGGACATCAACTTCATTGAACCTATACAATAACCCTTTCAACTGGAGTAACCTATATGATAAAATTACAATATAATTCATGATATAATGAAGTCATTACCCAATGAATTGGAGAGATATATCTAGATAACCCAAAATTAGAGCAATATCGAGATCACCCTTCAATCATAAACATTTTCGAATGACCGTAACATGTGTGAAACACATCAAATCATTCATTTTCGTCACCAAAATAAAAAAAATTAACCCATTAAACCAACAAGTAAAACATGTTTAGATATTGACATATACAATTCCATTAAAACTAAATTTTTGAAACTAAAATACCCAGAACAAAGGGACGAGGGGGTTATTTGAAGAAAACATGGATGATTTTAAAGGAATCCAAATGTTAAATATTTGTTATTTTTTCTGAAAATTCATTGACATTGTATACATTAAAATAGAACATTACTATTATTTTATTTAATATTCAAAAAGTTACATATAAAATACATTATAATATTTATTTTTAAAACATTTGAAAGAAAGTAAAATTATTAATAAATTTACATTATAATTCTTTTATATCAATATAGTTGTATCAATAAAATATTTTATATGATGAAAGTATCTAGAAAATAAATATTTAACAAATTTTAAAAAGATATTTTTGAAAAATCGTCCCTTCACATAAGGTTATTATGGCATTAATGTTATTTATATTCCTCAATAATTAATATATATTAATTATTTAATTATCTAAGAACATATTTCATGTTATTTCCATTATTATAATCCATTTTAAATCATTAATCACCATGTTTTATTAATTTTTTACATCAATTGAATTTAGGTGGGTTGTTTTGAAGAGGCTCAGTTCATAATCCTAAAAATAGATTTGATTGGATAAAAAAAGTAAAAGTGGACATTATTCTAATATCTCAAAAATAATAATCATGACATTATTAAAATGTTTATATATTAATTAAATTTTTAAAACAAACCTTGAATTTGGGTTATGATAAATGACTTATTTTACAACATGGAGATGATAGTTCATACGTATGCATGAGTAATGTTTTTCATATTGAACGAGCATGTGGGAAATATTTTAAGTATAATTTTACATTTCCAAAAATATTATTATATAATAAATACAATGTTATCTCATTAAATACACATATATATCATCCATGTGATGTGGTGATGAAAAATTATTCACATTGCTTCATAGAGGTGGTAGTCCACAAATATGCACAAATGACATTATCAATTTTCAATGGATGAATATGTACCAAAGTAGGTGATATATTATACTTCCATAATTTTAATTAGGTCATGAGTATCTTATAAATTAAATAAATCTATCATAATAAATATCCCTTTTAACGGTGTTGAAAAATGATACACATCGATTCATGGATATGGTAATCCACACGTATGCATGAGTGATGTTTTCAATTCCCATAGGATAGAAAAGGAGACTAATAGTGGTTATAAAATAATCATAACTAAAATTAACTATATGTAATCTAATTATTTTATTATTTCATTATGTTTAAATAATATTTTAATGAGTTATAATAAGAAATAATCGTGAAATATGTTGGTTAGAACTTATACCTTCTCTACGAAAAACATATTTTACTTACATGTTAAGTCATATAAATTTGGTCATTTAATAAGACCAATGCCTATAGGATTTGGGGAGTAAACATTGGTATATTTTTTTCAGAAATTGGATGAACAATAGTTCTCAAAATCTGTATTAAATAGAGGATATGAGTTTCCCTTTTATAAGTGAGGCGAGTGTCACACTTAGAATTACTTAACGCATTAAATATTATATGACTAACTACTATCATAAAATAAAATTTTAAAATTATTAGGAGATGTTTTCAGACTTATCTCTTTGTTTTAACCCCCAGTTAACCCTTTTTTTGATTACCAGATAATCAATGATTTTTCCATTATAGGAGTCATAATATTTACTAAAAATGAAAAGTTTCCCATAAATGGAACACATTTTATATTATAAACAATATAACATTTTATTTTCTTAATATATTATTTTTATTAATTTTAAATAATTTAATAAAATATTTTTTATTATAAAATATCATTAATGCAGTTTTTGGAACTATTCGAGTATTTTGACTTTAAATTCATCATGATAATAATGGAATTCAAATATAAAATTCTAACATAAAACCAATTAGTTATATGTATGTATAAAAAATTTTGTACACTATTAATCACTTAACAATTATTACTTCTATAATTTTTAAAAATCATTTACTGGATTTTTATACTACTTGTACAAGCACTATTTCGACGTTGAGTTAGAATTTGAAGTAATTATTTCATAACAATAAATTTAAAATAAATTATGATGATAAAAATTATTAATATTTAAAATAACCATTTATAATCAATCATAACATATTTTTATCCCTGTGATGGATATTTAGAGATATTAAAACAAAGAGAGTGGGTTATCTTCTTATTCTTTGTTTTAAAATACATTTCGTTCAATTTTATAGGATATTGGTATGAAGATGCCACATTTTTGAACCTGTTATGATAATTTTTGAAAAAACTTATCCAATAAAATAAATACAAGTTCTAGAATTATTTTTAGGACTTATCGCATTATTTTTATCATTAATAAGTGGATTTACCCTTACCAAGGTGAAAAATGCTTATATGGGTTAATATTCATAACGAAAAAAATAAAATGTAATTATATATAAATATTATCTTCCTTATTATAAATGTATTTTTTTCAATTTCCAAATTCTATATATGGAAAAATTAAGTTAATAATAAAATGAAAAAAATATGAAAAAATAGTTTTGTACTTTAAACTAATTTTTTATATGATGATTTAAAAAATGTTGTCAATTTTTTGAAATTACAATTCTAAAGTTTAGAAATTAATCGTTCAAATAAAACATTATTATATAATATAATTAATTTGAAATTAATAAAATTATTTCTTTTTTAATGAAAAATTCATAATTATAATTATAATGAATATAACTATATAAAATCTAATTCATGATAACTAATATGGTATCAAATTGATTTTATATTAAAATGAAATTTCTTATTAAACTTTTTGAACAATTGTTTTCATGAAATAATGACGGATTTGAGAAAATATACATGATATGAAAAAAATGATGGGGAGATATGTGGCATGAAATTAGGATTAGGGAAGTTTCCTTAAATCTAGTTCAATTAAAAAAGAAAATTCCAACAGAATCATAAAAATGTTATTTCCCCATTAATGAAAGTTAAATTAAACTAGGTATATAGGAAAAGATCACATTTGTACCAAATATAATTTATATAATACAGAAAAAGATAAATTAAAAAGATAAAATTGAAGATAATTTGAAACCAAAGAGCTAATGAGGGTGGTTTGGAGGATCCCTTACATCCTATCATAAAGTGCACTGGACATTCACTTAACTTCATAAATAATTAAATTAAGTTCATTAAATATATAACCAATAACCAAATTCATTGTTATTTAATATTTTAAGGTCCAATTATTATCTTTTATTTATTTATTTTTTAATATAGTTTCATATTACATTGGTTATTGGGTTTTTTTAATTCCATTATAACACATTTGGATTATTTTATTATTGGTAAATGTGTTTTAAAATAACTCCATGATATTAATAATTTTGTTTCTTAAATTACTTATTTATTACATTAAGAAAAAAATTATATAGTTTCAAAGGTTATCCCAAAAAATCCATATTAAGAATGTCTCCTTGATAAGTTCATTTAAGTAGGTCAAAGTTACTACACCCATGTCTCATTTTTCACACATTTAGAACATCCATATTATTCCTCTAGAATATTAATGGTGTTAAAAATATCATAATAATTAAATAATTTTTTCTGAAACAATATTTCATGGTTGTGAGGGGAAATTTAATATGTTGTTCATGGTGTTGGTAGATGATACACACAAATAATGATTTTGCCCTTTTTCTTAATTAGTTTATAGGAAAGTATTAAATTGTTATTACATTAATATAAAATCTCATTATCATAGTAATAAATTTTGGTGTTATCATACAATAATGTATAGATGGGACTTGAGGGTGTTGAATAAAATAATAGCTTAAAAAATTGGTTTTAGATAATTATCTTTACTTTTTATGTTTTCCTTTAGGTAACTTCTTATGAATCCTAAGAATAGTATTTTTGTGTGACCAATGCTTAAAGGGAGCAGGGATCATGTTAAGTAGAGACTATGTTTGTTTATTAAATGATAAAACGAATTTTGTTTTATCATTTTATTGATAATAAAACAAACAATTTCCTGGAACTGTGTTAAATATTTTTATTAACTGAATATTTGGGATTAGACAATTCGATTGAAAATTTATTGAAAATTTTATTTTTGATCCTATAAATTTCACTATAGTGTTTTACTAATAAATATTGTTGTGTGGATTATTTGAACATAAATTTTTCGGAAATAATATTTCACTAAATGGGATATAACATTAATTGAGATCATCCGAGCTGGATCTTACATTTTATTTAAGTAAATGGGACCTCAATTAAAAGATTCACAAGACTCATGAGATTGGAAACCACTTCACCATTTGGGAAATGTAATCTACATATGAGCTTATATTTGGTTAAATTTTTTATATAAGATAGAGGATAAAATTTATCAGAAGAAATCCTTCTTTAAGGATTGTTGGTTCAAGAAATTTGGATTTTGAAAAGTTGGTTCAAGTTGGATTAAAAAAATTGTCCAAATTTCATAGTCACACTTGTAAAATATTTAAATCATATCCTCCACTACACTATATAATTGTGTATTCTTTCCATTTTTTGTTATTTTACTGGAATTAGGAAGTTTATATAAAATTATAATTGGTTCATCTAATTTTATCCAAGTATTAAAAGTGGGGTATCTCTAGAATAAATGATTTATATATTTAAGCCTTCCTATTCTCCTTCATGGTGTAATGTTTTTTTTATAATAATAAACTATCCTATTATATTCCATTTCATTAGTTAATTTAAATTTATTTATTATCTACATTTACTTATTAGGCTAGAAATGTAGAGTATAAATGTGATTGGGTTAAACTTTTTCTGAAACTTTTTCTAATAAAAATTGTTTCTAAGATCACTACACCGCCCATGGAGGGTATTTTGTCTTAGTAATGGATCTACATTAAACGTTTAACATTTATTTTTTGTGATTAAGTGATATAATTTAATTCCCATTATATTATTTATGGTTTTTTAAACATAATCTAAACTAATCAAGCAATTGAACCATTAAAAAGAACATGTTCATGGAATGTTGGAATTGTGAGAGTGTGATATTAATCAGTGAAACAAAAATACTTACTATAAATATATAGTGTTCAAATAAAATATCAAAAATTAATTCAGTCTCATTTAAATATTAGATATATACCATAATTTACTATTTACCATAATCTATCCTCATAACAACAATCAAATCACGGTTTTATGATTGCACATCCCAAAGCTGTCCTAGGGTTTAATTTATTCTATATTTTTTGTTAAGTTAGATCCCTAGTGTTTAAGCATTAATAGTGTGGTTGATAATAATTAATTTGTGTTTAATTTAAATGATAATGAATAACAAGTAATAAATGTGGTTGAGTTATATCAATTACTCATTCTATGGATATTTTCTAAAAATATATAATCATTGTGTATTATCATTAAAATTACAAAAATAAATAAAAATATAATACCATGCTAGTACACATATTCTATTTTTATAAACCTTAAATAACTCCTTCCATTTTAGTAGTGGATCACTTTTTTCAAATAACATTAATATATTGGTTTAATTACTTCATACTTTGAGATACAACCGTATTAAGATACTCTACCGTACTTAAGTACCTAGGAACCACACATCATTTTTGTATGTCCATAACAAATCATTTAAAATTGGTTTCGTTTCCTGATAGGTTTTTATTTTATTCAAATAATTTGTGTTTTTTTATTTTGTTATCTTTTTTATCTTATTCTGTCTTTCTTATTTCCACTTTCTCAACATATGTTTTTTCTCTTTATTTTTCTTCTCTTTTGAACCATGAATTGAAACTTATTCTCATATTATTATGGTATATTCTTTTTAATTATATTATTTTACCTAATTTATTGAAATTTATAATCCCAAGTATCTCTTTTATTGTGACCTAAAGATTTAATTTATCCTTGGGGCATGAATCATAAAAACTCAATCTATGGGAAGTGGAGACAATTACACAACTAGATAATTCAATCATTTTATGAATTTTAAAATATAAATCACATCTGAAACAAATATAAAACCATATCCAATGGTTTTAAATAAAAATTTATTTTAAATAACCATTTGATAGTTAGTTGTACCTTATATTAATTTTCAACTGACATTAATTTAATATCCAAATATTGATTTAGTCTTCAAACTAAAATATATTATAATTTACCTTATTCTAGAAGATCATGTATTGTCAAGTGTGGATCCAAAAAACGCATTAAATAATTCAATGTGTTATTCTCTACAATGAAACCGAGAAATCACTCTAAAGATAAAATCAAACTAAGATAGCTCCCAATTACACTTGATAGAACTGATAAGGATTGGATTTATTATTTAAAATATAATGAAAAAACATGTTGGAATGATTTGAAATATCTTTTCTTTTAGTTATTATTTTCAATATTCAGAACCAATTCCATTAGAATGGGAATCTCATGGATCAAGGAAGCACAAGGGTGGTCTTTGTCTAATTCTTGGGAGTAATTCAAGAAGTTGTTTTTAAGTTGGTCATATCACCATATCAATTAAAAAATCCTCATGAAATAATTTTTTTAATTCCTTAAACATTTGGAGATAATCATAGTGTATTCCATAGGTATAGGTTCAATGGTTGATAAAACACTAATATCCATTCATCAATTGATTAATAAGATGGCATGAAACTCTCATCATTTTGGAGATCAGGGTATCCAACATATTAGATATTTTTATGTATTAAATCTATCTTTTCTGGAAATCATTTAATTGATACTAAGTTTGATGAATTGGATACATCAGGTAGATATATTAATTTAAATAAAAATATCACCCAACACCCTAATATGAGGAATTATGTAATTTTAAATTAACTAGACAACCCTACATAATGTTTCACCCAATTATAAGATATAGAGGATCTTGCATATATATTCCCTAGGATTCCCTATTAGAAACAAAAATAAAAATATTCCAAAAAATAAGTATGATTCCATTTCACCAACATACAACCAAGGGTGTAATGATAACTCAAAATTAAGGTATGGCTCTAGACAAAAAAAGGCTCCCATTTCCAAAAAAAACTTCCAATAGCCTTGACATTATAAATAGGTTTTTCAACAACCCCAAAATACATTTTAAGACATATTTTAAACAACTAAACAACAACATGGAAATTATCAACCAATGGTAGTTTATAATACTGATGAGATTTTGAATCAAATTTTTCTTAATCAATTGAATGTTATGAATAGTCACGGTTCAGAGTTTAGTGAGTTGAAAAAACAAATGAGCCAGATTTCCACTAACCTCCATAAAATGGGAAAAATTAAATCCTAAAATATTCCTTCCCAACCTACTCAAAATCCCATGGGGAATTTTAGTGACATCACATTGATAAGTGGGATGAAATATAATGATGAATTTTCACCTATCATTCCATTGGGATTAACCATAACTCTAAAGAAGCCCCATTCAAGACCAAATAATGAGAAGCCTAAGGAGAAATACAAAATTATGTAGAAAATTGATTATTCTCTTCCTAAACTCCTTCTATTTCCAAATAGAGTTTTATAAAATGTGAATATGGCTGAAGAGGCAATTAAACAGGAGGATTTTGATACATTTAAGCATGTTGAGATCAACATCCATCTACATGAAGCAATCCAGAAAATTCTAAGCTATGGTAAATTTTTTAAATAACTTTGTATAATATAATAGGGACAATGGAAATGATCATATCAACAATGGGAGGGATATTTCTTCCCTCATCACAATAATTTTTTTTAAATTAATAGGACCCTAATATATTCACCATTCCATGAACTATAGAGGAGTTTCATTTCATTGATGATTTATGTGATTTGGCTGCCTACATTAATGTCATATACTAATCGATTTTAACATCCCTACATATTGGGAAACTAAATCCAATGATGGTGGTGGTGAAATTGGAAGATAGGTCTACAGTATACCTGATTGGAGTCCTTGAGGATGTCAATGTTCAAGTGATATATATGACATTTCCATTATATTTATATGTGTTGAATAAAAAGGATTATCAGATAAATTCCCATGTTCCCCACATTTGTGCTATAAATATACTCAAAACATCCTAAAGAATCATTAATGTCCATGAGGGTACACATTATATGGAATTTTTAGATAATACTATATTATATTACATTTTAGAAGCCATGAAGTATCCCTCATATGACTATTATTTTTTATTCATCTCCCTTTCTAAACCATCTTGTAATGACTCTCTAAATCGTGATTTCTAATATTTTCCAAATTGGGATCATTCCATTTGAAGATAGATCTTGAGGATTGGTTCTATTTTGATGTTGAAAAATAATTTCTCACCTATATCTCAGGATAAAACCCCACTCATTTCTAATTAATATATGGATTCTTTTTCTGATTCATATCATGTACTTTAAGAATATATTATGGATGATGATTTTTCAGATTAATTTGATGCATTGTTCCTTGATTTTGATTATTTAATTTTAGACCCCAACATTAGTTTTGCGCATATTTCAGTTTCCAAATCATTTCCATCAATACAAAACCCACTCAAACAAGAACTCAAACCAGTGAAACCAAAGTTAGAATAATCATACTTTTTGTATAATTGAAATTTTTATCTAATAATTTATAATAATATCCTACTAAAAAAAGAAACACAACATCTAAGTGATAAAAAGGAGAATATTAAGGGCATTTTTGGGCCTTTAGTAGACATATATTGTAGTATCCCCTCTATTTTGAGCATAAATTTCTTTATGAGAATGGGTTCATCTAGTTAGTTTTCATAAAGGAAAATCAACCCCATATTTTTTGAATTTTTAATGAAAGTTGTTGAAATCTTTCTTAATACGGGTATCACTTACAAAATTTCTATCTAATGGTGGGTAATCACTATCCATGTTATATATAGTGAAACCAATTTCACTATTATAATAAATGAAAAAAATGAGTTAGTTCCTCTGAGAGTACAAAAAATTTGGTGACTGTGCATATATTATAGGAAACTAATTTAATTTACTAATAAGGACCATTTCCCCCTTCAATTAATTGACCATATACTTGAGATTATTGAAAGTATGAAACTCTATTTCTAATTATATGGTTTTAAGGGTGATTGTTATTTTCCAATTTCTGTAGTGGGATAGGATAAGATGACACTCACCTTCCCATTCTGTATATTTTCATACTGTAGAATGCCATTTTGGACTTATAACACCATAGTTACTTTCTAGATATTCATGGTGAGTATCTCATCTAATTTATTTGAGACATGAGTGGTGGTATTTAAGGATGGTTTTACTCTATTAAATTCCTCATTTTATGAGTGTATCTTGAGTTTGGGTATTATTTTTCATCATTTCATTGAGAACAGTCTAGTGTTAAACATTGAATAATATCTTTTCATGTTAGATATGGGGGTTTTATTAGGTCATGTAGTGTCACACCATGGAAAAGTGGTTTATAGATCAATGTTAGATATTATTTCATCCATTACATATCCTAAAAGTTTGTGTGATATTTGATCATTCCCTATACATATTAGTCCTTATCGACACTTCATCATGGATTTTATTGAGATCACTCTACCTTTATCCTGATTTATTTATAAAGATACAGACTTGTTTTTATGATGCATGTAGGGTATCATTTGGTGAGATAAATAAGAGTACTACCACACCCCCATTCATACAACCCCTATAGTGGGACCTCTCGTTTCAATATATCTATCATTATTCAAACATCACAGTTGAAGAATTATTATTTAAGAGGGGGAAGGGAAGTCTCATGATATCACTTATGAGTTGATGAATTTGGATTCAACCCAATAATATTAATTGAAAATGGAAAAGGATTTTATTATTGTAATTTTTAGACAAATAATGTAGTTATATTATTTTTACATAAAGTAGGTTTTTTCTCTAATGATTCATCTATGAGGTACCTCCAAAATAATCTATATGAAAAGACACTACGTATTTATTGGATGCTCTTTCATCAAGAGTATTACATTGACATAAGTGATAAAGAGGGGTTAGAGTAAAAGGTGTATGAACATATGAGTAGGATCACCCACATGTTGGATCATTATACCCCAAACCAGGTACCACTTATGGATACTTTCAATGATGAGCATCTCTTTGTCATCTTAGTTACCTATCCTTGCTATAACGATTTAGTGAATTAATTGGTATCCTAAGAAATTCCTAAAAACCTATGTAATGAATATAGAAGAGTCTCACCATGAAGTCTTAATGAGGTTCACCATAATGTCTTGAAACATCATTAATATAATGTTTTTTCATTTTTTCAATAGGTAAATCATATCATGTAGCGAGGAAATGAGTGGATTTGGTAAGGCGGTCAACCATAACGCATATGGAATCAGTAATTCTAGGAGTATTTTGAAACCCAATGTCAAATTACATATTGATATAATCCCATTTAAACATAGGAATATTTATAGGTTTCATGACTCACTTATGTTGTATAAGAGTAATTTATGATAATTATATAGGAAGAAGATATAAAATTTTCAGAGAAAAGGATTAATCTTGGGAAAAATCTGAAAATATGATAAAATCTAAATTTGAGATTCCAATGATTATGGAATTAAAATACATTATATGGTTTTAATTATATCAAATAGGAGATTATACATTAATTTATTAATTAAAGTATGAAAATTAAATTTTAAATATATTTTAACTAAAATATAATAAAGTAATTATCATATTAATCATAATCGGAAAAATATTTTGAATAAATTAATCCATAAGATTATTGTATCTAAACTTTTATCAAAGGGTAAATAGAATATTTTTTTACTAGATAAAAACATAGTGATATATAGTATATTAACCAATATTATCTTTTTTTCAAAATTATTTTTAATTAATAACACATCATAAATGTGAAAAGAATAACAAGGTTTGTGAGAATTTCTTATAATTATGAATAACTATATTAAAAACATAATAAGTTTTTATTATTATATATTGATAAATATTATGTTTTATTTTATCAAGATAAAAAATACACAAGTGGTTTAGATTCCTTTATTAGTGAGAATTTCATTAGTCAAACAATAAATACAAATTAAATTATTTCACATTTAATTGTTGACGATAACTATATTATAACTAAAAATGCATGCATGTGAATTATTTGAATGAAATAATAAATGGATAATCTTAGAGAATATTATAAGGATACAATAGAAATATTATGTTACAACAAATGATATATTGATTTAATAATGAAATTAATATATCACTCACGTATAATGAATATTGAGATAATGTATCATTTCATTTAATATATGCTAATATAAGATGTCATCAAGGTGGAATATATTGGAATTAAAGAATGAATGATTTAAATTTTTTAAAAACCAAACAATAAAATTAGTATTTCATAAACATAAGTTGAACCCTATATTTTAGCCACCTGCCTTATCTTGAGGAGGCTAATATATTTCTGATTCTATTTTATCTTCATTATATAAAGTTGTGTTTTTTTTGTACAGATTAGTCTATTTCATTTGTAAATCTCATTCTATATTTATTTTAATGGGGGGATACTTATTATTATGAAAGGGAATCATAGATATACATATAAAGGATTATTCATTAAAAATGATGAGAAAATAATATTAATAAATATTGAAATGGCTCATTGTATGGAGATATATTATCCATATTTATATCACATGATTCAATTTCCAGATTTTTTACAAACAAAATGTTTTTAATACATTGGATTAATAATTTTGAGAATTTTATATGATAAGAAGTCAAAATGGTTTAGAATATTTTTACTTACTTTTTTTTCCAACATAAAAAAATCATTATATTACGGTTATTAATGATATAGGAAAAAATCCTTATCTAATTAGAATATATATATTATTATGAATCATTAATAAAAATTGCAAACAAATCCAATGGGGGTAGATAATTAGGTCCTCTATAAGAATGAATAATTTCAATAAAAGTTGGCTATTTTTTGTGATTATTTGAAATTGATAATAATGATTATAAATTTGTAAAATAATTATTTAATTTTATTGATTATAAAGATATTAATGTTTTTAAATTATTTTAAAATCACTATGAAGAGTTTTTGGAACAATTTATAATTTAGAAAAATATATTTTTTTCAATGGTAGTGTAGATTTTTCTTCTCAATTAAATTAGTTTAGAATATTAGGTTCATTGGTTGTGTATGATAACATCATAGATACATTTTTTTTGGATGCTCTTTCATCAAGACTATTACCTTACCATAAGTTATAAGAAGGGGTCAGAGTACAAGGTGGGTGAAAATGTGAATAGGATCACCCACATATTGGAGCGTGATACCCCAGACCTGGTACAATGTTTGGATACTTTCAATGATGAGCATCTCTATGTCATCTTAGTTACCCATCCTTGGTATAACGATTTAGTGAATTAATTGGTATCCTAAGAAATTCATAAAAACCTATGTAATGAATATAGAAGAGTTTCACCATGAATTATTAATAAGGTTCACCATAATGTCTTGAAACATCATTAATATATAGTTTTTTCATTTTTTCAATAGGAAAATCATATCATGTAGCGAATAAATGAGTTGATTTGGTAAGGTGATCAACAATAACGCATATGGAATCAGTATTTCTAGGAGTATTTCGAAACCCAATGTCAAATTACATATTGATATCATCCCATTTACACATAGGAATATTTATATGTTTCATGACTCACTTATGTTGTATAAGAGTAATTTATGATAATTATATAGGAAGAAGATATAAAATTTTCAGAGAGAAAGGCTTAATCTTGGGAGAAATTTGAATGTATGGTAAAATAAAAATTTGAGTTTCTAATGATTGGTGAAGTCAAATACATTATAAGGTTTTAATTATATGAAATAGGAGATTATACATTCATATATTAATTAAAGTATGATAATGAAATTTTAAATATGTTTTAAATAAAATATAATAAAGTAATTATCATATCAATCATAGTCGGAATAATATTTTGAACAAATTAATCAATAAGCTTCGTGGATCTAAACTTTCATTAAAGGGTAAATATAATATTTATTTACTAGATAAAAACATAGTTATATATATTATATTAAATAATATTATCTTTTTTTCAAAATTAATTTTAATGAATAACACCTCATAAATGTGAAAAGAATAACAAGGTTTGTAAAAAGTTATTATAATTATGATTAACTACATTAAAAAACATAAGAACGTTTTATTATTATATGTTGATAAATATTATGCTATATTTTATCAAGATAAAAAATACAAAACTGTTGTAGATTCTTTTATTAGTGAAAATTTCATTAGTCAAATAATAAATACGAATTAAATTATTTGAGATTTAATTATTGACGATAACTCTATTATAACTAAAAAGGCATGAATGTGAATTATTTGAATAAAATAATTGATGGAGAATCTTATAGAATATTATAAGGACACAATATAAATTTTATGTTACAAAAAATGATATATTGATTTAATAAAGAAATTAATATAACACTCACGTATAATGCATATTGAGATAATGTATCATTTCATTAAATATATGATAATTTAAGATGTCATCAAGGTGGAATATATTGGAATTAAAGAATGAATGATTTAAATTTTTAAAAAACTGAACGGGGAAATTAGTATTTCATAATCATAAGTTAAACCCTCTATTTTAGCCACCTGCCTTATCTTGAGGAGGCTAATATATTTCCCAATTCTATTTTAGCATCATTATATAAAGTGGTGTTTTTTGTGTATATATTAATCTATTTAATTTGTAAATATCATTCTATAATTATTTTAATGTGAGCATAATTATTATTATGAAGGGGAATCATAAATATTCTTATAAAGGATTATTCCTTAAAAATGATGAGAAACTTATATCAGTAAATATTGAAATGTCATATTGAATGGAGATATATTATCCATAATTATATCACATGATTCAATTTCTAGATTATTTCAAAACAGAAAGTGTTTAATACATTGGATTAATAATTTTGAGATATTTGATATGATAAGAAGTCAAACGGGTTTAGAATCTTTTTACTTTTGTTTCCAACATAAAAAAAATCAATAAATTATGATTATTAATGATATAGGAAAAAATACTTATTTAATTGGAGTATATATATTATTATGAATCATTAAAACAAATTTCAAACAAATCCAATGGGAGAGATAATTAGGTCCACTATAAGAATTAATAATTTCAATAAAATTTGGTTATTCTTTGTGATTATATGAAATTGATAATAATGATTAAAAATTTGTAAAATAATTATTTAATTTTAATGATTACAAAGAAATTAATATTTTTAAATTATTTTAAAATCACTATGAAGAGGTTTTGGATCAATTTTTAATTTAGAAAAATAGTGTTTATTCTATGGTAGTGTAGATTTTTCTTCACAATTAAATTAGTTAAGAGTATTAGGTTCATTAGTTGTGTAAGATAACTTCATAGTTACAAGATAAAACATGAAGACTCGTTGAATAAAAATAATTATATTGAGGATATGTGTTGGGTATATTAGATTTTTTTTTTATTTTAAAAGGGATTATTTTTGTTGAAAAAAGTATAAAATTACATTTAATACATCATTTGAATATAGAAGAAGTGTGAAGAAATGGTTTTCTTCTTTATAATACTATATTTCATTGAAATTTATGTTATGAAGAAACGATTTTGGTATTTTGAAATATATATGAGACAAAACTTGTTTCTTTTACATGATATATAATTTTAAAAAAAATTTAATGACATGTTGAAAGAAATAAAGTTTCATGAGTACGATTAGTTTATTTTTGAAATTGTGTAAAACTTTCGCCAGTGGTTTGGATAAAATATGAGAGTTTATAAGTTAAAATAAAAAATATTTTTCATATTTAAAAAACAAGGAAATATTGAATCTCTTATGAGATTTTTGATGAATTAAAAAGTATTTATAATGTAACTAATATTTTAAGAACAAAATTTTTCAAAGATATTAATGATATAACATAAGAATATTTAAATTTAATAAAGATAATTTATTCAAATATTATTAGAGTTTTCAATTTTTTTTAAAATCTACTATAAGTAAATATAAATATAGGGGAGAAAATAGTATATTATGAAAGGAATATAAAATAGTCATAATATATAGAATAATGTGATATAAGAGTGAAATATGAAAATTGTAATAAAATTATATATTCATGAAATTTTTTTATAGGTAATGAATAGAATACACAATGAAATTGAAGGGTGATCTTCATGGTTTTTGTGTTTTAGTAACAAAAATAAAGGAACATATTAATATAGTATTTGTTTATTATCATGATACATTAGTTTTGTACATATCATAATACTTTTATAAGAAAATTTCGTATGGAATTTATTTTTTTATATAGATTTAAAGGGAGTGAGCTTTTATTGGAATTTATCCAATCATAAATCTTGTTAAGGATTTAAACCTTAGAACAATGTTTTCATTCCAAAAACATAGTAATAAAAAAAATAGTTATCTTTTCTACACAATAGCACATTTTTGTGTGTCTGGTCCTTAGATGTATCCCTTTGGGTAAAGCAAAAAAATATATTATATTCTTGGGTTTTATATTTTTTTATTTCGTTAACATGCATGTAATTTCAATATGATAAGAAAATATTTCCTTCTAACAATGGTATAGAATAAAATGTCAATAAATTTTTTAAATTAAATATTCACTCTAAATCACCCACTCTCAGTGTGTTTGGGACCATCATATAAACATAAATGGTTATAAAAATTACTTTATTTTATGAGAATTTACTCAAGGACATGTATATATTACATACCAATGGTATTAAAGATATTATTAGTTATGTTAAGGTATAAAAAATGAAATAAAACATTTATATATATAAATTAGATTCTAAAATTGGAAATATATGTTTTTATTATTCATAAAAATAGTTTAAAATAATCATGAATGGAGAAATATATTTTGTGTAGTGAACCCAAATTGAATAACCGGAATCATGTGTCTACTTTATTACATTGGAATGAGATACCGAGAATCTCATCTAGAAGGATAAATAGTTTGGAAGTCTTGGTAAAAATGATAGATACGTGATTCCCATATTAAATTTTAATACAGAAATTAAAAAATAATTTTTTTCAAGAATATATTTATTCCAAGTAGAATATCCTTGAATATTATTCATAGTACTCTTCTTCGATTCTTGGAAAAAAAAATAAAAATAATGGTGAGAAGAAATTATCAGTAAGCGTTACCTAAAGAAAAATTTATCATGAGTAAATGAGGAATATTCAATGTGGTTTAATCAATATGGAAAGGTAAATATTTAAACACCCACTCTATTTAATAAATAACTTGACTATCATGATCACATAAGGAATAGTAAAAATAGATATGGAAAGAAATGGACACAAATTTCATTTAAATAACTTAACTACCATGAGTAGATAACAAATAATCAATGTGGGATGGTAAATAACTCAACATTTATTCCATTTAAATTACTTAACTATCATGAATAGTTATGGAATAATCAACATGTATTGGTAAATAACAGAAAAAACATTCCATTTAATCAATAACAAAGAATTAAATTCTTCTAGATATAATATAATTTCTAAACTATCAATGGTAATTGTAATTTAATTTTTAATAAAGTAAATTCTTATTTATTTGACATCATGATCTCATGAATCATGAAACCTCTATTATCAATACTATACAAAATAAATTTTAAAACTAGGTGTCAAAACACTTTTATGTCTAACATACAAATTTACCTCATGATACTTATGAAACATCAAAGGGGTATATAATTCTAGGCTCCACCCATCATTTCGTGTGAAAATGATTTTTCATAAATATAATAATCGATTTAACTCAGTTTTAATGTCCTCTATCATCAAAAAAATGTATTTATTAAAGAATACATATCTATCAATATTTATTAGATAAACAATTAACACACAATGTAGAACACAATTTTTTTAAATGATATATCATTTATGAACTAAACTTATCAATGGCCTATAAAATGGATATTGAGGTTAAATTTAATTTCTAATGATCATATCAAGGTGAAGACTTAAAGGTCATTTTAATTTCTGAAAAAACAAATCATGAAAGTGATTTTCTATACATTATATCGTCATAATGATCATAATCCATCCATAGAGAGATTTATTATGGTATCAAAAATACATATTCCTAGTATATTATAAATAAAATAAAGGCTAGTTGTCATTTCTGAATAGAAATAATGTAAAATGATCATTAAAAACATTCTTGAAGAAAATATAATCTTCCCCTTAAAAATAAACTTTTAAAAATAAAGGCTCCCAAAAAAATATTAAAGTATTTTTATTTTAAAATAATCATCGAATTTTGTATTATATTCTTTAAAAAATAGAGTGGTCATGATAGATAGAGATTATATTCATTTCATACACATTAAAAAAACATTCCTTTTACTTTTTCAATAAAAAGATAAATGGGAATTGTTTTGAAAATGACATGGGGATTCCTTTAAAAAAATTAAAATTTTAACCATTCAAAAAATTTTCATTAACAAATAATTTAAAAATTGTTTAAATGATTTTTGACAAAAAAATATAAAAATAGTTTTATAAGAAAAAGGATTTTTATCCAAATAATAAATGAACTCATGTTTTCCTAAAAATCTCAACAATTTCAACTACCAATTAGTGGAAAAAATTATACTATTACTTGAAATATTCATGAAGAACTATATTATATAGAAAATAAAGTGTTTATTGTTTGATTATTAAATAATTTACTTCAATATAAATTTTATCATAAATAATCATAATTAATATGATGTTGTGAAATAAACCCTCACAATGATTGTAAGATTACTGTGAGAACTAATCAATGAATTGATTATGTGAATCAAATGAAAATAAAAAAAATATGTTAAAATACAACATAATAAAATTAAAATTCATTATATATATAATCATACAATGTCATATTTGATGAATGAAAAATATAACACAAAATATGAAAATGAGTTATCAAAATTCATTACCACTTGGTAACTTTTATGTCCAATCCACTTTGATCAAATGATTCCAATTGAAAATTAAAATAACACGAATTATTAATTAATCATGATATTTCATTTCAATAGTGAATTATATACACAATAAAATATAAATTAAGTTAATAACATTTCAATATGCCTCAATAAAGGGAAATGAAGTTGAAGTCCCTTACCACATTGGTAATATTATGAATTGTAATCCCTATTAAAAATGACATAAAATAAATATTTTATTATCATTTTAATAATTATATTAATTATATAAAATGTAAAAGGGATAGTATATTCACCACACAAAATTAATGAGTGGGGAATTTTCCATAGCTCTCCTGGAAATAAAAGTGAGAGTACAAATACCTTTCCTCACACATACATTTTTTGAATGTGATTTAACCTCCAATGTAATGTTTTTAATAATATTATTAATTTTTATAGGAATGATATGCATATTTGTAATATCATATATGATCCCATTATAACAATTTACCACATATTTGTTAATAATGTTTCATTTTTTTATTGCTTTGTGTGTTAATTGGAATATGTCCTCATGCATGTTTTGTCATGAATTTTTTTTATAATGAATATTATATAATTCCATCATAAAATAATTGTATTAATTTTATAAATTTAATTTTTTCATTATATAATTTTATTAATAATATTTGAAATATGAACATAGAGAATGGATCACATCGCTTCATGGAGAATCTAGGTCGTACATATTCACGAGAGACGTTATCATTTACTTAATTGGTGGAATGGTAAAAAATTGGGTGATATATTAAATTTAAATAATAAATATAATTTTATATAAATAAAATATATTCCCTAAATTTATTTTTATTACCATACATGTAAAGTGTAACTGAAAATTGAATCACATCACTTCGTGAGGTGGTAGTATGTCATACAAACGAGCGATGTTATCATATTTGAAATAGAATGTAACGTAAGAAGTTATATGCGATTCTAATATTATAGAATTATAAAAATATAATTAATATCGTAAAAATGTATTAAATAAATCATTATATCTATAATTTAATGGTGATTTGGGAAAACGAGTTACATTGGTTCACAAGGTTGTATCCTGTCGTTCACATGGTCGACGGCTTCGTTTCTCAATTTGTTGGAAGAGGAGATGGATATAGGTTATTACCTTAACATTAAAAAATCAATATATATTAGATATAGTTAGGATATCATATAATCTTGATTTAATAATATTTTAATGAGGTGGAAGAATAAACATAATAAAACCAGACATTTTAGAACGTTATCACTTCCTTGGTCGACTTGTTTAGGTTTGAAAATAAACCTTCATAGGATGAATTTATGATCATATAAATTGATCTAAGATATTTTTGTTGGATTAAGTAATTGATTTTTATACTTATTTTATAAAAATATGATTTGGAATTGTGAATAGGGGAGTATATGGGGTGACATATTATAATTAGGGGAGTAGACACACAAGGAATTTTTGAACAAAATTAATTACACCCAAATTTGTATCCTTAAAATGCATAAAAAATTGTTCATTATCGACCCTTATAGGTGATAAAGTTTAAATATTTCTATTTCTTGGAAAAGTATTAGGTCCTTTTAAACCTTATATTTTTATTTCACCCCCCCCCTAGTAAATTAGTTTTACCTAAACCATGGTAGTTAATTTTTACTAAATTTGATATTCATAATTATCAAAAAGATAATTTGACAATATTATATAATATAATTTATTATGATTCCAAATATGGAATACATTTTTTCAAATTTAATTTCTATAAATGATATAATCCAATTTAAAATCATCTCTACAGAGGCGATGAGAAATAAAGTGTCCAAAGAGAAAATTCTCAAAAGTATATAAGGTTTAAATATAAAAATTAAATATTGAAATTATTAAAATGAACTAAATTATGTTAAATTTTAAGAGAATATAAATTATTTTCCTTTAAACCTAATTTAAAATATAATTTAAACTTTTATGTTAGATAAATTAAAGGTGGCTTTTAATGAAAATCTGTGTTTCTCACTCTTCATCGAAAAATGAATAATTTGTTTAAATATCCCAAAAGTTAACTCTATAATAAATTTGATATTATGATATAAAATTTTAATTTAATTTTTTAAAATAAAATTTATATAAGTGGTAAAAAATAATTTTAAATTGTGTATGCAAAGCACGACTAATCCATTTTTTAGGAAAATACAGTTTTTCAAAAAAAAATCTATTAAATGATTATTATATTAATTATAATAAATATACTAACATAAATTAAATAATTTATTTAGTATTATTCAGACCTTCAAATTAAATGGTTATGGTATAACATTATACGATAATACAGTTCATTTTGGTTCGGGGTTGCATGTTCTGCAAGCGATCAAACAGAATACATTTAATGAAATATATTTCATGGGTTGTTTAAACACAGTGTATCCTATCAAATATTATATTGAATATCATGATGTTATTTTATTACTTTATTTTTTTATATTATATATACAATAGGTAAAGTGGGAAGAATATTTTTTTTGGTGTTATATATATATGTCTACTACTCATTGAAAATAATATCCTATCTTTATTGTTCATAAAGGATTTCTTGGGAATTTATTAAATGAAATATGTGTGAGGAGAATATAACATAATAACTATAAAGATATATAGAGATATATTTAATATTTTTCTAAAATTGACCCAAAATAAATAAATAAATCAATCAATCAATATATCATTCATTTAATACTCTAGAAATGGCTATTTTCTTATGTTACATTGTGTTAATCATATTAATGATCAATATACTTCTACTGATATTCGAAGGAAACACATTGATTGATTTTATTCTACATCTCTAAATAGATGTATAATTTATTCTATTCTATTCATTGATCCTAATATATTTTTTTAATTTCGACATTTACAGTCTCCATTAATCATATCCTAGTAAAATGGGTTAGATTTTGTTTATGAATGTTCTTGAATAATTATAATGGAATAAAAATTTATATCTAGTATTTGGTGGTGAGTAATGGGTTGTTATAAATGTTTATAAAACATCTCCAACTCTATTATATTAAGTACAATGTTTACTTTTTTATATCTTCATGAAATATAAGGGTTCACATGAATAAATATTGATTAGTGTAGTACTCTTGATGAACTAGATACATGAATGATTCCCATTTTACAATGGATATATTATATAATAAATAGTGACTATAAATAATTTTTCTCCATGAAACTCATTCAATGATGCCTTCTTCAAATTCTTTGGAAATAAAAACAAAATATGAGTGAGATTAATCACTCGATAAGGGTTGCATATAGTGGAATATATCAATATTAAATAAATGATAATAAAAATATAGATGGTATTCTTTCGATATTCTTGTATTTTTGATGATTTATGGGTTCATTCCATCGAGATTAGGAATGATCCTTCAAGGATGTGGTGTGTGAGTCATTTGAAAGAAATAAACTTGTTGTGGATACCTCATATATGACTCATGTAGTGGATTTGTAAAAGAATTCACAATCAATAAGAAATGTGATCTCTATGGTTGAAGTTCTCCATAGGTTATCTTTTCTGTAGTGTTAATAAAATAAGAATAATAATATTAAAAAAATCATGGTTGATTTGTGGTGGTGGCTAGACTAGAATATCTTCATCCAAGGATCAGTATTTAAAAATTATCTATACATTGTCATATTTCTTGCTAAATGGGAGATACAGTCTGGAATAATTTAGATCATAAACTTTGTATCTCACTTTTTTAGAGTATCGATAACTAGAAAATTATTCCAATTAGAGATGTTTTGTTCTAAATTATTTTTGAAATCAAAGAGGATTGAAATTCAGACAGGGATTTTTTAATCTAAACCTAAAACCCATGTTTTTCATAACTTTACATGGTATCTCAATTTTAAACCCTTCAATTATATTAAATCTATAACCCAGATTTGGGTTAGCCATCATTGTTTGAGATGGGAATTTCGGAATCCTAAAATATTGAAGGATATTGCTTCCTATATAGGTATTTCTCTAAATCCTAATCAACATACCTTAAATAGATAATTGGGTTTTATTTAATAATACTTATAGATTCCAATTTAGAATAAAATATCTCAGATGTCAATAATATCATGATCAATGATCATTAAGTTTAGGTCATGGTAGAGTAGAATACATCCCCCTTTTATGTGTGAAAAAAAGTGGTAAATAATTTTTAAAGATGAAATATAATTATCATGTATAAATATGAAAATTTAATGAAACAGACTGTGAGAAATAGAAGAAATTCAATTAATCTACTTTTTCTAACATAAAATTTATATCCAGTAATTCTTTGACTAAACTTTTTTGTGAAGAGGAAAAAGATAAAAACCCCTCCACTCCTCCCCCTTACACAAAAAAAGACATTGTTCCTTATATAAATAATTATGGATTCAATTTTCCATGTTTATTAATGATGTTATCATAGCTGTAGAAATTTCCCAATACATCAACAAAATGGTATTATCTTTACAAAATGAGCCCAGTGGGAAATGTGGTGTTTATATGTCTGAAACACATCCGAACTATGAGGCCGCTAATGAGAATTAACCTACTAATATTATATCAAAAACTACTCTAGACATAGAGGCCTTGAATGAAAACCATACTATTACAAAGTTGGAATCATCAAATTCTATTTGAGCACTGAAATCTAATGAATGTTCCAAGTATAAAAGTTCATTTGCACCTACATTGAAAAACATTATTTTCCATTCTACACCATCGTCAAATGAATTTGGGAACTGTAATAGTAACCCTATTTCATATGTCTAGCATAGGTAAATTGATGAAATTCTAGTCTGTAGTTTAAAAAATGATGGTGGAATCCAGAAATTGATTAGAAAGAAGAAATCAAGAGGTTCAAAAAGTAGATGATCTAACCCCGAAATCATGAATCAAAATGTGGATTTTATTTTACAGTTTTATGGATATAGCCAACCCTGAATGATATAGTTATATAAGGATATTTATTTAGTAGTGTAAACTAAATCTCCTTAGGGTTTCAAAAAATAAATGTTTCTTATATTCCAGAACTACTTCCATTGAATTAATGGGTTACCAAATTTTGGGAAAAAATCTGTTCTTAATAGAGGTTAAAAGGCACTAGGTATTGTGTAATTAAAATGTGGAGGAGATATCCATCCTATGTTCTAGTGATCATATGGTTACATTTAGTTTTAAATTCATGATAACTCAGCATTTTCCCCCTTTAAATTTTCTTACAATACATATCCCGATCGAAGAGACTTATGGGATGAAATGTAATCCTTGAGTAAATAAATCACTAGGTTCTAGAATCTAATTAGTAACATTAATATAGTTCTTAAAACTAATGAGATTATTTGTATGGGTAATTGTTTTAGATCAACCATGGAATTAACAATATTTTCTGAATAAAGAATTTTTTTGATGTAAATCTTGTGGGTTCCAAGTACAATTGATACAGAAATCATCTTACCAAAATAAAGTCCATTATGGTTGATTGGGATGTTTTCAATGATGTTTCCTTTGATGTTAATTTCTTTATTTCTTGCTACACCCTTTCAATAATAAATTCAGATCATTAACCAATCTTATCCAATCTTGTTATATAGAGATGTGAAACCAAGATTCCCATTCATATTTATTAAAGACTAGGTTCATCACCCTTAATGTAGTAAGTTGGTTTTTTGATACTGAGAGATCACCATATTACAATGTTGATACCCTATCTTGTGTCCTCAAGATTTATCTACTTAAGTGGAAGGTGATATAATGGTACAATGATCGATTTCTCTCTCTTGATTTGTATATTTCCAATCTTTAATCCTCCCATTAACTTATTCAATAGGTTATAAATTTTAGTCAATTCTACAATGGAATTGAGAATAAAACTAGGGTATCAAATAAATTCAATATACTTTTAAATATCAATGAATTAATTCAATGTGAAAATTTAAATGCTGAATATATTATGGATGGTGATAATGACTCTATGATTTTAAAATATCATAAAATTTCTGAAAATTCATCAGACTATTTTCCCTTCATAAGGATGGTGAGCAGTTTCTTTATAACATTTGTTTTAATCATGTTCTATCCATATACAAAAACCTCATTAATGGAACTATTGCTATATTTTATTTTTTTTATTGTATAATCCCCATTCAAGTAAACTAGGATGAAAATGCTAATATTACATAAAATCATTTTGATTTTGATATCATTGAATAATTAATTATACTTAATGATTGAATGTCTCTTAGATCATATGGATTCACCAATTTCTTCTTCCAAACATTTTATTAGTTCATTCAACATAGTCTCTATAGGAATGTAAATAATTTATTTATTGGTGGATACCTTACTCGGGGAGTCACTTCACAATTCCTTTCCCTCCTTCCAAAAGTGGAAAATGAGAATAAAATCATCTCGTTAGACTTGTATCTCTTTTCATCATGGACCACAAAATTATTACAAAATTTATTTCCAATAGTCCTGCCAAAATTTCTAATAATATTTTATCTTAAAATTAGTTTGTCTACCTTAAAGGAAAGACCATTCAAGAATTAATCTTCACTATATCATAATGTTTCAAGATTCACATGAAAACCATAAAGGGAAATATTATGGATTTCCCAAACTTATGTTAAAAACCCATTAATAGGATGGATAGGGGTTTCATTTGTATTTTTTAGCTGGATATTTCTTTAATGGGACCTTCATTAGGCGTATTAAAATCCTTCTAATATTATCTCATATTTAAATGATTATTAATGGTTCTCCTAAGGGATACTTCACATGTTCAAGAGGTGTTAGAAAAGGTGATCATATTTCATCCATTTCGATCCATATTACTTAGGATAACCAATGTTTCATTATACTTAACATAGTGGTTAATGACTAAATGAGTCTTATCAGAGCTTCCTATAGATTATCTTCTCATTCCCACATATTAAATACTATTTATATAATTATCCTTATTTAGGGAGATAGGGAAAAAATACAAAATATCATATATGTCCTACTTCAATTTAAAATTACCTCTGGTCAAGAGATTCTCTATAGGAAATCCTTATTATATTTTGTAAAGAATATCCTTGCCTCTAGAAAACTATCCATCAATAATGAGATGAGATTTAGATAATGGGTATTTCCTTTTACTTATCGTGGTGTCAGCATGTTTTCGAAAATTCCTCATATATGTCATTTCACTCACATATTGGGACATATTAGAAAAAAATTGGCTTCTTGGAAGGGAAAATTGTTATCGATGGCTAATAGGGATTGTCTTGGGAAATAATTTATTATTTTAAAGAATTTTTACTATTTAATTTTTTGTAAATTGTCATCTTAAATACTTAATAGAATCAATATTTCCATCAAAAACATATTTAGGCATGGGATCACTATGGAATAAAATATCATTATTATCCTTTGGAAGTAATGTTGTCATCCCTTTTTTCTTAGAGGCCTTGTAATTCAAAATATTTCCTATTTTAATCCATTTTTATAGGCATAATTTATGTAAAGGATTATTAATGAGAAATAAAATAATCATGGATTTATAATATATATATTATCATACAAGCTGAAATTTGGAAATATGAATTATGATTACTATTCTATATGACCATCTTTAGAGACTCATTCTCTAGTATTTCAAGACAATCCTATTGTATGTTATAGGATCCCGTGTTTTGGACCAGCTAGAATTTCCAAAGGAATTTAAAATTTTATATTGGATGATGGGTTATTTTAAATTTGGGGAATCAGAGCGATGTTTTGATGTCAAGAACATCCCTAAATAGTATTTTTAGGTTTGGTTTATCTTTTAGTAGAAGCCTCAATGGTTCATGTGAGAACCAGAGGAAGAATGGGCATCCTAGAATGCTGGAAACATCTACTACTAAGAATTCACATTGTGTATATAATACATGATATTAATTTGTTTCATGGTTTGTGGCCAACATTTATAGGACATGAAATCTTGGGGATTTCCCTAAGAAAACCAGGATGTGTATCTATTAGACATCGTGAATTTTTTTCACAGCATGAAATAGATACACAATGTGAATTATTTGAGGAGAATTTTAAAAAAAAGTAAGTACAAGCATGATCCCTTATTTTTTCATGTATAGAGGGGAACCCACTCGAATGTAAATCATCCCCTATTATATGGTCTTATGGATCCTTCTGTTAGGTTTCTGATTCGAATTCCATAAGATGCAATGTAATCCTCTTAGAATATTCTCCACATTTCTTGCTTCTTTTTTATGGTTATCTCACCATAATTAGCATTATTTTAGGGTGAGTCATTTCTATTTATTTTTATGGTGTTTGTTAAATATTCCAATTTCTATCATTTTGGCATGAGTAAATGGATAATGATGGATGAGTGTAACTCCCTTAGTATACAATATGTTTTCTATAGATTTTTCCTTATAGTAACACTGATTTATAAAATATGTTGTTATGCCACATGTTGGATTATCCATGTGTTAACTTAAAAATGTGAGATTAAATGGGTAAAACCTAACGCCTAAAATTAAGTAAGCATTTTTTATTATATTTAAATAAGATATGATCCTCACATCAACCCAAACCAACCATTTGGTCACATTTAATTGTCAATCTTGACCCTTATGTTGTTTAAATAATTAAACCCTCTACATTTGTGTAGTTTGAAATTATTAATTATAATTTATTGACTATTATTTGATACCCTCCCATGGTTTTTTTGAGTTATTCATAATAAAATAGATGTTTAAATTTATTTTAAAAGGATAAATATGAATATACCACCTTATATATACTTGACTTGTGATATGGCATACTTAAGTGCATGGACCTCCTTTTTCTTTACAATTGAAAATTGTTATGGAATGTTTATTAATATGTATTTACATAAAATATGAATTATAAATAATTAAATGAATTATATAAATCCTAAAGAAATAATTTTATCCCCATGAATTATTTTCTAGGATGATCTCATAGGTTGATTGATACTATAATATCTTGAGAGATACTTGGTCCCTTAGTGGAGTACCTTGTATGGCCTCAGTGAACAGTGATGTTATACCATGCCACGAGTTATAATACAACCCCTTTGTGGTATACCATGGATTATATTATAGGTTTATACATTATTATTAACACACTATGACTAATACATGGTTCCCTAGTTTATTTCCTTGCACAAACTCAGTGGAAAATATTATTTTAACATGCCATAATTGATACTCAGACCCTATTTGGTATACTAGGGATGGCCTCATAGTTTTCAATAATTATATTATTCTTTGATTGGTACTCAGGTTCTGCATTAAATAACTCCTTGGATAGGATTATAGGTTATTTTACCCTCTATACACCCTTATAGATACATATGTTTCATTTTTATGGAACACCATGGATAGGCTCATAGGGCATTTGGATGTTACGAGTAATAATTGTGTTATATCATTACAAAATTCCAAGGAAAAGCACATAAATCAATATCATTATGTGAATCCTTGGTTGATGCATGGGTTTCTCATTACTGGACACCCTAATGAGGATCATATGATACATGGATTCAATCATGCATGTTTATTAATTAAATTTGTCTATTAGAACTACTTTTTGGGATTTCAAACACGACGTACTGAATCCATTGACTAAAAGCTTGGTCTTTGGTCCATTATTTAAAAGATAAACCCCTAATTTATATTCGGGCATAATGAATAGTTTTACTTATGTTGTGATACTCATGCATGTAATTTCACATTATTCCATGAGACATTCATGACTAAGCCTAGATGCCTGAGTTACACCTCGGGTCCAAGATAACACTATGTATCTATATAAATGACTATATATGTTACTACATATATATTTCAAATATATATATATACACATATAATTATATTCATAAATATGTATTTTATAAATATACGGTGAAACAACCTCTAAGACCTACGAAATTATGCACAAGTAGGTATGGTTGTTCATGTTTCCTTGAGGAACCTGATCCCAATCTGTTTACATTTAATCATTTATTCACGTTATTATTTATCATACCTAAATACCACATTTTTTTATTTAGAAACTCTATTAAACATTATGCACCATTGGTGGTGGACTATAATGTATATCCCCCACCCTATTTGGGCCTCCATTGTATTGGGGTACATGAAAAGACCTCATGATTTTAGGACTCGGTTCATTGTTCTATGTTTTTCTTGTATGCTTATTCCTTGGGTGTTAGGATATTAGTATTCTCATTTAGATATCCATGGAAATTTTTTTATTTTTATTATTCAAGTACTATATTGTATCACCTATAGTATGTCTCCTACATTAGATATTATAGCATCATATGGACATGCATGCATTGTTTTATATTTGGTGTTGGCGAGTTTTAAGTTATTACATTTTCAATCGTTCCTCTATTATTTTTCTACTTTATTGTCGTCTTTCCTAAATGATAACATTGTATTACCCTTATTATGAGGGTATAGTCTCTCTATCATACAACCATTAGAACCTCAAAACTAGTTAGAAGCCTATAGTTTACAGGGAGGGGTGTGTGAGGCCATGTGACCAACGGACTTGGGGCACTGTTTTGTGGGTTCCTAGGTCAGGACATTACAATGAGGTATCACACGGTTTCCTTTCCCTTTTTATTACTAATTTTTGGTACGTATACCAAAGACTAGAAATTTTTAGGAGCCTGTTAAATAGAGGTGCCTTGGAGTGATCATGCTATGCATGGGGAAATGACAAAGTGACCAAGGATGGGACTGCTCTTCATGTAGTTCGTAATTAAAATAAATTATGATTTCACCTTGAGTGAGTGGGTTTATTTTTCTACTTGTTTATATAGGAATTTTTTAGTATTTTACCCTTTTCCTGGTATTTCAAGGGGTAAAGTTACATGCATCATTATAGGAATACATATATTCAATTTCCATGAATATTTGATGCCTTGTAGTTGCATTGATAGATGTTCCTTGTGTGATTTATTGAGAATTCTTGTTTGTATAACAAGATGTGTTTTTATATATATCATGATTTACTATATGACATACTCTTATGATTATTGTTTCATTTTCTATGTTTTTATTTGTATATCGTGCTTGGTGGTTTCTTTCTTATGTAGTAGGTTTCCACATTTATCTATCAGTCTTAGGTGTTTATTAACCTGTTTACTTATATTTAATGTTTCTTATATCCCAATTTGTTATGATTGATATATATGGTTTGTTAAATAAAATTTTATCATCAACCGAAGAGGTGTTTTCCAAGATATTTTGACAGTGTCATTCTATTTTATAAATGATTATAAGATGTTTGATCCATGGAACATCGGTTCTATGGTCTAAAACATTTATGGTTATGATTAAATAGGAACAAATTTTCAGTATTTAATTTTTATGGGTAATTTATAAATTCCTAAATGGTAACCCATATAATTGAACCATTATATATGAGGCTGTTATACCTAAAGACCATAGTCTGCATCTAAAAGGTGGTAAATCTTAATCCTTAAATGAATTATTTTATTATGCATTTTATACATGGATTGAAACACATAGGTATGTTTTGAATTTTTATGCCTACGTGATGAACCCACAAAGGGTGTTTCAAATTTTTAATTATATAAAATTTTTGGGGATGCATTTAGATGAACCCAGGATGGATTAAAAGGACCCAATTAGGTCTCATTTAGTTTTTTTATTTCTAAATACTCAACCGCATTTTGTTATGTTTATGCTATATAGGGATGGTTATTTAAATTGTCCACATCAACATAAATTGGTTCACATATTGATGTATGAAAGAATCATAATCAACAAATCCCTATGTAAATTTGTAATATCCTTATTATCTTCTGTTGATAAATTCTTATATAATTTTTTAGTTAATTAAAATTCTAATAAAAACATAAATGGTGTTTTCTTCTGTAGATTAGAATTGACATTTTCTTTAATTAAACCTATTTATGGAATATTTATGGGTATATAAAATGTGTAGAAGGGAATCATGTGATTAATTAACTATGATATGACATGATTTTAGTTAAATAAAAAATTCTTGAAAATAGGTTTGATAAAACGTGCAAATGATTCCTTATGGAATTGGCTAAATAATGTACCTAGCCATTGACTTATGAATATGACTAGATATTATTTAGAACTAAGAACTCAAATATTTAAAGAACTAAATGTGAATTAGTTAATTAGATTAAATAAAAACAAAAAAAAATCAGGTTCTTAATTTCAACCCTCATGTATGGATAGTTTAAATAGTTTCCCTTAGTTTATCATCGGAATAGGAATACGAAAATTTCTCGTAGGCTTTTTATAACCAATTTGATAGGTGGTATATCATATTGATCATATTAGATATAACCTATTGGTAGGATAAATTATTATTTAATTATTAAGGGTCTTACACATGGTAGGTAGCAACCTTATAACGTTATATTAATGATAATTCTTCTAATGATCTTTCTAATGTGTGGTACTGTTCAGGTGTCATTTGTCCTATGTTGTCTTCTTAATTTCTAAAATCAAAATTTTTCCTTGACCGGTGGAAATTAGATAAGATGATCCTTTTTAGGAGTGTGAGTATCAAGAATTCTTAGTTTCATGGGGTACACATGAATAGATCGAGGTCAATATTTTAGTGGGCTATTTGACCCATGTTCATCTACATTAGTGTTGCACCCCTGGGGAGATCTTCATCTGGTTTTATAGTTGTATGGGATTGTATGACTCTAGGAAAGTTCTTTTTTGGGCCATCATATATTGGGATGCATAGGTATAATAATTATATCAATAGTATTAGGGATTTTCCATTTTTCATTCAAAATATGAAGGTAATATTCATTGATACACATGTTACACATTGAGTTTCTAAAACGGTAAAGAAAACCTTATGAGTTCCATGGAAATCATTTAATCTTCCAGATGATACATTTTGACCATGTAAAAACATTAAAGTAGATTGACATGTGTAATAAATGAATTTTTACTTTCCCCAATTATCAGGATGATGTTCTAAAGAAGATCATGTGTTTTGACATGATGGTCTCTTTAGTTTTGGCATGCATTCTTGATGTTATAGAGCACGTGGATATAACAAGGGAGTAGTGTAGTGCATACCTCTAAAGTAAATATATTGTAATGTAAAATTTATAGGATATACTAAATCTAATTTTGATTTTATTCTTTGTAATATATTGTGGGTCATGTCCAGTAACTGCAGTCAGTGTTCGATGGAGGGTATGCCATGGGATGAGTTCCCTTTTTAGTAAAAATGATTGGGACACTCTTTTGGTGGAAAGATTCATTTAAAATGGGTTTCGGATTGTCCTTCCAATTATAGGGGAGATAATATTTTATGTCCAGTTATAAATAGTTGTCAGTACTTTTGAATTCCCCTAGGGTGGGCGAGTTTTGAAATATGTTGTTTCTTGAAGGGTATAATAATGATGATATTGGTGTTATGTATAAAACTTTTGAAAGCATTGTTAGATAGGGATGTAGTATTTTGGTTCTTACTGAGTGATAAATGTATTACTTAGGTGGTATAGGAATCATAATCAGTTAATGATGGTGTGTTAGCAGTTACAACCGATCTCTCTTGAAAAATGTTTTCCAGTAGTGGTACGATTACACTTCTGATCTGTTGTTGGGTGTGTTGGTTCTATAAAAAACATTTCATGAACTTTTTATTGTAAAAAATTGTTTCCATTGGTCTTCTTGATAGCCTTTTATAACCCCATTAGTAGAATCTATTTTCATAGATGATCATGACCCTTATCATGATATCTTTCATGATTCACTGAGGGATAATCGGTTATACACAAAGCTAAAAACATAAAATTCCTTTCTGTTTTGATAAGGAGTCTGTAAAACTTTCACTCTATAGGGGTGTTTTTTATGGATGCATGAGTATTTATTAGTCACTTAAAGGGGCTAATATTAATTTTTAATATCTTTATATTTATTGTTCCAATGTCCATAAACATTGTTTTTAGTGCATTACATAAATAGAACTTCATTTCTCATCTTAAATGCAATTCATGTTTAAAATGAAAATTTGGGCCCAATCATTCATTTTTTTGGACATAATTATCTTAATTTTCTGAGTTTTAAATTTTGGGATGTGCTTTACCACTTTATTTTGAACATTTTATCTTTTAGGTACGATGGATGAATCTAAAGGGAAGATGGTGATTTATTCACCTGAATGCAGAAACTTGCTGGAAAAAGCATAATGGGCCTAAGGCCCATCAATCAAATGTGGCCCCCACAAACCAAGCCCAATGACGCTAAAATTTATACAGTAGAAATATAAAAATATGAGGATCATTTTATTAAATTGTGTCCAGAGCTAATTCTGAATTTTTCATGATGATAAAGGGATCTAAAGTTGAGATTTAAATGGTGGACCTGACATTAATGCACATAAAGTCATCCCATCATTTAGACCATAACATCAAAATGGCTATGCAAAATTTCCTGAAATGTTTACAGATTATAGAGGATAGATTGAAGAGAATATTTTGCTTCTACGATCCCTACGGATTCGGCCTTCTTCAATTAAAAATTCACACGTCAATATGGTGGATGAATCTGGACAGTTTTCCGGGTCAACTTCGAAACATCAATTTCCTTTTGATTATTCAGCCTACTTTTTACTCTATTAATTTTTGGGGGGTGAATTTATTGTGGGGGTGGATATAAGGATCCTAATATGACTATATAATGATCTAGTGGTGAAGGGAATAGGGATGATATTTTTCTTATCATCTTTTGTTGCTTGTTTTATTATAAGGTTATGCTGTAAAAGTTCCTTTGTAATGTTTTCAATTTCCATGTTTGTTTTTTATTGTTCTTAATCAAAATCATTCTCTTATATATTTTCCATTCATTTATTAAAACTAAATTTTCACAAATCATAGTGATATCACTGTGTTTTTGTGAATTAGTTCACACATAGTTGTGAATTTCATTCACACACACGGAGGAGTGCTCGTTATTTCCGCGATTTTAATTTCTTCAATCCAATTCTTGTAAGACATATTTCACCCACAATTGATAGTATAATATCAATGGAGGGATAACACTTTAATGGGTTGATCTTAGGAGGATGCAAAGTCTGCATTGAATGTTATTTTATGAACGAATTGTTGTTAATTGGATAATTAATTTAAGACATCCATTCGTCAGTTATTTCTACTCTTGATCTTTACAAAGTTTGAGAAAACTAAATTCAATTAATAAATGACCATATACCTTTGAGAGATGATGAATTTGGTTCTATAAGTGTATATGGGATTAGTAATTGTGTTTAGTAAGCACCAAACCAAAAAATGATGAAGGTATTGTTATTTTTTAAGAATGGATTCATCAAGAATTAATAAAACCAAAATTGCCTAAAGAAGTAAAATTCATTCAATCCACCCTAAGAATAATCCTAAGATCAACCCATTTTATTTGAATTGAATTCACTTAGTTTTATTAGTGTTTTTTAAAACCCTCCAAAATAAAAACCAAAGTTGGCTACTTCATAGCCCATCCTTCACCAAATCATAGCGTCTTAAGGTTACTTCTTAGGTCCCTGTGGACTCGACTCCTACATGTACTACATCGACCGCTTTTTACCAGTAGGTTAAATTTGGGCGCAACCAATATTTTGGAGTTGTTTCCGGGGACCCAAGTAAGTACCTTAGACCCCACGTCTTCTTTTCTCATCCCAAATTCTCCATTATCACCCTAATTTCTCTTCTCTTTTCTCCTTTCTGTTTTTTTGTGTCAAAAAAAATCTCAAAACCAATTTTCAATCAACTGAAATGGATTATCTTCCACAATACCCATTAATAGACCATGGCTATAATCAACTAGAAATTCAATATTTGGAATCACCTCACATAGGGGATTTCATTGACCAATCCTTGGTTAAATACACCACACCAGTTGAGATGTATAATCAATGGGATGCTGATTGTTTAAAGGATCAATTTCCATACCTCTCAAGGATGATTGAGGAAATCAAACATAATGAAGTTCATTATTTCCAAAAATCTATCAATAACAATTCAGAAAAAATTCTTGATCATTTGTGTGAAAAAATGGTTAAAATGAATTCAGAAGATTCATCATTAAGAGTAGAACTACAAAGCATTGAAATGGTTGTGGAACCCATTCCCACTCAGGTTGTCTCTTCCTCATCACTGACATAATAATCTTGTCTCCCACAAACCTCACATGAATTTATTGAAGAACAAATCATTGGATCTGTGATTGTTGAATATAATCATGGAATTTTTGATGGGTGGTTAAATCAAGAGGAAACTAATTTTTTGTATTCACGTGAGGGAAATTTGACATTGTGGATGGAGAGTCCTGAATATTTCTCTATTGATGATTTTTCAAAAACACCAATCACTGAACAATTGGGAGAAATAACAAGTATTGAGTCTATAACCACTCATGAAATTAAAATGGAAAATTTTGGGGATGAATCATCATTTCAAGAGGAACAAATTCTTTCAAATGTTTTTGAAGAATAAACAATTTTTAATTCAAATTTTCATTATTCTTTAGGAAAATTCAATCAAACTGAACTCGATGTTATGATACTTCCATACCAACTCAAGAATCCCTCTATTTATGATAACCTAGACCATTCAATTATCATCCATTTTCATCAAAAATCGCACAAAGTAGGAATGAACCATGAAATCATAGGAAATACTCCAAATGAAACTCAATCAACCATTACCGAAATTCCTTGGACATTCACCCTCATTATTAATAATGGGATTTCACATGGAAAAAATTCAAAAAAAAAAATACTTAATCTAAATCTTGTTGAGGTGGATAAAAATGGGGTCCTAAAAATTTTGAAAGTGGGAATTGGATAATTTTGGGGGTCTAAGTCGAGATAACGACATTAAACAAAAGTGTTGCATGGGAGGAAACCCATGGTTTTCATGTTTCCAATAATTTTTAATCATTTTCTTTTTCATATAAAAAATTATCATAGACTGTTGACATGTTCTTCTTTTATGAGTAAGGATGTATATGAAAGGGGAGCATCGTATTCATCCGCGTTATGCGGTGTGATCCCTGAGTAATACTTTACCCAGAAATTTAAAATATGGCTATGTATCATCAGTTTAATTTATTTTATTTTTGTTTTTGTAGGTTAAAAAAATAAAAAAAATTACTCTTGACCTGTTCTTATTTTATGAGTATGGATGGGTATGAAAGGGGAGCACTTTATTAATCCGTGTCGCGTGGTGTGATCCCTGAGTAATACCTTACCCAGAAATTTAAAAGAATACAATGTATCATTAGTTTGATTTTAAGAAAACAAAAAAAACAGGGAAAACCATAAAAATGATGATACTTGTAATTAAATAAATCATTGTGTTGTTTGTTTTGTCTGCATTTTTCTTCTTTTTATGGTTTAGTAACTATTTTGGGTGATACATGTTCAATCAAGGAGGTGCCTATATATCCCAAGAGATAAAAGGAGTAATCTAGAGAATCATGAACTTCAACTTCAAAAACTAGGTGAATTTCTTCCATGTTTATCATTTTTAATTTCCCCTTTTAACTCCTCTCTTACCCCCATTCTAACTTTTCTTTTCATTAAAAACTGGAGACAATTTTATTCTCTGTTGGGGGGAGATAAAAATGATTTTTTTTGTGAATAAAAACATGCATGAAAAGAAAAATTCCATTAAGCTTGAACATGATAACGCACAGTGCAAACTCTAAAATTGGATATCAAATAATTTTGCATGCCTTGATTCTGATTTTAATGAAAGTTTAAGTTCAGGAGAATAGTTTTTGGAAAGTGCGGTTCTCCGATGTGATTTTTCAAAGTTTACATTTTTATCCTCTTAATAAAAACGCCACAATGCACGTCCATTGGATCATGGGTGTCAATTTGAGTTCTTCGATCCCTTTCATTATAGCATAGGGATCTGGGGTCACTTTTAGTTTAATTTGAGTATTCAAAAAAAATTGATAAAATAAATAAATAATAACCGCATAGAGAAATGTTTTGTCCAAATGTGTGGCGTTCGGCACTTGGGTATCGTGACTCAATAATTGTCTTACCCAGAGTTAGGCTTTAAATCTCTATTGTAGAGCATGGAATTGACAATAAGTGTGGCGTCCGACACTTGGGGATCATGACTCCATAGTTGTCTTTCCCAGAGTTAGTCTTTTCATATCTATTGTGGTTAAAAAAACCATAAAAAAAATTGGATACTCATCTTATGGTTTAATGTGATTCCCACCTAGCGCTTCCATTTTTCCCTTTGAACAATAAAATGGGCCCCATATCTTTTGTGATTCACAACACTTTTTTATGCTTAATTGAAATTAGATGAAATGTGGAGATGAATTTGAACAAAGGAATGGGATTGGGCATGGGATATGCTTATGGACTTATATTGTTTTAAATTATTTTGATGGGTTTCATAAATTTTTTTTGTATGAGGTATTTGGGTGAGAAATGTGTATTAAAATGTTTTTGGAAAAGGGGATTTGAATTTCATATTTGTAATATATTTTCCTCGGGACTAGAAAAACTCAAGTTAGGGGTGTGATTAGTCACTCAAAAGTGGATAATATTAATTTTTAATATCATTATATTCATTGTTCTAATGAACATAGACATTGTTTTTAGTGCACTACATAAATAGAACTTCATTTCTCATCTTAAATGCAATTCATGTTTAAAATGCAAATTTGGGCCCAATCATTCATTTGTTTTTGGACATAATTATATTAATTTTCTGAATTTGAAATTTTGGTATATGATTGACCAATTTATTTTGAACATTTTTTATTTTAGGTCTGATGGATGAATCCCAAGGGAAGATGGCCATTTGTGCACCTGAATGCAGAAACATGCTGAAAAAAGCATAATCAGCCTAAGGCCCATCAAACAAATGTGGGCCCCACAAACCAAGACCAATGAAGCTCAAATTTATATAGTATAAAGATAAAAATATGAGTATCATTTTATTAAACTGTTTCCAGAGCTAATTGTGAAGTTTTCATGATGATAAAGGGATATGAAGTTGAGATTTAAACGGTGGACCCGACATTAATGCACATAAAGTCGTCCCACTATTTCGACAATAACATCCAAAGGGCTACGAAAAATATCCTGATATTTTTACATATCAGAGAGGAAAAATTGAAGAGAATATGTTTCTTGTACGACCCCTCCGGATTTGGCATTATTAAATTACAAATTCACATGTCAATATGGTGGACGAATCTGGACAGTTTTCCGTGTCAACTTTGAAACGTCAATTTCCTTTTGATTATTCACCTTCCTTTTGACTCTATTAATTGTTGAGGGGTGAATTGATTGTTGGGGATGAATCTAAGGCTCCTAATATGCCTATATAAGGATCTATTGGTGAATCTAATAGGGTGGATATTTTTCTTATCATCTTTTGTTTCTTGTTTCATTGTAAGGTTATGATGCAAAAGTTCCTTTGTAATGTTTTCAATTTCCATGCATGTTTTTTTTGTTCTTAATCAACATATTTCTCTTATATATTTTCCATTCATTTATTAAAACCAAATTTTGACAAAGAAAAGTTATATCTTTGTGTTTTTCTGAATTAGTTCACACATGGTTGTGAATTTCATTCACACACACAGAGGAGTGCTCGTTATTTCCGCGGTTTTAATTTCTTCAATCCAATTCTTGTAAGCCATCTTTCACCCACCATTGAGAGTATACTATAAATGGAGGGATAACAATTTAATGGGTTTATCTTAGGAGGATGAAAATACTGTATTGAATTTTATTTTTTGAATGAATTGTTTTTAATTGGATCATTAATTTAAGACATCCATTCTCCAGTTATTTCTACTCTTCATCTTTACTGTGTTTGAGACAACTAAATTCAATTACTAAATGACCATATACCTTGGAGAGATCAAGAATTTGGTTCTCTAAATTTATAGGGGATTAGTAATTGTGTTTATTAAGCACCAAACCCAAAAATGATGAATGTAGTGTTATTTTTGAAGAATGGATTCATCAATAATTGATAAAACCAAAATTGTCTAAAGAAGTAAAATTCATTCAATCCACCCTAAGAATAATCCTAAGATAAACCCATTTTCATTGAATTTAATTCACTTATGTTTCTTAGTGTTCATTAAAACTATCCAAAATCAAAACCAAAGTTGGCTACTTCATAACCCATCCTTCACCAAATCATAGCATCTCAAGGTTACTTCTTCGGTCCCTGTGGACTCGACCCCTACATGTAATACATCGACAGCTTTTTACCAGTAGGGTAAATTTGGGCGCAACCAAGTATTCTTGAGTGATAATTGGGTTCCCATATATGAAAGCCTTGGATTGACTCAAAAAAACATCAGTTCCTATTTGAATTGATCTACAGGTGCATGCCTCTTTTAGCCTAGTTAGTGTTCTTAAGATGTGAATGGTTTGTATTTGTACCAACATATCACTTGTACATGTGGAGTATATAATAGCTAGGATGATCTTCGTAGACTCCCATTGATGATTATGAGTTTACCCCTCTTATCATTTGTTCTAATATGAGATTCTTTGAGGGAGAATATCCATGTGTGTTTGATTGGGTATCACCTAGTTTACTTTGAGGTACATATACCAAAATGAATAAGAGATGGTTAATCCCGGATATGTAATTGGAAGTAGTTTTTAAGATTAGGTTAAGGTTCTTGAAAAAAATGCACATTACATTTGGAAAAGAAATAATTTTTTGGTTTTTCATACGCCTTTCATATAAGATTATTTTTTTCTAAATATTTGGCTAGAAGTGAATCAACTTGTTTCCTTTTCTACCTGAATGTGGTCAGCGGGGAACAACATTTGGCATGTCATTGGGATGACAAGAGTGTGGTGAAAGGTCATACAAGGATTATTGAAAATTTTGGTACGACCAGGTTAATTTTTGGTCAATTGGGAATTTATTATTCAACCTGTTGAATGATTCTAGGAGTTACATTAGGATGAATGGGTCATGATTACATAGTCAATTATGATGATGGAAGTAATGTGGCTAAAAATAGTCTTTCATATTAGATCCTATGGATGGTAGTACCACAAGTTAGTGGATTATACATATGATGAAATGATCATGTCTCTGGTTTGATGGGGTTGGATAAGATTCATCTTGATGTTTCAGTTTTTGAGTTTGAGTGTTGGCTCTTATTTTAATATATTATGTACCACGTATTTAAAATGGAGGCTTAGAGGTGTGTTGGGTGTTAGAAATTCAACTTGACTATTCAAATGAAACTTCATGACTTGTATAACAACCATGCTCTATATTTCATATTTAAATATGATTTTTTATCAAAAATTACACTTAATACAACTCATATGGTCAAGATTTCTAGTTTCTTTTGGAAATTTGGTACATTACATAACAACTTAGAACCTGAAAATCAACATATTTATTGAAAAATTCTTTGACATGACTACAAAATTCTTTAATACTTAACATTGCATAGGATAACGTGAGGACATTAATAAGTAAGGGGTGTGATTTAAATCCCATTAAAGGAATAAACATGGCATAAATGAGGATAATAATACATGTTAGATAATGAATATCAATGAGGCATAAAAGGAACCTTAATAATAAAGAATGATATATTATGATAATCATAACACGATAAATGTGGAAATAACTCAAAACACTACATCATCAAAATAAGTCAAATATAAACCCCCAAGAATTCATGGTTGGAAAAAATACAATACTTCAATCAGGTAAACCCCCTTACAAACAAGATGTATCATGATACTAAAAATTACCCAATGCATTGGAGTGATATCAGGGTGAACCTTTCATAATCATTTCATTCTCACGCTTAATTGGGCCACATATATCATATAACTTTTATTCATTCGACATAATAATTTATTACATGATCTAGGAGTGTGTAATACTGACATTTAAGTCCTAAACAAATAATTATATGTTCCTAAAGGTTAATACCTTTAATATAGAAATGGTTATCGAATTCACTATATAGTTATTTTGGCATGGAAAATCATGGTCGGTAGCATAACGACATCATATTGAAATTTTTATAATGGATTAATGAGACATAAATATGTCTCTCATAACATAGACATGAAATGTATAGTTTTATGGAAATGTAATAAAATATCCCAAAATAGGAAAATTAAAATTACAAGACATAACATAAATGAGATGCTTAATAAAAGAGGCGGGTAGAAGATCCCATACATAATTTCTCCATAGTAACTTGTGTACTTAAAGGATCATAGGGGGGCTTAATAATAGTGAAATGAAGATATCATAATTTATAAATAAAATTTATAGTAATGGGATTATGTAACATCATATTCCTACATAATAAAATGGAATTTAAGAAGCATTATATAGAAGAAGTCCTTGAATGTAAATGAGAAGAGGGAAATCCCTTATGAAATTCCTGTATAGTAACAGCTAAGGTAAGGTTCAAAATTAGAGAGGATAAATGGTATTTTTTTCATATAAAACCAATGTAACAGTGGGGGAATGATTAAAAAATAATCAAAATATAACCAATTGAAATTTAAAATACTAATTTCATATAAGGTTCTTGAATTAAAAGGAGTAGAGGAATGTGAGGATCCCTTACATAGGTGTGTGACTCCAAAGGATTAGTAGAGGATTCTTGGGAGTTTGGGGATGCCTTTCGGGGTTATAGGTAGAAAAATTAAGAGTTTTTAAGAGATTAAAATATTTTTAGTGATGATAAATGGGATCATGGGTTGGTTTATATGGGAAATGATGGGGATTTCATTATTATTCGTGTTTTAGAAACTGAAAAATAAAATATTCAATACCAGAGACCATACAATGGTTTTTTCCCAAGGTTTATATAAAAATGGATTGTATTAAATTATATTATATGTCCATGTATGAGGATAATAAAATATTTACCTTTCTTATGTGCAGCTGAGCTACCCTTGCAATGAAATGATGTCAAAATATTAAAATATTTTATAAGTCTTGGAGGATTTACTAAGGATTTATAAAATAAATAAAATAAACCTAAAATCACATTAATTTAAAGTAAAAACATATATTTTTCCTAGAATGATTCTTATATTATTTATTACATCACTATTAGGCCAATATGTTGTCATAAAATAGAGTGTATATTTATACAGTATTTAATTTTTACCCAAAAAATTGATTGTATCGTAAAATTATGAAAAATTAACCACTGGATAATATCAATGTCTAGATTTATGAAATAATATTGATTTTATATAAATAAATTTCTATATATGTGAACTTTAACTTTTCAAATAAAAACCTGATGTTTGTTGAAAATGACATGTTTTTTGACAATATCATTTTTTAAATCCTAATAAAAATTATATTATCATTGATATTTAATAAAAATAATTTAAATATATTATTTTATTAAAATATTATTTATTTCAAAAATAAATTAATTTATAAAAATATATTTGTTAATTTAATTTTAATATTAATAAAAAATACTATTTTTTCTTTAAAAATCATTTACAAAGTAACCATAATAGGAATAAAATATATTCATTATTATATAAAAAATAATGTAAATAATATTATTTCTAGGGTATTAATACCTATCCCTTTTTTATAATTGCATATTCTCTAAGATTAAGGTGCATGATGGTGGGGATTTTATGGTGTCATGATCTCGATGAGCTTGAACTTTTCCTATAAAGTGTTTCTCTCATGCTTAAGTTGTTGGATCTTAGATTTGTATTGGTATACGGTAATGACCATAAATTCTATCTCCCTTATAATCTCAAATAAATGGCCTTCATAGGGTATGATCCTACTAGTTAGGGCTATCACTACCTTTATTAGTGTCAAAAGGATTTGATAAAACACTATATTTATACTAGTCATTTGATAACTGTTCAATGGAGATATTTATAATGGTAATAATACTTGATGGTCATTTAAATAAAATTAGATATAATAAAACAAAATAAGTACATGTGTTTTCTTTATCCATAAGTCATTTAATTAAATAAATAGGGGAATTTTATTTGTAGTAGTTTGGGTCGTTACAATCTTCCCCCATTCAAAATTCCTCCTAAGAAATTTCATTTTACCACACTAAAATAGATGAGGTTACCTCTACTTCATCACTTCCTACATTTCTAATGTTTCTTTTTCAAACTTATGGTTTCTCCACAACACTTTGATGCGGGTCATTTTCTTATTTCGTAGAACTTTTTCTCTATCATCAAAGATCTTTACCAGTTTCACCTCATAGGAAAGGTCATTCTACAATGGTACCACCTATATATTGAGTACATATTAACAGTCTGGTATGTAATTCCTTATATAGGATACATGTAATACATAATGTACTTGATATAGGTTCGGTGGGAGTGACAGTAAATAGGCCACTTCCCCTATGTGATCCAGGATATCAAATGGGCCGATGTACATTGGACTATGATTTCACTTTTTCCAAAATCTAACCACTTAAATCCATGGATATATGTGGATGAATTCCATATCTCCAACATCAAACTCTAGGTATCATTGAATATTATCAACAGATCCCTTTTTTTAACTCTAATCAGCTTGGATGTGTTTCTGGATGGTCATAACATTTTCCACCATTTCTTCAACCATATCAAGACCTAGCAGTATTTTCCCACAACTTCATCCAAACATATCACTGTTTTATAAATCTCCCCATAACGGACATTATAGGGAATAATTTGGATGATCAAGTGGAAACTGTTGTTGTATGAGAAATCCACCCACAAGAATATGTTGGTCACATCTTTCTTTGAAGTCCATAGACCATGCTATCAACATTTCCTCAAGTGTTTGGATAATTTGATTATATTGACCATCAGTTTGAGGGAGATAATCCATTATAATGTTCATATCAGTGTTTAGAGAATGTTGTAGACTTTTCCAAAACATTGAGGTAAATCTTGGATCTCGATTAAACAAAATTCATAGTGGTAGTCCATACAGCCATAACACTTCTCGGATGAATATCTATGCCAGTTGATCCAGTGATAAATCCCCTATAATCATAATGAAGTGTCCATTATTTGTATAATGATCCAAAACAACCCAAATAGAATTTTGTTGATTGTATTTCTTTGGATTTCTGGTGATAAATTTCATAGTTATGTTTTCCCATTCCCATGATGGTATGGGTACTGGTCACATCATCCACTTAGACTTCTTCCATTCAGCCTTAAATATTTGATATAAAAAGAAATTTTATGTATATTCAGAAATCTCATTCTTCATGTTATCACAACAATAGTGCTCTCGGATGTCTTGATGCATCATTTTACTTCATGGGTAAATAGAGAATGTCAAACTATGTGAATTCTAGGAGATATCTTTCTTTATCTCAAGATTTGATGGGAAAAATAGTGTTTACCCAAATCTCACAATTCATTATTAATTAACATTGAACTCTACTGATTTCAATTTTCTGATAGTTTTCACTTTCTTCTAAATTCCCACATCATGTTTTTGTTTATCCTTTATCGTTTCTAGAAGAAATGGTTGAGAAATTATTTTTGAAATGATAGATTATGTTCTTTTTTTATGATTTCCATGTCCATATTCATCAAATCTAAGATGATGAGATCCTTATAAACTCTCATTAATGATCAAATTTTTGGGTCCTTTATACTTATTTCATCTGAAAACTTTTTCTCTTTCCCAAGATGGTAGTGGATTAAGTAGTCGTAATCATTTATGAGATCTAACCACTTTAGTTGGAAAATATTCAACTCTTTCTGTGTGAATATATATTTGAGACTTTTTTGATCCTTATATATTTCACACATCTCCTAAAGAGATAAGTTCACTATATTTTTAACCAAAAAAATCACATCTTCCAACTCTAGATCATGTGTGGGATTTTTTTTCTCATGAATTTTCAACTTCCTTGAGGTGTAGGTAGTGACTTTGTTATTTTTCATCAACAGACATCCCGATCCCTTCATAGAATCATTGATAAAAATTATTAAAAGTTCCCCACATGTGGGTAGTGTGAGCATAAGAGAATTGATAAACCTTTTTTTAAAATATATGAAGCATTCTCCGCATTTATCATCCCAAGAAATTTTGATTCCCTTTTGAGTTATCTTGGTTAGAGTGTTTGAAAATCATGATAAATTGCTCACAAATCACTGATATTATCCATCTACCCCAGTGAAACTATGGATATATTTCATGGATGTTGGCCTCACCCATACATTAATTTCATTTTTCTTTGAAGGATCTATAAATATCCCATTTCTTCTGATAATATTCCCCATTATGATACATCCTTCAACTAGAACTCAATATTGTGGTACTTTCATAGAGCCTCTCCTTTCGCAGGGTCTTTAGAAAAATTCTCATATTCTCTATATTCTCCTCCTAGGTTTTAGAGTATATTAGAATATCATCTATCAATTCTACCAAAAAAATTGTGGTAATCTCTGAAAAATCTATTCATAAAATCCATGATTATGGCTAGTGAATTTCTGAATCCAAATGGAATCACTATGAACTCATAATGACCATACCTTTTATGAAAAGTAGTCTTGGGGATACCCTCATTCTTCACCCTTACATGGTAATATCCCGACAAAAGCTCTACCGTGGATAAGTATTGCACTCCAAATAGTTGATCGAACAAGTCATCAATTAATGGAAAATGATACTTTATCTTGATCAAGATTTTTTTGAGCTTGCGATAATCAATGAAATGGTGAAATGACCAATATTTCTTCATGAAAAAGAGGACATATGCACCCCATGGTGAATCACTTTTGCATAAAACCCCTTTATCCAAATTCTGATGTAGTTTTTTCTTTACCTCCTCAAGTTCAACAATAGTTATTCTGTACAGAGTATTGGTTATTATCAATGCCCTAGGTATAAGCTCGATCAAAAAATCAACATCCCAGCTTGGATAAAAAACATGAAATTTGTCAGGAAACATATTGGTGAATTACCTTACAATAGTCACGCCTTTAATAATGGTTCTTTCCTTATATTTAATCATCTGGGAAAGAACGCTTTCTCATAAGGCATTAATAGACATGCTTAAGGTGATGGTTCTAAAGAATATTCCTCCTCCTACTTGCACTATTATAAAATTAGGAGTGTATTCACCATATAGAGATTAATTTTCCTCTCACAGTAATTTATGTTGGCTCTATATAGGTAAATCCAATACATTCCCCGAATTGCATGAAATTCCACCATGGGAAGTATAACAAGGTTATATGGGATGATAAATCCCAAAATTGCGACAGGGGAAGAGTTATATATATGGGATGATATAATTACCCCATTTTCTATTTTTACCACATCACTACTTCCATGCTTTTCGGTGGTGTTTGAATAGTACTACTAAACCTTCGTGATATAATGAAATGTGTAAAACTATCAATGATAACTCTTTCATTAAATTTTTTGTTATGGTTCATCTTTTTTCAAATATAGTCTTAATGAAAGGTATTTAAAACTATTAAACACATAAATTGGAATCTAAAGAAAATAAAGGGATAACATATAAATTTCACTTATTCTCCTTTACTTATGTGTTTCAAGGCTTCAGTCTATATTATCTGTGATCTACTTCCTAACATATATTCTGATGTACATTTTTTTGATTTCATAATAATTGTTTGTAATGATATTTTGAATTTTCCATATAATATCCCTCATGAGTGTCAAACCAGGTGCACAGTGAGGCTCATTTTTGTGTACTAGGGTTCCTCGAGTCAGGCTCTGAACACCTTGTCGAAGTTGTTACTCCTAGGTACATTTGTTAGAGAACAAATTCCACTTGTAGTATCCATATAGGGATGTATATTCATGATAAATCACTTCATATATACGTACCAAAATTTAAGGATGTTATCTTACGCTTATTCTTATGCTTAAGGGTTTCCACTAGGGTTTTCTAATCCTAATTCCAAAAATAACTAAACAACCCTCTGATAACAACAATAACAACCATTCTCTTTAATTCATATTTAATCATGATTTATTACTTAAAACTGAATTTAATTCAACCTAAAATATCTATGGGAATAGTGTCTTTGGGAAATTAGGTACATTACATAACTAATTAAAACATTAATAGGAGCATATTTATTGAAAACATTTGTGACATGACCACAACATTCCTTCATACTTAACACTACATTAGATAAACATAGGACATACATAAGAAATGGGTGAGATAATTAGGTGAGTAAGGGAGTAAACACAGTATAAAATGAGGATAATAATACTTTTTAGACGAGTCATATCAATGAGGCATAAAAGGAACACGAATAATATGGAAGGATGTAGCATGATAGTCATGTCATGGGATAAGTGGAAACAACATAAAACATTGTATCATCAACCTAATTCAAATATAAAACACCAAGAATTCATGGTCAACAAAAGTCCCATATAGGATTTATGATAACCATAATACCAGTATGAAATATCATGATACTAAATATTAACCAATGCATTAGAGCTCTATCAGGGCGCACCCTTCATAATCATTTCATTATCAGGATTAAGTGTGCCACATAGATTATATAACATGGATTCATTCAAAATCATAATATATTCCCTGATCAAAGAATGTAAAAAAATTATTTCCTAAATTAATAAGTATATGTGAATAAATGGAAAATATAATTGATAGGTAAATGGTTATGGAATTAACTACACTGTTATTTTGGCATATAAAATCATAGTGTAGTTTTGGCAGTATAATGACGTCATATAGAAACTCAAAAAATGGATTGATGAGATCAAAATAGGTATCTAATCACATAAAATTGAAATGGAAAGTATTAGTTACATTTAATTACATATCCAAACATAGGGAAAAGAAAATTATAAGACATAACATAAAAGTAATTCTTGCTAAAAGAGGTGGGTGGATGATCCCTTGCAAAAATTCAGCATAGTAACATGTGTAATTAAAGGATAAAGGGAGATTAATGAGAGTGAAAGGAATCTATCATCATTTATAAATCAAAATTTTAGTAATGGTATTATGGATCATTATATCCCAAGATATTATAATGTAATTTAATAACCATAATATAAAATAAGTTCTTGAATTGAAATGAGAACAAAGAACTCACTTCTGAAATTTCGACATAGTAAAGTCTTAGGTAAGGGTCAAAATGAGAGAGGATAAGTGTTATATCATTCATATATCATCATGTTTTATATTACGGTAATGATTATAAAATAATTTAATTATAACCAATTGAAATTATAATGACTAATTTCAAACAAGGTTCTTGAATTGAAAGGAGGAGAGGAAGGTGAGAATCCCTTACAAGGATGTGTGACTCTAAAGTCTTAAGGGAGGCTTATTGGGATCCTGGGGTTCCTAGAGAGAACTATAATAGTATAGGGAAGAGTTTATATGAGCTTCAAGGAGTTTTAGTGACGATAAACGGGAGTTTGGTTTGGATTATAAAGGGAAGGAGGGGGATTTCGTTATTATTTGGGTTTTGGAAACTAATAATAAAATATTCAGGACCCCAAACCATACAATGGTTTTGGCCCATGGTTTCTGGAAAATGGTAGTGTATTACATTATCATATATTTCCAAGTGACGATAATAAAAAAATATTGTCCTTGCATATGTGGAGGTGAGTCACACTTTTAGTGAAATGATTTTAAAATCCTAAAATATTTTATAACCCTTGGAAGATTCACAAAGGATTTAAAAAATAAATCAAATAAACCTAAAAATAAATTATTTTAAAGGAAAAACATATATTTTTCGTAGTATTCCTTTTATAGTACTTATTATATCACTATTGGGTCATTAGGATGTCGTAAAATACACAGTATATTTAAACAATATTTAATTTTTACAAAAAAATTTGATGCTCATAAAATTATGAAAATTTTAAAATTGGTTAATTTTGACATACTAATTCAAAAAATAATTTTAATTTTATCTAAATAATTTTCTAAATATTCATATTTTAACTTTTTTTAAAAACGGGCAGTTCTTGAAAATGATGGGGTGTTTTTGACAATAACTGCTCTTGAATCCCAATAAAATTTACATTTGACTTCATAAAAATTATATGATAATTTATATTTTAAATAATAATTTAATAATAATATTTTATTAAAATATTATTTATTTCAAAAATTAATTAATTGATCAAAAATTATTTCTTAATAGAATCTGAATATTAACCAACAATACTATTTATGCTTTAAAAATCATTTAAAAGTAACAATAATAAGAAGAAAATATATTCATTATTCTATAAAAAATAATGTATATAATATTATTCGTAGGGTATTGATAAATATCCATTCATTAATCCAATATATTTCCTTAAATTAAGGTATATGATTGTGGGGATTTCATGGGTCCATTCGGCGAATGTGGTTTGGATTGTGATCTCGATGACCTTGAACATTTCTTGTAAACCATTTCATTTATGCTTAAGTTATTACATCTCATATTGGTATTGGTCTATGGTAAAACCCAAAAATTCTATCTCCCTTAAAATCTCTGATAATTGTGCTTCATAGGGTATGATCCTACTATTTGAGTCTATCACTTCTTTCATTTGTGTCAAAAGGATATTTTAAATCCTTATATTTATACTAGTTATGTGATCATTGTTCAACTGATATATTAACAATGGTAATAATACAAAACTTGTAATTAAATCCAATTGGATATAATAAAACAAAATTATTTAATGTGTTTTCTATATCAATAAGTCATATAATTAAATTAAAAGGGTAATTTTATACATAATAGTTCTGGTCATTACTACCTGAGTAACATGGGTGTTATTTTCGTTGTTCCCCAAGGCTTCTCAGGAATGTGAAGTTTTAAGCTTGGTAGATTATAGTGGGTCATGTTTTTGACCAAATGGATTTTCCAATGGAATAAAAACATTCCATTGGAGGATATGTCATTTTAAATTTTTTGAATAGGTGTTAGTTTTAGAGGGTTTGAACATCTTTTAAAAGTGTTTCCATATGTGGTTTCTATTTTAGTGGAATACCTTTTGGTCAGGGTGAGCAGCAAAGGTATAATTGGCATACCATACTTCTAGAAGTAGTCGCCTCTATAAATTCATGTCATGTATATAATACATGAATTTATCATGGTTCACATCTTGTGGGAAATGTTTACAAGATGTTAAATATTGGGGGATTACCATGATAAATTCACAATGTGTATTTTTCACATGTGGTGAATTTGGTTCAGATCATAAAATAGAAGCATAACATGAATTATACTGGCAGAATTTTTCTAAAGGTAGTAGGGGATCAGTACTACATTTCTTCATGAATAGGAGGGCACTCAATCAGAAGTACCTCCTCCCCTCTACTAGGGTCTTATGGATCTCTTCCATTGAGTGTCAGATTCAAAAACTAAATAACACATTATAGGGATCTTGTTATGTGATTCACTCTACTTTCTTTCCTTTTTAATTTTTCTCTCCATCTTCAATGTTATTTTGGTGCAAGATAATCCACCCAATATTTAGGGAATTCATCAAATATTCAAATTTCTCTCATTTTGAGATCAAGTTAAAGGCTAACAATGTATGAGTAAAACCATGTTGTTAAAGGTAGGTGGCCTATCACCTTTCCCATAATGTTTCATCAATATATCAAATTCATCATTCATCCTCGCATTGGATTCTCCATGCATTTATTTTAAACATTGAAATTAAATGTGTAAAACCTAACGCCTTAAATTATGTTGGAATTTTTTAGTATATTTCACCATGATTGGATTATCACCTTAACTTGGACCACCCATTTTTTTGTTTTTCAAAGTTTACCTTTACCCTTATCTTGTTTACATTATTAAACCCCATCCTTGGGTGTTTTTCCAAATTCATAATTATAATATCTTGACTATTAGTTTATCACCTATTTTGGTGTGTTGATTTTTTTCTACCTGAAAGTGATGCTTATATTTAATTTAAAATATTAAATGTTAATTTTCCTCTTTATTTATACTATAATTATGAGACAAAATGATTCAGAAAATGGCATCCCTTATTCTTTACACTTGAAATTTTTTATGGCATGTTTACTAGCATTTCCTTCCTTAATAGTTGAATTAAAATAAATAAATGATTTATTTAAATTACTGGGTGATAATTGTATTTCCATGTCAGAGTTTCTTTGATAGGATCATTGGCTTATTGATTTTATAAAACCCTTGAATGATGCTTTGTCTCTTAGTGGAGTACCATGGACTATCTTGGTGATAAGTGTTAGTATTCCATGACACGAGCGATACTTATTCCCCTATGTGATATACCATGTACAGGTTTAGAGGGGTATACCATATTATTACCACAACTTATGTGATAGATAGTTCCTTAAAGGATTTCCTTGTATAGGCACGGTGGGAAATATTTTTATAACAATCCCCGAGCGATACTCGTAATCTATATGGTATACTAATGACTGGCATATAGGTTTCCTAATTTATATTATGCCTTGAGAGATACTATGTTTCCTCATTAGTAAATTCCATGGACGTGACCATAGGTTAGTTGACCCTCCACATGCCCAGAGTGATACATGGGTTTATTTTTTATAGAATTCCATGGATGGGCTCATAAGGTAGTTGGATGTTTTGGTCGAAACATGGGGGTTACACATTATGAAACACCAAGGACTGGATCATAAACCAATGTCATTACATGACCCCTTATGCGATACATGGGTCCCTAATTAAAATACACATTTGATTGGCTCATAGGATACATGGATTATATCATCAATGATTATTTATTACAAATGAATTGTAGTACTTTTTTATTTAAATGTTAGGAATGGGATGATGAATCCCTAGATTAGTTGTTTTGGATTTTGTCCCTTTTTTGAAATATAATCCCTTCATATATATTTTCACATTCGTAATCGAATCTATTAGCTTATTATTCTAGGTAAATTTATCCCTAATTATTCCATTATAATTTCATGATTATTCATGAATACCTGAGTTATGCCTTGGGTCCCATCTAACACTACACAGATATATATATATGACCATTAGTGTTACTAAATATATAGTTCATATATATACACATAAATACATATAAATTTTATATATATATATGTACTGGTATTTATAAATATATATATATATTGTGACACCATCTCAGAGACATTCTTCCTTAGGCCGAAGCAAGTATGGTCGGCCAGTCATCCTTGAGAAACCTAAGCACAACTTGTTTACATTTATTCATTTATTTACTGGTTTACTTATCATTACTACACACTACTATATTTTGTATTCATAGACTAGTTCATTCCATAGACACCATTGGTGGAAGACTCAAAAATGCTTCACACACCCTATTTGGGCCTCCATTGCACTAGGGAACCCAAACATGCCTCATGATTTAAATTCATGTTCTTTGGAATATTTTTGTGTTGTTTGCTTCTACCTAGGGTTCTAGGATACCAATATTCTCATGGAGATAGCCATTGGGATATTTTATTTCTTTTATAATAGTACTTAATTGTATATACTTTTTAGGACTCATACTTTAGATATTGTAGAATCATAGAGACATGATTTTAAAGTTGTATATTTGGAATTAATAAGTTTTTAGTTATTATATTCTCATCCACTAATATATTATTTATATGTTTCTGTTGTCTCCTTACCAAAATGATACCATTATTCTATGTTGATTATGAGGGTATTGTATCCCCACTGTACCACTGTTACACCCTCCCTTCTATTTTAAAACCTCTGGTGTATGATGAGTCATTCTTGGGGTCATGTGGCCGACTAGAATGGAGTACCACGTTAGTGGACCCTGGGTTAGGATGTTGTAGTTTGTCAATCCATACTCTTCTCTCAAATTTTGGTTAGAAAATTGGGCAGGTACACCCCTATTGAACCTAATACAATTTTTTGACTCTTTGTTGAATATTAATGTAATAATTAAAGAAAAATAGAATTATTTATTGTTACACTTCCTAACAATATCAAGACCGTGTTTATAAATTTTAAATAAATGAAAAAATATGATATGATGATCTTGGAACCAGTAGGTAATGGGATTCTCACATAAAAATTGAACTACCAAAATTATTTACATTGGAATTGATATTACTAGACTACAAGGATGAATTTGTTCAAGATATCTCCTTATAAATTCACACTTCTTTAGAGTATCTTATATTCAATGATTCATTTTGACCCATGTCCTGAAAATTTTGGAATTGCACTTTTCTTTAAATGAAATCCTATAAAAGAAACATGGGAAGGACCTGAACCACCTCTTCCTGAGCTGTGAAACTACCTTGATATTATAAAATGTTGTTTAGATATTTTTGATGTATAGACTCACTAGACTACGATTGTACCAGAGTGTTTTGAATAATATCTTAGTATTCATCACTCTACATACTGTCTCAATATTTTTATAGTGGCTATATAAGAATTGATACAAGTAATTAGGTGCAGTTGTAACATGCTAATACATGATCATGTATACTTCAATATTCAAATCTCCCCATATGGATTTTGGTTTTGGAGAAGAATGTGAACTCCATTAGTTATAGTCATTGTAAAAACTCTATATATAAATTTTTAATTCTTAAGAATCATGAAATAGAATGTAATATTTATCCTCCTTCTAGGACTTTTTATGTCATATAGAATCATTCATTTCCAAGATGGATTAAATGAACCTTGTATGGGCATTCAAGAGGGGGTCCAGGACCTACATGTTTTTGAATAGTCATCAGGAATTATAATGGGGATATCATGGGCTTTTTATATGGAACATATAGAGTTGCTTCGTCTCTTTGTGTAAAAATGATTTTCATGTTCAATGTAGTATAAATTGAAAGGTAATGAGGATTTAAAAATTACTAGTAGGAATGTGACTTTACTACCATCATGAAAGATATATGAAATGGTTATATTTATCTTTCCTAAATAATGAATTTAAGTAGATTGTATTCTTGGAAATTCTTTCCCTGTTACGAACCAGCCCGAGTCGACCCTGAACCGGTCACCCAGGCCAGCCCGCGACAAGTCCCGAGAGGCGTTCCCAATCCTCCCGGGATGGTGACAAGCACCAAGGGGATCAATAGAGTACACAAGGGAACGATTTCTCCCATATATAAACAATCAAACAAACATCGGAAATAAACGGACAGCCCAAAATGAATTTATATAAAAATCAAACTAAATATTATTTGTACAAGAAAATAAAATTAGAACAAAACCAACAACTCAAATGAACAATTCCGATGAAAAAAATAACTCCATGTGACACTTCTGGTCACTCTCCAACATAATGATAAAAAGTCTCCCAAGGTGATCGAACTAAAGATGAAACCTGCACAAGGGCTAAAAAAAAGAAGACTATAGGCGTGAGTATTAAAACTCAGTAGGTTAGCCCGGTATTCTATTCCCAATGCACATTACTTTAAAATAAAAGAAACATCAATTTATAGTTTTAAATTCAAGATTTGAAAGTCTGGTTTTCAAATGAGGTTTCATGCTATAATAATTATCAGACAAAAACATGCAGGTTTAATAAACAAAAATGCAAGTAACAATTATTTTCAAAGAGGTGAAACATCAAAATGAAAATAGTTTTCAAGAGGGCTGCTTTAAATAATTTTAACATTCAAATAAATAACACATACTACTGAATTTACCAACCAAACACACAGTATGCCGACGGTGAGTACAAAATAGCCAATGAGCACTAGTCACAGGAATACCCCTAGGCACTAGTTAGTTGTGAGCCCCAGGTACCTCGTATCTCAGTGAAAGTAACCATAATAAATATCCGTTCCCGTGCACGAGCCACTAGTAGGGAACATACCCATAACCTAGTGGTCCCCAATCATCAACATCATCATATATTAGTTAGTGTTGTCATTGTCAAACTTGCTACGTGAAACAGGGGCCAACCCCCACAGAATCACTAGCATACCAGTACACGTCTGCCCACCTAGATACCCGGGATTCCCGTTAGTGCTCAATCAAGTTACACATATTATCAAATACACATTTCACATCCCCATTCCATTCCAAAACCATAAAAACACAAACATCCCATAATCATTCTTCACATTTCTTACACTAATCAACAAACCACTAAATATTTCGGTAAAACAATTTCATGAAGTGTATTGAGGATTTGCAAATAAAACTCTTTCAAAAACACTCTTTAAATTATAAACACACATCATAACCATACCAAATCATATTTGGAAGCCCAATAAAAATTTAATAAAATCATTTAATGGACCATAAAACAATCCCAATTTCACAACTTGTTATATACAAGTAAAACACTCCTTCATTAGGAAATGCCAAACGGGCCTTTAAACATTTTCTCAAAACTAACCTTTGATGAAGGTATGCATTTTAATTTTATTAAGGATCTGTATAAACATAATTTACAGCAGTAAACCTCATTCATAAATCTCTTATAATACTTAGGTTAAATATTCAAAACACAACCATTTTCATAAAGATGTGAAACGGTCCATTTTTGGGCAACTCGGGCCAAAATATGTTGTAAATCAAAACCCACTTGTTTGTAAAAACAAATCCAAATTAGAAATCAATATAAGTACCCAAAAATACCATTTATAATTCTTCCAATTCCTTTATAAATCCAATCAAGTAACTTTTAAATCACACATCACACATAAAAGCCAACCGGGAAATTTACCGAACACATGACATTCCCTTTTTAAACAAAACAATTTATTTTATGTACATGAAAAGGAATAAAACACCAATTGAAAGCCATATTTTCATTCAAGATACTGTAACATGTTAAAAATACCATAGAACAGATTATAAACCTCACAAAATATTTGCAAAAGATAACGGAACATTTAAACAAACACTTGTTGAGAACTTTCATGACAAAACAACACTACCGTTCACAAACCAATGATTAAACAACCACTTTGAACACCAATAAAATTATCCAAAGGATGAAAAACAATAATAAACATATATATCTGGTTTTAAATATAATAAAAGGATGAAACTTAAATAATAAAGTCATGTGCATGGGGTATCCAACCTCAAATCTTTGGCGTAATTGAAACGCACACCCGAAATCACCCGCCGCGGGTTTATAAACCCTAAAACTATAAATACCAGACCTAAACAAACATAAAACCCATCAAAAAACATGGTATAAACAAAACCCTAGGTCTATAAAGACTAGGGTACACTATAAAACCATGAAATAATGAAAGGAGGGGGAAGAGGAAGGAGAAAGGAGAAGGAATCTCACCTTTCACCCTAGAAAACTCTTCGTATTCCATTAGATCTGCAACCCTAGAGGGAAGGGAATGGCTTGAAAATTCATGAAGATTCTCCTAAGATCTGGAAGAACCGGGGAAAGAAAATTGGTGGCAAAAGAGTACGAATTTAATGAGTTATGTGTGAAACAAGTTACCTTCTCAATTCTGGACGTTTTGAGGAAACCAGAAAACATTCTCCCTAATACGCGACCAATATGAGCTCCAAAGTGGTAAAAACGATATTGGGGGTGAGGATAGGGATATTGGATTAGGGTGGGAGGTGGAATCTCCGAAAAATAGTAAAAAATGAAAAAGATATAAATGAAACAAATTATTTTTTTTAAAACAGGAAATGGGCCCATGGGCCGGCCCAATACCTAAATAAGTGGCCCAAATTCGCCTGGATTATGAATTTCTAATGGGTCCAAAAGGATAAATAAATTTTAATATATCAGTATAGGATAAGTGGGAAGTTGATTGGGTGAAAAAGGATGAAAAACAAAAGAGTTATAAAAGAAACAAATTCATTTGTTAAAACTGGGAATGGGCCGGATCAATACAAATACAGGAAAAAAACCCGTGTGTGACAATTCTCCCCACCATTAAAGCTTTCCGCCCTCGGAAAGCCATAACACTTTCCAGCTGAAAAAAACAACACATAAGGATTCCAGAATGTACCCCCCACCATTAAGAATCAACTATCCCTAGAAATGTTCTTAGGATGAAAATCCAAGAGACCCATGGTGGGTCTCCCCACCATTAGAAACCAACTAGCAATGAATAGACAAGAATTGAACATGAGCTAAAATTGGGCGTCACTCACAGAAGCCCAAAAAAACCCTCCTAGAAAAACATAATATACCAAGTTAATAGGATTACAAAATGAACATATAAACCACCCACTCCCGAACGGAGGGGACAAGAACTTGGCCAACACATTCAGCACAATTCTGGACCCCCGTCACTTGGGGATGGGAGGGAAGGGGACCCAATAATTTGGCCACTGAAACAACAAAAGAAACAATGAAACTACCCAAAACTCTCCCCAAATGAATAGGTAACACCAAGACTGCATCTGATTTTTACAGGTGGTCCACACAGGGACATTGATTGAAAACCCACATCCATGAAGGAAAAACCGTAGACACTGTGTGAGGGGTTAAGTCCACCACGCTTGTTGCGACAAAGGGAAATTCATAGAAATGAAGAACCAAAACATTGACATAGTAACAAACTTACCAAAACAGAGGAGTAAGGATCATAATCTAGCACTCCACACCTCTGTTGATTTCCTGACTGCGTGAAAAGCTTCACTCCGAGGCCTATGGCTGGAGCCCTGATTCTTGAAGCATTTGCTGCACCGCAGTCAGGTGATAAGGATCACACCACTCAAAAAACCCACACTGGATCACAAAAAAAAACCTTCATCTAAATAGGAAATAATAGATACATATCAAAATTCCATATCACTCCAAATTATGGGCATAATGGACAAGGAATTAGACGAAACACATCAACATCACCGAACACAACTGCTCTATCCAAAAGAATTATCACGACCTGAAGCACTTTTAATAGATCCCAAACATCTCTATATTCCAACAAACAGGTTGAGGCATCATAAAAAGAGGTGGATTTAAAATTTGGAAGGAATCCTTAGGTTGATCAGTAGGAAAGATTTCCAACGGAGAACTATCACTAGCCACATCACAACATCAAACACATCTTTAGAAACCCAATGAAAATTTCTCCAAAACCAAGACACCAACAAGATATCATCTCAAGATACAACAAGAGTATGAATTCTATATCACAAGGAAGCTTACTGAATAAACAACTCTTCTAAAACATAAAAATATCAAGCCACATAATGATTGGTTTTAAAAAAAAGGGCCACAATTTTCAGCTCAAAACAATTTTGAAAAATCAAACTAACTTGGTGGGTTTCCACATTCACCAATGGTGTTTCATCAAGTCTCACCCACATGCACATTTCCATGCCACCCCTGACACCCAACCACCATACCATATAGGCCATACATCCAAATATAAATAAAACCATGCATGTGAGCACCCATGAAAACACCAAAGGCTAAAATTAAACATCATAATTAAAAAAAACAATTTACCTTCAAAAGTAACACCAACCACCAAGTCAAAAAACATTTTCATGTTTCACAAAAAAAAAACCACAATTAATTAAGAACCATTTTCTTGAAAACCTACCCCTTTTCATTTTTAAAAACTTTTTAAAAAACCAAGCCACTCCAAACAACCCCTTCACATTATTTTTTTTTTAAAAAAAATCAGCAATGTATATTTTCATAATCTGAGGTCCATTGAGACCAATAACATTTCTAGTAAAAAACCAACCGATCAAAACTAATTTCAAAAACTAATTTATCCGATTTAAAAAAAATTAACATCATAAAATACCCCATTTAAAAAAAAGATCCAGAATCACTTTAAAATGTTTCACAATTTCAAAACATTTTATTTCAACAAACCACAAGTTTAGATTATGGATAATCCAATCCCTTTAAATCATTTCTTCTTCCGTCCATTTTTTTTCACAAAAACACAACCTTCCTAAACCATTCTTATATTTAATTATTGAAACCCCCTTTTTTCACTTTTCAAAATATAATCCTTACATTAAAACCCATTTCCACAATTCTCACACAAGGATTTTAAAAACAAAAATTCAGAATTCAAGAAAGGTTCAAGAGACCCAAGAAAAAGGGAACTAGTGTCGGTGGGTGACTTTACCATATGGTTGGCGGCCATATGCCAAACACAACACCAACACAGAGAGACTTATTAGGACCATTCCCCAGCTCCACATGGCTTTCCAGGCCCTGTGAGCTCACGAAGGCCATTGGTCAGACTCCCCTTGTCATATCCCAATATAAAACAATCAACTAGAACAATGGACACTAATAAAACCGGACCTCCATGGAAACCTGAGGATTAGAACAAGAAAGAGTTCGCGACGCTCTTCTTGCACTTACCCCTCAAGTCCCAACAATCCTACTCCATCTACATTGACATCCCCAAAATAACAAGGGTGCTCTAAAAAGAAAGGTCCGCTAATAGCCGACCTCCTCTGATACCATTTTGTCACGAACCAGCCCGAGTCGACCCTGAACCGGTCACCCAGGCCAGCCCGCGACAAGTCCCGAGAGGCGTTCCCGATCCTCCCGGGATGGTGACAAGAACCAAGGGCATCAATAGAGTACACAAGGGAACGATTTCGCCCATATATAAACAATCAAACAAACAGCGGAAATAAACGGACAGCCCAAAATGAATTTATATAAAAATCGAACTAAATATTATTTCTACAAGAAAATAAAATTAGAACAAAACCAACAACTTAAATGAACAATTTTGATGAAAAAAATAACTCCATGTGACACTTCTGGTCACTCTCCAACACAATGATAAAAATTCTCCCAAGGTGATCGAACTAAAGATGAAACCTGCACAAGGGCTAAAAAGAAGAAGACTATAGGCGTGAGTATTAAAACTCAGTAGGTTAGCCCGGTATTCTATTCCCAATGCACATTACTTTAAAATAAAAGAAACGTCAATTTATAGTTTTAAATTAAAGATTTGAAAGTCTGGTTTTCAAATGAGGTTTCATGCTATAATAATTATCAGACAAAAACATGCCCGTTTAATAAACAAAAATGCAAGTAACAATTATTTTCAACGAGGTGAAACTTCAAAATGAAAATAGTTTTCAAGAGGGCTGCTTTAAATAATTTTAACATTCAAATAAATAACACATACTACTGAATTTACCAACCCAACACACCGTATGCCGACGGTGAGTACAAAATAGCCAATGAGCACTAGTCACAGGAATACCCCTAGGCACTAGTTAGTTGTGAGCCCCAGGTACCTCGTATCTCAGTGAAAGTAACCATAATAAATATCTGTTCTCGTGCACGAGCCACTAGTAGGGAACATACCCATAACCAAGTGGTCCCCAATCATCAACATCATCATAGTTTAGTTAGTGTTGTCATCGTCAAACTTGCTACGTGAAACAGGGGCCAACCCCCACAGAATCACTAGCATACTAGTACACGTCCGCCCACCTAGATACCCGGGATTCCCTTTAGTGCTCAATCAAGTTACACATATTATCAAATACACATTTCACATCCCCATTCCATTCCAAAACCATAAAAACACAAACATCCCATAATCATTCTTCACATTTCTTACACTAATCAACAAACCGCTAAATATTTCGGTAAAACAATTTCATGAAGTGTATTGAGGATTTGCAAATAAAACTCTTTCAAAAACACTCTTTAAATTATAAACACACATCATAACCAAACCAAATCATATTTCTTATCCCAATAAACATTTAATAAAATCATTTAATGGACCATAAAACAATCCCAATTTCACAACTTGTTATATACAAGTAAAACACTCCTTCATTAGGAAATGCCAAACGGGCCTTTAAAAATTTTCTCAAAACTAACCTTTGATGAAGGTATGAATTTTAATTTTATTAAGGATCTGTATAAACATCATTTACAGCAGTAAACCTCATTCATAAATCTCTTATAATACTTAGGTTAAATATTCAAAACACAACCATTTTCATAAAGATGTGAAACGGTCCATTTTTGGGCAACTCGGGCCAAAATATGTTGTAAATCAAAACCCACTTGTTTGTAAAAACAAATCCAAATTGGAAATCAATATAAGTACCAAAAAATACCATTTATAATTCTTCCAATTCCTTTATAAATCCAATCAAGTAACTTTTAAATCACACATCACACATAAAAGCCAACCGGGCAATTTACCGAACACATGACATGCCCTTTTTAAACAAAACAATTTATTTTATGTACATGAAAAGGAATAAAACACCAATTGAAAGCCATATTTTCATTAAAGATACTGTAACATGTTAAAAATACCATAGAACAGATTATAAACCTCACAAAATATTTGCAAAAGATAACGGAACATTTAAACAAACACTTGTTGAGAACTTTCATGACAAAACAACACTACCGTTCACAAACCAATGATTAAACAACCACTTTGAACACCAATAAAATTATCCAAAGGATGAAAAACAATAATAAACATATATATCTGGTTTTAAATATAATAAAAGGATGAAACTTAAATAATAAAGTCATGTGCATGGGGTATCCTACCACAAATCTTTGGCGTAATTGAAACGCACACCCGAAATCACCCGCCGTGGGTTTATAAACCCTAAAACTATAAATACCAGACCTAAACAAACATAAAACCCATCAAAAAAACATGGTATAACAAAACCCTAGGTCTATAAAGACTAGGGTACAATATAAAACCATGAAATAATGAAAGGAGTGGGAAGAGGAAGGAGAAAGGAGAAGGAATCTCACCTTTCACCCTAGAAAACTCTTCGTATTCCATTAGATCTGCAACCCTTGAGGGAAGGTAATGGCTTGAAAATTTATGGAGATACTCCTAAGATCTGGACGAACCTGGGAAAGAAAATTGGTGGCCAAAAGAGTACGAATTGAATGAGTTATGGGTGAAACAAGTTACCTTCTCAATTCTGGACGTTTTGAGGAAACCAGAGAACATTCTCCCTAATACGCGATCAATATGAGCTCCAAAGTGGTAAAACCGATATTGGGGGTGAGGATAGGGATATTGGCTTCGGGTGGGAGGTGGAATCACCGAAAAATATTAAAAATGAAAAAGCTATAAATGAAACAAATTATTTTTTTAAAACAGGAAATGGGCCCATGGGCCGGCCCAATACCTAAATAATTGACCCAAATTCGCCTGGATTATGAATTTCTAATGGGTCCAAAAGGATAAATAAATTTTAATATATCAGTATACGATAAGTGGGAAGTTGATTGGGTGAAAAGGATGAAAAACAAAAGAGTTATAAAAGAAACTAATTCAGTTGTTAAAACTGGGAATGAGCCGGACCAATACAAAGACAGAAAAAAAAACCGTGTGTGACATTCCCCCTTGAACTATATCATCAAAAATGAATAATATGAATCCAACTTCTCGATTGATGAACTTGAGAACAAAGGGGTGAGAGTTAATGACCACATTTTTCTAATTGCTTACCAAATTATATTTTTCATTTCTTAAAATGATATTTTTTTGTTAGTCCTCATTTAAACCATTCACAATCATTTTTTTAATAAAATAGAATTTGATTCCCATACAGGATATCATCCTTTAAAAAATAATATATAGAAAATTAGATAACTAAAAATACATTACATTGAACTAATAGCTTGATCACGAAATATATCAATGGATAATATCATTGTATTGATTTAATGGATAATAATAACTAAATTCTGAATAATGGGAATTCATAATTTCAAAGGTCTTGATCATGGATTTATGTTAAGATACTATCAAATATATGTTGGTATACAAAAAAAGCCACTTAATATTTCTAGCTAACTAATTTTTATCATGATATTTGTCGATGCATTGAGAGGAAGTCTATAACTAGGCCTCACCCACAACTGTAGTATAGTGAAGTCCTCATAAATTAACCGATCAATTTAATGCATAAAAAATGAATCATCACTAAATATATGTATTTATTATATAATACAAAATATGAATATTTCCCAATTCAATCAAATGACATTCATAGTAAAACATCTAATGTAGTAATGGTATATGGTTTAGCAAATAAGCATACACATGATACAAATAATATTCTTACAGAAGAGAAATTTGATGTCTAATTAAATATGATCATATGAAATGGAAGTTCTACAGATAAATTTAATGACTAAAAAATTTACAAGAGAGAAAATATAACCATCAATCATCATAAAATAGGTTTTGAAATAAAATAAACTATTTTAGAGAATAAAAGAGAAATAATCAAAAAAATTGAAATACATTTCCATTAAATTATTTTATTTCTAATTCTATGGGAAACTTTTTGAAGAATCTAAATAATGTAAAATAGCTATGATGGAAGGAAAAAAATTTTTTAATTTCATATACGTCAACAACATACAATGCTTTTTACATTTTAGAAATAAATTCAAAAATATAAATTTTGGAGAGTATTATAAATATTACTTTCAATAATTGTAACATAAAGTAAAAAATGAAATATTTTAACCTTAAAGATTATGTAATTAAATAAAGAAAATTAAATAAATGTTAAATAAAATATGTGTATGGAAGAAAATATTATTGATCTAGAAGAGTAATAAGATTTATTTTTCATGAAAACATTTATTTTCAGGATTAATATTTCAATTAGAAGAAATTTTTTAATAAAATATTGAGATTCCTTAAGTATCCATAGGATAGGAATATAAGAGGGTTTGATGAATGATGGTTTATAATATCACAATAATGAAAATATAAGATATCCCTAAAATGATATTATAAGAATAAATTCATACATCTTTATAAACTTTTGAATTGTTACCACATGAAATTAAAAAAAACATACCATGAATAAATATATATATATTTAATATATATAAAAATTGTATTATACACTCCACATAAATGAAAATAGGTTCTTAATACAAAATATTCCTCAATTAAGGGGAAATTGATAGGAAAACTAATTACCTCACCCTTCCACTTAGTTGAACATGCTTTAAAAAATTGTATAATGTTTCTATAATTATTATTAATTCAAACAGGAAACATGTTCATATTTATATTAGTTGATATATATTATAATAAATCATTCATTTCCAATTTATTGTAAAATTAATCATTAGGTGTTAAATGTTTAGTTTTCTCATGCATGTTTTGTCAGGGATGTTATGATTCTTGTTCATAGATTATAGATTTAATTAAATTTGGAATTAAATTAATTATATTAATACCATATATATTAATTATATAAATTTTTAAAACCTTTCATTTATGGTGGTAATGTAAAATGAATCGCATCACTTCGTGGAGATTGTAGTCCACACATATGCATAAGTAATGTTGTAATTCTCTAATGAATATATGGGAAAAGAGATTAGTATTATTTTTTCCTTTTAGAAGTAAATTTCTATCATATATTTTTTTTCTTTAAATCCACCTATATATTCTAGCCATGTGAGGTGGTGATGAAAAATTAAATACATCAACTTGTGAGGAGGTAGTCCGCATAGGCGATGTTTATATTTCCATTACATTGATGAGTATATAAAAAAGGTTAATACCATAAACATAAAAACATTTTATTAGTGTAATTATATTTTGGATATTATATTATAATAATAAAATATTATTTATATGAGTCATAATAAGAAATTAACTTGGAAAGAGTTAGTAATATAGTTACCTATTCTTTGTAGAACCTCCTTTAGATCTTTATATAATGACCCCTAGGGTTGGAATTTTTATAATACCAAATCCTCCAGATCAAATATAAGGATGTTAGGGAGAGATTTTTTATGTTTTGTTTGATATATGTTTCCCAAAATGGTGTTATAAATTGATGAGAGGTGGTTTTGTTTGACATGGATGGAAATGAAAGGCTTGGAACCACATAAAATATTTAAATTTAATAAATTATATTTAGGTGATAGTGGAAAAAGAGATAAAATTTATAATCTAAGATATCTTAAGGTTGAAATAGCTTCATAAAATAGTATTTTTATAGGTTTATATGGAATTTTAAACCATAAATTTTTTTATCCCTTTCATTAACCAATTTTTATCTTTACTATGATAACAACTTTTGAATTCTTAAAGGCTAATAAATTTATTTAGAAGGTAAAAATTGAATCAAAAATGACATTGGGAATCATTTTTGGACCATATATCATTAATATTTTATAATTTAAATAATTTTAAAATTTTAAATTAATTTAATATAATATTATTTGACAAAAATTTCAATTAATTCATTTTATAAACTATTCACATATTTTTTCATTAATGACATCAAGACAGTAATGGAATTAGAATATAAACTCTCTATCGATAAATTATACATTATTATGAACCATAAAATTCATGTGACACCATAATTCATCCCAAAAATATTACTTTTTATCTTTTTTAAATCATTTACATTTATTTTTCGACTTCTTGCACAAGAAATGTGTCTTCATTATGTAAACATTGATGTTAATTATACAATCACAAAAAATAAAAAATAAATTACCAAGAAAAAAAATTAATTATTTAGTTTCATAATTAAAATTTATATTATTTCATTAAATCTTATTATCCCTATGTGAACAAATAAGTATGATTAAAAGAAAGAGAGTGACATTTCCAAATTTTACTTAAAATAATTTAAAAGACCTTATCAATGAATAATCAAACCAATATTTCATATTTTCGAATAAATGAAAGGTGTGAAAAAATTAAACGCATACAAAGAAATATTTTTAAGTTTATTGGTTATTTTTAATCCTCTTTCCAAATATTTAACCGTGTTTATCATATTTTACCCTTTATTGATATGATAAATTTTACTTCAGTTACTATTAATAATACCTAAAAATTAAAGGGTACTATTAAAAAAATTAACCTATTAATTCCAAATAGGAATCCATGTTGTCACATCAAATTTCTATAATCGTTAGAGATTAAGTTTTAAATAAAATCTAATAACATGATAAAAATTGGGTTTTAGGAAATTGTATTTTTCAAACATAAGATGATCTTACATTCACTCTATGATAAGTACTCGTTATTATATGAATTAAAATTCACTTATATTTTTATAACATCATTAAATATTATTTGAATTATTCATCATTAGTAATTATCTTAATTAGTTAAAATGGAAAATCATTATTTAATTAATATATAGTTTTCAAAAAAATACCTCATTTTATATCTAAATGAACCTCACATTATTTCTATTAAATTGATAATCAATACGTGATTAATTACAAATATTATAAAAAAATTATAAATATTATAAAAAATTATAAATAAAAATAGTTTATCTAAATACTATGTTGTCTATTATTACTAAAAGAATATTTCATATTTGAAATTTACAAAAAAAATCATTCTAGGATTATTTTTATAGAGTATGTTAAAAATTGATAATCATCATATCAATTTGTTTCTAACATTAAATATTAAAATGTAAATTTTATTATAGTTTGAATAAGGTAAAATTTCCACTTAATATATTATTGGATATTACATTATTTAAACCCTTAAAAAATTTGTCCTCAAAATTTTCATGGATAACACTTTCTAAATAAATGAGGGTGGTTCTTCTTCATAACTTCCTCATGTTTCAACATCGATTCCTCAATTTTATGATTTCTCTAAGAGACCTTTTCCAGTTCAGTTTCTTTATTCAATAAATTTTTTCCTTTAATTTCAAGAATCTATATAGGATATTCATATTATGATAAATAAGGCTCAAATTCTTTTTCTTCATAGGGGATAACTTGCGTTGGGTTTAGAACATACATCCTTAATTATGAGATACATAACACATCATTTAATTTAGAGAGGATCGGCCACATTCCTAATTTTTTAGAGACATCTACAATTATTTATATAGTTTAAAAATTCATTATGTACATGGGGGTATGTTTCCTTTTTTATTGAACCTTATAACACCCTTCAATGGATATAATTTCAAGAAAATGTGATCTCCATCCTGAAATTCCAAAACATTCCTTCAGTTATTGGAATATATTTTTTTCCTACTATGATATTCTTTAATATGGTTTTGAAATTATATTTCCTTAATCATTATCTCCTTAACATGTTCTAGTATTACAATATTATTTTCCTCAACTCCATCCCATCTAGTTGTATTATAGAATCACTTTCCAGTTAATACTTCATATAGTTCCATTTGAATACATTAATGTGTCTATTGTAATAGGAAAACTCCACAAAAGGTAAATACTAATACCACATTCCTTTAGCTTTAATTTATAATTACCTAAATGTGTATTATATTTTTTAAATAGTTCTTTAGAAATCCATCATTTTTATGACTATATGTCATGTTCTAATGAAAATGTGTATGTAAATCCTCCTAATGAATTTTCTGTTATTTCATTGTAAATCGTGGATTATAATCAGATTCAATAGAAAGTTTTTCCCCATGAAATATTAAAAATTCATTAATATGTAATCATATAAGGAACTCATGAGGTAAATATTCTCAATTAGTGACTAAATGTGTATACATTATAAAGAGATCAACAATAACCAATATGAAATTATTATTTCTTGGAGTGTTTAGAAATATAGTGAAAAAGTTCATAGTGATGTCATAAAATTCCATATAGGAATAGTTTGTCTTTACATGAATCCATTAGGATGTTTTATGTAAATATTTACCTATTAAAAACACAAGAATCTTAATAAATAATTATTTCAAAAGGAATGGTATGGTACTTCAGGTTTTCCATTTTTGTCTCTCATGGAAACTCCTAATGGAACCCAAATCCCTAACAATTAGTGTATTTTATTCCGATTTTAGATTTCCATTTGGGGTATCAAACCCAATGATACATATGAACTAATATTGGTTAATAGGATGGGAGGCCAAGATCATTACACCCTTTTTGTGAGGAATTATTTCCAACATTGGGACTCTCTTATAGATTTAATATATGTTTATGAATCTTTCCCAAATCCCGATACCGAATAAGTTACTCTGATAAAATGATAATGATTTGAATCTACGTATATAAAATAAGGTATTATATTAGTTACACCATCATATATGTATCAATATTTCTCCATCTATTTACCATTATTTTGATAAGATTGTAAAAATGATATTTCATTCGAGAAATACAATTTGAAACTCTAGATTTTACTACTATCCAGAATGGAAATTGGAATTTTGGGAAAAGGATTCTTCACCTCCATGATGTATCTAACATATCCGTTGGGAAAAGGAATCAATGACCATGTAGTTCATTTAAGTCTTATCTTTTTATTTTGACGTCAAGAATAGAGGATGTATATGAAATAATTTAAGAATTATATATATATATCTCAATCCTTAAGAAGGTGTCATATATTTCCTTATTATAGCTAGAATCAATGTCCATGTACATAATTTTTTCCTCAACCTGATTATAGGTTATGGTTATTTCCCTAGAGTTTAAAAAAATTAATATCTTAAGGACATACACCAAGATGGATGCCAATGTGTGGATTAATTTGTTTCATGTCATTGATATGGGCTTACAAACTGGGGATTCACTGGTTGGGGTACTTTTATGATTATAGTGAAACAATTGTGGAAAAACCCTTTTATCATGTGGGTGATTCTTATTGTGACAAAGAAAAGATAGAAAGTTATGAGATACGCTACATATAGATGAGTTAATTACTCATTGAAGTATCCCTGATGAAATATTTCATACAGAGATCGAGCCTTAAAAGGTCATCTTATATATCACATTTTCAATAAGAATCAGAGTCCTCATAGTTCATTTTGGTTCGTAATACACTAATATATAAGTAAATACGGAAGACCCCTAGGAGGTGGGTCATAAATGATGGATTAAATGTAATGTCAAGGGAGTTAAAACTAGGTAGAGGTCCTTGTCACAAAAAGAATTTTTTTCCTTTGATAAAAACGAGTGAGGACCGGGAGATATGTATTGAAAAATTTTTTATGCCACAAATAATCTTTGAAAAAATTTCATGAATAGGTTTGCATGAGTATGTAACCCTAGTATATTGAGGAAACTCTCCTAAAAGGGGGTAATTGACTAAAATTTCATGGATAGTGGTTCACATGGTATACATCTTATGTACCTTATTGAAATAGATGATATGTCCCTGGGTGTCCACCTGACATGTTCAGTAGTATTTTAATAACATTATCGTCATGTATGAGTGTTTTCATGTGAACCATCTAACATGTCCAAAGACTATTGTGTGATTAGGATAACATGTCCCAGATTCTTCTGCATGATCAGGTAGACATGTCCAAGGGTCTTCATGTTATCTTCCTAACATGTATTAGGGATGTCACTTGATCCATTATAGCATGTATAAAGGTATTCTCATGATCCTTCTTACATATATAAAGGATTTCACATGATCAATGAACATATCAAATGAAATTCATGACCCCTTCACAAGAAAATTATTGTATCTTCCTTTTCATGAAACCTATATAATTTTGAGTCTTTTTCATAAAAAATATCTCATCATTTTCTGGGAATATACCAATTATTGAATCATGTGATAAATCAGAAATGCTAATGTTCCTTTTCATGATTGAACTGGTTGGCCCAATTTACTTTTTTTGATCAAAGTTGATCACGTGAATCACATAAATATACTACATAATACCTTATGCTACCCACTATCCTCGTTCTAGTGGAAGTTTATTGAGATAATGAAATCCTTTTCTCAGAAAATTCTACTCCAATCATTGTGTGTTTGTGTTATTTGTGTGTCGAGTGGGGTATTTTATAGGCCCCTCCAACCAAAATCTATTCCAAATTGTATGGATATAAAATATGTTTTTTTCTTGAGTCTATGGAGGTACTATACCCATGATGCATCACAAAATTCACATAATATAGCCAAAATCCATCAAACAATTCATCCTCTTATCGAGTGATAAATAGTTATTGTGTGATCACTTCATCATTAACCCCACTTTTATGCCCGTGGAATGTGAAAATGAGTTCACATGATTATTCTGGGATACTAAATGGATTTTGTGTGAGGGAATAAACATGTTTGGGAACATTAACATGATTGGGTAGAAATTTCAAAATCCCTTTGTGGGATCTGATTGACACATCTAGGGCCCTTTATAAAATCAAACCACATATTAGAGGTCCGTTGTGGAAAAAACTAGAGTTTCTATGGACCTTCGCATGATCAAGTAATAGATCATTGAAATTTCATAATCCATTCACATAAAAAATAGTTTGAACCTTTTCTCATAAGGATCCCACCATTTTCATCATTTATTATTTGACTGAATCGACTGATTATAAATCATTCTACCAACAGGGCATCACATTATTAGATTGATGGTCTTAAAGATCATCATAAGATCAAGAGGACTTGTATGAAGACCATTTTTCTGATTAGGAAGTCACATCCAAATTCCTTCATGCGACAGACCGTAGATTTCAAATTGATTTCATGCAATCCAGTTGGAATGTCATATGGTTTCGCATGATTAGGATGAATATCTTGTGAAACATGTAACCCCTTCACATGATTATCATTGGGTCACTCAATCATGATTCTTACTGAAGTTTATAAAAAAATTCTCTTGAGGATTAATCTCCATGTATTTATGATTTATCCTTCGTTCCTTTATGGGGAGAATAATACCTACTCTTTAGAGGTTTCTTCAACCATAAATTTTTAGACTCTCATTTGAGATCATGTGATTTTTCCTTTTCAATTTTATATTTCCCCCCTTCTTTTGACAGGGATCTTTTGTTGCCTAACATCTAGTTCTTATGATTTTCATTGGATGAACTCAAAAATGGTAGTCATAGTGGATGTTTCTTATCATAAATAAATTGTTAATAATGTTTATGTATACTAAAGACTGGTTTTCCAGTCATCTCAGGACAACCTATCGAACCTACTGAGAAAAATTCTTCTGTAAAATCAATTTTCATACTCGTCACCTATATATTTTTTTTGGATTAAAAAATATTATCTTTTCCTAGAACCCTAGAGGGATATAATTCATCCTTATTGGGCCTTGAAACCCATAAAACATTTATATAAAGTATCTGTCATGTGTTAAGATTCATTTCTTAGGAGAACTCAATGATGGGTATATACTAAATTTCAATCTGATAGACTTTTAAGGGGTCTGACATAAATCTAATCATTAACATTATTTCTGTTGATCAATAATAAATAAATATAACTTGATTCCTATGTTTGGATGGTCAGATGGATGCGATATTTAATAGGGGTTTTGGAATGGATTGGAGTTGGCCCTTCGAGGTGTAGCATACTACCACTAAATTTATTGATCAGGTAAAATAGATTAGAATGTATGAAACTATACAGATAACCAAAACCCTTTCTTATTAAAATATGATATCAATGATGTACATGGTCAGTCGATAGATTTTGATCATTTATTCATTTCATATGATGCATAGAGAAGTCGATATCAGTCTTTGGGATGATCAAAAAATTTGTGGCATGGCAATTCTAGGAGATATGTATGGTGATTTTCTCCTTTTTTTCATCTACCTAGGATGATATAGAGTAAACCTCTCCCATTTTCAGGGATTTTATCAAACTAGCCAAAATACCACTTGGGAAGGCTCCACTTCTTGGGGTGGACATCCCAATTAAGAAATGTGTGGTATTTTAATCTAGAATGCCCATTTTAACCTGAGGTCAAGAGGTCAATGGATGTCCCATTGAATGATTCTCATTAGGCTGACGATTCCTATTGGCCTACAGTTGATGAATTTTCATTCTATAAATGGGGGTATGATTTTGTTACTAAAATAAACTGACCCATTAAATTAGATTTCTTTATCAAATCATACTTTATTGGGTTCCTTCTTCCAACCATGGATAAGGGTGGAGTCAAGGTTTCCACTATTATTATAGGGGGGTCCATGGATGGAAAAAGTCACCATGGTTTTTCCATTCCTATGTTGGCCATATTATATAGAATGTTATGCCATATTTATATGGGAAGATAACCATAAAAATTCTTTGGCCCCTTCTATGCATTCTTGAGTTAGATGGTGGATCACATGGGTGTAAATGAGTATCTAAATACCCAAAATATACTTGGTGTTTGGTTTAATCTATTTATATAGGTAATTAGTGGAGTGAGTCCAATCATGAAAAAGGGCATGGAAATTAGATCCCATGAGATAATCTTTGATCATTTCACATTCATTAATTATGAGTTACCTACTAGTGGTATAACCTATATTGGATAGGGTGACCATGAGTCTCGATCATACTTTATTTCACTTTTAGAGAGCACCATGTCTACCTAGACCAATGGTAAAAGTCTTTCCTTGTGGTATATGCCTTGTATGTTTGGAAGACAATTTAAATGCATCAAATGAGTTTCCCTACTCCTCTTTATTCTCAATCTGAAAGTAACTTGATGGTAGATCACCAATATTGATAAATTTTTAGTAGGTAGTAGACTCATTATTAGGTATACATTCCTCCAAATGACCTTAATATTGGTCTATCCATTGTCTATGTGATATTTGGATCCACGCTTACCCAAACAAGAAATTATTTTCATTGGTTCCCAAGGTGACAGAGCTACCACCAATGGTTAAACTAATCCCATACCTGTAAATAATCATTCCTCTAATAAACTAATGACTTCATATATTCCTTGAATGTTTGTGAGAATCTTATAATCCGTTTTTTCCACCATGAAATGTTCTATATGGTAAATATTCCATGAGCAGGGAACTCGTGAGTGAGTCATCAATCATGATGGAATTTCCAACTATATGAAATCAATGGAAATTATGGTGGGAAGATAACTCTAACACTAAAATATGGGTTTTATTTTTTCAGGTGTAATTATCCTTGGTAGGCTATATACATGTCACTTCTCTTAAGGGATTTACATTTAAGGATAATTGCACTGAGGTTGATGGATTCCTTCAAGACCTCGGTGTGATGATGAAAAGTGTGAAATGATAAATTCTATATTTACCCTAGGGAAATGAATAATGGTTACTAGTATGATATTGGTAATCATAGATGACAGAGACCATCTTATCTTTGAATGATAGGTATTAATAAATTTACTACCACCCTCAAATGATTGTATTACCATCAAAACCATGTTGAAATATCATAAATTTCATTGAGTACGGTTTGAATTTAAAGGGAATCCTCCACCCCCTGGAATATTTTTTTGTATTTTCTCATGGGTACATAAAATGGCCCAAGTGTTTCACATATAGATATTATATTTTTTTAATAGAAATATAATAAATGTATGAACTATAAAGGTTTTGAGTTTTTAGATATGTGATATTCAATCATCGTATTTTATGAAATATCTTCAATATCCCCTACAAATCGTCCCACCTGGTACTCTTCATAGTAATACCCAATAAAAACTTCTTCATATCGGTGGTAAAGTAAATATAAGAAAAGGGTGAGTTTATATTCTTAGTGAGAGTAAATATGTGTGATATAAATGATTTCATAAGAACAACATGATCATAAGGGTATAATAACATGGATATACCATTTGTAAATTAATCCATGTTTATCAAAGATAAAAATCTTAAGTCATGGAATAAACCTTGAGTGTTTATAAAACAATAATCCTCAATGATTCAATGACCATAAACCCTGATATCGTAACATAAGGCATTCCATTGGGGCATACAGATAAGCATATAAAATATATGGGTGGCTACACCACCATGGTCGGAAAAACCACCATCCCTACTGGTATCCCTTTTCTAATAGTGGAATGGGTTTACTCTAGAAACCATCATAGTATTCAAGGATCACTCCCAAGAACATCCTAGAAGACAAAGTCCATTATTGAACCCACTTCACTCATGATTCACTTCCATTATATCACGTGAAATATATATAATTACCCAATGAATTGGATGGAGATATAGGTAAACATAATAAAATATTTAAAACCATACTTATGGGGTTCCACAAGAACAAAAATAATTCATCATATCATAACCTATCAAAATTAATTGGTTTTATAAACACTTCATCATAACATAACTCATTGAAAAAATGAAATTCATAAACATCATGTTATCATAATAATAAACCATATAGGGAAAGAATAAGAATGGTCACATTATATCATATCCCTAGTAAAGAATAATAATAATAAAGTGCTATTATCAAAGATTTAAAAAAACTATTTTGAAATATCATTAGAAATAATTCTGGAGGCATGTATCCATTTTATTTGGAAATAATTTTTTATGTTGTGAAATTATAAAGGGAAAAATTTTAATTGAAAACAACCTTGTAATATTATAATGGAAACCTAAAATCATTAATGATTCATGATGATTGGAAAATCCACTCATGCTATATAATTTAACAAAACATTCCATTCATATTTCATTCCAAAAGGTCACAAAAACCCTCATTTTATAAAACGATAAACAAATTCCATTTAAAATTTTTTTTAAGGAAAGAAAACATTGATAAAAATATTTTAAAAATAGTAAGAACCCATTTTGAAACCCTTTTTAGAAAACATGGACATCAAATTGAAATATTCGCAAGTGGATACTTAAACCTAAAAAATCCTGAATTGTGTTGAGACTATGAAATAAACCCCCACATCAAGTCTTCACTTTTCTTGATTACATTCAAGAATATTTTATAATAAATATTTATTTATTGTTATTTTATTCCATAACCATATATATATCATACCATGTGTTATAAATTTATAACATCTTATCACCCATTTATTAACAATTTTTTATTAAAGTCACTATTCTTGGTGAAAACTACATTGTTTTCCAAGCATGTTCCAATCCCATAGTCCTGATCCCTATAATTTAATCATGGTCCAATGATTTCCATAATTTTAATGATGGTATAAATATAATATATATATATAACAAAAATTTATAATCATTTATAAAATATATTGATATAAAAAAAATTTCATAGTTCATTTAGATGGTAGGTTGTATGTACGCACAAATGATATCTCCATATTTCATCTGATGAAACGAAATAAAGGTAAATAATAATACTATAATACATAATCATTATTATATATATATATATATATATTATATTCATAAATTATATCTTTAATACCAACTATGTGAAATATAAATGAAAAAAAATCACACAGCTCTGTGGAGATGGTAGTCCATACGTACGCTCAAGCGACATTATCATTTCCCAAAAGATTGGATGATGAGAGGGTAAAGATGATAATATCATCCTGAAGTAAAATTTTATCATAAATATAATATATAATCATTTATCCCATAATAATACCCATCTCTAAAATATATTGATGAACAATTAATTGTGTCGCTATGTGGAGACTGTAATCCAATCGTACGGATGAGCGATAAATTCACTTATTATTTGATAGGGAAAAGGGTGTATAATGGTTTATTAATAATCATAATAAAATAAATGGATATTTTTGATACTAAAGTTATTATTTTATGAAGATTGTAATATATTTATTAAAGATAAATAAAAGTGGAAAAATAAAATGATCGGTTAGAGTGATTACATATTCGTCGAAATGACTCCTTTAGATATCCTCTAAAGGGATCCATAATTATCTTCTTGGGAAGAACAAAACATCTAGAATTTTTATAGGTAATTTGAGAAGATAATTATTTAGATTTTTGTTGACATATAATTCTCAATGTGGTGAAATGAAGTGGAGGAGGTGTCCTTTTATAATTGAGGTGAGGGTCACTTTTGTGTTTTCAAAAAATATTAGTTTATAAAAAATCCCATAATAATTAAATTACCTCTATATAAAATGGAATTTGAGGATAAGGTGGGATAGGGTTGTGATACCATCAACCAGTTCATTTTCTTATTGTTTTTTTTTGTAATTTTAAACCTTATCATTTTTATTAACCATTAGTTAACATATTTTAATTTTAACTATGGTAACAATTTTTTTAACATTAAATGGATATAATTTTTACATATAATGTGATAATTGAACAACAAATGGAAATTTTATGAAATTGTATACCATAAATAATCCACTAATTCCTTATTTAATATTTTCATTACCTTTAAATAAATAAATAAAATAGTATTTTCATAGAATATCATTCGTGCCAATTATGACACTATCCATTACATTGACATTAATAGCATCAATAAAACAAATAAAATAAGAATAAATAATTTTAAATCATCTAAAAAATTAAAATATACTATATAAAAATCATTTGTCACATAAGATATCTCATTTTATATTTATTTTAATATTTTTAATTTCATTAATTTTATTTTTCTATTAATTAAATAATTATTGTGTAACCATTGTGTAAGAATTTAAGGTAAATATTTATTCACTACAATTTAAAAATAAATTATCATAGTGAAGATAAAAAATTTATATTTAAAAATATTATTTATATTCTAACATATATTTTGTATGACCCTATATTAAAAATATGACAGTTATTAAAACTAACAGTGTGACATGTTTGACTTTCATTAATTAAAATATTTTAAAGATCGTAATCTTATACATATGGTTCCAAAATTTCATAAAATAGACCCATGGATGATTATAATCAAGATCAAACTTTCATATAACATTTAGATAAATATTCAAGTCATTTAATAGTTCTTACTATTTTATTTTTAACCATTAATCACTTGGTTTACCCTTTAACATGGTAACAAAAATGATAAAGTTTACTATTCATATTGTCCAAAAATATAAGCGACCCATTTACTAAATTTTTAACTCCTGATTCAAAATATGGAATCCATTTTTTAAAATTTAATTCACATAATTTTCATAATTTACTATAAAATGAAACCAGCAAAACACATTGAAAACAGTTTTTCGATAAAATTCCCTTTTAAATATAATTTTTTTACTAATTTCAAGTATAAAATCCATTTCTAAAACCATAATTGGTTTATTTTAAATAAAAATAAAATAATAAAATTTTAATATTATCAAAAATATAATTTTTATTTGTAAATAATTTAGAATAAAATTCCACTTCCAATAAACATCTTTATTTTTAACTATTCGTTGAAAAGTCAATATTTTTAGAAAACTACCAAAATATGATATTAATATAATTATGGAATGTTTAATTAAATAATTTAATTACTTTTTAAAAATATATTTTATAGAAAATTATTAAATAAATCATAATATTTACTCATAAGAAAAACTATTTTTGAGGAATTCATATTTTTGAAGAAAAAGTTGAATTTACCAAAAAATATGTGATTATTTTATAATAATATTTCAATAAATTCATATTTACTTGGACTTCTATATTTCATTCATAAATATTTTTATCCAATTCATACCCACTAATCTAATTTCTAGTAAATAGTGGACATATAATATTTTAATAATATTAGACATTTTGTTTGAAATTGTTGTTTTTTGAAACAGAATCAATCAAAAAAAATAAAAACATTTTAAGAGAAATATATGTTAAATATATTAGGTGTCACATTATACACCCCATAAATTTTATTTTTCCCTAAAAATTCATCACTTTGATACAAAAAGATGATCATACCTCTTCCACATCACATTCTCAAGTTTCCACATAGATTCCTCAAGCTAGTGTTTTCTCCAAAAAAACATTCACCAAGAGAGTGGCCTATTTTCGTTGAACTTTCTATATTTGATATAGAATCTATAATGGTTGTTATATATTGTAAATATCATGATCTATAGGTATGTCCTCTGATTTCAGTATATGTGAAGAATCCATTATCTACTTCCCCATGAGAGATACATGGAACACATCGCAGATTTGAGAGAGGTTTGGTGGAGGCACAAAAAAATAAGCTATTGTCTCCCTGTGATCATGTATTTTAATTTGAATGATATACCTAGGGATTATTTTTCCCTTCATTATTCCATGTATAAGTTCATTGATGGACTTTATCAACAACTTAAAATAATATATCATGTTGATGATTTTTATAATAACATTTCTTTCAACATGTTTTGTCCTTAAATGTTTCTGAATGGATCTAACTATCTCTTCCATTTCATCATCTTTCTCTAATACCAATAGCATTCTTTATACAACTTCATTCCAGAATGTTGGAGTTCTACACATGTTTCAATAAATGGTTTCATAAGGATCTATCTGAATTCTTGAGTGAATGTTATTGTTATAAGAAAAAAACATGAATATTATTATGATACCAACCACCATTTAATTCTATAATATAAGATCATAAAATATCCTCTAGGGTTTGAATTATTCTCTCAAACTAACCACCTATTTGGGGATGATATGAAGTGATAAAACTCTACTATATATCAAGATATTTTTGAATACTTATCCTAAACCTTGTGGTAAAATCCACATTTTGATAAAATAAAATTTAATGTAGTGTTCTATGAAACCTTAGTAATTCCTTAATATTTATTCTTGAAAGCATATAAAAAGATAAATCTTCTCTAAAATCAATGAAGTGTTATAACATTATAATTTGAGTGACTATAACTCATAATTATCTCAACATAAAAGGTAAGATAAACCCTAATACCGGTATTCATGTGTCCATAATGGTTAATAGAATTCCTCATCCAACAAATTTATCAATATATACAAAACAAAAGGATTCCATTTCCATAAATGTATATTAAAATATCCTTAATCATGATAAAATCCAATCACATATAACCTAAAAATGGGTTTAAAAGACTCTTAAATTTTGATCAACCTTAAACTCATAAACCCATGATAGTATCCATAACTCTTAAGTTAATATTACCTGTTGACATATAATATTCCAAAACATAACTCACCATTTATTATTTACATAAGATCTTATGTTATACCAAAAAATTCCCAATTAAAACTTGGTTTCAACCTTGTGGTAATAGAATATCAAATTTTATTTCATTATTATAAAATTCATGTAGAGGGAGATAATCACATAAAATATCTATAAAGAATGAATAATAATATTATAAAAGGGATCACACATTGAAAATAAGATATGAAACTACCAACTAAGGAAGGGAGGGTATGTGTACCTTAATTTACATTATTCACATAATTTAATGTTATTTCATAACATTTCCCCTTTTTCCTTCATAGGTTGTTGTGTCTTATCAACTATATTAACCATTATCTTAGGGAATTGATTTGCATAATTCCCAAACTCCTTTTATTTGAAACAATAGAGTGTGGGTGGTGCATTTTGTGCACATTTCTCTCTATTTTCATTATTAGATAACTTCTTCCCATCACTTTGTAAATCAGTTTCCTGATGACCTTACCTTCAACACTTATAACATTTAATAGTTACATTAAGATAATTTCCTCCATGCTTCTACATACAAATTGACCATAAAATAACTCACATCTCCTTCTCTACAGGGTTTTTATACATTCCTTTGAATTCCATTTTTCTCTACTTCTCTAAACCATGAGATTGATATGTAACTCCAACCTCAGTTTCCACATTGATGTCACATCAAATAATATCTTCATAATTATTTAAGTGTCTTATAGATAATAACCCTTGGAGACTTGGATTTTATCCACTAATTAATTGATCAGCCTTACCATCAGGATGGATGGTAATAACCAGAAGTGTACCTCAAAATCCTTGTAAAATATTCCTCATAGGTATTGATAGATTCATCGTCATTTTTCTTAATCATAAGAAATTCTTTCTCCATATTTCTAAGTAGAATACAAGGGATGTACTGTTTCGGTAATATCCTTATATAATCATCCTATTCCATTGATTCAATTTCTTCTTCTTGCCTTATATTCTTAATAAGATTCCTCCATTGATATTCATTACCTTCTAGGTGATAAAAAACTAGCCAAAATGTTTCATTTCCCGAGTATTTAATAACAAAAAATAATTTATCATTTGTGTTGAGCCATTTATTAGCCAATTGTGCATTAAAAGATCCAATAAAAGGTATGGTGTGTTTCTTAATGAATGATTAAATATTATATTGTTACCTCTATTGATCATTTGGATACTCTTAATTATTCATGTCCTGATAAAGTTACATGAGAATAGTATTAAGATTCTAAAATCCAATTCTCATAAAATTTAATTTCTCTAGTGAAAAATCATTGCTTTGTCAATCATATTCTTCATTAACATGATCCTTTGGGGTTCCAACAATTTTCTAAATCATAAAATCATGGTGTAAGAAACAATAATCATAGTGTAAAATTATTTACAGAATTTCCAAAACATAACACATTCTTTTTTGACATCTTAGGTTTAACCAAGGTCATTCATGGTTGATTCCAAAACCATAGGATCATACCCTATACTTATACATATCCCCAGGGTTTTTTTAATGTTATCTAACCCTAATATTAAAAGATGGACTAAAACCTACTTTGGTAACAACGATAATGGCCCAATATTTTGAAAAATTTATATTATATATTTTATATTGAATAAAAATATAATCCACACCATAATAATATATATTTAGATTATTTGCAGAATAGATGTAAAAACATATTATTATTTTAAATATTTTCAACCACTCCCATAGAGATATTACTACTAAGTAAACATTAAAGGAATACCTATGAAAACATTTATTTATATCCTGGGGGATGGAATCATAAGAAATGGATGGTCTTAGATGCTCAGTATGAGTAAAAATAGGAGATATCAATGGTTTCATAAGTATTAAATGAATATAAGGGTATAATAACATGAAAATAAAATTTTTAAAATGATAACCTATATATAAAATATCCAAATAATTATTCATGGAATAAATCATGGATTTTCATAAAAGAAGATTTATCAAATAATCAAGGAACATAAACCATGATAGCATAACATAGTACATGGAATTGTGGCATTCAGATAATCATAGAAAATATACGTGTTGTTACACATCCTGGGAAGTACACACCATCATCACCTATAGAATCAAATTCCTCATAGTGGAATGGTTTCACTCCCCAAACCATCATATTATGCAAGTTTCACTCACAAGACCATGAAAGAGTACAAAGTCCCTTACTGAACAAGTATGATTCTCGTTCCTGTTCGTTCTATCTCAGGACATATAAATCATTATCCAATGAATTGGAGGTTGATATAAAACCCACCAATCACATTCTAAAAACTATACATATGTATTCCAAAATAACATAATCCATTCATCATATCAGAATCCAAGAAAAGAAATGGGATACATAAAAATTACATCATAACTTAAATCTTGGATAATAAATAAAATTCATAAAAATCATGGAATCATAAACATAAACCATCCAGATAAAGAGTATGGATTGTATTCATGGAACATATACTCAATAAATCATATGTAATGGAATATATTTTTGTCTTAGATGGAAAAAACTGATTTTTAAATACCACTTAAAATAATTCATGATTAAAATATCCCTTTTTAAATCATTTTTCCAAAATCTGTGATATTATAATGGAAAATTTTTCATTAAAAATAAAATTTTAATATTTTAAATGAAACATAAAACCATTATGGATTCATGATAGTAAAAAAATTCTCATGAAATATAAGGTAAAAATACTTTCCTTTCTTATTTTTGAAAGAAAATTCACAAAAACCCTTGTTTAAGAAATTGAAAAAAACAATCCATTAAAAATATTTTGTAAAAAATGAAATATAGGTAAAAAATGTTAGAAAATAGTAAAATCCATTTCATTTTTTTAAAAAAAAGTTCATGGAGGAGAAATATTTACAATTGAATACTTAAACATAAAAAATCCTGAAAAATGATGAAATCGGGAAATAAACCATTACTTCAATTCATGAATTTCTTCATTTATGTTCAAAACTCATGTATAATAAATATGGATGTATTATTAATTTATTACATAACCATATATGTATTATAAAATGTATTATTTAATTACAACATCTTATCACCTTTTTATAGATTATTTTTTAATAGAACCATTATTCTATGTGATAACTGCTTCGTTTTCCATACAAGTTTTAGTTCAGTAGTCCTAATCCATATAATACTATTATTGTAAAATTATTTACATAATTTTATTCATGGTATAAAAGAAATTTATTTTAATATTATACCTATTTTTAATCATTTATAAAAATTAAAAATAGAAAAATGAATTACACCGTTCATAGAGACGGTAGGCCCTACAAACGCATGAGAGCTATGTCCATTTTTCATCTAATGGAATTAAATAATTTTAAATAATAATCCACATTTACATAATCATTTTTACATTATATATATCATTTATATTCATAATATCAGTCCATATTTCCATACATGTGAAATATAAATTAAAAATGAAACACATCGCACCTTGGAGATGGTAGTCTATATGTACGGATGGGTGACGTCTTCATTTCCCAAAAGATTGGATGATAAAAAAATGAATCTGTGATATTATAATTAAATATTTATAATTATATCATAAATATAAAATATATATTCATTAATCCAATCATAATACCCATCCATAAAATATGGTGAAGAACAATGAATTATATCACTATGTGGATAAGGTAAGTCATTTGTACGGATGAGTGATACTTTCACTTCTTATTGGACGGGAAAAAGTGTATATAATATTGTATTATTAATCATAAAAAAATTTCAACATATATAGTATAATTATTTTATTATTTTATGATGCATATCAAAGATTTTTAGAAGTTAAATAATTATAGAAAAGGAAAGGGATCAGTTTGAGTGATTACATACTCTTTGAAATAACTCCTTTAGATCTCCACTAAAGGGCCCTAGGATTGGAATTTTGGAAATTCATGTACCTCAATAACGTTTCAATTGATTTTTATAAGATAATTTTCTAGATCTGGGTTGTGATATAAGGCACAATGTGGTGAAATTTAGATAAGAAGGAGTTATCCTTTTAAAATTGAGGTGAGGCATAATTTTAGGATTTCTCAAAATATTAATTTAAAATAAATTCAATCTGAATAAAAATACATAAAAAAAATGAATTAGAATATAAGGTTTTATAGGGATTTAATACTATCTAACAATATATTTTATTCAATTTTTATGCTAATTTTAATCCTTATCATATTGAATAACCCTTTGTCCGCATATTTTAATTTTTACGAAGGTAACAATTTTTTCCACCTTAAAAGGTTATAGTTTTTTCTTATAAGGTGTTAATTGGACCATGCATGTCCAATTTATTTTATTTTAGAACATGAATGATCCCATTTTCCTTATTTAATATTTTTTTTTTTTTCAATAATTTAATAAAATATTATTTTCATAAAATTTCATTAGAGTCAATTTGGACACGATTCATTACATTGAATTTAATAACATCAATAAAACCTATAAAATTATAAAAAAATATTTGAACCCTTCCCCAACATGTTAGGTCATATATAAAATTATTTTATCACATTAAATATATCAAATATTTTTTATTTTAATATTTTTAATATCACTTAATTTATTGTTTTTTCATTAATTAAATAATTACCGCATTAGTGTTGTGTATGAATTTAAGGCAATTATTTATGTTTTAAAAAATAATAAATAATTTCCATGAATAATATGAATATAATATTTTTATAAATATAATTTATGGTAGAATATATTTTCTAGATAAAACAATGTTAAAAATTTTATATTTATTAAAATCATGAGTGTGATAGTTTGACTTTTCATTAAATAAAATATTATAAAGGTCATGATATTATCAAAGTGGCTCTAAAATGTCATAAATACTAAATTTTTAAGATTATATTCTATATATATCGATAAAATAATATTTACGTACATTTTTTGGTCATTTAATGTTTTTTTAATTTTTTTTATCTATTAATTACCTAATTTACCCTTTATCGTGTTAACTAAAATTACTATGGTTGCCATTAATATCGTCATAAAATAAAAGAAAACTATTTAATAAAGGTTAACCTAAAAATTACACGAATGGATTAAATTTTTTAAAATTAAAATCATATAAGTTTCACAATTTAATTTAAAATTAAACTGAAAAAACGCAATGAAAAACAGTTTTTTCAAAAAAATACAATTTTTAATAATAAAATTTTTCCATACTTATTTAAAGTGTAAAATACATTCCAAAAACCATAATTGAATTATTTTATATAAAAATAGTCTCATAAAATTTTAATATTTGAAAAAATATAAATTGAATTTGTAAATACTTTATAACAAAAATAATGTTTCAATTATATTCTATATTTTTTCACTATTCATTGAAAAAAATATTTTTAGAAAATTATAAAAATTTAATATTAATATAATATTTTCATTTTGAATTAATAAATGTAATTAATTTTTTTAAAAAATATATATATATATTTAAAACATTAATTAATTAATTAATTATAATATTTACTCATGAGAAAAACCATTTATATTGAAAATGTATTTTTGAAGAATAAAATGTCTTCAAAGAATTTTGTGTGATTATATTCTTATTATTTTTACATACTTTAATATTTATTTTATAATTTATATTTATCTCATAAATTATTTAATCATATTTATTCACACTGATCCAAGGGCATGGAAATAACAAAACATAATATATTAAAAATAATATGCATTTTGTTTAAACTTGTTGTTGTGTGAAACATAAGATATCAAAGAAATAAAATTATTTAAAGATAAATATTAAATAAAAATATTATTGTGTTATAGTAAATCCACTAGATTTGACCTGGATGATGACCAGGATGCTGAAGATGAGGGTTCCCCCAGTTATCTAGTGCTAATAAAGGTGATGGTTGTTGGCCCTGAGGCATCACGATCCACACCTCCATCAGTACCATATTTAGTGCCTTTAGAGTCATCCCATTTTATGGATCCTCTATTGGAGAGGACATGAAAAGTGAATCATTCCAAGTCATTGGATTTTTCTCATCTATATTTGTTGAATATTATCGTTATTTTTTCCCCTTATTCTTCTATCATATTATCAACTTATTTTGATTTTATTATATATACATACCCTAATAAAATTCATGTAGAGGAATATCTATTTGTTCATGATGTAAAAGGTGTTACTTCTACCCAATAGCTATAAACTTCAATACAAGGTTTGGTCCAAAATTAAGTGAGGATGGTTGAAGCAGTAACAAGGTGCTACCTAATGCCTACAGTTTACATATCAGTAATCATTCCCTTTGACAACTAATGGGTAGATGCAATTATGGATGAGAATGATTTCAGTAGCTATTCTGCAACAAACATTTCTCAAATTGAGGTGTAATTGTCTTAGGGTAAGCACTTCTTCAGATACCAAATGTATTTTATAATCTTCATTAGGTCACGTATCATTTATTTTATATTACATCACTTAGATGCATTGAGTAGACTATGGTGATAGAAAATACCAAAGTAGTTCCCCCAAGTTTCTTGATGAAAGAGGGTGCTGCTTTTTCCCTAGAAGGAGGGATTTGGGATATAAAAGTTTCCAGTGATGCAACAAAAAAAGGTATCTTACCATCATTGATCACGAATAATTACTATATGATAGCATCATATTATTTATCTATAGATTTAGAATAATTTGTACCACTCATTAAAGTACCTTCACATCAGAGCTCATATGACCTGACCCCTTCTTCTTTGGGATTCCCCTAATCTGGGTTGACTAATGTGGAAGTTGTCTTTATAAAAAGTTAATCATAGGAAATGATTATGATTCCCTCACTCAATGAAATTTTCCATGAATATATTCTTGTTACTTGGATTGGTATGATTTGAGGCTCGGAGTATGAAACACTTCATCAACAGATGTGGTGATAGGTTTGGGGGGTATTTAGAGTATGGCCACATAAGGTCCTTAGGAGGAGCTATAGGGCTTTCTAGGACATCTCAAATACAAGTTGTCCACCCACGTCTCTGGGGGATTCGACTATAGAGATATTTATTCTAATGTGAAAGAAGTGATTTATTTGAGAGTAGAGTAAATCCTTCATTGTAAGGATATTAGAATCATAGTCTTTTTCTTTGAAAAAAATGTCAGAATGAGGCATTGAATGAGGATTAATAGCATGATATAAAAGTGTCATCCCACCAAACATTGGTTAGTGGTTCGAAGGTATAGATGAGCATGCATCAGTCTGAGATTAACATACTTCACTAAGAGATGTACCAACTATAATAAATTATAAGAACCTTAGTGAAAACTATGGAAGATAAATAATGATTACGTGATGTCATAGAGAAGGTTAAACAAGATATTGTTTCTAGGGAGGAGGTATTACAACAATTCAAAGAGGTAGTGATTGATTCGGTCAACCAATTGCACCAATTCATCACCTCCCAAGAAAAAAGGCAATAGAGGTCTAGGAATCATATGTTGAAATGTTTCAATGCTTCTTGTACTATTAAGATCTGCATTTGGTTTGGGATCCATGTGAGAGACTCCATGTTGTGGAGATTCTTCCATTCCATTTTACATTATTAATGAAAAAAACTTAAGTTAATCCATAAGTTGTCAAGATTTAATTCATTCATCATGTGCATGTTATTTCATCAACTCATTATCATATATAATGGTATAGACATCAATCCTATTTATAACATCGAGAAAATAGAAATTTTAATTCAAATTCTTGAATCATAATAGATATTTTCTGAGAATTTCCAATGAATTATTAACAATATAAGAATCCTTAATGATATATCATCTTCATTAATTTAGATATCACTATATTCAAAAGTATAAATTGGGATAATATTTACTAGAGGGAAAGTGCTATAATTTTATCCTATTAAAAGTTCTTCACGTGTATAGATTGATTTTTTATAGGGCCAGATAATGGTTCCTATAAGATTTATATCATTCTTTTATCCATAAATATTTTCTAATCCATTAAAGTAATGGATTAGTAAACTTAGACATGGATTTTTCTCAGATTGACCTTAATTGTTTTTCATCTGAACAATTTTTGTGACTTTTTAGTTTCATAAGTGCTCAATGTTGCTTGGATTCCAAATTTTGTGTGTTTGGTGAGTATATTCTCATATATTTACTAGGATCCCATTTATTATATATTAACATGGAGATCGTGGATTCAAATTTATTTATAGTATAATGTCTTGGAACTCATCCTGATAAAGTGCTGTTATTTTAGGTTGAAAATCATGAACCTATGGTCGTTTTAGTTTAGGGTCTTCTATTTTATACCATGTTTTTTTGATGTTTAGGTATTTTATCTTAGACCATATGTTATTGTTGTTTAGGGGTTTCTTGCTCAGGAAATGTTTTTTATAGTTTAGGGTCATCTATATTTGACCATTTATTAATATATTTTATGGTCTTCTAGCTTGGACTATTTCTTTTTATGGATTAGGGCCTTCTAGCACAGACCGCTTATAGCTATAGTATTCGGTATTCTAGATTGAACCATATTTTTGTTATAGTTTAGGGTCCTCTTGTTTGAAACATTTATTACTTTTTATTCCTAAGACATGTAATGGGTAATGGATGGGTATTCATGAATAATTCAAACACTCTTCATCCTTGATGACATGATGATGGATGGGTATTCATGAGGGGTTTGTAAATTCTACATCCTTATAGAGATGATGAAGTATGGGTATTCATGAATGGCTTAGATACCATTCTTCCATTCTTTAGTGCTTCTTGATATATAGTGATATAATGATAGGTATGATTAATCCACATGGAATTCTATATTAATGGTTATTTAAATCATAACCGAAGAGTTTAAAGCAAGGATGATGAGATGGGGAATAAACGTCGGTGATGATTTCAAAACACACTATGTTTTCGAGTCCCCCTATTGGGGCTCAAAAGGATTGTAATTCCTTTTTTAATATCCCAAATTGGGAGCCACTTAAAAGTTCCTTAGGCCAGTTGTCCCAGGGCCTCAAGACCACGTCTCCATATACCAGAGGCTATAATCTAGAAATAATGGTCTGAAGGTTGTAAAATGGGGAGAATATACCCTCTTTAGCAGTAATAAATAGAGTGGATACAATCATAAATTAGGGAAGATGCAAATAACAACAACAACTAACAATCAGTAAGAAAGTAATAACTAATCAAGCAAGAATATGAATCAATATACAAGAAACTGACATATAGTAGGTAATAAAATTTAATGGACTAAACTAATAAAAATGAATAAATAAGTAAAAGACTCCAACTCTTGAAGGGAAACCTAAGTACATGCTCAGCTGCTACTCCTAGGTCCCCATCTCCAACCCTAATCCATAAAGAGAAATAGCATAAAGCATAGTCCATAGTCCTATTATACAGTATGATGAGGCATGTTCAGGTACTAAATCGAATCTGGGATATGATGTGAGATAAATGTAGTAAGCAACCACTAACTTGTTATAATTAAACCTAATATGTGAAAATATAATAATAAGTGTTTAGTTATAATAATAAAGAAATGGAACTAAGAAAAAGGTATAAATCATGTCACAATCAGTTTCCTCAAAGGATTCATATATGACTATACATACTTATTCCTAAGTTGTAATTTCTCTAAATATGTGTCACCAAGTATACATAAAAATATATAAGTATGTATTTATATATTCGTGTGTTATTTGTTTACAAAAATATATAGACCTATATATAGATACGTACCACTTGGAATAACCTGATGAATAACTTAGGTGTCCATGTACAATCATAATAATATGACAAGGATATTATTTTATAAATATATTTACAAGCCCAATAATCTATACATAAGGATAGTAAGTGGAATTTAGGACCCATGGCTGTAATCCCTAGTATCCATGTGCGATGATAATTACAAAAAATATGTTTAATAGTATTGAAGACTTTTCAATCATGGGTTGTATATTTACAAATAAAGTGAGATATAATTCATTTGACCTTTGAGCATGCCCATGCCATTCCATATTAGGTACCAAAGTGTTTCCCAAGTAATTTCTTAAAATAATTTCATTTAACCTATGATCTCATCCTAGTCATTCCATATTAGGAACCCAAGTTTCATATATGGTGTGATGTAATTTATTAAGGCTCCAAGCCCATCCAAGACATTTCTCATAAGGAAGCCGAGTGTCACTCAAGGAATACTATATTCTCATCAAGTATCTGATTCCATCAAAGGTACTAAAAAAAGGGATCCTAGGTTTCACTTAAGTTTTAATATCAATCATCTATCCTCTTGGCTTGTCCAATTCATTCCATGTAATAGACCCAGGTACTGCTCCATGGGTATTATCATTCATTTGACTTCAAAACCCATCCAAGGCATTCTACATAAGGAAACCAGTTTCGTTTGAGGTGTTATATAATAATTTATGTTGCTCTTATTCATTTATTAATATATTCCATGATAATTCAATCATTCCAACATATAATTCAGGGACAAGTAATTCAATTTATATCATATTAAAATAAATTATACAACTAAAAAATCATTTATAAACAATATGAAGGTCCTGAAAACCACCCATGAAATAATATAATTCAACAAGACACATTTCATTAAACAAATTATAATTTAATTTATTTAATTAGATTGTATAACTCACAACATCAATAATAAATTATGTTAATAGATTTATATAAACTATTTTAATTCATTAAATAATTTATAAACATGCCGAGGAATTTGAAGAACACACCCATGGGGTTGTCCGAATAATAATCTACGATAGACCAAAAATCATATAATCAAACTCACCATGAGAGGTGGTTTCAGTTGAGGTCTCCAACCTCCAATCTTGTAAGAGAGTTCTATGTCATAGTCTAAGTATTTAATTTATTTAATTTTACATTTATTGAGTGATACACAAATATTATGTAACTTCGCATAATAGAAAATTTTATAAACAATGAAAATTTGACTGGAAATCATATAGACTAACTACCTTATTCTTAGAATGCTTCACTTACCCATTATCAGTCCCTAATTTGATCCAAAATGAGGGAAACCAAAGAATCTGGAAAACTACAACAAAATAGGGTAAATTTGGTCACATGGAGATAATGATTAAGATAGTGATATATAAAAATAAAACAATTAAGTGGACTCATTGACATACAAAAACACTTCCAACACACCCGACGAAGTTCGATTCTGATGAAGAATGAGGGAGATCCAGCATGGGAAAATGGGTAATGATGGAGAATGCATATATATTTTCTTAGGGAAATGATGGTGGAAATACATTAGAACCCCATTAAGTAATCTAGGGGAAAATTCATATTTTTAAACATTTAATAAGACATATGGTTTGAAAAAATGAATTATCTAACCATGGACCAACTATTTGTTTCTACTGTCCAAATTGGTACCCACCCTCATACAACTAGGCTCATGGTTAGACAAACTATACATTTCCCATGTTTCCACCTCTCAAATTATTTCAAACCACTCAGATGGATTCACATCCCACCGTGAATGGTTTTTGAAACCATTCTACACTATTTAGTTCTTACACAATTGCGGTTCACAATTATTACTAACTATGCTCTAACCATGTGCCAGTTGGGGGATTTTCAAAAACTAAGATCTTGATTCCTGACACAATTGAAACTCAACCAAACACCCATGATACCCCTTTTTCCTTAAACAACATCTTAAAAACACATTAAATTGATCTAACTCTTGGAGTTGTGTTCTTAATCTTTTTTAATCATCGTCCTATCCACCAAAATTAAATATTCTAACTCCTTTAAAAATTCAAAGTGATCCAAAATATGGGATGTTAAAATTTCCCCCACCTTAGAACTTCTTATCAGAGATAATCCTTATGGAGAAAAAAATCCACTAACCTACTCGTTTCATGAATTATAACTCAAATGGCCACATTTCTTTTCAAAACACCTAACACACTATCAAGAGTCCTTTTAAAATGTAACTCTTATACCACCAAAACCTGATCCAACACATGTAACCAACAAAAATACATAATGATGTATCTTAAGGGATCCATTAAACCACGATACCTAGTTAAATCATTGTATCTTTTCATTGAACTACCTATGGTGATCCAAAACATAGGTTCTATAATTTCAACGTGAAATTCGAAGACATAGTACTACCATTATCAGAATATCAAAATTAAGCACATCATTTGTGTCCTAATGAAAATCCCATCACCTTTACTAGGTAACACACAAGAAAAATACCATAATACATATATTTTATTGAAATTATCAAACCTCAATCAGCCAATCTATCACTGGTCACACTAGGTTTTCCTTGAAAATTTGATATCTACCTTAAAACTACACCCATCATACCCAACAACATGATCGATGTGATTCCTCTCCTACCACGTCCATATAATAGAGAAAAAATATGTTTTTCCACCTTTAGTTGACTTTCACTTGATATATTATCTCCCAAAACTTATGTCTCATCACCACCAGACTCTATAGCCTTTTACCCCCAGGTGTACTAAGATCATTTCAAGCATGATCACCATATCTTGTACCCGACATCCAATGATATATCCTATTTGAACTATCTCTAAAACAATATCTTCATTATTTTATAACATTAAAATTGAAAATAACCCAATCTAGTGTCCATGTATAATTATAGGATATCGGGGGATTAATACCCACATCTGGATGTCACCATATTCTGCAATTGAAAACATAACTGGAATTTACCAAGGGTTCTACTAATAAATTTATCCATCTATAAAGTAGGATATGAGATACTAAAATGACCATCCAATGTCATGACTTAAGATTCTATATCCCTTATCACATGATTATTATCCATTATCAATTGACACCATGATTCCCACCAAAGGAGCATAATTTTTGTAATTTTAATGAGAATTGAACCTAAAGCATCATCCCATTCCCCATCCATTTAGGGACATAAAAATCACATGGATAAAAAGGAACCCATCCCTAATGAGTAATGTAACATCCCCCTTCATGTGATTCTGTGTTTTGAGGAATCTTACTATATAGTTTTCCGAATTTTAAAACATTTCAAGGGTCACCACCCTTAAATAGACATTGGTAATCCACACACTAAGTGGATTTAATTAAACCTCTCTTTGAGTTAAACTATCAAGGTTTACTTTCATAATTCATAAGAAGATATTTAGTTATCATGTAATAAAGAAGTCACTCTCCCACTGCACACAACATGATTTAAAGATAGGGGACATGGTCACCTCTAATTAGTAGTGCACTAATACAATATTTATAGGTGTATATTTGACTCTCCAAGTCATGATCACATGAAAATATACCATACTTGTCTAAATTTATCCTCTAACACCACGTATAATAGTTGTGTATTTCAAGGTCTAGCTACAATTGAAGAGTCTCATGAAACCTGGTCTATTCTAAAAATATCCCTCATCCCGGTCACATCCTTTAAATTTTATCGAAGATATTATTTTCCATTCCCAAAAGAGTCCAACTTGAAACATTCATTCATTGGACCTTCCCTTGATTCTCACCAACATCCAATTTTAAACATAATATATAAATGGAATGAACTCAACTATTCATCTATAGTTGGTGTATATCATGTACTAACTAGTTTAAAACCTGACTCACACTACTATGAGGTGTCTATCATCATGGTCTAGATAACCATGATACATAACACATCAATTTTTATTAAGCCATAAGTTCTAATGGAACTCCACTTAAAAATTAGGAAACTCACATGTTCCAGGATTTATCGAACAACTACCCACCACGTGACATCATTTCTGAGAAGGAAATGTTAACCATTCACCTACTAGTCAAATGGTTCATGAACTTAATCATCCCATCCCATTGAATCTGATTTCGATACCCATCATCCTAGGTGCTTATCAAAAATCCAAAGGCATCACCATGTCTATATCATAAATCCCAATCACCTCACATGCATAATTCTAGATATGAGAATAAAACAAAGATGTTTTTTTTATGAAAATGGAAACCTAGGGCTACCCATTCTTATATGTTTCTCTTATTCAAATGAAAATTAACTGACCTACTAGGGACAAATTCAAAAATAAGAGATTCATATTCTCTAACCTAGCTCTAAATTTTTTATCATGAGAACCACACCCCACTTGAGGGATTTTCTCATTCAAAATCCAAAACACCTATAATGTAATGATTCTTTTTTCCCATTTATAATTTTTGAATATTTTCTGGATTATTTACATGAATAGGATATGATATGGTGTGTAATTATATGACACAATTTTCCTAGAATAAATTTTTTAAATATATTGAATATATTTAATAGCATAAGGGAATATTTTTCTTGAAAAGGGTGAATAATTCTAAAAGGGGGCCCAGATTTGAAATCTAAGGGCACATTTGTGTTCAGAATTAGGGGTTTACCCAAGGTGGGACATAACCTTATTCGTTAATGGGGAGTTTGTGGAATGGATCATATGACATGGATCATTGATTTTCTGGTGAGTTACATAGACTAATCGATGAACACAGGTGTTAAATAATATACAAAAACCAGATATGAGAAACTAGAAATTTTCAAAGAACACAGTGTGTAACTCTAAGCCAGACACTGTGTGGGCCCCTTCCAGTGGAAACTAGGGTTTCAAGATGGAGATAACAATCATATGGCATGTGAACCTATCACATAATATGTGGTACTCTTATGGTATGCTCGGTGTGTAACTAAGAGTGTTTAGAGAACGAGCTAGAGTACAAGGGAACAATCATGTCGTGCACTCCCATATAGACACGACCTAGTAAATATTACATGGGCTAAGCTCTATATAGGTACACGGATACAAGTACATGGGTCACATCAAACGTTTTACTTCTACATGTTCATGGACATGGTCCATTTACATGGTAAGAAACTAAGGTTCAAGGAACATGGAATACAAACCTACTACACATCGTGTACCTTCTTAAAGTTGGTTCTAAGGCTATGTCCTCTATATCTTTGAAATGTTTTATTAGGTTGTGTTCTACATATACATTACCTGAGGGTTAGTATTGAATCACCTCCTAAAAATAGGATAGTGATCCATTCATCATGAATTCTTTGATATAGTTTTTATAATTCTTCCGTGAGGCTCAAATTGATATCCTTTATTCATCTTTGTATCCTAGGTGGAGTTCTTAGTATCATCGTGACCAACACTACATGGGTGTTAAACCTCTACTTATCAGTTCAATCTAGAATGAGTTGTTGGTATACACCAAGGCCTTGGGTGTGATCCTCATCTATGTATTTTATAACATAATAATTTTGGACTCTACTTATAATGGATATATTTGAAAATAATTACCTATCAGACATACATCATCAGTGTTATCAAACACCAGAATGTGTTCTCCCAAATGAGTGACTTTTGGAAACCATCGAGTTACATTGGTGGACGATGGTTGGATCAATGATCGATGAATGGTGTATAAAAAATATGATGATATCGATAACAACTATAGTTTAGCTTTATTCATTATCTTCAAACTATTGGAATCTAATTAGGTTGTTATTTTTTTTGATTTCATTCCTCGTTTCTATTACTATGATGAATAGAGATCATTCAACTAATATATTGATTCATGGATCATGAGTATTACATGATGGGTTTAATTGTAGGGTTATTTTGGGAAAATTTCTTCATGATTATTGACAATTCAAATTTCATTCTAATGGAGAGAGATTAAGGCCAACACGAACATTAGCTGAGGTTCATTCTGTGTGTTTATGTTTGTTATTTCTCCACTTTTTAGTAATTCATCATGATTACTCTTCATTGAACCATGATTCATCATCCATCAAGAAATTGATCATTTAACACCAGTTTCTTGGTTAAACGATCCAATATTGTAGATTTGGAATCAAAACATGATAGTTGTGCATCAATGGAAGCATCATAGGATCAGATAGTTTTGGATTCCCAATTTCATATTCTTTAGAACACAATGAAGAAGAACATTCGATGGTCTTTATTGAATGGATTTAATGATCGAAACATGTTTTTCATCAATAGAGAGGCGTGGATGACATGGTTCCTTGATTTTCTACTGAGTCATGTGGCCAGATCAATTGCTAAAGGTTCAGGAACATATTTGGAAACTAGATATGAGAATCATTGAATTTCCATAGTATGCAGTGTGTAACTCTGAGCCACATGTTGTGTGGGCCCCTCTCAGAGGTGACTAGGTTTTTGGGAAAGGGATAAAAATCACATGGAATGTTACCCTATAACATGGTGTGTGGTACTACTTTAACAAGATCATTGTATACCTCAGAGGATACACGGACACAGGATGGAGTACATGGGAACGTACCCACTATGTACTCCCACACAGACATAGCCTTTACAAACGTACATGGGCTAAGCTATGTACAGGTACACTGGTATAAGTACCCAGGTAGGATCACACCACGTACTCCTACATAGACACATACATAGGCCATTTAAAATTCATTACCCAGGGATGAAGGGACATAGTGGGTAACCCTACAAAAAATCGTGAACTTTTATAAAGATGGATTGGATCCGTTTTCCATTGTTTACTATACAAGTTTCATTAGGGTGTGTTCCCGATATCCTTTCCTTAAGGTTTAGTATAGAATCACCTTATATACATTGGACAACAATCCCTTCAGTGTTATATTTTATAGAGTTATTGTAATTCTTCTATAAGGCCTATAGTGAGATCCTCTATTCATCTTCATGTCTTACATGGAGTTCTTGGTGTTTTCATGACCAATTATATATATGTGTTGATCCTATAATTAGTGGGATAATCACTATTAATTTTTGGAATACCACGTTTCCGTGGATGTGATCCTCATCTTTCTATCATATCTCTTAAGACTTTCACCATGTACTTTGAATGGTCACACCTGATGAGAAGTACCTATTTGAAAGACATCATCAGTTCTATCAGTATCAATAGAGTGTTCTCCTAGATGAGTGCCTTATTAAAACATTCGATATGGAATCCTAGGATAGTAGTGCAGTTGTGATGTAGCATTAGATTGTGATTCTTTGTTTATTATATTGTGATATTCATTTTATATGTGTTTTATACATATACATATTTAGAGATGATTATATTATTTTGTTTTATGATTTTTGGTTTCATGGTTTCCTACTAAGTACTATTATACTCACCCAGGAATAGGCCTTTCCCTCACATGTTGTGTATTTTTCATGTGGTAAACCTTTTGATAGAGTCCTAGATGAGCCTGGAACACATAGTCTTTAGTCTGACCAGATCGGCCAAGGTGTCGTCCTATGGTATATTGACAGAAATCCATAGTTTACTTTTAGGTTGGAATTATATTTAGAATCATTATTGTGGGCTTGTATTTGTCCATATTTACTTTACCTCATGTCATAATCAGATTGTGGGATTTAGATGTATGCATTTATAGTTATTTAGTGGTTCTAACATTTTATCATTGTAAAGACTTGGAGATGTATTCTTGTGAATAGGTACATAGGCTATGGCCTCCCATGTTAGTGGTTTTCCTACTCGATGCTAGTTACCATCCCATGGACAATTTGATTCAGGATTTGGGAGTCATGAAACAGGCCCCATTGGGATGGTTCATGACATGTAAACTCTCTCTAAAATATGTAAAATTGAAACAAGAAGAAATTTCATAGTCCTACAAGGGTCATAGTGTCAATGAAAATAGATGAAGGTATAATACTCAGTGGGTAATAAAATATGTTAACACCCTCTAGATGATCAAAATAAAAAAACCACCCATAAAACTAGAGGTTCCATTTCAAAATATGAGTGTCCTACCTTACTCAAATAGTCAAGGAATTGCTATTTGTACACATAAGGATCAGCTCGAATTCTACTATTTTCTAATTCACAAGGGTTCTTCCTACACCAAGATATCCCCCATAATGAAATTTAAGGTGTCAACCATATAAATATTTCATTCTAAGAAGTTCACTAGGCTTTTACACCTATCCTTTAGGTTTAAGTAATAGAAGAAAGAAAGTCAACTGAGACCTATGACTGATAATCACATTGCTTTTTCAAGCCTCTTGAACAAAACTAATTTTAACCCTTACATAGGGGGCCATGATACAAACACCTCTAAAAGGATTCATTTTAATGTATTTAATTTAATCATAACTTTATTAAAAATATTAAATAAACTCATATAAGAGGTTTCAAGTATTAGTTTTAAAAGGAACTATACTAATAATTCTATTTAGATGACACCGTTCATCATAATTGGAAAATTATTCCAAACTCCATTTTAAAATCCTTTAATATATCCATAAAGTTCAAATATATGGTCTCTCTTAAAGATAGTTTTAATTAAAAACTATAGAAGAAAACAAAATTTATGTTTTAATTGGAATTTTATTTTAGAGCCACTTTATAGTAATAATAATCAAAAGTATTTTCTATGTATTTATTTAGTTAGGGGATTAGTCAAGAATGATTCCATAAAAAATTATATATTACAAAATAAAATTTTCTACTAAAACATTAAATAACCATCCCATTTAGTATACATATACCCCATGGTGTCAAGACCTAGGACTTAAAATATAAATATGACCTCCTTGGGTCCCACAAAGATAATCTAGGTTTAATTAGGTGTAACCCATAAGAGTTAAATTGTTAAAATTTAAAAAGACAATGAATGGGTTTATATCAAAAGAAACATTCCTTGATGGACCTAATTGGGTCTAGTTGTACATTTACTGATTTATCTTATAAGAAACATACCCTAAATAACCTACCTGGGTTCATCTGTGCAATTAGGTATTTAGGGAAACCATTTTCTATAAGAATTTCAATTTAGAATATTTATATGAGAATCAAGATCTACTTAGATGAATAGTCATTACCATGTTATAAAGTTAATTACCCTTATAAATTTCAATTGGAATTCAAGTAACTATAATAAGGTTTGTGTCTTTGGTTTTAGAAAATGGAATGTTCATATATAGTGATTTTATTATATTGGTTACCCTCCATAATTTATAAAGTTGTATACACATTATAAATATTTATTAGCACCCATTTAATCACAACTATAATTTTATTTACCATGAAATTAATGTTCTGTGGCTAAATAGTTTCATAATTGGTTAATTAATGTTCCACCATCAAGTTATATTAGAAAATACCATTTAAGTTGAGGTAGAAAAATTAATAACTGGTTATATATATATATACTAAATATATCAAGGATTATATCACAATAATAAGACTAATAAACATGGAAATACTCATGTAATAAATAACTCAAACATAATATACATGAAATATTGATAAAAAATCATTAAGGCACATATATCGCACAATAATGTAATTAAAATAATCATGCATCAGGAAATATGCAATGAAATCTACATGGAATTCCATTTTCATGGAACATATATCGATGTATGAACACACCTCAAATATTTTCATACCGAGCTAAGAGGTAAATCTCATAACTCGATAACTTAATTAACAACAAAAGTATAAAAACAACATAAGGTGAAATAATAATCAATTGTAACAAAAAAGAACATTTTAAATAGTCGCATCCTTAGAAAATTGATCTTTCCCTTGTGCGTGGGTTGGTCGGACCCAGATACAATCTATTTAACAGGTGTTGACCCATTCAATGACTCCTTTCTACCATCCCAAAATAGTAAGAGAAAGGAAAAAAATAATTATCTAATATGATTATGTAACATCGAAATCCGAGAGACACTAAATAGTTCCCCAATTTAGTTATCCACGTGTTCTTAACCATTCCTCACCAAACGCCAGAGGCTATTGACTATCACTAAAGGTCTAAATGTGGTGTAATGGGGAGACTATATCCTCTTGATAATTAATAAATAAATTGTAAGTATTCATAAATAATTATAGTATAATATAATAAATACTTATAGTCAATAATAAATGAATCAATAATCAATAATGAACATGCTATAATGTACATGAAATAGATATCCCGTAGGTAATAAAATATATAGGACTAAATTTCCAAAAAAGGAATAAGTAAAAGACTCCAACTACAGATGAAAATATCATGTACATTCTCAACCACTACTCCCAACCTCTTATGTCAATCCCTAGTCTATAAAGGGAAACAACACAAGGAATAGTCCATATTTTTAACCTGCAATTTGATGTGGTCTGTCTGGGTACCAAACGGTGGCCCGAAAAGGGTGTGAGAAAAACTCAATAGGCCACCATTAATAGTTTTTAATGTAATCTAGTACATGAAAAATAAAATATTCAGTTTGAATGTATAATGATAAATAAATATCTCTATGTAGAAAAATATAACTCATGTCATGTTCAGGTTCCTTAAAAGATACCTTCCAACTATACCTACTTGGATCTAAGTCCGAATGTCTCTGAACATGTGTAACTATGTATATATATATATATATATGTATATATGTGTGTATATATATGTTTGTTTTATATTTTTTTAAACACATATAGACATATATATATACACATGTATTATTATCTAGGACCTAGGTAATAACTCAATAATCTAGGTAAAATCATAATAATATAATAAGTGTCTCATTATATGAATATGGGTATGAGCACAAGAATCTAAACATGAGGAAAATAAGTACCCCTGTCTATAATCCATGTCATCCATGTTTAATAATAATAAAATAATGTTTTTCATGTTTCATAATATTAGAGACGTAGAAGTAAATGGTAATCCAATTATAAATCAAGAGTGATGTAATTCATTTCACCTGTGAGCCTATAGAATGTGTTCCATATTAGGAACCCAAGTATCAACCATGTCATGTCATAATATAATTTCATTTAACCTATGAAATTGTCCTTGGTGTTCTATATCAGGAACCCATGTTTCATCCATGGTGTGAGGTATTTCATTTAACCTCTAATCCCATCCAAGGAATTCCACCCAAGTAACCCGAGTTTCACTCAAGGAAGTCTATATTCTCAGTAAACCCTTGAACCCATAAAGGAAATCCATGTAGGGAACCTAGGTATCACCCAAGGTGTAATAGCAATCATCTATCCACTTATCCCATCCAAGTAATTACACATAAAGAACCTATGTATTACTCAAGGTGTATTATCATTCATTTTACCTTTGAACCCATCAATGGAATTACGCATAAGGAATCTAGGTATCACTCAAGGTGTGATATAATTTTTTAGGAATATTGATTTCATTGGTTAAAACGATCCATCAGAATTCACTCATTCTAACATATATGTCATGTCCGAGGAATTAAATTTTTATCGTAATAAAATAAACTAAACAACTAAACCATATCATTTATAAACAACATGAATACTATGGGAAGAACTCATTCCATAATATAATACATCAAGACACATTTCATTAAAATAGTAAAATTTAATTTAATTAATAACATATGATGACTCACAACATCTAGGATAATGTATGTTTTCAAGGACTAAGAAGTTAATCAAAACCATGTAAATTTATTAAGGTATTTATAAATGTTTCAAAGCATTTAAGTAACACACCCATATGGTGGTTCAACTAATAATCAAGGGCGGTGAAAAGAGATTGAAATTTAGCTCAACTCATGAGGTGGATTGTGTTGGGGTCTCCAACACCCAATTATGTCAGAGGGTTATCAGTCATGGTATAAGAATATAATTTAATTAATATCATTTTTAAGGAGTGATGCATGGATTTTATGGAACATGAAACAATGGTAAATTTTATAAATGATAGAACCTTAATGGTAAATAATATATACCACCTACAAAATGCTTAGTATGATTGAAATTTACATTATCTAGCATTAATTCAATCCCAAGTGGGATAAATCGAATAATCATAAAACCATCCTAAATTAGGGGAAATTATCTCTCACATAGATAGCACTGAAGATGAAGAGATAAATTAATAATATAATTAAGAGGACTTGTGGACTTATTGATATGATTCTAATACACTCAATGAAATTCGATTTAGACCATGAATGAGGGATATCCACTAAGGGAAGATGGAGGAAGGAGGTAGTGAATGCAAAGGGATGTTGGGTGAATTAAGGTGGAAATGGGTTAGAAACCCTTTTAAGGGCCAGAGGGGGTAAATGGTAATTTTTTTCGTTTTTATGATCTGCATGGTTTGGTTTTATGGTTTGGCTAACTGTGTGCCAACTGTGTAGTTCAACTGTGTATAGTAGCACCCACCATCACATGGTTGGGCGTATGGTTTGAAAAATTTTATATAGCTCATGTGTCCACCCGTTCTATATATTGAAGACCTCATGCATAGTCATGTACCCCACTATGCATGGTTTATCAAACCATCCTCCTCTCTTTAGGGAATGCATGGTTAATGTTCATGGTTAGGTCTAACCAAGATATAATCATGTGCCTCCTGCTACCTTTCCAAAAAAAGATTATGAATTACAACTCCCCCAATACTCAATTGAACTCCCACTAAACCCCTTGAGCCTTATACCATATCTGAAAAAAACACATTAATGTGTTCCAATTATTGAAATTTCATTCCGAGTCTTAGTTCAAACTTTATCCCAACAAGAAAAAGAAAAATTCAAACCCCTTTAGAAACTCAAACAAGTCCAAAACAAAATACACTAAACATTCCTTCTAAGGGATGTAAATTATAGTTAATGATTCAAGGGACCATATACATTATCACATATGGATCACATGTATTGTCAAGAAGAGGGGTCCCTTCTCCTTTCTGTGGACCATGAAATATTTTTTAAGATTCAAAAACTTGGGTTGTGAAGTTTTATATATAGTAAAAGGATATCCAAGAAGGGTTCTACCACCCTATAGGTAAATATATTTAATAGTTGTTAAGCTTGGGAAATATATCACATGGTTTCGGTTTATGAAATGAAGGATACTAAATTTTTTAAAAATAAAATATTACACTACTACTTTCAGAAAGAATACGATATGTGGTTTCCTAATGTCAAGGATATCAAATCTAGAAGAATATTTTTTTATGAAAATAGTAAATCCAGATTTTAGAATATCTTATTCAATAGAAGATGGGGGATTGTAGGAATAGGTCAGCCATTGGTACGATGGAAACTATTGTTGGATATATTTCAGTAAATAACTCATGGATTTAATGGGGACCTTTACTCCATGGAAAAAACATCCACTATGTGCAATCTCTGAAGAATTGTGTTATTAACTAGTAAATAATAGTGGGTTCACATTAGATTAGTCAATCCTTGTTACCAATACACTTTAGAGAAAACCCATTATAAATGACAATGGTCTATGTGGTTTCAAGAGAAGTGTATCAACTCATGTAATTGGTGGGTCTTAGCTCAGACTTCATGTACATTAAGGTGGCCCATGGAAAATGTTATATTCCATATGAGTTTGAGATCAATAATAATTGTTTCACCGCATAATGAACATGTTATAATGGTGAGGGGATGTGATAAATCATAACTCTTAATTTTTCCTAGACTATAGGGATCCAATAAGAAAGGACCCACTTTTACAAGGGACACATGATGGGGCCCATGATCTTTGTTCTTTTTTATGTATGCTCTAACTTTTTAATCAACTATAGTGTTTAAGAGGTTAGAAAGTAGATACCTGACTTTTTCTCAAACAACCTATTATGGGGTTTCATCCTAAAAGGTTATGTTCCTCTTTCACTAGTATTTTAAGGTCTTTCAATTTGGACATATTATTAGGGGAGTGTTACACAATAGCCTAATTATGTTCCAGAAGGTCAAGATCACTCCAAAAACCGTTTTCAAAGTTGATGGTAATGTTCTAAATCATGGATAGGGTTGTTGGGTTATGAGTAATGATATTAGACAATCATGTCAAGGATGGCCACTAATCACACTTTGGTGGTGAGTTCCACTATAATTACATTGGGGATCATACGGATTATATTTCAATTATTGAAAGGGATAAATACCTTTGGTTGATGGTTCTAAGCCCCTTTTGTATATTGAATTCATAAATTGTCAAACAAAGGGGTTGTTTCTCCTTTCCTATGGCCACGAATGATTTGTGGATACTCGAGTTTCCCAATACATGAAGTTTGATTTATGGATTGAGTTTCTCAAAAAGATTTTGGAAGCAACCCAAACTATGGTTGACCATGGTCAGGGTATTTTGGTCCTTCAATAAAGAGTTGTGATGGATAATGTTCTATATTGTCTAATGTCATGTTGAGGGGAAACTTTTGTGATATGTTTTAATGACATGAAATAAGGATGTAATTGTGGTCTGGTTTAATGTCATACGACCAATACATCTTCCATATATTTTAACATCATGTAGTTAAGAATTGTTTTGTGAATTTTAATCTTCATGTTGTACAGATGTGGGAACAGATGTGAAATTATGCGATATATCCCTAAAGATAAAATGAAATTATTGGCGGTAGTAAGGGAATAATTTTCATTTTTTTGGTTGGGCTTACCTAGTTTTCTCTATACATTTCATAAGGGTGGGAATCATTCCATATTCCACCTTCTCATATGGATACCCATTGGTATTTAAATCACATGTGGGTAGGGGTCATTTTCATCAGGTCATGCAAAATATTTCTATGGAATCATTTGAAGAGATCTAACTCACATGTAGGAAAGAGGGATTAATTACTACCTTATCACATATCCATCATGGATGTAGGGTATTAATTAATGGTTCAAAAACATTAATTATAGGGGATATTTTATATTTTTTTTAGTATTTTTGGTTTGTCCTAGTGATGGGTAACTCGAGCATCATTGAATATCCTATGGGGATAGGAATCAAGAATAACATAGTTTTGATGAGAGAAGGTTCCTTGCATAGATCAAACTCATGTACAAGGAAAGGGAAAATTTATTTTTTAAAATGTTCTGGTTGCTCCAAGGACATAGAATCTAAGAATCCCTATGTTTCTCAGAGGAATGAGAATAAATACAAACTTGGTTCTAATAATGACTACCCATATATATCAAGATCATATGAATAGAGGGGTAATTTTTTATCTTCCTTTAGAGAGCCTTCAAATTATAGTTGGATAAGGGTTCTTTAGGGAATATCATTTTTATACATAGGGAAAGGGAATTCTCCTGTCCTATAATATTATGGAAATGGAACACCCATACCTAAAAAATATTTATGGATAGGACTTCCGGTCTAATTAGTTTTAGGTCTTTGCAAAATGGGTCATATGTAATGTACTTTTACATCATCAAACCAAGAAGTGTCTTCAAGATTAATGAAAAATTCATATCATTTGTGTCTTCCTAGGAGACGAATACCCCAAAAAGGAGTGGTATAATAATGTGACGTCATAATATTTCTTTCAAATGGGAATTATTTATTGATGAGTAACAACAAGGGTATATGAATCCACCTGAATAGTTGAGTCATGGAATGTTTAAATCATAACTCCAAATATCTGATCTAGTGGGAGATAAATACTAGTGGGTATGATTAAACCATTTTTAATTATGGGGAGTCTTTATCACACTAATTTGGGATAATATCTCTTAGATTTAAAAGGGGACCTTTTCTCTAGGACCAAAACAACCACTATGCATAATGATAAGAACTGGTGTGTTATTAACTAGTGAATCCAAGTGGTATCCCTTTTGGATTAACCAGTCAATTATAATATCTTTCTATAGGTGAAACCAAGTTTATGGGATCCCATGGTTCATGGGGTTCCATGATACAGATATAAATTCAAATAATTGGTTGATATCAAATTAGATATCAAACTATGAATTTGGTTCATAGATAATTTTAGATTCTAAAAGTATTTGATCCCCTAAGATATTTTCCAACATTTATTGAACACATTTTTGTGGAAAACAGATTAACCATGTGATTCCTAAGTACATAGTCACCTGAAGGATGATCTTTCTGACATGAATAATTCATGTCATTCATTTTAATGTCATGAGACTAAGAAATGGACATGTGGTTTAATGTCATGTGACTAGGACATCATCATACAATTTAACATCATGTTACTTGGATGTGTTTCCATATATATATGTAAAATGAACCTTGATCACATTAGATAAATAGACTTTCAAGGTTTCCTAAGATCACACGAGTCACACTCGTCATGTGAAACAATAGAAATATGGGTATTCAATTGAGTCGTGTGAGGGTTCCTAACAGGGTAAATATGGGGGTAAAATTTTGTTTTCATGGAGTCACATAGTTTGTGGTGATGAGAATTCACATTTGGGAATGATATGAGAGATCCGGTCATCATTACATGTCTTATAGTATTAGGAATCAATCAACATGTATTTATTATATAAAAAAATCAATGTACTGTGCTAACCCATGGAAAGGGGGTTCATTTTCCATTTATATTATGCCTAGACCAAGGATTTCAAATATGGGTCACTATGTATAATTTAGTAATACGAATAAATCCACACATATATATTTTATATGACTCATTATGTGGGTTTTATTCTCCTATAGGGATAGGGAATCTTATTTTATTCATAGATCCAGATCATGTACAATATGTTTTCATTGTAGAGGTATATTTTCTTGAGAATACAGGATGTGTTCAATGATGGTTGACATCATGTAGTAAGTACATGGATATGTTGTATAGTTTAATGTCTTTAATTCTCGAATTAGTTATGAAGTAATTATCTTGTGAGTTATTCTTTATCCCTCTATGACATGGGAGAAAATGGATGAAATAATTCATCTCATTGAACTCATATATCAATGATTTTTAATTGATGACAGGTGGGATTAATGTCCCATCATTAGGTAAATATCCCATGGAGTTAAGGATGACCATTCCTCTAGAACCAAAAAAATACACTAGGAACAATCTCTACGGAATTGTATTTTTATCCAGCATATCCTATCAGGGTTCCTTCTAGATTAGTGATTCTCTATTACCAATATTTCACAAGGGAGAACCATAAGGGTGTGAGATCAAGTTCCATGAAATTTCAAGAGAATGTATTCTTAATGAATATAGAAATTTGGTCATAAAAGGGGTCATAAAGATTTTACGGTGAAAAAAGGGGTGTTTATAGCTATTTTTAGGGTTAAAGAAGTTAGGTGTTCATAGGTAGTCCATACCCCAAAATGAAAGGGTACATTAATGTGATGTAATAATATTTACATTGATAATGATTTCAATGTATAGATGACTAGAATTAATGGTAACTAAATATTCTTGAATAGTTGGGCTTATGGGAAGTTTAAATTGTAACCCAAAAATATATTAGAAACAACGGATGATAACCATTGGGTATAGTTAAACTATTATTAATGTTGGAAGATCATGTCCCATGTATTCAAGGAAATAAATACAAGATTTAAAGGTGTCCTTTCCTTAAGGTAAAAAACATCCACTAAGTGTTATATATGAAGTGTTTCTTGATTCACCTATAAATACTAATGGGGTCCCTTTGTATTAACCACTCCATTTGAATAGTTTTATACTCGGGGAACCAATATAATGAGGGATCAAGATTCATGGGGTTACAAGATAAGGATATCAACTCAAGGAATTGGTTTGTATTAACTCATATATAAAATATATGAAATTTTTTTACAGAGAACATAATATTTGATAAGTGTTATTACACACTGAAGGCTACGCCAAGGATAATTTGAACACATTTTTTTGGGAAAAGGAATATAACATGGAATTTTTTAGTAAACAGTCATCGGTATCATAATCTGTCCAATATAAAAACCTCATGTCACGCAATTTAACATCATTAAACTAAGAAATGGCCATTTAATTTAACATCATGTGACTATGAAATCTTCATGTAGTATAACATCATGTGAGTAGGATGTTAACATGTAGTTTGATGTCATGAATCTTAGTTTATCATCATGTTGTTTAACATCATGTGGCCAGAATGTGGTTCCCTATTTTTTAATATAACTCACCCCAATCACACTAGTTTGAGTGTCTTTCATGGTTCCCTAAGATATCATGAGTAATATATGGTGTGATAAAAAAGATAAAATTGGGAAGTTGATTGAGCCACATGAGAGTGTATATTAGGGAATGTTTGGGGGTATTCAATTTTCGACATGAGTATAACTCTCCACAAAAATTTTGTTCACATCATGTTACAAAGTTGTGAGTGATGATAACCTATGGATAGGCCTGATATGGTACATCCATATATCAGTAAATATCGTGTGATAATAGGAATCAATCCATATATACTTCTTCAAAAGAAATCACTCTACACAGGTATGTCCTATAGGCAGGGAGGGGTATATTTTTTTCTTTCCCTCCCTTTTATTATATGGAGGTTGGGCCTAGGATTTTATGTTTGGTTGTCACTATGTGTCCTATGGTAATAGGAATTAACCCATAAGTATTTCTTATTAGAGAATCCCCTACATAGGTCTGATCCATACACAGTATAAGGGGAATTTTTTTCAACATGGTGTGACAAATTATTAGAGATATGGGCATCACTATGTATGTTTTTGGAATATAAATCAATCCACACAAATTTATTAATAGAAAATTCCCTTCACATGTCTGACCCATACACAGGGGGAGGTAATTTTTCTCTTTTTTATTGGGGTTTTACATAGGACTGGATACATGGGTGTTACTGCATAACATTTGGGAAGTAGAATCAAGACAGACAGATTCTAGAGAAATTCCCTCAATAGGTCTATCTCATATGCCGGGAGTGGGGGATTTTTATTTATTGTGACTAAGTTAATGATTTGAGAACTATGAGTCACTATGTATCCTATGGGAACTGTAATAAAGACACATGTAGTTATCATAAGTAAAATTCCCTTATTTGAATCTAAATCCTATATAGGGATTAATGGAATTTAATTTTTTCTTTTTCATAAATCTAGATCATATATATTGAATTTTAAATGATGTGATGTTCTAAGTCTGGGATGAAGGAAACCTTTCTAGAATATGGTTTTGGTTATAGAAACAAATGTGGCTAATTCTCTCTTATATAAATTGGTTGGAGAAAACATAGATTGATCATGTAAATCCTTACAATGGAATAATTGTTTTATATAGATCTAACTCATGATTTAGAGGGGGAATAAGTCCCTCAAGGTAAGAACATGTTGTGCAGTTACAGGACTTGTAAATAGAACCTAGTATGTTGTGTAGGTTGAGGTCTTTAGACCCTGACCAAAATATATAAATTTGAACATTATATGGAAAGGATGTGGAATTTAGTGAACTCTAAGGTAATTATAATAGGACTTTAGTATGATGACAAATGTTATGAAAAGTAATCCTTAAGAATCCTCATGTTTGTGAGGGTGTAATTTGTTCCCCATTAATCATGGACAATGAGTAATACATGTTGGAACAGACCTTAAATATTATATATGATCCTTTCCAATAAGATTCCAAATTTTTGGGTTTCTTCCCAAGTATCATCAATGTTATAAGGAACAATTACAATTCTCTTTGGAGTAATGAGAAAATTAAAAAAAAAATTAATATCTTGTGTAATCTGACTCTAATAGACATCAAGGTTTTTTATTGTAAGAAATATTTTCTTATCAAGTCATTACAACTCATCTAGTAGCTTTTTTAATTTCTCATTGTCTATGATTTTTCTAATGATAGTTATTTTAAGTGAGGGAAATTAGACCCTAATGGGTAGGACTAATTGTTTTATATACACAAGTGGATATGGGGTCACATGCGTTGAATTGTGTTTTTTGGTATGATAATACCATAAATCATATAAGAGTTTTTTCAACTGATAAATCTTTCCTTTGTCCAATATTTTTTGGATTATGTTTCATAGAGTTTTTTTAAAGACTTTTATCTATCAATATTCCACAACATGATATAAAGATGAATGGTTAGAATCAATGTTATACTTCTGATGTTGTCTCTTGAACTTGAAATAACAAAAATTGGTTCTATATTCCATTAATATCATGTGAGGGACACTAAATCAGATAAAAATATTTGACTCTATGAATTTTATGATATTCTTTTCCCTGACATCCTAGATTTATAAATCCTCTTCCCATTTGGAAAATAATATATTTGATGTAAGGATTTACTTAAAATTATTATATTTAGCTGGGGGATATTGTCCCATAATTTCCATTCCCAATATAAAAAATGGCCTAGATTATTTAGACATGTGTAGAAAAGTTTTTGTCTGATTGATGATGTTTTCATGAATATGGAAAGTGTGACATATCCTGGTGAATTCAACGTTGTCCAACATCATTTTTTCCAATAGTAACCATCTATCCTAGTTTTTTGGCATATTTAGTCTCCATACTAGTTAGTTATATAAAATACCACATGGAATTCCTTCATAACGGTGAGAGTCTCTCGTTTTATAATCCATCTGCTGTGGATTCCATCAAATCCTATTTTATAAAATGATTTATGGTTATTTGGTCCATCCCAAATTGTGAATTTTGTTTACCAGTGTGGCATATATTCAATTTTGTTTGGATTTGATATGTGGTTCCCATTTTGGAGGTAATTTATTATGGGAACAATCCGTCTTGGGGTTGATGCGGGATCATTGTTCTCGAAGGAATCATTGAGCTAATTGATATCCTTTATGTCATAGAGAATGATTGTTGACAATAACCTTTGGTGTGTAACATGAAAACCCACCTTGTCCTAGACAAAATTAGTAAGGATTGTGGATACATTTTCCAATGCATTGAAATGGGTATTCTATAATTGATGGATTCATATTTAATGGGATCATAAGGGAATTTTTTCCAACAATCCTCTAATGTAACTGATTACGGGGTCCAATTCTTCCTTTTTGATAGAATACTTTCTCTTGATATATTTGATCACTAGATTTGAATCACCTCTGACATTTAGGTGGAATATCTATAGTTTTAGGGATAACACCAATCCTATGAAAAGGGATTGGTATTGTACCTCATTATTAGTGAATCCTTTAGATAGTGATAAAGAATAGGAAAAATTCCCTTTTCTGTGGAAACCAATACAATTACTATACCAACCCAATTGAGCTTCATATTTTCCATCTCTTTCCAACTAGACTTGGGGATTCATCATCTAAATACATCTCCAATATTTATAGAGTATCATGGGTATATAAAAATTATTCTTCTGGATGTTTGGGGTCTCCTGGTGTGATTGTTGTTGCCGGATGTGCTACCAAGAAATCAACAAGTGCCTTCTCATTCACTACCAACTATTACATGAATTTAATGTTATACTATTTCAAAATAACTTCCCATCAATCTAAGAACTTGGTTGTCATAAGGTGGCTAAGAATATACTTGATAAGGTCGATACAAGAGACCAGGTGTACCTTTTTATGGTGAATGTAAAGACATATATTTTCACAATGATGATGAGTGTGAGATAGTTCTTATCAATATCAGAATACTAATTTTTCATATCTATAATTTCTCATCTATGATAGTGGATACTGTTTTCATTCTTTGTATCATTTTTCTATTTTAGGAGAGCACCAATCTATCTTTCCATGGAGACCACATATATATTATGTGTTAGTAATTATAACATCATGATCAAGATTAGTGGATGTATTAATTACTGCTCAAGTTTCCCAAATTCTACTTGGAAGTCCTCATCCCAAAGGTAGGTTACTCTAATTTTTAATAACTTTTTGAATAGGTGCTATTTTCCAACAATGTTTTCTATGAAATTCCTAATGAGAACAAGCCTCCCTTGGATCCCAATCAATCCTTTAATATTCTGATGAGGTGAAATTTCTAGTATTTCACTTGAATTTTATGTATTAGACTATATTCCATGTAGGTGTATGAAAAATAAAAATAAATTCCTGAATGTCACTCCAAAATCATCCTTCATATGTTTCATATTCAACCATCTTTCTATAATTTTTTAAAAATTATTGAGAATTAGTTAGTTAATCACAATTACATCAAGATATAACCAGCTTTTAATTTTTTTAACACTCGACAATTTTCCCCAGGAAGGGTTTAAAGGCATGATTTATGGTGTGTTGATAAGTATAATTAGTGTTCTTTATTCCAATGGTACAGACCTGGTACCAAAATATGACTTGAGGCACTATAAATATGGTGGAATCAACATCATTAGGGGTTCAATATATCTGATTATACCCATAATATATGTCCATGAAAAAAATGTTTTAGAATCCAGTAGTCTAATTGATCAAAAGTTTTGTTATTGGTAATGGTAAATCATATTTTAGGCCGTATTGATTGAGGTCCCTAAAATCGATGAAAACCTCGATCTTCTCATTAATCTTCATGATTTGGATGATGTTAGAAAGCAATTTTAGGTACTTCACCACTCAAATAAAATATCTTTCATAAATTTTTCAACATTGTATTCTATGATGGTAGTGGGATAAGGATGAATTCTTTTAGATACCTACATAAAAATGTTGTGTTCATTAGGAAAGTCTTGGTGATGAGTAGCCTCATTGGGGTCCAGCCCAAGCATCTATGTATAATTCCAAGAGAACACATATTGTTGCAGCTTTATAAATGAAATGTACATATCCTTCTCCCTAAAAGTAATGGTTAAACTAATCAACTTAGGCCAAAAGTCTTCTTTTGTTTCATTATTCACTTTCCTAAGACCATCTAAGGTGGTGGGGATTCCTCCCTCAAATTCAAGAGTGTTCTATAGTTTATCTTCTTCATTTTCAATCTCCGTGGTTGTTGAGGAATATTTATGAATGGTAGATAATTCGAAAGAAAACCTTCTGTGATTTGTATGAGAGAGACCATGAGAAGGTACGTTGACATCCTAAACATCCAGACTCATTGTGGGGATATTTTTGATATGCTTATCTTCCTTCACATTGAAACCAAGGTAAGGCATGGTATGGACACCCTGAGTTGAAAGGGTTGTTATAGGGAATTTTTAATCTCTACAAATAGTGTAATGAAATTATTTCATCATAATAGAGAATTATTTGAACTTCCCTTTGATAAACCCACTTTATTTTGTGTGATTTTTATCCTATGGACACCGTCCATTAAATTGTTGTCCATAACTAATTACTGGAATGAAGTCATGTACCTTCATCAAGTTTAGAAGCAAAACATAATCATTATTGGGAATGCTTTGGGATTAAAAGGAGTGGTTCCAAAACCATTAAGGTAAACAACTTACATGTCACCCTCCATTATTGGTTATCTTCCTTCCCTATTATAAAAACCTTCCTCAGCATGCATGGATTTTCTAGATAGAAGGGGGAAATTCTCACCATATAGTATACATACCTTTCTATTGATGAGGCATTTAAAATATTGTTGAAATGTTGAGGGTACCACCATATAGCTATGAAGCCATGGTTTTATGAGTGGGACGTTATATACTGTGTCTTTAAGGATAACAATGAACTCAAAATTGGATATGAGGTCCCAAAACTGATCCTTATGAATGCTTTTTCTAAGGGGCCTCTACTCGCATTTATCATACCCTTGAATGGTCATATTCATTGGAGAAAAATAATCCTTTTCACATAAAAAAGTATGGTGAGTTTGAACAATTATGGTTTTGATCCTGAAACCATTATCAACTAGATCTCTTCATATGTCGACATTATATATCTAGTATAAAACATATTGGGGTCTGATATTAACCTAAATAGATTCTTCTCAATATTTATCTTTGTACAAGATGATAATGTGTAATTATACTAGTGTAGTATCCACTTATTAAAACTAGATGGTAGATAATTATGTCTCAAACTCATAGGGAATCCAGTTGAATTCAATGAATTCATTTCTGAGTTATTTTAAGAGATGGAGAGTAGAATGGTTTAGAATTTTTGTAGCATATCCACCAACTATTTTAGTATTTTATAATTCTATGTCATAGATCTATGCTTCCAAATATGGGGTTGATCCTTTTCATGTGGCTTAGGATATGAGGTGTTTGAGGTAAATAGTCATGGTCCTTCGGCATTGGTCAAGGGAGCATCTATTGTAGGTTTAATAGGTAATGATGGACTACCCCTTTTGGGATGAACAAAAAATCATATTCTCACCAATATGTTATTTAATATGATAGGGTTTTTACGACTGCTAAAGGTTTTTGAGGCATCTCCATGCTTCTGTTGGTATTTATGAAGGGATCACCCATGGGTATCAGTAAAATATAGGTATTTTATGGGGTTGTGACTGGAATATTCGGTTCACCCACAATCACATTGTCCCTTATACTCTTAGATTCTACAGCCTTGGCTTCTAGATCACTAGTTTGGTATGATGAAATCATATTTTTTAGAATATTCATCAATAGAGAAAGGTTACACTAATTGAATTACACTAACAGAACTAAAAAATGAACTCTTCATATAAAAAGGATTCCATTTTGTGGGGTGGTTCCCATTCCCCATATTCTAAAGGAATGAAATATGTAAGATTCATAGCCTATGTGGGAGTTGGACATGAACCTTTCTCTTATGTATTTTCATATATTTGATGATTAGGTCTTCTTTTGGGAGGTATATTCAATAGTGTCTCCCAAAGTTTCGAGATTGTCACTAGATTTAGTAGTTACACTCTTATAGTGGAATGATCTTTGCTGATTGTTTTTTGAGTCATCTAGTTATTGAACTACTATTCACACATAGACGGAATATATCTCCAGTCACACTCTTCTTCTAATTGGTTGGTGATCTAATAGGTTATATATGATAGTTCCTTTCATAGTATCAACTCTCCATAATTAAACATTATATGGATGATATCATTATAGAAAAGTAATCCATCATTGGTGTAACCTAATCTCAAATTAAAATGGTTGTAGTTAGGGAAGTCAGTGAGGTTTACATCATTGGGTTTATTAGGTTATGGTATCTTGAAGATCTTGTTTTCTATAGTTGTGAAGAAATAACTGGGAACTAAATTATTTTGAAAGGAATATACTTTCTTATTTAGTTATTAAAATAATTTTAAGCCATAATTTCTCTTTACCTCTAGTCAAGGGAGGTATTTCTGCTATTTCCACATGACGAGTGGTTCTGGGTGATTTGGGGCCTACCTGGGTGCTCCTTTAGGCACATTTACTTGTTTGTGGATGACATCCATTATCTCTAATCTTCCTTTCCTTTTCCCTATGTCACATGCATGGTCTGAGATTTACCCTAATTTCACCAAATGGATTCTTCTGGTTTCTCTTCCATTTCTTTAAACTCGCATAATAAACCTTGGTATTTCATTATGATTGAAGGAATTTGTATCTTGTCTCCAAGGTTCTCAATACTTATTTCTAACAATTTCTCTAGTGATAGTGGGATACTAAGGAAGTACGTTAGAACCATCCATTTTGTGATAATTCGAATACCCACTCATTTTCACGCTTTTTCAATTAGTAAGGTCGATAATTTTCATTCTCTGTAGCATAGAAGTAAATTGATAAAGGAATCAAAAAACAGGATTTTCACCTCCTGATAAAGATCTTTTTAGAAGGATTCTATATGCTACAAAGGACAAAACTACCAAATTATTAACAAATTGTCTAAATTTTTTTACCTCCTACTAGTCTTGAGGGCCCTTTATAGTGTCACATTGAGATACAAAGTGAGTGAGATGCTATTTTGGGTCTCTCATTCCATTGATTGTTGAGAATATTGGGTTACCAAAATTGGGTGGAGGCAAAATGTTTTCCACCCATTCAGGATATGAAATCCTTTCACGCTACATTATATAATGAAACCCCTCTATTACTTCCATCTAAGTAGCTAATGACTCGATGTTGTTGATTAATGCAAGAGGTAAAGTTGATTATACCACCTCCTATGTGTGGTAAGTGGGCGAGGATTAACTAAGTGGATATAAAATTATATCCTAAATATTTTCAATCCATTCTAGGTTCATATGATTTCCTTAAGAAATGGTATATTTTCACCTTAATAGTGGGAATTTGTAATCATTAGCAACTTCCTCATTTTTTTAGATAAGTTTACTACATCTAGAGCTAACATGTTGCTCAAATTCCAAACTTATAGGTGGATTTTTTTTTCTTTAATGGGTGGGGGGATAAAAATTTCTATAATAAGATGATAGTTATTAGGAATGTTTCCCCTTTGTAATTCATTAATAATATATCTATGTTTTTGTGTCTCATTCTATTATTATGCTATTAATTATTCAATTATGGGGACTTCAAGAATTCTAGGTGGTGAGTGGGATGTAGCCACACATTTCCCTTTATCTTTGGTGAAATTATATCATGAATGGGTAACTCATTATTCATAGGTTTCATGTTCTGGATCCTTCTCTGATTCCGTGTACATGCAGTCTCAGTTTGTGAATTTGGGTCACCTACCTCTCAAGGTACCATTTTTTTGAACCTCTACATTTTTTTCATGTTCGGTATCTTTTTTTTAAATCATGGTGATGAAATTTACTGATTCCTATCATGAAACAATATTCACCCCATCACTCTCTATGTAATATTTCATTTCAAAACAATTTAATCCTGCTTTAAGGGTTTAATGAGAGTAATTTATATGGTCCATAGTATTATAGGAAAATCATTCCATAAAACCATTTCTACTTTTAATTAGCTTTTCCTAAAGCTCCACATATATTTTTCTATAAAATATAACCCTAAGGGATTTTCTGATCATAATTTTTGTTCAGGCCCCAAATGAAAGTGGTGTGTCTCATGGTGAAATAGAATAGATTCCAGCCATTTTTATTGACCTATTAGCTTTGAAAAGACTTATTTCCTTTGAGTTGATGATAAAAAATTTCCTCATCCATATAGGATGGGGTCGATTTAGAGACATCATTATAACACTCTGATATTATTGTTGGGTTTATGAAACATACTAGGGTGGAAACTAAGATAACAATATTCCCATGCCAATGTGTTTGGATTAATTTTGATCTTCCTTCAATTTCTTCGTGACCCACCTGGGGTTTTATGACCCGGGTTGAGGCTATTGATATCAAAATATCCCTAAAATTGTTGACTGGTTTTTCTATTAGATGCCTTCCATGGTGGATAATATTGTGATCTACCAGATGTAATGAAATTTCATTCATGCATAGGCTAGGTGAAATGGATACTAGTGATGGGAGTCACTTATTATGGGGAGAAATTGGGTAGTCTTTTAACATCCTTCTTTGATATGCATTCCCATTTTTTGATAGGTCCATCTTATGAGTATTTTGGTGGTTATCTCTCTATTTTCATAGTGCCTTTGTTTACTCAAATAGGAGGATCATCATTGTAATGACCAAATAAAATGTGTGTTACCTGGTTTTGTGATATATACTGTAACTATGAAAATGTAGGATGCCACATCTAGGTTGATATTATTTCCTAGGGATATGGTAAAAGTAATTTCTCCATACAGTCCCCATCCTCAAATGAAAATTTTCTAATAGGGAGTTGGGTATTGGTTAAAGGGGAGTCATTATCTTGTAGTGTAAAACACGTCATAGGATTTAGTTGTTATTTTTTTATCCTGGGTCTTCGTCCATAGTGAAATAGTTCAAGTCCAATTGATTATAGATCATATTTAAGACCTAGCGATGACCCCCATATCCCTAATAAGGGAGGTTCTTAGTTTTCAACCACTGATGGGTCTCTGGCATATTCTTGCATAAGTAAAGTATGCACTCCTACTCTAGATCATTTGGGATCTTATAGTTGGATGTAGTGATGATCCATAACAATGTTGGGAGATTTTATCTGACCAAGTACTTCCATATATCCATGTCTTCCCCTGCTTTGGTATGTTCATATTCTTCATGCTGGTTAAACTAGAGAGGTTTCTTTTCTGGGTCACCTACTAACCGGTGCGAGGTGCTTCTTGTAGATTAATATGAATTATATATAGTTAACCTCAGTGTTTTCATTTCCTATCTATATAATGGTGTCTACACAAGGGGATTATTTCCTTGTCTAGGCTAGATTTTACCATGGGGAGGTTTTCCAGAGCAGATGTCAGGGGTTGAGTCACTATGATCCATCTCTATACTACCTCGAGAAGGAGTATCGCTATAGTTATTTTCTTTTACATTAGATAAAGAGTCAGTGAACCCTCTAGGTGTTTCATATAATCTCCATATAGCCTCAATTATACTATAATTTAGAAGAGTAGTAATATGATCATAATCCGACATCGTGGCCATAATATGTCAACTTGACTTTTGGAGTTAAGCAGGGATATGATTCTATTATGTGACAGTCCCTAAAGTATTTTGATGACCATCTATTTTTTGGTTATACGATCCCACTGCTGAGAAGATATCAGAGTATACCGAAGAGATTTTTTACCATCAGTGGGGATATGTGCATGCCTTTGGATGGTTACCCGAATATGTTGGTAAACTCTAGATGAAGTGGGGGTACGGTTCTAGTTTAAATATTCATTTCCCATTGAAATCTATCAATAGACATCCATAATGTGTTTTTGGATACGATCCTATTCTTTTTTAGCCTCTGAAGGATGTTGATGACATATGTCCTTGGTGGTCGTAGGAATATGAACCTAGATCAGATATGATGATGGAATTTGTTGAGTAGCTAAATTGAAAGGGATATATTCCTTCCATAAGGATATTTCCAAATTATCATGATAGACCTCAGTTAGAGTGGGGGTATAATCCTGATTTTATGCCTTTGGAATATATCATTATAATTTTATGATTGGAATGTGAACCCATATTAAGGTGATTTCCAAACTATATTAACATACTAATTCAAAATAACAATATGGTCTCTGTAACATCTCAAAACGGCTCACCACTAATACAGTGGCCAAACTGGTGGGTCACAATGTAACATCCCAGGTAAATAAAGAATATTACTTTTTCATATTTATTAATATTTGTGAATAAAATATTAATATTACTTTAAATGGAACGCTATGCTTGATGGTGTACCCAATACGCAACAACGAGTTTCTTTGAAATCTTACGTTGCACTTTAATAATAAAATAATATTATTTTAAATGGTAGTTAACACCTACCCGTTGTATTGGCAGGAATGAATAGAAATAACTAAAATATGATTATATATGTTTTTTAAATGTTTTCAAATTTATCTAATAAAAGATAAAGGCTTAAAATAATATAAAGAATTCAATTTTAAGCATAAATACTCTAAAATTCACTAAAAGGTCGATTTATCACCTTTTGATGGTGAAACCTCTTTAATATAGTTTTTGTCACTCTTATAAATTCTATTGGACCAAATACAATTCTTCTTTAGAATAGGGCCATCAAAATTTACTTTCTGTAAATTTTTAGTATTTTTCCAATAAAGTTCATTTTTTTAATGAATAATGAAAATGTTGTATTTTAATTCAAAACATATTTTAGTATAATTTATTTATATGATTATATTATCTTTATAATTGGTTTTAAAGTCCAATTATAATATATTTTTACCATTTAATCCGATAGTGATCATTGAAATTAATTTCACTTTGAAATTGGACTTAAACTACTGTCAATCTTTTGATATATATTTTTCATAAAAACACGCTATTTGTTCTGACAACATGAATTAATTATTAAATTAATTAATGAAACTTATATGAGTTTAATTTTTTAAAATATACATCATTTTTGAAATTGGAATATCAAATATATATTAGGGTGAATTTTTGGAATTTTTCTGAAAAACTTCAATTTTTGATGAATAGTGAAACCACTAAGTGGTAGTTAAAAAAACTGATTTTTCATTTAAATGAAATTTTACCACCTCTATGATTTGAATATAAAAAATCTGACATACATGGTTGTCATTAAGATGTAAAATTTGGTTCAATGGGATGAAAATATTTTTTGGTGAATAGTAAATTTAAGTTTTATTAATCGCGATTAAAGGTAATTATTGTAATTTAAGGTAAACAAAATGTAATAATGATATGAAATGACCATGAAACATGTCCTACCCTTATTGTATGAGTGATGGCCGACAAATAAAATCCATTTTTCAACTTTGGGACCCCATGAAGCCACTTTTGTTGGAAAATGACATTAATAACTTTTTATTTAAAGTAAAAATTAAAATGTCACAAACATGTATTGTTTTACTAAAACAATTTTTACATGGGGATATACAAGTCATATATTTGACTATAAATATTCATTAGAAATCTAAAACAATATCCTACATCATTATATTTTATTATAACTTTTATACATTAAATAAATTTATTTATTTATGACACCGTGATGATACAGTGATTACCTCATAAATGAACGATTTAAATAAAATGTAAAGATAGGGTAAAATCTAAGACTTACACACGTCAAAAACCTATTGGATGGGTCGATTTATAAAACATATCACCTTAGCCTCTTAATATATCTTTTTGGGACCTTTAAAATCCGAAAAGCATTTTATAATAAAGTAATATTTTATAACATTCCAAGAGTGCCCCCCCTCTTCTCTTATAAAAGGCCCCCACCTCTACCACCTACCCACACCCCTCAAGCCACTGGCTCGGCCAAACTCTACTCCTTTTATCTCTACACATCACTCTATTCATCCTAAAATCCTTACCTTATGTAGAAAGCTCTTCAAGAAACCCTTTTTGTTCAAACCAAAGGGAGTTACCCGATTTAAAGGTAGTGTCCTCTCTTATGTTCTTTTGTTTTATTTTGCTTCTCTAACCCCCTAAACTATTTTTATTCATTTATTTTGTAACAACTCCAGTATCTCCAATATACTAGGATGTTGTTATGAGAATTATTAGATCTACACTTACACACACCTCCATTTAATGGTTAATTAACATACTCTTTCTGTGGATGGCAAATTACTGCCTCACGAAACGATGATTGTTCTATCTTCTCCTACCACCTCTCATGGTGGCCATTATGATGGAACTATTTTTATATGATATATATTATATTTATTTATTCTCTATTCTTATTTATTTTATATTTAAAACATACCTTTATGCTTTCCATGTTGTGAAAATGCGATAATTTCATACGAGGAAGTGTGGACTATCGCCCCTCAAGTGATGTGACTCATTCATGAAATACATGGAATGTATGAAGAATAAAATTAATGAACATATGTGACCTATGTAAAATATATATTATACTGTAATTATAATATATATATATATCATTTAGTTTTAATTCCATTAAATATGAAATACAAATGAAAGTAGCGTTCATGCGTACGTACGGCTTACCGTCTCCATGAACGGTGCATTTCATTTATTACCTTTAAATGTTATGTAATATTATAAATGCAAGTATATACTGGATATATATGATATATATGATATCTAAATCATGAATATTTCTGGATATAATGGATTTTTTACCACATGAACAACTTGTAATTATAACAAGTTTATTTTTGACTCAAGTACCAATGATCATCAAAATGACCGCTATTAACTTAAATAATTACATAATGTTCATAACATGGTAATAAGTGATATAAAAGGAATAATAAACATGGAAAATTTTATTAAAAAATTATAAATTAACTCTAGTTTATTATTCAGGAAATATAAAGAAACAAACAAGAAATGTCGGACTTGAGGTAAGGGATCCTACCTCTATCTTTCTTTTTAAGTACTATTTTTATGTAACTTACTTTAAGCTCTTCTTTCTTATGTTGGGGGATGTTCTTTTATATTCATATTGCTATCAATTTTATTTTAATATTATGATATCCCCTATTTTATCTCATCAATCCATTTTTGGAAGTTTTATGTGGCGCCGTTAGGCTGCTGAATTTTCATAAGGGGATTTTCATCTCACCTTTTATTCCCGTGAGATTCATTCTACATTGGCCACTATTTCATTATGTGTGGTGTATGTACTGCCAATTATTTTACTATTTGAATAATATACTATCATTTATGGGAATTTAAATCTTCATTGTATGACCCTTCTTTCATGGGGTGTACATTTCGAAAGTTGCCCAAAACGGTAAGGGAACCTTTCACACTCCTCTTTTTAAAAGACTTATTTTGTTATGTCATTTAATTTACATATTTTTATGTTGGGATATGTTATTATATATCCTTGTTGATGTAAATTTTATGTCCATGTGATGAGATACCATTTTCTCTCTCATCAACTAATTTTATTAATTTTAAGGTGACGTCGTTAGGCTGTCAAATTTTACCAAAGGAACTTCTTAACCCAATTTCCCTTTCTTTGGGTTCAACATGTAGTTATTGAATATGTAATCCTATGAATATGTGTGAATGATATCTGGTTGTTTTAAAATTAATATCCACTTATATTGGGTGTATTTATATTTTTCAAACATAATTATGAGATTGATTTATCCTTAATTTAAGGATACCTTCTTTATATGGGATTTCATCTCATTTTACATTTCTATTGAGACTTCATTATTGTTATGAACCAATTAACTCTTATATGGTGTATATACTGTCCTTTGGAATATTATATCATGAATCCCTTTATTCTCATGATATTATAAAGTTCTGATTAAATTTTATTCCTCAATTATTTTATTCAAGTGTCTCTCATTTTGTTAAAAACTCTTTAACTAAAATATCATTTTAATTGTTTTAATGATTTATTCTTATAAATATTTATCATTAATATCCATGTTTTCGAAATGGTTTTTAGGATTTATTTATATGGATATTAATGGTTTAAAATTTTAAAAACTTCAAATTGTTATGGGACACTTTGATTCAAAAATCTCTTTATTAAATGTTTTAAATGGTTTTGAAAATGGTTTTTAGAATGGATTCATTGTTTCATTATCTTAAAATGTTATATTGTTATTGAAATGTGGGAATGTTATCTTTCCTTTATGCTTAAGTTATGTGCTATGATTATGTTTTGGTTCTTGGGAATTGGTTATGAAGATGGGTGGTTCCGTGATAAACTAAGGGAGGGTGAGCCCGTGATAGCTCTCCAATGCATTGGGTAACGCGAAGGGATTAAACATTAAGGTTTCTCCGAAGAGATTTAGGGAATATACTATGATGGGTATTCCAAACATAACGATGAGGGTTACTCCCTACGTAAGAATGTTATGAATGCCTCAAGTTACCTTTCTGTCTTATGATTTTTATGATTTATTCATGATTTGATGAGGTATGTTAAAATGATTATGTTTTATGAGTAAAGTATGATTTCATACATAGACTAATGTTTTCATTTCATACTTTTATATCCCTTACTGAGCTTTTTAGGCTCATCCCAAGTTTTTTTTGAAATTTTTTTACAGGACATAAAGTGGAATAGGGTCAAGGATGGGATCAAGGAAATGTCATGCTGTCTAAAACATGAACTCGGCATAACTCTTTTGTTCAAGCGTTTTTATTTTGTGGAAAAAATGGAAATTGAGTAGATATTTCTACTTTGTAATCTTTGAGATTTAATAGTTATGTCCTAATTCTCTAAAACTCTAATCCTAAAATGATCCTCAATGTGAATTATTCAATTTAATTCAAGATTAAGTAATGTTTTAAGGCCGGGTTGTTATAGTTGGTATCAAAGGTCAGTTTAGATAACTTTAGAGGTTAGAGTGTTGTTTAAGAATAGGTTATAGGTTGTGTATAACCACAATGGTTATTATATTAGATAGAGTAATTGTTATTTTTGAAAGTTGGAATGAGTTTGAGATAACTTGGATAATTATATCTTAGTGTTTATCTTCCTCTTTAGTACATGATTATTTTGTTGATATACTCACACTGACCTTTTTGGTTTTAGTAAATGGATGGATCTAGCAGGTTCCAAAGTGACAATGGGTTGAAGGAAACTGTGGTGGTTCTCTGATTAAGTGACTGGATGAAATGGGGTATTCAATGAGAAATATTGTGGTTATTCTAAACCAACTATCAAGAGTCATGATCAACCAATTGAACATTGGTGAGTTCTCTAATGCATCATTTACGAGGGAACCAACTCGATGTGGAAGTTCAGGTAATAATTATAAAGTTAACCATTAGGGTTTATATGATCCTTACTTTTGAGGTAATTATATGTTATGATGGAATATGAACGACATGAGATAAACTTGAGGTTAAAATATATTATGGTTATTTTTGAAGATTTTATCACTTTTTGGGGAATTTTATAAGAATTGTGTAGTTTTGGAAAAAGGAAAACATGTAGACCATGTGACATCCTATCACTTCAGATGAAGCTGCAGGAATCGAACCCACAACCAAAGTGCGACTGGTATTTATCGCCTACAACTCGACTATGTGAAGTCCATGGTTAGTTTGACTAATTCTATTTAGTTATATGATCTTATGAATCTAGAATAAGTTGATTTTATTTTATCTATGGAAATTATTAACCTATCATGGAGGATATGTGATAAGATTAATTACTTTTCAGTATGAGACATTAAGAGTAACTGATGATTGGAGATAAATGTTATGTTTTATCTTGAAAGACTATGTGATTAAATCCTTCAGAGATTTGGGTTTCAATATTAGTTTTGATTACTTTGAATAATTTTATGGATAGATGTTTATTGAATGGTCTTTGTTGACCTTTGGGTATTTTTTGAGAAATTTTTGAGATTAATAATAGATTTTTTTAAAAAGGATTATCCTTTTTGGATATTATCTAATCTTGTACTCACCTTTTTGGTTTTGGTTTTGGTTAAGGTCTAAAGACATGGGAAATATATAGTTCTCTTTTGTGGATTAATTGATTCTCTAGATGTTGATTATAGCGCTCTTAATGTGAACAAGTCATCCTAAATACTCACATTTGGAGAAAGTATGAGTTTGTGTTAGAAATCTAGTAAAAGAAGAAAGTCTATATGACAAGTAAGTATGTTCCCTTATGATTTATTTAAGCTCATAAATAAATTCCTCAATGAAAAGTAACTTAAAACAAAAATTTGTCTGTTAAATTTTCATACTGGGGAATCAAATACTGTTTAACCCATCACAAGTTTGTGATTTTCTTGTGGTTATGTTTCTCCTAATCATGTTTTCTATCACTCTCTATCAGAATATGACCCTTTGTTTTCTCCTCCATGTCCATGTTTTCCTACATGGAATCCTAGTATGGGTTAACTCGGGTGACCTTTGTACTTCCCTTTCTTTCTTTTAAAGTGACAGTTTAATTTACTCCTTTTCCAATGTGGGGATTTCAATGAAGTTTCCAAGCACAATTTTAAAATTGCGAGGACGAAATTCCCAAAAGGGGGGAAGGATGTATCATACCAGGTAAATAAAGAATATTACTTTTTCATATTTATTAAAATTTTTGACTAAAATATTAATATTACTTTAAAGGGAATGCTATCCTCGATGGCGTACCCAATACGCAACAACGAGTTTCGTTGAAATCTTACGTTGCAATCTAATAATAAAATAATATTATTTTAAATGGTAGTTAACGCCTAGCCATTGTATTGGCGGGAATGAATAGAAATAACTAAAATATGATTATATATGTTTGTTAAATGTTTTTACATTGATCTAATAAAAGATAAAGTCTTAAAATAAGAAAATAATTCAATTTTAAGCATAAATACTCTAAAATTCACTAAAAGGTGGATTTATCGCCTTTTGATGGTGAACCCTCTTTAATATATTTTTGGTCACTCTTATACATTATATTTTACCAAATAAAATTCTTCTTTAGAATCGGGGCATCAAAATTTACTTTGTGTAAATTTTTAGTATTTTTCCGATAAAGTTAATTTTTTTAAATGAATAGTGAAAAATGTTTTATTTTAATTCAAAACCTCTTTTTAATCTAATTTATTTATATGATTATATTATCTTTTTAATTGGTTTTAAAGTCTTATTATAATATATTTTTACCATTTAATCCGAGGGTGGTCATGGGAATTAATTTCACTTCGAAATTGGACTTAAACTAGTGTCAATCTTTTGATATATATTGTTTCATAAAAACACGCTATTTGTTCTGACAAAAGGAATTAATTATTAAATTAATTAATGCAACTTATATTATTTGAATTTTTTAAAATAGAAATTTTTTTTAAATTTTTAATATCAAATATAAATTAGGGTGAATTTTTGATATTTTTCCGAAAAACCTCAATTTTTTATGAATAGTGAACCCACAAAGTGGTAGTTTAAAAAATGATTTTTCATTTAAATGAAATATTACCACCTCTGTGATTTGAATTTATAAAATCCTATAAACATGGTTGTCATTAGGATGTAAAATGTGGTTCAATGGGATGAAAGTATTTTTTTGTGAATAGTAACTTTTAAGTTTTATTAATCACGATTATAGGTAATTAGTGTAATTTAAGGTAAAGAAAATTTTATAATGATATGAAATGACCATGACACATGTCCTAACCTTATTTGATGAGTCATGACCGACCAAGACAATCCATGGGTAAACTTGGGGACCCTATGAAGCCACTTTGGTAGGAAAATGACGTTAATAACTTTTTGTTTAAAGTAAAAATCAAAATGTTACAAACATGTATTATTTTACTAAAAAATATTACATGGGGTTATACAAGTCCTATTTTTGAAAATAAATATTAATTAGAAATATAAAAATATTTCCAACATCATAATATTTTTTTATAATTTATAGACATTAAATAAATTAATTTATTTATGACACCGTCATGATGCCGTGATTACCTCATAAATGAACGATTTAAATAAAATGAGAATATAGGGTAAAATCTAAGTCTTACACATGTCACAAACCTATTGTATGGGTGGATTTCGAAACCTTATCATCTTATCCAATAAATATATCCTTTTGGGTCCTTTAAAATCCGAAAAGCATTTTATAATAAAGTAATATTTTATAACTTTCCAAGAGTGCCCCTCCTCTTCTCTTATAAAAGGCCCCCACCGCTTCAACATTACCCACACCCCTAAATCCATTGGCTCGGCCAAACTCTGCTCCTTTTATCTCTCCAAATCCCTCTCTTAATCCTATAATCCTTACCTTAGGCAGAAAGATCTTCAAGAAACCATTTTTGTTCAAACCAAAGGGAGTTTCCCGATTTAAAGGTAATGTTCTCCCTTATGTTCTTTTGTTTTATTTTGCTTCTCCAACCACCTAAACTATTTTTATTCCTTTATTTTGTAACAAAAACAGTATCTCCAATATACTAGGACGTTGTTATAAGAATTATTCAAGCTACACTTACACACACCTCCGTCTAGTGGTTAATGAACATACAGTTTTCGTGGATGGCGAATTACTGCCTCACGAAACGATGATTGTTCTATCTTCTCCTACCACGTCTCATGATGGCCATTATGATGGAACTATTTTTATATGATATATACTATATTTATTTCCTCTCTATGATTTTTTATTTTATATTTAAAACATAACTTTATGCTTTTCATGTTGTGAAAATGCGATAATTTCATACGAGGAAGTGTGGACTACCGCCCCCTCAAGTGATGTGACGCATTCATGAAATACATGGAATGTATAAAGAATGAAATTAATGAACATATGTGACCTATATAAAACATATATTATACTTGAATTATAATATATATACATATATCTCTTATTTAGTTTTAATTCCATTAAATACTAAATAGAAATGAAAGTAGCGTTCACTCGTACGTACGACTTACCGTCTCCATGAACGATGCATTTCATATCTTACATTTAAATGTTATGTAATATTATAAATGCAATTATATACTGGATATATATGATATATATGATATCTAAATATTGAATATAATTCTGGATATAATGGATATTTTACCACATGAATAACTTGTAATTATAACAAGTTTATTTTTGACTTAAGTGCCAATGATGGACAAAACGACCGCTATTAACTTAAATAATTGCATAATGTTCATAACATGGTAATAAGTGATATAAAAGTAAAAATAAACATTTAAAAGGTTATTATTCAAGTATAAATTAACTTTAGTTTATTATTCAGGAAATATAAAGAAACGAACAAGACAAGTCAGACTTGAGGTAAGGGATCCTACCTCTCTCTTTCTTTTTAAGTACTCTTTTTATGTAACTTACTTTAAGATCCTATTTATTATGTTGGGGGATGTTATTTTATATTTCTACTGCTTTATATTTTATTATTATCTGATGAGAGACCCTATTTGATATCATCAATCCATTTTTGGAAGTTTTATGTGGCATCGTTAGGCTGCCGAATTTTCATAAGGGGATTTTCATCTCACCTTTTATTCCCGTGAGATTCATGATAAATTGGCCACTATTTCCTTTTGTGTGGTGTATGTAATGCCAATTATTTTAATATTTTTATAATATACTCTCATTTATGGGTATTTAAATCATTATTTTATGACCCTTCTTTCACGGGGTGTACGTTTCGAAAGTTGCCCAAATCAGTAAGGGAACCTTTCACACTCCTCTTTTTAAAAGACTTATTTTGTTATGTCTTTTAATTTACATATTTTTATGTTGGAATATGTTCTTATATATCCTTATTGATGTAAATTTTATGTACAAGTGATGAGATTCCATTTTCTATCTCATCAACTAATTTTATGAATTTTTTGGTGACACCGTTAGGCTGTCAAATTTTACCAAAGGAACTTCTTAATGCAATTTCGATTTATTTGGGTTTAACATGTAGTTATTGAATATGTCATCCTATGAATATGTGTGAATTAAATCTGGTTGTTTTAAACTTAATATACACTTATATTGGGGGTATTTATATTTTTCACACATCATTATGAGATTGATTTATCCTTAATTTAAGGATACCTTCTTTATAAGGGATTTCATCTCATTTTACATTTCTATTGAGACTTCATTGTTGTTTTGCACAAATTCACTCTTATATGGTGTATATACTATCCTTTGGAATATTATATCCCGAATCCCTTTATTCTTATGATATTATAAAGTTCTGATCAAATGTTATTCCTCAATTATTGTATTCAAGTGTCTCTCATTTTGTTAAAAACCATTTAACTAAAATATCATTTTAAATGTTTTAATGATTTATTATTATAAATATTTCTCAATTATATCCATGTTTTCAAAATGGTTTTGAGGATTTATTTATATTGATATTAATGGTTTAAAATATTAAAAACTTCAAAGTGGTATGGGACACTTTGATTCAAAAATCTTTTTATTAAATGTTTTAAATGGTTTTCAAAATGGTTTTTAGAATGGATTCATTATTTCATTATCTTAAAATGTTATATTGTTATTGCAATATGGGAATGTTATCTTTTCTTTATGCTTAAGTTATGTTCTATGATTATTTTATCATTCTTGGTCATTTTTTATGAAGACGGGTGGTTCCGTAATAAACTAAGGGCGGGTGAGCCCGTGATAGCTCTCAAATGCATCGGGTAACGCGAAGGGGTTAAACGTTAAGGTTTCTCCGAAGAGATTTAAGGAATATACTGTTATGGGTATTCCGAATTTAACCATGAGGGTTACTCCCTACGTAATAATGTTATGAATGCCTCAATTTACCTTTATGTCTAATGATTTTTATGATGTATTAATGATTTGATGAGGTATGTTAAAATTTTTATGTTTTATGAGTAAAGTATGATTTCATACATGGACTAATGTTTTCATTTCATACTTTTATATCCCTTACTGAGCTTTTTATGCTCATCCCAAGTTTTTTTTGAAATTTTTTTACAGGACATAAAGTGGAATAGGGTCAAGGATGGGATCAAGGAAATGTCATGCTGTCTAAAACATGAACTCGGCATGACTCTTTTGTTCAAGAGTTTTTATTTTGTGGAAAAAATGGAAATTGAGTAGATATTTCTACTTTGTAATCTTTGAGTATTAATAGTTATGTCCTAATTCTCTAAAACAATAAACCTGAAAAGATCCTCAATGTGAATTATTCAATTTAATTCAAGATTAAGTAATGTTTTAAGGCCGGGTCATTATACACAAGGCCTCAATTGTGCTTAAGCATATGAAATAGGATACCGACTAGTAGTGAGGGTTTATAGAGGTGATACTGGGGAGACTATTCCCTCATGTCAAAGTAGCATAGTGGATTCTCAAATAATAAATATCAATCAATAGAGGAAGTAGTACAATAAATGTTAGAGAGATAGAAGTGAAAAAATAGTATAATATCTGAATTAAATGAAATTTCCAACAACAATTCCATATATTGATGCATGTAATTTCAATTGGTTCTACAATGTATGAGAAGTATAGAATAAGAAAAATAAAAAGAAAAACATGAACATCAACCCCTTGAGAATCTTGAGAAAGATCCCATTATCGTTCCCCTAAGCTCCCATGTACACAACATAGCACAAGAAATGAATCCAAAGACATTTGAGAAAGAAGATCTACTCAGGTGAAAATCAGTTCCCATGTATGGTGGGAGATAATAATATCAGTATTTCATAACCCACAATGTTTTACAAAATCCATTACTTGATATATAATTTAAATAAGTGAGAACGAGTATTCAGAAAAATAAACAAGAATTACTGAATGAATAAACAACAACCTTCCCATTTTTCTAAGTGACACATGGTAGCAATTCCTACTTTGGAAACCTGACAGGTAAATATGTCTATGGGTAGATCCTCATTCGTTAGGATAGATCACCCAAATCGGTGGTAGATTCTCCTTCCAAGTATGAATCACTCAGAATATACCAAAAAAATGGCCTCATACCTCACCAAAAACAAAATATCTCCCTAAAGAATAAATAGAATATAACCCTCAGGAATCATGTGACTATGAATCTAGCACTCAGGCATCCAACATAATCATATACTCTTCCCCCAAGAATTTTGTTCCACTGTTCGCAACCCTCAGGTAGTATAAAAACATTAATCAGGCCACCAGGCATCTATACCAATCATGAGTCTTTAGACCTCTCATAAAATCATAAACTCTACCCTTGAGAATCATGTAATTATGTTCCTTTACCAAATGTAGTACATAAGAACATGAACCAAGACCTCAGGCTTCCATAATAAACATGATTTGTATCCATAAAAATTTATCATTTGTGACGTTATCAAATAGTTAGGTATCAATCACATTATTATCACATAATCTCAAAATCTAAGCATGAAAAATTAACACATCTAGTATCAAACAAACTATACTTTTCATTATAAGACACTGTGATCAATTTTAAAAAAAATACCAATATTAAAACCAGTCACATCATTAATCCAGGTTCGTAATTATCATCATAGTTAAATCAAACCTATATAATTAATAATTCAACCCTAATGTCGTTAATATATAAATTAACCCAAATTATCCAAGGTGATTCTTCTGTAATAAATCGTAAAAAATTATTATTGGAATTGAAAAATCAAATATAGAAATTAAACAAATTATCCAATTTATTGTATGTCTTTTATGTCAATCGAGTATGTCTTAATAATGTTCAAGGCGAGCACACCAATCTGGTGGTTGAAGTTTTGAGTCAACATTTCTACACACCCAAATGGATCCAAGGGATGGTTTAAAATTAACAATTATAAATTAATTGAAATTATTCAATTTAATTTCTCGTGCACAGCATTCTAGAATGATCGAATATATTACATATAAATTAAATAATTAAATTATAAAAAATGGATTAGGTTTAGACCAACCAAATCAATTGCTTTCAAGGAAATAAATTTCCATGAAGAATGTCATTGAATATATTCCAGAAATATCATTGAATTATTTCACATAAGTTGTTCTTATTTAATTATAACAATAGGCATGGTCATACCACCCAAATAAGTTCAATTTAAATTAATTCATTTAATACTTCAAGTTGAGGCATAAAATTTAAAAATTTAAAGAATACAATCTATCATGTTAATCCATTTAATTAAAGAAGATAAGGAAAAAATCATAAATAAGAACCAACACCATAAGGCCAAGCATGAATAAAACCAATTAATATTGATATTTAATCTAGAAATCATAAATCATCACTGTGAGTTTCCAAAGATAGAACACCTCTGTTGGAGGAGTTTTATTATAAAACCATGACTTTTTTATCAAAAAAATCATTTATCCAAACAAGGAATTTCAATCTATGATAAAAATTAAATTTAAGGATCATTGATTCAAAAAAAACTAAACATAACTAATTTAAGTATAATAAATGCTTGAAAGAAATAAATTAATGGATTTCTAATTTAAGGGTAAGGGAAAGGGGATCCTACCTTAGGAAGTTAACCAAGACAAGATGAACACTCGGTGAAACTTGAAAATTTTTACTCAAAGATGCTCCCCACTTTTACACACATACATTATTATGTATATACCTCTTAATCTAATGTATATATTCTCCTCTCCATGAGAAAATATATACAAGTAATATATATATACATATATATGTATATGTGTGCAATACCTCTAGAAGTCACCAAACACTCTACAAAAACTATTAGGGACTCAAAAACCCATATCAATGACCAAAACACCCAAGGAAAGTTACCATCACCTCAAAAATTTAGAAATACCAAAAAAATTAAGCAAAAATGATGAATGAGGGAAAAACATCCCCAAATTAATGATGATAGACCAAGATAATCTAAACCTCTTCTTATTCGATCGGGGTTTCCATAATATGAATAAGGGAGTCCTGATAGATTCTTTGTATATCCTCACACCAGAAGATACCCAAAAAATAGCTTATCATCCACCAAGGGTGTGGAATAACTCAAATCGAGCTATTTGAGAGGATAAGTCGGCCCAAGCGTTGTAAGAGAAGGGTACCAGAGGACTTACCTTCAATATTCACAGGGAAAATGAGAAGAATTTAGAGATCAATCATGTGTGAAGTGGGAGACATGGATGGGGGTCACACACTAAGGGAGAAGGGACGGATTATGTCACAATCCTAGATAGTAAAGTGAGAGGGCTCCCTAGAGGTTATTCTTAAAACCTAATAATAATAATAATACTAATAATCGTAATAATAATAATAATCATAATAATAGTAATATTATTATTATTATTATTAATAAAACATTCATTTTATTACTCTCTGTTTATTTTTTATTTAATTTTAATATAATTAATCTAATTATTTATAGGAAAACGTACCATATGGATTGTTGTAGAGGGATGCATTGTTTTAGACAAACTACACACCTCTTTTAGCACACCCAAACCAATTGATTTTCAATATTAGCACTTCAAAAACTCACCAAGGCACCCAATAAAATTCTTGAACATTCACCCCAGTCCAAAAAAACCCATTGAAGTTCCCCATCTCCCGAAATTACATATGAATCCTGGTTTTAAAAATGGCTCATCCAGTAAACATGAAAAAAATAATTTTCATTGGATTTTAATCTGGTTCAACAAACAGGTCGTTATAACCTCTCCACCATATAATGTATAATCCCCAATAACCCATTAAGAACAAAAAAACAGCACCCAGCCTACATGGGTTAGGAATCTTCTTCAAATGATCATGTTGTGTTTCCAAATGCCTAATTCACCTTTATAATTGATTAGGCTAGCCACACTTAAGCCATTAAGATTTAATCCACCTCTTATTTTCTAACCCAAACATTCAAACAATGATTAACCAAGCTCATTTATCTAGAGACATAACCATTTCATTGTCTCTCGAAACAACTAACTAGTGGTGCTCCCCAGCAGCAGTCTCAACAATTAAAATGGGCCAATTTTGTGCCACGACACCTCCACTATTAGAATTTCCTTATAAATAACACCTCAAGAATTATAATTATTCTCTAGAATGATTTTGAAATTATCATATGGTCTATTATCCTCCATACATTTTTATCCTAGTTGAGCCAATTCCACATAAAAAGCCTTGGCCAACAAAAACCACACTGATCTCACCTGATGACCTTCCAAAAATATTCCTTCATTGACCATTCCATTGAACGAGATTGAAATCTAGTCCATCTACTCTAACCGAAAAATCAAGAAGATTATTGCCTTAGATGTCCTATTTTTTTACCAATATAACTATGATTCCTTCTTCCAAGGTATCTCTCATTCACCACGAACATGTCCATTGATGTCAATACATACCTTTTGGTGATGTTACTTTATTTAAGCATCATAGATCCCGAAAAAATGTCTTGGATAATATCATATTGTAATGAATATAACTTATAGAACTGCCTCAATGTATCCCATAATCCCTATTTATAATTTAAAAGTTGGTACAAATCCATGATTTCCACATCAGAACATTGACTAATCCCATAGTGGCATTGGCCTTGCAGTCATGTTTGAGGAAATGGCAGGTGTACAAGAGTTCATCCAAGTCATTCCAACACAAGCACACAAGGGTCAATGAAGACTAACCAATCCTCTACAATAACCATTTTTTTCATGAAACATTTGAAGACCACTTAAACCACCCAATAACTTTTAAATTAAAGTGTGAATGTCCTGGCCCGGCTCACCACTAAGATGGTGGCCGGAATGAAGTCTCACATGGCCTCAGGAGTTCTTCCCTTTACGCAAGAGTGTTAAAATTATAATTTATGGTCTAAATAGGTTATATAAGTGAGACTATACCATTATGTTAGAGTAGCACAGTGTGTTATTAGATAATAAATAGCAAGAAACACCAGAAGTAGTATAGTAAATGGAAGAGAGATAGTAGTGGAAGAATATTATTATATCTGAATAAAATGAAATGACAGACACAAATTACATATAATGATGCATGTAATGTCAGGTTTTACTAAAATTTAAATTTCATAAAAAATGACCAAGGAAAATAACAACCCAATTGTCAACACTCCAGGAATCCTGAGCAACAACCAAGTCATGTGCCTCCAAGATCCCATGTGCATAGCAGAACACATGAAATGAATCCAAAGACCTATAAGCAAGAAGATTTATTCGAGTTCCAAATGCCACCCAAATGGATAGATACACTTTCATAAAGATATATAACCAAATTAAATGGAAGATACTCCTGTTGAGGATGAATCACTCATAATATACCAAAAACACATGGCTTCATCCCTCAGGAAAATTAAAATCTCACCCTCATGGGTAACTACAATCTTACTTTTAGGCATCGTGTGACTATACATCTATCTATTAGGCATAAAAGATATTTATGTACTCTTCCATTAGGCATTTAGTACCAGTGCTCTTATCCCTCAGGTGGTATGAAAACATGCATCAATCCCTCAGGCATCAACACAAATCATGAGTCCTTAGAGATTCCATAAAATCAAAATTCTACCTAAAGAATTAAGTAACTATGTACCTTTCCCTCGGGCAGTACATAAGAACATGAACCAATACATTATGTGTCCATAATAAACATGAGTCGTATCCAGAAAAACTCAATATGTCAAACAGTATCAAACCCTTGGGTGTCAATCACATCATTATCACATGAGCTCAAAATCTATGAAATAAAAATTGGCATGTCGAGTAGCCAACATACTATATTTATCAAAATAATAAGTGATGATTAGTTTTTAAAAAATTACCATATATCAAACTAATTCACTATATTTATCAAGGTTCCTAACAATCATCATAATTATATTGAACTAGTTTAACTAATCACTCATCCCTAAGGTTGTTAATATATCAAATAACCAAAATTATCCAAGGTGATTCTTTTATAAGAAATCACAATAAAATTATTATTCCAATTAAAAATAATAATACATAAATCAAACAATTAATCCATTTTATTATAGGGTCGTAAAGTCAACAGACCATGTCTTATTTATGTCCAAGGCTGGCACACCAATCAGGTGGTGGCAGGTCTAATTTTCCAAGCCTATAGACCCAAATGAATCCAAGGGACGGTTTAAAATGAACAATTATAATTTAATAGGGATTATTCAATTTATTTTTTATTTTATGGAATTATGGTATGATCAAATACATTGTATATAATTTAAATAATTAAACCATACAAATAGGTATTAGGTTTAGAACACACAAATCAATTCCTTTCAAGTAATTCAACCTCCACGAAGCATGTCATTGAATATATTCAAGTCATATCATTGAAAATTTTAACATAAAATATGATTATTTATTTATAAAAGGATGCATGGTCATACCAACCTAATATGTTCTATTTAAATTAATTTATTTAAGACATTATGTTGTGGAATAAAATTTAAGCATTTAAATAAGGAAATCCATAAAGTCAATCCATTTATTTATATAATTGAAGGAAAAAATAATAAAGAAGCACCAACACCATAAGGCCAAGCATGAATAATAAAAATTAATGTGATTAAAAAGGATAGAAATTATAAATCATCCATATGATGTTTTGAAGATATTTCACCTTCATTGGAGTGGTTTTACTATAAAACCATGACTTTGTTTATCAAATAACTAATTTATCATAACTAAGAATATCATTCAAAGATCACAATTCAATTAAAAGAGAATTTATTCTAGAAAATAAACAGTACTAATTTATATCTACTAAATCCATAAAGACAATAAATTAATTAATTATTACATTTAAATTCAAGGGAAAAGGGATCCTACCTCAAGAAGTAGACCAAGCAATGCTAAACACTCGGCACTTGAAAATTTTAACTCGAAGTTTTTCCACACTTGCATGGACATACATTATTATATATATACCCCTTAATCCAAAGTTCATATTCCCCTCTCCATGAGGGAATCTGAATAAGAAATATATAAATGTACATATATATTCCTATGTTATTAGTGCAAGAACTCTCAGAGTCATCAAACACCCTAAAAACTTTTTGGGAGTCAAAAACCCCATAGAAAAGACTAACGCACCCATGGAAATTACTAGAACCAAGAAAATTATAAAATACCCAAAAATAAATTGTCCTAAAACAATGAATAAAGGAAAAAACATACACCAAATCTATGATGGTGGAGATAGATTATTTGAACCACTATTCCTTCAGCGGTGGTTTCTAGAATATGAACCAGGGGGTCTTGATAGATGCTTTGCATTCCATAACACTGGATGAAACCAAAAAAATCAAGTTATCCTATTCCTAGGGTTTGGAAAAACTCAAATCATGCATTGAGAGATGATAAATCATCCAAAGTTATGGAGGATAGGGCTTCCATAGGACATAACAAGAATATTTAAGGGGAAATGAAAAGAATCCAGTGAGAAATCACGTGCAAAGAAGGATCCAAAGAGGGGGTTCATCACGTACCATGGGAGAAGGGAGGGGTACGTCATGAGCCTATACAGGAAAGGGAGAGGGCACCCTTGAGGTTATTATTAACAACAAATAATAATACTAATTTTAATATTTATTATTATTATTAAAACATTTCGTTGTTTTTACCCTCTGATTATTTTTCATTTAATTTTAATTTAATTAATTTAAATTATTTATAAGAAAAAATACTACCTTGTTTTCTTCAAAGGGCCGCATAGTTTCAAAAAAAATTCTTCTGTAATTGTACCTGAACCATTTAGTTTCTAGTCTCGGCACTTTTGAAAATCACTAAGGCACCTCAGAAACATCACATACCTTCACCCCAGTCCAAAAACAACACATTGAAGTTCCCCAACTCCCGAAAGTACATTATGAATCGCAGTTTTAAAAATGAAACGTCCAATAAAAGTGAATATTCAAATTTCCTGGGATTTTTTTCTGGTTCAAAACATGAGATGTTATAGGATCAGTCCCTTTCATCATACATTAATAGAATATGATGACAATCTCCCATGATGAGATAAAGTAAAAGGTCTTTCTATTGAGGATACATCTGTTCATGTTGATCATGGTGATACACTGCTCTGGATGTCAGGATAGGAATTTGTGTATATCCCTGTATATGTATGAATGTTTGAATATGTCATCAGAGTTCTTTTGTCATTTCTAGGATATAATGGAACTTAATTAGATTATTTATAGGAATATAGGCCCACATGTTCTCAGTGTCCAAAATATACTATCATATGACTTTGATTGAATTGGGGATATAATACCACTCATTTCCACCATATTAAATCATAATATGCTAATGGGGTTCTTGTTTGAGGATAGGGATATGTTCCACCCCCTTGATTTATACCATAATATGTGGGTAGACTTTATCTAGGTGAGTAGGGATATGATCATGTTTTCTGATTTTCATCGGGATATGTCAGTGTTCTTCAATGGTGGAAGAGATAATATGGTCCCAATCCATTTTATTTGAAGCTTTATGCACCCGGAGATATCTCATTCATTCCTAGGTATGAGTGTCTAGGGGGAAAATTTGTTATTTCGTTCCCTCAACAGGTGACTGAGGGGGATTGGTGGGATGATGCCGGTGATAGTGGTTAGAAGGATCACCCCTAGGTAGCTCTTGAACCTTGATGTATTCATGGTAAACTCATGTATCCACCTTTAGTGGGTAAGGAAGGTTATGAAGTTATTATTAATGGAGGAAAGAATCACTGATTTCATTAGATCACTTCCTAAATGAGATGGGATTTCAAAATTTAGTACCTTGAGACCTCTACATGTGACCTTGAGGGTTGGTACTATCCCATGTTGGTGGTATTCTCAGACCATCATGTTTCCCACCCAATGTTGCTGGTGTCATGTGGGTGATTTTTTTTTCAATCTGTGGATGTTTTTTTCATTGATGATGTTCTATCACAATTTTTTTATGATTCCATGACTTCAACTTATGGTGAATTTTGTGAGTATATTATCTGTAATTGTGAGTACTTTAATAAACAATGTCTCTGATTAGTTAAACCTTGCAAGTAATTCATAGTCTTAATTTTATATGCACAGTGAATCCTTTTATTTATTTTCATTATCATTCTAGTCATCTTATTGAATGGAATATACAGAATGGCCCTCCTAAGGGAAACCTGATTATATTTAATTACTGAAATATTCATATCAAGTTCACTATTTTTTTCAATGGAATGGTGTGGTAGTCTTGGTTTTTCATATTCCAATCTCACAGAAACTACCAATGTCTCCCACTTCTATAAAAATCATATTCTTTCTTTACAATGGAAGGTGGTAATTTAGGGTTTCAAACCCATTTATACTTAGGAAATCACTATGATTGAGAGGATGGGAGGTTGGGATCATCCCACTATATTTGGGGGGAATTATTTCCTACTCTAGTACTCTCTTATAGATTTTATATATGTCCATGAATGTTTCTAAAATAATGATATGGGACTAGTTACCATAATTCAATTATTTTTTGTTGAATATATATACATGGAAGATGGAATTCTGTTATTCACAACATTTGTATGTATCAAAGTTTCTCTATCATTTTACAATTATTGATTTAATAATGAGGAAATGATTATTATTTAAAGTCATATCAATAGGCACAATGGAGTTTAGTATTATCTAGGAAGGTGATTGGTATTTTTGGATTGGGGTTAAACATCCAAAAGAAATCCTTTGTATCTATTCAGAATAGGAATCAAATATCATATAGCTAATTTTGGATTAAGATGTTCATTTTAACATTATATAGAGAGGATGTATATAAATGAATTTATTCATTTCATATAATGATCTATCCATATGAAGGCACCCTATGTATCCATATTATAGAAAGAATCATATTCATTATAATTTTTTTCCTCAACCCACTAACGGGTGAGGGATATTTCTCTGGATTCTGAAATTGAGGGAATACCTTAAAGAATTGTGTCGAGATTGGTGTCCATGTATAGAGGCATAAATATACTGTCATTAATTGGGGTATACATGCTAAGGATTACCTAGTTGTTGGGAATTTTATGATTTTATGGACACGATTCTTCAAATCCTTATGTTCACATGATTCATACTCGATGAGATAAAAAAGAGATAGATGGTGATTGTATGAACTATGTATAAATGTGGGAATCACACATTGAACAACACTGAATGAATATTCGATATGGATCTCGATAATTAAAAAGGTGTCCAACATATCCTGCATAGAATAGGAAATAGAGTCTTCCTAGTTCAATATGGTTCCTAATTTGTTTATGGATGAGGAAATATAGTAGACACTGTGGTGGTGGGTCTTATGTGTTAGAGTAACTTGAATATATAGGGACTTACACCATGGTGGAGGCCCACATAAAATATCCATCTTTCTACATTGACACACAATGCCTGAAGACCATGATAGATCAATTGATCATGTTTGTAGGTCATGGAAAACCTTTTTAAATAATTTCATGAATAGGGTTTCAAGAGTAAGTAACCATATTCAATTTCAAAAACTCTCCCTATAAATGGGACACTTCACTGGGGTTTCACATGGTATATGTCTCAATGTGCCTATTTGATAAGGCTATCATGTCCCAGGGTTTCCTCTTGATATTTCCATGACTGTCTACATGAAATAGATGACATGTTCGGGGGATTTCACGTGAACTAGAATACATGTATAAAGTCTATTGTGTGATCAGGATAACATGTCCAAGAGTCTATTTCATTATCATTAAAACATGTCTTCTGGGTATATACATGATCTTCATAACATGTCTAATAGTTGTTAGGTGATCCATGATGACCTGAATAAAGTTCCTTGCATAATCCATTTTACATGTTAGAATGTTTTCTCATGATCAATGAATATATCATGTGAATCCCTTAATCGGGTATGCATCTAAACATTTATCACGTGTCTACCTATAGAGAAATCGCATGATTAATCTAACACATTTAAGGTCCTTCACATGATTGGAATATAATTTTATATATCCTTCAAATGATCAAATATGATCACACAAAACACATACACATACTATAAAATCCCTTATTTTATTCACTATGCATTTTTAGGTTGATAACTCTGGAGATCGCACAGTCCTCCAATCTAGAAATTCCAATCCCTTGTTCATGGATATTTTCATCATGTGTCAAGGAAGGATTTTATAGTCATATAAACACTAAATATATGACTATTTTCATAGTGATTAAGTCTCATATTTTGTCTTAATTTTCTGGAGGGAGCATTATAATAACACAACACATGATTTTCTTGGTCCAGTCGCATGTCATCAATGACATCATCCTTTTTTCAAGTCATAAAAAGTGAAAATGATATCACTCCATCAATACTAGATTTCATAAGCCTATGTATTTTCAAAGGGATTTTGTATGATCAATCAGTGGTTCCAAACGACATTCGTGTGATCAAATAACCATTTTTGGGATCCTTTTCATGATTTATTTAACAAGTTAAGGGTCTTCGTGAGATACAGCATGTGTTTCCTACTACTTCTAGGGACACATGGTTTTACTTGACATAAGTAACATATAACAATAATTGTAATGCAATGAATCCATTGTATTGTTCTCTAGGTGATGAAGAATTCAATAAAATATCTACTTGTAAAACTGGATATGAAATTTGTGATACTTTAGCTATTACTCGTGAGGGAACAACCAATGTTAAATAAATGAGATTAAATAACTATAATATTAAATATGAAAAATTTTAAAATGAAGCCTGATGATCTTATATCTGAAATTTATCTCTGGTTCAATAAAATAGTGAATACCATGAGTCAACTTGGGAAACCAGTGGTCAACAAGGATTAGATTATGACATTTCTTTGATGCCTACCTGACAGATAGAGAGGAGCATCTACTTTTTTCCAAGAATCTTGTGACATAGGCAAGATACTAGTAAAGGAAATAATTGGAAATATTAAGATGTACTAAGAAGAACTTAAGGTAAATCAAGACGCAAATGAATAACTAGGAAAGAAATATGTATCATTGAAGACTTATACCTCAAATAGAAAAGATAAAGAAAAAGTTCAAGCTCCTGTATACACTTCCACCATTAAAGACTCAGAGTCTGATAGTGATGATGAGATAGATAATCTTGCAAGAAGATTCAAGAAGTTCTACCGAAAAAAAAGTTATTTAGAAATTCAAACTATAAAGGAATGTATGAGAATAACAGACAATGGAAAAAATAAAGACAATAGAATGAAAACAAAAATTAGATTGTGTGCTATGATTGTAAATGAAAATTACATGTAAAGGATGATTTACCCAAGATGATATTTAATAAGAAATATGAAGACAAGGGAAAGGGTTTTAAAAAGGATTTGAAATCTACTCGGAGTGCTTCAGAAGATATTTCCAGTGGATCTGACACTTATTATATGAAAAGAACAAACATGTAAGCATGTGTTTCATGATAGAAACACTTGAGGTAACACTCAATTCCCCTATACACAATGCTTATTATTCTAGGAATGAAAATGAATCAAACAATGAAGAAAATATGACTAAGGATGAACTATTTTAATTCTATGAAATGCTTGAGGATACCTTTAATGAAATCCAGGATAAATATAGATTTTTTAAAAGACAACATGCTTTAAATGCCAATTTTACGTCAGATCTAGATATTGAGAAAGAGAAATTTTATTAACTATTAAAAGAAAATACTGAACATGAATTATCAAATGAGAAATTTAAAATATATCTTGATATTTTTAATGCTGGTAGAGATACCATGACTCGATTTCTAGGGAAAACATTTCTCCATATATTCAACTGGTATATGATATGAACCAGGATAGAGAAGGATTATTAAAAATAAATTTATTCCAAAATTTGGATAGTTCATAGCTAGTACATGTTCTGGACCATCTTTTGAAATACAATACTCTAAATGACCAAACAAAGTGTTCATGTATCAAAACATATCTATTTATTATAGGAAAGCTGTGAGACAAGTATGGGTTCCTAAAGCATTACTTTCTAACCTCTCTGGACCCATGAAAATCTGGGTACCAAAGATACCCTACAAATAATCTGTTTTGCGGGAAAAATTGTCGGTAGAGCTCCTATAAAACTCTATGGTACTAGGACAGTATATGTTCATGACATATAACAAGAGTATATTCATTATTCAAGAGACAAATTAATGTTGATGGTGGAAATGTCACATTCGGTGATAATGCTGAAGGTATGATCATCCTCTTAGGCAAAATTCCTAACCCTAATAATGTATTAATTTCAAAAGTACTTTTTGTTGATGGGTTAAAATACAATTTACTGAGTATCTCTCAGTTGTGTGATGATGGATTCAATGTTAAATATGAAATTGATGCATACAATTTTTTTAATTTTCAAAATGATTTAATATTTACAGAACATAGAAATTAAAATTTATATGATGTTGATTTAAACTCCATAGTCATGAAAAATGATTCTTGTTTAAATGATTTTCATAAGGAATACTAGTTATCACATAGAAGATTAGGACACTGCAATGTGAACTCACATAGGAAACTAACTAGGAATGATTTATTTAGAGACTTACCTGAATTGGAATTCCCTCTTAAGAAAGTGTGTAATCCTTGTACAAAGGGGAAACAAAAAAAAGTTTCTTTCAAACCAATGAAATAAGTTTCTACTTCTCAAACACTTGAGTTGGTTCACATGGGCTTTTTTGGACCATCTAGAGTTTCAAGTTTAAATGGGAAGCATTGTGTTTATGTTCTTATAGATGATTTTTCTAGATATACATGGGTGTACTTTCTAATTCACAAAAGTGAATCATGTTATTACTTCATTAAATATTCCAAGTCTGTAAAAACTTTTAGTGGGCTTAGAATTAGGACCTTGAGAGGTGATCATTGCAGTGATTTTGAAAATAAGTAATTTGAATATTTTTTCTCACAAAATGGAAATACTCACAATTTCTCTACTCCTATAACACCTTAACAAAATGGAGTTGTAGAAAGAAGAAATAGAACACTTCGAGAGATTTCTTGTATTGTGCTTAATGAGTACAATCTACCTATCAATTTTTGTGCTGAAGTTTTTAATACAGCTTGTCAAATTATTAATAGAGTCTTGATTAGACCTGTTCTTAAGAAGACCCATTATGAGCTTTGCAATAATAGGAAGCCTAAGGTTAATTAATTTATAGTTTTTGGTTTCAAAGTCTTTATCTTTAACACTAAATACAATCTTGACATGTTTTCTTACAAAAGTGATGATGGAATTTTCCTAGGTTACTGAATCTCTTGTGGATATTATAGAGTATTCAATAGGAGAACCAAATGTGTGGAAGAATTAGTTCGTGTCAAATTTGATGAGACTGATCCATAAGAACCCAATACCGCTATTGAACATATTGAAAAAGATATGTCAATTCAGGATCTTAATGATAAAGATAGATAACCCTTAGTGAAAACAACCAGTTATGGAAATCTCCCAGAATCTGTTCATGGTGAATCTGAACCTACATACAATCTTGAGGAGTCTAGTTCAACACTTTCTAGAGTTGTTAGAACCCTCAAGAATCATTCTTTAGATACTGTAGGAGGTGATCTAAATAGAGGAACACAAACTAGAGATTCTCTGAAAAACCAGGTTGAACATCAAGTATTTATTTCTCATCTTGAACCTAAAAATATCAATGATGTAATCAATGATGAATTTTTTGTGATAGATATGCAAGAAGAATTAAGTCATTTTGAAAGAAACAAGGTTTGAGAATTAGTTGAAAGACCTAAAGATACTTCGACCATAGGCACTAAATGGGTGTTTTGAAATAAAGATGATGAATATGGAAATATAGTTTGAAACAAGGCTAGACCAGTTTCACAATGATATATCCAAGAAGAAGGAATAGACTATGAAGAAACCTTTTCACCTGTATCTAGACTAGAAACCATTAGGGTACTACTTTACTATGCAGCTCATCTGAATTTCAAAATTTATCAAATGGATTTAAAAAGTTCATTTTTAAATGGGTATATAGTTGAGGATGTATTTGTTGAAAAACTCCTGGATTTACAAATTCCCATTTTTCAAATCAGGTATTTAAACTATCTAAAGCATTATATAGTTAGACACAAGATCCAAGAGCCTGTAATGACAGAATTAGTTCTTCTATTATTTCAAAAGGTGTTAATAAAGGAATAGAGGATCCTACTCTTTTTATTAAAAGGATTTACAAAGATATTTTAATAGTACAGATTTATGTAGATGACATTATTTTTGGATCCTATAAATTTTATTTATGTACTAATTTTTCAAAAATGATGCAAGATGAATTTGAAATGAGTTTAATGGGGAATATTATGTTTTTCTTTGGATTTCAAATTTTTCAAAATAAAAAAGGTATTTTTAGAAATCAGAGTAAATATACCAAGGATCATTGGGAATGTTTTGTTTTGGACTTTAATAAATGTAGTAATACACCAATGAGTAACACTTGTAAGTTGGATGCTGATGAAACTAGTAAACCAGTGGACAAAACCAATTATTGAGGTATGATTGGGATTCTGCTCTATCTTACTTATAGTAGACCTGATATTATGTTCATTGTATGCATGTGTGCTAATTATCAATCCAATCCCAAAGAGTCTTGTTTAACTGCTACTAAGAGTATTTTTAAATATCTCAAGTATAATACAAAATTAGTACTATTTTATCCAAGAAGACAATCATTTGATTTAATAAGTTATTTGGATGCTGATTTTTCTGGTTAAAAGTTAGATATAAAGAGCACCTCTGGAACATGTCACTTTTTTGGCAAGTCACTAATATCATGGTGTAGTAAGAAAAAAAATTCGGTTGCATTATCTACTGTCAAAGCTGAATATATAGCTTCTGGTAGTTGTTGCACTAATATTATGTGGATGAAGAACACTTTACTAGATTATGGATATCAATTAAAACATGTATCTATAAAGTTTTATGATACAAGCACTATTAACGTATCTGAAAATCCAGTATCTCATGTTAGGACAAAGAACATTGATGTGAGACATCACCTCTTGATAGATCATTATCAAAGATGTGATATCACTTTTGAATTCATTGGTACTGAACACCAATTGGTTGATATATTCACAAAGCCTTTGAATTCTGAGAGGATAAATTACATCAAACATGAGTTAGGTATGATAAACTGTTAACGTTAGGAACCTCACTGTTAGGAACCTCACCGTTAGGAACCTCACCATTAGGAACCTCACTGTTAAGAACCTCATCGTTAAGAAACTAACCATTAGGAACCTCACTGATAGGAACCCTACCATTAGACCCCAACAATAGACCTCACCAATAGACCTTAGCAATAGACCTCACAATTTTCACCTTACCGATAGTTGAACTTTTACATGACTTAGCATTTTCTCTCCCAGAATATGAAATGTTTTCTGTGTTACTTATTTCTTTTATATGATTTGTTTTTGAATCCCTAAGTGATAAAATTAAAGTACATACCACATTTTTATCCACCTAAAACTCCCTCCCAAATATCGTTCTCCCAAACCTCAGAACCCAAACCTCTTCAGAAACCCTCGAACATCTCTAGATCATATGGAAAGAGTGAAGAAACCGATGGTTAGTGATGAAGGGGATGCGTGAAATCCAAAGAGACCTCGAGCTGAGTCGATTAGTGGAAGCCAATTTGTGGAAAAGTTGATCAACCCTCATCTGTGGAAGAGGGAAATCGTATTTGAAAAAGAGATAAGTTCCTAATGGTTGTCGACGAGTAGTTCTTTGGTGCTGAAGGCACTTAAAGCTGAAGGATGGGTCGAATGCTTGGAAAAAACAATGGACCCTATTACCTAATGTTAGTGAAGGAGTTTTATGTGTGTTTGAAATTCAAACAGTCTGAGGATGGGAACAAAATGTCTTCAATGGTGAATGGAATTAGTGTGAGCTTTTCCTCTATTTAATGGGATGAGTGTCTGAGAGTACCAAATTAAGGGATTTATGATTACTACTCTGGAGTGGTTCCTCTCACTATTGACTTATTCTATTATGGAGAAGCCTTAGCCGAACTGAAAGGGATTGGGATCCCAAGGAGATTCATTGCTACTGAGATGGAAGGAGAAGACAAGTTATTGTTTATGTTTTTCTTGCATGTCTTGATTCCTAGGAGAGGGGACTTCACCAGCTTGAAATATCAGGATATATTTCTTTTCTATTTGATGAATCGTGGATAGAAGATAAACTTGTGTAGGCTGCTGATGATTCAATTAGAAGATATGACAAATCCTAATTCCAAATCCAATGCCTTATTTCATCCTAGATTGATATCCTTGATGTTGAAGTTCAAAGGAGTTACTATAGATAAGGAGTAAATAGTTGTTGTAAGGGACAATTTCTGCATTACAAAGGTAATTTTCATGTTGATAAGAATAAATTGGAACCCTTGGAAAAAAATATGGGTACATGATAAGGATAACATATATGAGGAATTCAACCCTATCACACATCCTACTAGGCCTAAGGATAAGAGAGATCCTGGCCTAAATCCTAGTGAAGTAGAGCCTACATATTCAGATGAATAAGGAGATGTTTCCGATGTTCCAGAAAGAGGGGGTTATCCTATAGATTACATGAGAGATCTTGACCTCCCCTCCAATCATCGTACTAATATTATATCCTTTGGTGACCCTACCCACCAAAGATATTTCCTAGAAGGGAGATAGTCCTAAGGGACAATGATTATGATGAGACTAGTGAAGAAGAAAGGGCTCAAAATGTCTTAAGAGAGATTAGTGAAACCTCATATGAGGATGAGGACACCGAATCTAGTCATGCTGACTTGGAGACTGCTGCTGGTGAAACTAAAGAAGAATGTCTTAGTCTCTATCCTCTGATAGGGAATACAGAAATGGTTGAAAGTTTCAACAAAGAGGTTTCTAATTCAGTTGAAGCAAGAATTTTTCTCTAAGTTGTTGAATATTCTATAGAGTAAGTGGCAGTGGACCCTTATTTTGATGCAGTTTCTCAAAGAGGTATGCCCGAGGTGAATTTGGTTGGTCAGGAGAATGATCCAAGTGAGGGGTAGGAACATGTTTCCACAAGTTCATTTTTTGTTGCTCATGGGATAGAATACTGGTCAGAAGACCCTGGTTTTGTCATTCTGGGTTTAGATTATAGAGATTATGATAATGAATCACCTATCAGAAGTCCTCCAATCCCTTCAGTTACAGAGACTACTATTGTGAATCCAGTGGTTCCTTTCTCTCAATACTATGTGAAGAAGGATGATTTGCATTCAATAAAATCAGATCTGAAGAGCTACTTTGATGAGAGTGTTTTTGGGATAGAGTGGTCTATGACTCACAATCAAGAAGTTGTAACTTATGCTATGCAAAGGCTAGTTTCTGCCTCTTAGTCCATCCTGCTATAGGAAGTAAAGGACTTTCATAATCAGATTAGAACCTTGGAAGATTATATGGAATCTATGAAGAAATATATTACCATATTAGACTCCTAAATGGCTTCAAGGGATCAGGTGGACAAAGATCTTAGATTTGTAAAAAGTGTGGTTCAGAAAATTATAATGCCCCGACCCCAGTGACCCAGAGTCGGTGCATTATTTTAATACATTGGCATGATTACAAAGAATCAAGTCCCAAAGGACCGATCAGTTTAGCATCCTGGGAAAATAGATTACATACATTAATGTTACATTACACTTCCATCCAACATTAAAAAAAATTCATGAGAAGGGAGAGAGATACAGGATCATGGAGGACGGAAATAATGTAGCCCAAGGGCATTGCCCCATACAAGGTTCACCCCCTCCGGTTTCATACTGGACACATTGGTAAGACACGTCACCCGCATACCAGGAAATGCAATATAATCCATATAATCTGCCACTTTGTTCCCCTCTTTCCACGTGTGAGAAATTCTAACTCTGTCATTCAGGAGAGGCTTGCACATTCTAATAGTGTAGGTGATAGCCCAGGGTGTACTGCCTCTTCCATGGAGGGCATCGTGGGTAATCATAGAGTCCATTTCCAAATGGGTAATGCAAATACCCCTGTGTCTGCATAGGGATAGGCCTATCAGAACAACCAATGCTTCTGCCCGAATAGAAGAACCACTTCCAAAGTGAGATGAGAAAGCCAACACTAGACTCCCTTTAGAGTCCCGAAGAACTCCTCCTCCCCTCATGTCACCCAAAACACAGGAACCATCTGTATTAAGCTTAATCCATTCGCTAGGGGGAATCCAATGAATCCATCTACCCCGCGCCACACCACCTTCCCCGGTGGCACTCCTTGAATGCTCCTGCTACACCCGCAAGGGTAACCTTCCCCCTCCAATTCCCATTGCGCCAATCAGGTCAATCAGCATGCATCGGATGTTAGCCACCATAGAACGACCATAGGTGCTTCTCCCCTCATATCTTGCCCTATTCCTGGCTTACCATAAGTGCCAACAGACTGCATTGAAAATAGCCGCACGCACCTTAGACTCCTCCACTGACACACTAGCCCCCTGGAACCAGCGCTCCATAAACAGCTCCACACTACCTCCTTGGTCAAGGAAGCCTGAGCAGACACCAAAGAACTTCCAGACATGCCAGGCCCAATCACCCTCAAAAAATATATGGTTCATGGTTTCTTCGCTTTTTTCCTGCAGTAATGGCAGAACGACGCAAGGATGATCCCCATCCTTTTGATGTGGTCATCAGATGGTATCTCTTTGTTTCGTATCCTCCAGGTAAGAATGTTGAGTTTGGCTGGGATCGAGTTGCACCAGGCCACATTGTTCCACCTCTTGTTCTGCCCCTGTATACCGCTCGTCCTGTGAAAATCATTGGCGTTGAAACTCCCTGACATGGACGGTGTGAAGACGCATGTGTCCTGCTCCGAGCTGATGACCACAGAGTCGAAGATCTCCTACAGGGGGGCGTCGAGAACCGATTTGTAAAATAGGGGATATGAACTTGCCTCCCTACAGGAGATTAAAGGGGCCGGGCATCCCGGGTATCCTAACACTTCACCCACCCAGTTGTATTGCCAAAACAAAATTCTCCCTTCCCCAACAATCCATCGAGAGAGTGGAAGAAGGATTGGAATGATATTATAAACCAAGGACCAAAGAGTTGTCCCCCTAGCAGACTCGTACATCGTATCATCCTTATATCACTGATCCATCTATGTTCCCCACAAGGATCGGGCTTCAATGGACTCCCATTCAAGCTTCACATGCATGGATGGAATCAACTTCGACATACTCCGGACATTGATCTCCCCTTCACAGATGGGCCGATCCATCTTACTCCATGACACCCAGCGTCTCTTGCCCCCGCCTGACGCATCCCATATAAAGAGCATTATAATCCTGTCAATATCCCTTATGACTCCCTTCAGCACACTCGTGGAAGCCAAGGCATGCACCGGGATAGCAGAAAGAATACTATTGACCAGGGTTATTCGTCCTCCGAAGGAAAGAAAATGGTTTTTCCTGTTCAGGATGTGATCCGAAATCCTGCTCACCACTTTGTCGACGTCCCTGTTCCATACTCGATCTGCCGATAAAGGAACACCAAGGTAATCCATGGGGAATGATCCTCTACGCATTCCAAGCACATTCTCCATCCTGGCCACCCTGCTCGGATTGCATGATACAGGAACATAGAATTTTCTCTATTCCCTGTTAATGAGTTGGCCACTCCACTCACTGTACTCTGCAAGGATCCAGTTTAGCACCTGAAGAGACCTCTACCCGGCATTCATGAACACGATGGAATCATCCGCGAACATCAAATGCGACACCGGGGGGGGCTCTGAACTTCCTCCGATATGGACTAATGGCTCCTTCACAAACTTCTTTGTGGATCAACCTTCTCAGGGTGTTCTGCATAATAATAAAAAGACTGGGAGATAGCGGGTCACCTTTCCGAAGACCAGGAATGATTTTAAAGAAGCCCTGCATTCTCACCATAAACGATACCACCATCAACTGTGAACACACGCAACTGAAGATAAGATCGCATGCCCAGTTCGAAAATCCCATCTTCGCGAGCACTCTATTGATAAAGCCCCATTCCATTCAGTCGTAATCCTTATTCATGTACAGCTTGATTACCATATTGGAACCACGGGAAGGGGTGTTCAGATCCTTTAACAGCTCCTGTGTCATCGCCACTGCACCCTGGATCGAACGGCCTTTGACGAAGCCATGTTGTTCCAATGCTATCCACCGGGGAAGGAAGTTGGACATCCGCCTGTTCAGAATGGTCGCCAGAACCTTATAAGGTAAATTACACATGCTCATGGGCCGATAGTGGAAGAGGGCGAAAGGATCCTTAACCTTCGGCAGGAGGACCAGTGTAGTCGCAGACGCTATCCATGGGAGGCCACCCCCGTGGAAGAAATCATGAATCGCGTAAATAAAGTCACCTTTCACCTCCTCCCAAGAGCCCCTGTAGAAGGAGCCAGGGAAGCCATCAAGGCCTGCCACGCTATCTGGGTTCAGGTTCCACACTACCTCGTGCACTTCCCCTTCATCCGGGATGCCTTCCATCACAGCATTCTTCTGCGTCGAGATAGTGCTCGAAAGCCCTTTACAAAGCTTAGCCTCCCCCGAAGGATACCCACAAGACATGTTACCGTTGGTGACTGTAAGTAGTTCCTTAAAGAACGTACATGCCATACCCCCCACCAAGTATGCATCATCTGAAAAGGAGTCATCCTCCATCGCGAGATTTGGTTTCACTATGCGCCTCCTATCCCGAATGCATGCATGGAAGTACGCAGTATTCATGTCTCCTTCCTTCAGCCACTTGACCCTAGATCGATCCCTTGCATGACACTCTAGGGAAAGCACCAGCACCTCTAGAGCACTCTTCAACTCCACAAGCTTACCAAAGCTCCCTTCGTCCCAGCTCTCCTCAAGCAGGACCTCGAGGCTTTGGATCTACTATTTTAATGTTGCCATCTCTTGATCCGGAGAAGGGCGAGACCTAGCCAACCCCAGGAGATCTTTCTTTAGGCGTATTAACTTATGGTGGAAGGCCACCCAAGCATGGCCTCTAGGGGGCTCACTCCAGCATCTCTTGACCACATTATTGTATTCCGGAATGCTCGCCCATTGGCTGGAGAAATTAATGCCCTCCTGCGCAACTTCCTTCCTGTTAGGAGACAACAGAAGCGACAAATGATCAGAGATACTACATGATAGATGACTCACCTTCACCTCCGGAAATCTAGATATTGCGTGGACATTGTCCAAGAAACATTCCAGCCTACTCCAGCTTCGACTTCCCCCCCCCCTTCGGTTGTTGCACCAGGTAAATGGATCACCTGAATAGCCCAGGTCCATTAACCCCTTCCCTACAGCAAACTGAACAAACGACACGCTATCCCGCCTCACGAAGTCACCCCACCCCTTCCTCTCATCTGGATGCATGATGATGTTGAAATCGCCTCCCACCATCTAGGGCAGGTCACCTAGGTTGAACCTGTTGAGTTCAAGCCACAGGACCTCCCTTCATTGGGCATCGCAGCCGCCATATACCACAAAAATGAAGAACTCTTCTCCACCAGTCGAAACCTTGGTCGTGATGTGCTGATCACCAGCCTCCATCATCTCCATGGTGACTTCCCTATTCCTGAACAGCCAAATGTGGTTGTTGGTCGGAGCTGCATGCATATACGCTTGCATGTTGAGTTTGAGAGAGAAATCTTGGATCTTGACACACTGTTGTTTGTGTTCGATGATCACCACCATTTTGTCTTTATGGTTCCTGACTTCCGAAACTAAAAATTCTGTCTTCAACCTTGCCCTAATTCCTCGGGCGTTCCAAATAATGACCAGAAACATTAAAACAGAACTGTCCTGGCTTTGGCCCCCGGACCTGTGGTCATTCCAGATGTAGCTGAGAAGCTCTCCCCCTCCTGAAGTTTTCTCTTCATCTGCCTAGTGCACACACCTTGGCACGAATCTAGAAAGACCTTAGCGGAGCAGGGTGAAGACTGAGGGGTCTCCAGGACGAGCCCATCCACTGCCTTTGCCACTCGAGCCAGAGACACCTCCCCCATAGATCCCTGAACCCCAGGCCGGACCGAGACACCACAACTGCCTCTATTGGCCGAAGCGCCAGCCTCCGCAACCGAAAAAACTCCTGACGAGTGTCCTTGAGCACGAAACCTAGCCCCTTCCGAGACGGTCACCAGGGAAGGGCCTGCCTCATGAGCATCCCAGAGGACCGGGGCAGCACTTGAGCTAGCGACCGAGGAACATCCTGGGAGCTGCCAAGTAGAAGGGACCAGGACCTTGGGCACTCTCAAGAGGAAATTCAAAAACCCGCCAGCCACCTAAAGCTGTTCTGGAATGCGCGAGCTCTAAGAAGAAACCTCTTGTAGCATGCTAGGAAGGAGGGCCAGGGGAAGACCAGATGACCGACAGACCAACTGCGAACCCAAATACGGGACTGATCCACGACGAGGCAAGGAAACATCCGTGAGTGGCATGGAACTAGCTTCATCACGATGACGGCCTCTGATTGTACTCCTGTGGCAAGACTGAAGAGAATGGCCCTGAAGTAAACACGATGAGTAGTACCTAGGAAACACAGGGTACACAACATCCTGAACCCAATCCACTAGATCTGGCACTTGCAGAGAGATCTTCTCTGGAACCAGGAGCGCGAGATCCAGTTCCACGCAGATCCGAGCCACCATGACGTCCTCACCGTGTCGAGTGCGAACATCAAAGCAAAGAAAGCCACCCAACGCGTCCCTGATGGCCTTCAGAAAATCACCATTCTGGAAAGGAAGAGGTATACCCGGAAGATTGACCCACACCGTTGCCCGGGGGTCTTCCTTCCCTTTGTGAGCCTCCATCGACCAATGGGTCAAGATGAACCGCCACCGGGACACGCCCCTAGGAGCGAAGCACCAGGCGCAGATGAAGTCCGCCTCCGAGGCCAGCAAAATGAAGAATGAGTTCCTGTGGAGAACCAAAACACGAGCCTCACCCTTTAACCCCCAGGAGTCCACAAAGCGTTGAAAAACTTCAGAGGGGGTTTCTCAGTGCCAAACCGTGCCACAAGAGACCAAAGCAAGCCAGCAGAGGCGTCGGAAAACGCCTGCGCCGGTGCCTTCATAGACACCCGCAAACCTTCCCTAACAACCGAGTGCGAGAATGCTCCAATCTTCGAGAACCAAGGCTGTTGAGCACCCTGGCCCTGCCCGCATAGGGCATCCCTGAAGGAATGCACCGCAAGCCCCACCTGAGGAGGCGCCTCTGATACCCCCTTGTAGGATCGGCCGTAGGGGAACCAGAACCCAGGGGAACCGACATCGGGACCGGGGACGGCGTGGAGGGCCGGAGTGCCGAAGGAGAAACAGTCGGAAAATTTTGAAAACCACACAGCGCGTGGGGTGCGTTCTCTGGAAGCGAACCCATATGTTTCTCCGTGTTCATTATTTTATGACATTACATTACACTTCATAACATAAAAAACAACATAAATAATCCTTTATGAATTCCATTATTCCCTTGTCTTAAAACTGCATATCAATCAAAATATAGTTCTCGGAATCCAAGGAAAAATAAAACATAGAAAGGGGTGAGCTCAAACGCTCTGTAAGTGTAAGAAATACAGTGGAAACTTTCATAAATAAGCATAAACATTTAAGGCAATGTATAACTAAAACAAAAGCCTTTTAAACATAAAATTCAACATAGTATGGAAAAAAATAAAATGAAACAATGCCATTTACTTATTCACATGGATATTCTAGTAATCGAATAATCAGATGCAATATCAATAACCACTTTCATAATGATGAAATGCATAATGCCAGACTATCATAACCACATATCCAAGGCCTCGTGCCAAGACTACAAATAAGATTTTGTCAAGGCCTTGTTCCAAGACACTAGTTTGTCTCATGAGACCTACCGATGCATCTATGAGCTATAGTGGGCTCCACCCGTCACATATTAAGTCCGATGCATTCCCATATGAAAAGGTTCAAACATAACATAAACATTCGTATTACAAATAGCATACGAAATGTAAAAAATTCATCTATAAACCACTAATGGTATAAGAATAACACATCCATAGTCAAACACATCACAAAAACTTCAAAACAATATGGAAGTTTTGTATCATAATAAATCAACTTCAAATAAACTTAAAATCGATCAAAGGATGTTGACATAGATGAAATCAAAACTATTTGAGAGAAATATCTCTTTTTTTGAAATCATTTAAAAGTCACACATTTATTAAGGATGTAATTTAAAAGATATTTTTGAATCAAAGTGTCCCATACCACTTCGAAACTTTTGAAAATAAATATCATTTCAAAACATTCATGTCCATATAAATAAATCCTTAAAATCATTTTGAAAACATGAACATTAATTAAAAATATTTAGAAAGATAAATCTTTAAAACATTTAAAATTATGATTTTGATAAAGAGTACCTTTTATAAATTCTTAAAATATTCATTTTGAAATCATTTAAAAGTCACATAATTATAAAATAAAACCTTTACATTGAAATATCCTTATAATCTTGTAAGAGAAGCTTCAGAAATTTTATAACGGTGGAAAATAGTTGCACCTGCCGTATAAGTTAAAAAAACATTCTTACCTTAATTCTGTTGAAAAGGTTAAAAAGAACCTTATTTTGAAAACGGTGGAATGATTCATTTATAAGCTTCATATGAAAAGTCAAACAAAGGTATAAATGACTTCATATTCTGTAAAATAGTAGTAATGTTTTCAAATACACTTTCAAGAAACATGGATGTGGATGATAAAGAGGTCCCAGTAGATAATTACAAATAAACAACCTCGGATAATGAAGAGATTGTGAAATAACCCTTTCCTTGTACTTTTCCTTGGTTGGGGTAGGTTAATATCCTATATAATGGTTAAATAATTGTTATTAAATTATAAAATAATCATATATATTAATATGATAACATATATGATCTTTTAACATTGATTTGTTAATAATATCTTAGTATTATCATTGTTTCAGGTGTTAACTTACTCGTTTTATTTTATATGTTTTGTTATATAATCCATGTTTTCATGGATAGGATGTATATTATTCATATCCATAATGATATCAAGTCCTTAAAAATTATTTTTAAATCATCAAATTATAATTATACTTGAATGGAAACGATGGAGAATGAATCTCATAGCGTTCGTGGAGACGGTAGTCCATACGTATGCACGAGCGACAATATCATTCTTTTGATATTAAAATAATATTTAATTGGATGTTATATATTATATAAAGAATCATTATCATGTTATATTTATTATTTACATTAATTACTCATCATTATTATACCCATCCAAATAATAATGTTTTAATAACAATTACACCACGACGTGGAGACGGTAAGCCGTACGTACGCACGTATGGTGACATGTTATTCATAGGATGGATAGAATACTGAAATATGGTTGTAAAATGTTTATAATAACATAACATTATATATAATATACTGGATTTATTATTTTAGAATGTTAATAACAAAGAAAGAATAAGTGGAAGAAGAAAGGAACTTGAAAAAGGGTGGTGAATCATTACCTCTTCTTTGGGTTCTTCCTTTTTCTTTGATCAAAAGGGCTCTTTAAGTTGGCTTTCGGACTAAAGTAAGGCCTCTAGGATTAAGTGAGGGAAGTTTAGAGAGTATTTGGGTAGAGTTTGGCCGAACCAAAAGGCTTTTAATGTGTGAAATAGTGAGAAGGGGGAGTGCCCTTTTATAAGAGGGGTGAGGGGCACCTTTGGAAAAGCTAGAAATATTATTTTATAATAAATTCATATTCGGTTTCTAATTGCTCAAAAGTAGATTATTTAAGGTTTAAGGTGGTTATGGGTCTAAAATAACTCAACCAATAGAATTTATACAGGTTTGGGTCACTATATTAACCATATCTTTAAGTATTAACGCTTAGTTAATTAGTTTCACTTTTACAATGTCTTTTTGTATTTTTATATTATATGGTTAATAAACGTAATATATACATCCAAGCAACCCCAAGTGGTCCATTAATGATACACCTATCATGATATAAGTCTTTTGGCCGAACCTTAGATTTTTAGGAATTTAATATCAATTAATTATATAATATTTGTTTTAAAAACTCTTTTATGTCAATTTTGACACTATTCAATAATTGATTTTTTTAAAACTCATAACCGAATTATTACTTATAAAAAAGTTAATTAAATCTATCCTAACATTCCATATTAACCTAGAAAATTATTGTTATTTATAAAAAGTCTCATATTAAATTTATTTGGGTATTTATAATATCAATTATTCTAATTTTTCACTATTATGGTAATTACTGCATCACCATTGTGTCATAAATAAATTACATTATTTAACATCTAAAAATTATAAGTAAAATACCATTATGTAGGAAATAGTTTTAGATTTCTAATGAATATTTATAGTTGAAAATCAAACATATATAACCCTATGTAAAAATTATTTTTCTAAAAGATATATGCTTGTGTCATTTTTGTATTCATTTTAACTTAATTAAAATAAAGTGTCCCTATCACATACAAGTGGCTCTATGGGGTCCCAACATCGACCAAAAGATGCCCATGGTCGGAAATGTATCAACCAATAAGTTTAGGACACGTTTTAGGATAATTTTTTATTATTATAATATTATTTCTTAACCCTTATTTACGGGATTTACCCTTTAACCATGGTAAATAAAATATTTACCGAAATAATTATTCAAAATCTATAAAAATAAAAGTTACCTATTTACACAATTTTAACATCCTGATTCCAAATATGGAATCCATTTTTCCAAATTCAAAACACATAAGTGGCATAAATTAATTTAAAATTAATTCTCATTGTTAAAACAAAGAGCGTGTTTTTAAGAGATAATAACTATCAAAAGATTGACACTTGTTTATGTCCGGTTTAATTGTGAAATTTTTTCCAATGACCAAAATTGTATTAAATGTTAAAACTATATTCTAAATATACTTTAAAACCACTCAAATTCATAATTTATCACTACTAAGTATTTTGATTAAAAAAGTTGTTTTTAATTAAAATTTAGTAATTTTCACTATTCATCAAAATATAAAAGTTATCCGAAAAGTACCAAAATTTTACCCTAGGATAAATTCGATATTTCGAATCCAAAAATGAAGTCCATTTTGAGAGATAAAATTTATAATATTTTAAAAATTAGGTATTACTATGCATTACGGCTAGTTTGATTGGTTGTAGTGTGTGTTAGAACTCGAAGTTGCGTACAACACACGCTACTGTATTATTCAAAGAGAAGCGTACAATGGAAGCTTGGGGTGTTACATTGTAAATTTGTTTATGTCCCCATTCTAAAGAATAAATTTATTTATTCAAATTGAATATATAAAAGTTTAAAATATTGGATTTAAAAAGGGTTCACTATTAATGTTGGTAAAAGTACATTTTTTGAAAAATACTTCTTTTATCTGAAAAAAAAGGAATTTGTTCTTACATTATGTCTAAGAAACTCATAATATGATTCTAAAATTATAAGGATTATATAAAGTTTAAAATTTAGTTAATACGATTCATAACCTCTTTTGAACAGCTTGTTTAGTAAGTCATGGTGCGCTTGAACTTGGTGTTGCGTGTAGTGCAAGTTATTGAATTATTTTGAAGAAATAACACACTATGAAATCTTGGGGTGTTACATTCTCCCATCCTTCAATAAATTACATCCTCGCAATTTGAAATTGTTCTTCGAAAATAAAAGGTTGAATGTAGAAAATATTTTTGTGGGAAAACCCACATCAAGAAATTGGGTTACTAAAATTTAGTCTCAATATGAGGAAAAGAGAAATGAAAGGATCACCACCAAATTATGATCTCGATTAGGAGAACATTGGTGGAAATTAGAGACATATAATTGGAATAAGAACATAAATATTTATAGTTAGTGATTGAGGTCAACAATCATAAACAAGTGTGAAATTGAGGTCCTTAAATTCATCAATCTATGATGATTTGAAATACCATCAGTTCAACAAAAAATAGGGTATTAGGATAAAACATTTTTGGTTTTAGGATTCCTTAAATAAAGTATAAGAATGAATTTCTTCATAGAATAAGAGAATAAGAAAAATATATTATTGACAAGTAGAGTTACATCCTTTAACTAATTTCTACCACAAACTCATCTTTCACTCTAAAAGATGATAGAATGTAAAAAAAATATTCTATTTATCATATTCGTATAGGGTTCCAAAAAAACGAATTTATAATTCATCTACCAAATATTTTAAAAAAACTACATTATTTAATCTCGGACATTACGTGGGCTAGTGGTAGGTGATACACCCTTGTCTCCCTTCGGTTGTGGGTTCAAGTCTTGCGGCCTTGGCGGACATGACGGGTTGCCTCCCAACCTCCGGGTTGTCCTTTCATGGAAATCCAAAAAAAATACAAACTAGAACTATCCAAAATGCTTTAGTCCAAAAATGAAGATCCGTTTTGCTGCGTAATAACATGTGAACACCTTCATCATGTATTCTTTTAAAACACTGCAACATCCTAAATTACCATAAAACCATATTGATTACATTCATGATCCCTTATTCCTTAAATAATAATGGATATACTCCTTCAATCCAAATTTTTTTTAAACCCCAACAATGATGGAATATAAAAATCATTAATCAGTTTAAAGGTAGTCAAGAATATCCAATATAATTTATCCAAATCAATCATGTATTATTCTAAAATTACTACCTCGGTATCAGAACTATATTATGGTTTATCATTCTCTCAACCATATATTTTCCAAAAATTTATCCTGCTATTGAGTCACTTTTCTTTGTTCCACACAATCTCAAGTCCTTAAAGAAATAGTACTGCAGTACAATCCTTATATACTCTATAATTATTATAACAAGTACATTGTTGATACAACACTCAAATGACATAATCAAAATAAGAACTCTAATCATTCCTCTTCATATGTGGTAGTATCATAACTTGATTATTATCCAATAGAATCATTTGAGGCATAGTCTGATGACTGGGACATAGGTTCGCGTAGTGTCCAAACTCCTTGCAAATGAAGCATTGTACATTTGAAACCATTTTCTTACCCTTGAAGTCACATACTTTTTTCCCTTTTCCTCTACACTTATAACAAACTCTCATTCCTTTTAGGAAAGTTCCAGGGTGTTTCTTCCCACAGTTATCACATATGGGAAAATTCTTGTTTTCCCTCTTCCCTTTATCCATCTTTCTCTATTCTATCCTTTTCTTCTCTTGCTTCCCTTCAAATCCATAGGACTCAGTAAACTCTTTAGTTATCTTATCCACACATGATACTATTTCTATATATGATGATAATACTTGGGAGACTATTTCCCTTATAAATGATGTCTTAATACCATGAAAGATACGATCCTTCTTACTCTTTGGATCATACGTATTACTGGAGTTCACATTCCTTCTACTGGGCGCTATTTATATTCTATAGCATAAACTTGTTTAGTTTATGAATTTCAATAAATATTTCCTAACGCAAATTGAACAGTTTATGGATATAATCCATAATCATAAAAAAAAATTTCTTTGAGTAAATATATAATCATGAACCCTTCATAATGGTTTGGAAATAAAATGAGAATTATCCTAAGAATATCCCCCGGGAGTGTCGTAACCAAGAGTGCAGCAGGGCCCGTTGTCGTGCACCAGTTCCCGTTCGAGTCTAGCTCAAGGTACTGTTTTCGGGTTTTACGCCTAGGTACATCTATGCCAGATCCGCCTCTACCTGCTCGTATCCAGACAGGGATGTATTTCTCGGAAAACTCACAAAATCTCTACAATACCAAAATTCTAGGAAGTTCTTCTATACTAATCCTCAAAGTCCATCTTAAATCTGTGTTCTCTAATCAGAGTTTATCTAAATCTAGCTTCCAAGGTTTGTACTAAACTTCCTCTAATACCAACTATAACACCCCGACCCCAGTGACCCAGAGTCTGTGCATTATTTTAATACATTGGCATGATTACAAAGAATCAAGTCCCAAAGGGCCGATCAGTTTAGTAGTCTTGGAAAATAGATTACATACATGAATGTTACATTACACTTCATAACATACAAAACAACATAAATAATCCTTTATGAATGCCATTATTCCCTTTTCTTAACCCTGCATATCAATCACAATATAGTTCTTGGAATCTTGGGAAAAATAAAACATAGAAAGGGGGGAGGTCAAACGCTCCATAAGGGTAATAAATACAGTGGAAACTTGCATAAATAAGCATAAAAATTTAAGGAAATGTATAACTAAAACAAATACCTTTAAAACATAAACTTCAACATAGTATGGAAAAAAATAAAATGAAATAATATCATTTACTTATTCACATGGATATTGTATTAATCTAATAATCACATGCAATATCAATAACCACTTTCATAATGATGGAATGCATAATGTCGGACTATCATAACAACATAGCCAACGCCTCGTACCAAGACTACAAATAAGATTTTGTCAAGGCCTTGTGCCAAGACACTAGTTTGTCTTATTAGACCTACCGATGCATCGAGGAGCTATAGAGGGCTCCACCCGTCACATATTAAGTCCAATTCATTCCCATATGAAAAGGTTCAAACATAACATAAACATTCGTATTAAAAATAGCATGCTAAATGAAAATAATTCATCCATAAACCACTAATGGTAAAAGAATAACACATCCATCGTCAAACACATCACAAAAACTTCAAAACAATATGGCAGTTTTGTATCATAATAAATCAACTTCAAATAATCTTAAAATCCATCAAAGGATGTTTAAATAGATGAAATAAAAACTATTTGAGAGAAATATCTCTTTTTTTGAAATCATTTAAAAGTCACACATTTATTAAGGAAGTAATTTAAAAGATATTTTTGAATCAAAGTGTCCCATACCACTTAGAAACATTTGAAAAGAAATATCATTTCAAAACATTCATGTCCATATAAATAAATCCTTAAAATTATTTTGAAAACATGGACATTAATTAAAAATATTTATAAATATAAATCTTTAAATCATTTAAAATTCTGATTTTGATAAAGAGTACATTTTAGAAATTCTTAAAATATTCATTTTGAAATCATTTAAAAGTCACATAATTTTAAAATAAAACATTTACATTGAAAATATCCTTATAATATTCTAAGGGAAGCTTAGAAAATTTTATAATGGCGGAAAATAGCCGCACCCGCCGTATAAGTTAAAAAAACATTCTTACCTTAATTCTGTCAGAAAGGATAAAAAAACACCTTGTTTTGAAAACGGCATAAATATTCCTTTAAAAACTTCTTATAAAAAGTGAAAAAGGGTATAAATGACTTCATATTCTGTAAAATAGTAGGAATTTTTTTAAATACACCTTCAAGAAACATGGATGTGGATGATAAAGAAGTCCTAGTAGATAATTACGTATAAACAACCTCGGATAATGGAGAGATTGTGAAATAAACCTTACCTTGAACTTTTCCTTGGTTGGGTGTAGGTTAACCTCCTATATAATGGTTAAATAATTTTTATTAAATTATAAAAGAATAATATATATTAATATTATATCATATATGATCTTTTAACATTGATTTGTTAATAATATCTTAGTATTATCGTTGTTTCAGGTGTTAACTTACTCGTTTTCTTTTATATGTTTTGTTATGTAAGTCATGTTTGTCATGGATAGGATGTATCTTATTCATATCCATAATGATATAATGTCCTTAAACATTATTTTTAAATCATTAAATGATAATTATACTTGAATGGATACGATGGAGAATGAATCTCATCGTTTTCGTGGAGACGGTAGTCCGTACATACGCACGAGTGACAATATCATTCTTTTGATATTAAAATAAAATTTAATTGGATGTTATATCTTATATAAAGAATCATTATCAGGTTATATGTATTATTTAAATTAATTACACATCATTATTATACCCATCCAAATAATAATGTTTTGAATAACAATTACACCACGACGTGGAGACGGTAAGCCGTACGTACGCACGTATGGTGACATGTTATTCAAAGGATGGACAGAATAATGAAATATGGTTGTAAAATGATTATAATAACATCAAAGTATATATAATATACTGGAGTTATTATTTTATAATGGTAATAACAATGAAATAAGAAGTGGAAGAAGAAAAGAACTTGAAAAAGGGTGGTGAATCATTACCTCTTCTTCAGGTTCTTCCTTTTGATTTGATAAAAAGGGCTCCTTAAGTTGGATTTATGACTAAAGGAAGGCCTCTAGGATTAATTGAGGGAAGTTGAGAGAGTATTTGGGAAGATTTTGGCCGAACCAAAAGGCTTTGAATGTGTGAATTAGTGAGAAGGGGGAATGTCCTTTTATAAGAGGTGTGAGGGGCACCTTCGGAAAAGCTAGAAATATTATTTTATAATAAATTCATATTCGGTTTAAAATGGCTCCAATGTGGATTATTTAAGGTTTAAGGTGGGTATGGGTCGAAAATCACTCAACAAATAGAATTTAGATAGGTTTGGGTCACTATATTAACCTTAAGTATTAACGCTTAGTTAATTAGTTTTACTTTTACAATGTCTCTTTTTATTTTTATATTATATGGTTAATAAACTTACTATATACATCCAAGAGACCCCCAAGTGGTCCATTAATGATACAACTATCATGATATATGTCTCTTGGAAAAACCTTATATTTTTAATAATTTTATATCAATTAATAATGTAATATTTCTTTTAAAAACTCTTTTATGTCAATTTTTACACTATTCAATAATTGATTTTTTTAAAACTCATAACAGAATGTTTACTTCTAAAATAGTTAATTAAATAAATCCTAACATTCCATATTAACCTATAAAATTATTTTTATTTATAAAAAGTCTCAAATTAAATTTATTTGGGTATTTATAATATCAATTATTCTAATGTTTCACTATTATGGTAATTACTGCATCAACATTGTGTCATAAATAAATTAACTTATTTAATGTCTAAAAATTATAAATAAAATACCATTATGTAGGAAATATTTTTATCTTTCTAATTAATATTTATAGTCTAAAATACAACATATATAACCCTATGTAAAAATTGTTTTTCTAAAAGATTTATGCTTGTGTCATTTTTGTATTCATTTTAACTTAATTAAAATAAAGTTTCCCTATCACTTACTTGTGACTCCATGGGGTCCCAAAATCAACCCAAAGATGCCCATAGTCGGACATGTATCAAACAATAAGGTTAGGACACGTTTTAGGGTAATTTTTTTTTATTATAATATTATTTCTTAACCCTTATTTACCGTAGTTACCCTTTAACCATGGTAAATAAAATATTTACCGAAGTAATTATTCAAAATGTATTAAAATAAAAGATACCTATTTACACAATTTTAACATCCTGATTCCAAATATGGAATCCATTTTTCCAAATTCAAAACAAAGAAGTGGAAGAAATTAATTTAAAATTGATTCCCATTGTTAAAACATAAAACGTGTTTTCAAGAGATAATAACTATCAAAAGATTGACACTTGTTTATCTCCGGTTTAATTGTGAAATTTTGTCCAATGACCAACATTGTATTATATGGTAAAAATATATTATAAATATACTTTAAAACCACTCAAATTCATAATTTGTCACTACTAATTATTTTGATTAAAAAAGTTGTTTTAAATTAAAATTTAGTAATTTTCACTATTCTTCAAAATATAAAAGTTATCCGAAAAGTACCAAAATTTCACCCTTGTATAAATTCGATATTTCTAATCCAAAAATGAAGTCCATTTTGAGAGATAAAATTTATAAAATTTTAAAAATTAGGTATTACTATGCATTACGGCTAGTTTGATTGGTTGTAGTGTGTGTTAGAACTCGATGTTGCGTACAACACATGCTACTGTATTATTCAAAGAGAAGCATATCGTGGAAGCTTGAGGTGTTACATTGTAAATATTTTTATGTCCCCATTCTAAAGAAAAAATTTATTTAGTCAAATTGAATATATAAAAGTTTAAAATATTGGATTTAAAAAGGGTTCACTATTAAAGTTGGTAAAAGTGCATTTTTGAAAAATACTTCCTTTATCTACGAAAAAAGGAATTTGTTCTTACATTATGTCTAAGAAACTCATAATATGGATTCTAAAATTATAAGGATTATATAAAGTTTAAAATTTTGTTAATACTATTCATAAACTCTTTTGAACGGCTTGTTTAGTAAGTCATGGTGCGCTTGAACTTGGTGTTGTGTGCAGTGCAAGTTATTGAATTATTTTGAAGAAATAACACACTATGAAATCTTGGGGTGTTACAAAATGGTCACCGTGTTTTGAGGACTTTAAGAGGTCTATGGAGACACATGTGAGTGGTCAAGATGATTATCTAAAAAGGATGATCAGTGGGCTGACAAAATCTTTCAAGGAAATTGTGGCTTTCACTATGGCACCTCTATGTGCATCTACTTCATCTTCAGATCCTCCTCCTGATGATCTTGAAGTTTTCAGATCTATTGTCAGAGAATAACTGGAGAAGTTCTCTGGTTCCAGTACCTCAAACCCTCACTCTATGACTCCGGTCATTTCCACTACCAGAGAAATTCATAACCTTGTGGGAAATTATATAAGGGTATATTCTCAATATCATAAGGCTATAAAAGATTGTGTTGGTTTCTACAACAAAAGGGAATATACTAAGCATTAGATAGGTGTTCACTTCAAGTTGTTATTGGAGAACTTAAGGATTCCACCTATCACTCAAGCCTTTAAGGATCAGGTTAGCAGGCTCAGAGAGTTGACTCCTGCCATAGAGTGATTTATGGAGAATTAGGATGATTTTATTTCAGCTATGGATATAGGAGGATATATTATTATGGATTTCAGAAATCTTATTTTTCCCATCCTCCATGTGGACTTCACTCCCATCATTATTCCTCCAGTCTTTCCTTCTACCACGGCTACTTAAGGATCTTCCAGTGTTGCAGCTTTGATGACTCCTAAACAGGCCATCCGAAGTTTTACCCCTATGATTCCTCAGAGATCTACACACTACATGTCTACTGATGCCTCTGTTGCAGCTCCTCCTACCCTACTCACTACCATACCTAGGCTTATCCCTCCATCTTCAGACCCACCCTCCTCAACATCCAAAGACAAATCTCCCTTGGACATATCTGATGTGGATTGAATGTGGGATGTCTTAGTTGATAGGGATATTTGTACCATTTTTGTATATTGTACTATTTCTACCTTAATGGAAAATCCTCTTTTGTTTCTTTTTCTCTTTCATTCTTTTTGTTAATCACAAAGGGGGAGACACATGTCAAGTTTAAAGTTAGGTTTAAGTTTTAAACCATCTAAACTGAAAGGAGGATTAGTTTTTAAGTAATATTTTCATATATATACTATCTATATTTCTTCATAATAATCATGGTTCAAATATTCTTATACAAACCTCTAATGATATTAACAAATGTGCTTAACCCTAATTCATAAAATACGAACATAATTTTTTATTATCAAAAAGGGGGATATTGTTGGACTCGCCTATTTTGATAATCCCAAATCATGTTTCATTTATATAAACCATCTTTTTTCTCTGATGGGACAATAATTTATATGAAAATCATGTTTTTATCAAATTAATAACTATGTACTTTTAATCTCACTGCTCACTTTTTTAAGCTTACAGTGCAAAATTCATCTAAGTAAAAAGGTCATCGATACAAGGTCACCAATGCAAGGTCATCGATGCAAGGTCACCAATGCAAATTTCATCGATGAAAATTTCATCGATTCAAAGGTCATTGATCAAAAGGTCACCGAGGTAAAGGCCACCGATGCAAAGGTCACCGATACGAAGGTCACTGAGTCAAAGGTCACCGATGCAAAGGTCACAGATACAAAGGTCACTGATGCAAAGGTCACAAATGCAAGGTCACCAATGCAAGTTCACCGATGAATGTTCATCGATGCAAAGGTCACTGATGAATAGGTCAATGCCGATGCAAGGTCATCGATGACAAGTTCACCGATGCAATGGTCACTGATGCAAATGCCATCGATGGAATGGTCAGCGATGAAAGTCTATCACTGAAGGCTAATGTTGAAGGCTACCGATGAAGGTTACCATTGGGAAGGTTACCGATGAATGTTGCCGATGTGCACCTACTGTTGAATCCTGCCGATTGTGAAGGCTACCATTACTAGTATACCGATACTCTTTTACTCTATACTTTTTCAAATTCTGAAGATTATTCCAACGGTCATATTTAACAAATTAAATGCCTCTAGCATTAATTAATTATGATTGTAGACATATCAAGAGACTGTATCTGGACTGTATGAGGTATGAGAAAGATCAAACGTGAATTACTTATTCCTATATTTGGACATCAAATATAAAAGTGAAGATCAAGGTAGAAAAGGTGTGGCATGAGAAGCGCGTTTGTGAATGTGAAGGAGCTTACTTACTAGATCATAGAAGAACCATTCAACACTTACAATGAGAACCCAAGAACCTCAAGATGATCATTTCGGGAGAATAATTTCAAGATTGCCTTCTATTCTTCATCAACTCTCGATCAACACAATAAGCAGAACTCTAAATTCTTGAAAGCTAGAACCTAGAGTTGTGACACTCTGTTTTGGAGATAACTTTCAAATGAAGACTTGAACAACAAATTCTTCCCGCCAGTGAGTAAAGATCTAAACTACAAACACATGGAGAGTTATAAACTCAAGCTTATAATCTTAGCTCTATTTTGTTCTTCTATTTCAAATTTCTGAGAAGTGTGTGGGTCTATTTGTTGCACACACACTATCTCCTATACTTGAACTGGAGGATATTAAACATCCTCACATCAAACATCACCTGCATCTTGTTTCCCGCGTATTACTGTGGAAGAGACCTTATGTGGTATGTACTATTTTTTTCATGAAGAACTGTGTTAGAGGTTGTGAACCCGAGACAGTTTGTGAAAACTGTTGTAAATCCTAATACAGGATGTCTATCAATTTTATAGTTAATATAAATTGTGTGGTGGTAGGTGATCACCATGTGGAGAGGATTAAGTATCGGCTTTATACTGAACCTCTTGTTTAACATTACTATGCACTATATTTTTTTATACTTTGTTTTATCTATTGTCCGCTGCTTATAATTGATAAAACATAAAACTGTTTTGCATTCACTTTGATAGTAAGTTCTGGTTAGTGTGTATATATGTTTAATTCAGTACACTTGTTTCAAAAGATGAAGAAGTGTTTTACACTGATTCAACTGAGGACTAATCACCCTTTGAGAAACTTGTTGACCAACTAGACATTGAAATCATTAATGTATTTATTAACTGGGCCGTTTCGTATTTAGGGGATCTTTATAAGAAAGTTTTAAAAAGAAATTTTATGTAGGAACACAATTCACCCCCTCCCTCTTGAGATTCCACTCCGACCAACATTTGGTATCAAAGGTGTTGAATATTTTTTATTATTATATGAAATATTATGCAAGTTGTCAAATTTTTTAACTGTGATTTTAGTTGTATCTTAAAGATCATAAAATTTCTTTCATATCTAAATTTTCAGTTCTTTACGATTTTAATTGACTATGGATAACAGATTTGAGGGTGATGCTACCAACATACCACCTTTATTTAATGGTAATAACTATGCTCAGTGGAAATTAGAAATGAAAATATATCTAAAAACCATGGGTCCTAAAATCTAGGAAACAATTGAAGAACAACATGTATTGTCTGCTACTTCTAGGGACACATGCTCTCAGTTGACCAAAGTTTTATATAACAAAAATCGCAAAGTAATGAATGCATTGTATTGTTCTCTAGGTGATGAAGAATTTTATAAAATATCTACGTGTAAAACTGCATATGAGTTTTGGGATACGTTAGTTCTTACTCATGAGGGAACAACCAATGATAAAGAAATGAGATTAAATTACTATACTATTAAATATGATAATTTTAAAATGAAGACTGATGATCTTATATCTGAAATGTATCTCAGGTTCAATTAAATAGTGAATACCATGAGTCTAATTAAGAAACCAGTGGACAACAAGGATCAAATTATGAGATTACTTTGATGACTACATGATAGATGGATAAGAACTTCTCTTTCTATCCGAGAATCTTGTGACATTGGAAAGCTACCAGTAAAGGAACTAATTGGAAATCTTATTATGTATGAATAAGAGCTTAAGGTAAATCAAGAAGCAGATGAAGAACCAAGAAACAAATCTATAGCATTCCATACTTCTACCTAGAAGAGCAAATATAAAGAAATGTTCAAGCTCCTATAGGCACTTCCACCCATGAAGACTCAGAGTCTGACAGTGATGATGTGATGGATCAACTTTCTATAAAATTCAAGAAGATATACCAAACAAAGAAGATCTTTAGAAATTCAAACTATAAAGGAAGGTATGATAATATAGTACATTGTAAAAAGGATAGACAATGGAATGACAACACAAATGAGATTGTGTTCTATGAGTGTAAACGAAAATTCCATGTGAAGGATGATTTCCCCAAGATGAAATTTAAGAAGAAATATGAAGACAAAGAAAAGGGTTATAAAAAGTCTATGAAAGCTACTTGGAGTGATTCAGATGACAGCTCATGTGGATCTGACACTTTTGATAGTGACAAGAACAAACATGCAAACCTGTGTTTTATGACAGAAAGATCTGAGATAACACCCAATTCCCCTATAAACAATGCTTATTATTCTGTGAATTAAAGTGAATCAAACAATGACAAAACTATGACTGAGGATGAACTATTTGAATACCATGTAATTCATGAGGATAACTTTAATGAACTCAAGGATAAATATAAATTATTGAAAAGACAACATTCTTTAAATGCTAATTTTAAGTCAATTTTGGATATTGAGAATGAAAAATGTTCTCAACTATTAAAAGAAAATATTGAACTTAAATTATTGAATGAGCAATTAAAAAGAGATCTTGAGAAGTTTACTGTTGGTAAAGATACCTTGACTTAGTTGGTTGCGAAACAAATTGCTCCAAAATATACAACTAGTATCAGATATCAACCAGGACAGAGAAGTATTATTAAAAATAAATTTGTTCCAAAATCTAGATAGTTCACATCTAGTTCAAGTTCTAGGCCATCTTTTGAAAAAAAAATCTCTAAAGAACCAAACAAAGTGTTCATGTATCAAAACATATCTATTGATTATAGGAAAATTGTGAGGCAAGTATGGGTTCCTAAAGCTTTACTTTATAACGACTCTGGACCCAAGAAAATATAGGTACCAAAGTTACCCTAAACATAATATGTTTTTTAGGAAAATTGTCTGAAGAGACCCTATAAAACTCAATGGTACTTGGACTGTGGGTGTTCAAGACATATGATAGGAGACTATTCATGCTTTAAGATCCTAATTAAAGTTAATGGTGGACATGTCACATTCTGTGATAATTCTAAAGGGAAGATCGTCGGCATTGGACAAATTGGTAACCCTAATACTGTATTAATTTCAAAAGTACTTTTTGTTGATGGGTTAAAATACAATTTACTGAGTATCTCTCAGTTTTATGATGATACATTCAATGTTAAATCTGAAAATGATGCATGAAATGTTTTTAATTATTAAAATGATTTAATATTTACCACTCTTAGAAATTAAAATGTATATGTTGTTGATTTAAACTCCTTAGTCCAGAAAAAATTTTCTTGCTTAATTTCTTTTCATATGGAATCCTGGTTATGGAACAGAAGATTATGACACTGCAATGTGAACTCAATTAGGAAACTAACTAGGAAAGGTTTAGTTAGAGACTTACCTAAATTGGATTTCCCTCTTAACGAAGTGTGTAATACTTATCAAAAGTGAAAACAACACAAATTTTATTTCAAACCAAAGAAAGAAGTTTCTACTTCTCAACCACTTGAGTTGGTTCACATAGTCTTGTTTGGACCATCTAGAGTTTCATGTTTAAATGGGAAGCACTATGTTTATGTTCTCATTTATGATTTGTCTAGATATACTTGGGTATACTTTCTAGCTCACAAAACATAATCATGTTCTTACTTCATTAAATATTACAAGTCTATAGAAAATCTTAGTGGACTTTGAATTAAGGCCTTGAGAAGTGATCATGTCCATGAGTTTGAAAATAATGAATTTGAATCTTTTTTCTCACAAAATGGCTATACTCACAATTTCACTACTCCTAGAACACCTCAATAAAAGGATTTTTAGAATGAATAAAAATAAAACTTCAAGGGATTGCTCGAACTATGATTCATGTGTATGATCTACCTATCTATTTTTGGGATGGTTCTGTTAGTACAACTTGTTACATTATTAATAGTTTATTAATTATTCCTATTCTTAAGAAGACCCCTTATGAGATTTGGAATAGTAGGAAGCCTAAGGTTAATTACTTTAGAGTTTTTGGTTCAAAGTATTCATCCTTAACACTAATGATAGTCTTGAAAAGTTTGTTTCCAAAAGTGATGAAGGAATTTTCCTAGGTTACACAATCTCTAGTAAAGCTTATAGAGTATTCAATAAGAGAATTAATGTGTGAATGAATCAGTTCATGTAAAATTTGATGAGACTGATCCACATGAACCCAAAATCTAGGTTGAACATCTTGAGAAAGATATGTCAATTCTATACCTTAATGATAAAGATAGTGAACCCTTAGTGAAAACAACCAGTTCTGGAAATCTCCTAGAATCTGTTCATAGTGAATCTGAACCTATAGAAAATCATGAGGAGTCTAGTTCAACACTTTCTAGAGGTGTTAGAACTCTCAACAATCATCCTTTAGATGTAGTATTAGGTGATAAAAATAGAGGAACACATACTAGAGATTCTCTGAGAAACTAGGTTGAACATCAAGTCTTTCTTTCACAGATTGAACCTAAAAATTTCAATGATGTTGTAATCAATGATGAATTTTGGTTGATATCTATGTAAGAAAAATTCAATGAGTTTGAAAGAAAAAATGTTTTTGAATTAGTATAACGATCTAAATACACTTTGACCATAGGCACTAAATGAGTTTTTAGAAATAAAGTTGATAAATATGGGAATATAGTTAGAAATAAGGTGAGACTATTTGCACAAGAATATAGCCAAAAAGAAGGAATATACAATAAATAATCCTTTGCCCCTTTAGCTAGACAATAAGCCATTAGGATACTACTTGCCTATGCAGCTCATCTGAATTTCAAACATTAACAAATGGATATCAAAAGTTCATTTTTAAATGGGTACAGAGTTGAGGATGTATTTGTTCAACAACCCCCTTGTTTTACAAATCCCCATTTTTAAAATCATGTTTTTAAACTATCTAAAGCTTTATATGGTCTGAAAAAAGCTCCAAGATATTGGTATGATAGACTTAGTTCTTTTCTTATTTCAAAAGGTTTTACTAAAGGAATAGAATGTCCTGATATTTTTATTAAAAGGATTTCCGAATATGTTTTAATAGTACGGATTTATGTAGTTGAAATTATTTTTGGATCCTCTAAAAATTCTTAAGGTAATTATTTTTTAAAAATGATGTAAGATGAATTTGAAATGAGTTTAATGGGGGAACTTAAATTTTTACATGGATTTCAAATTTTTCAAAATAAAAATGGTATTGTTATACATCCGAGTAAATATACCAAGGATCTTTTGAAACCTTTTGGTTTTGACTGTAATAAATGTAGTGATACACATATGAGTACCACCTATAAGTTGGATGTTGATGAAAATAGTAAACCAGTAGATCAATCCAATTATAGAGGTATGATTGGGAGTCATCTCTATCTTACTTCTAGCTAACCTGATATTATGTTAATTGTATGCATGTGTTCTCATTTTCAATCCAATCACAAAGAGTCTCATTTAAATGCTATTAAAAGTATTTTTAAATATCTCTATTATACTTCAAACTTAGGACTATTTTATCCAAGAGGAAAATCATTTCATTTAGTAAGTTATACAGATGCTGATTTTTTGGTTGCAAGTTAGATAGAAAGAGAAACTCTAGAACATGTCACTTTTTAGTCAAGTCACGAATATCAGGGTGTAGTAAGAAATAGAATTTTCTTGCATTATCTACTGCCGAAGCTGAATATATAGCTGCTGGTAGTTGTTGCGCTCAAATTATGTGGATGAAACACACTTTACTAGACTATGGATGTCAATTCGAACATGTCTCTATAAAGTGTGATAATACAAGCGCTATTAAAATCTCTAAAAATCCAGTATCTCATGCTAGGACCAAGAACATTGATGTGAGACATAACATCTTGAGAGATCATTATCAAAGAGGTGATATCACTCTTGAATTCATTGGTACTGAACACCAATTGGATGATATATTCCCAAAGAATTAGAATTCTGTGAGGTTAAATTACATAAAACATGTGTTAGGTATGATAAACATTTAACGTTAGGAACCTCATTTTTAAGAACCTCAATGTCAGGAACCCCACCGTTAGGAACCTCACTGTTAGGAACCTCGCCATTAGGAACCTCTCGACTAGGAACCTCACTGTTAGGAACCACACCATTATGAAACTCACTGTTAGGAACCTCACCATTAGAAACCTCACAGATAGGAACCTCACCGTTAGACCTCACCGATAGACCTCACAAATAGGCCTCACCGATAGAACTCACCATTGTCACCTTATCGATATATTAAACTTTTCCAGGACTTAGTGTTTTCTCTACCAGAATCTGAAACTTTTTCTGTATTACTTATTTCTTTTATCTGATTTATATCTTGATCCCTAAGCGATAAGATTAATGTACATACCATATTTCAATACACCTCAAACTCACTCTCGAATCTCTTTCTCCCTAACCTCAGAACCTAACCCTCTTCTGAAACCCTCAAACCGCTCTAGATCATATGAGAAGAGTGAAGAGATCGTTGGTTAGTGATGAAGGGGATACATTAAATCCAAAGAGACCTCGAGCTGAGTCGTGTATTTGAAGCTAGTCTATGGAAAATATGATCAACCCTTAACTTTCGAAGAGGGAAATTGTAGATGAAAAAGAGCTAAGTTCAGAATGGTTGATGGTGAGTACTTCTTTAGTGCTGAAGGCCCTTGAATTTCAAGGCTGGGTCGGGTTCTTTGAAAACAACAATGGACCCTATTACCCGTAGTTAGTGAAGGAGTTTTATAAGTTTTTGAAATTCGAACAGACTGAGGATGAGAACAGAATTTCGTCAAGGGTAAATGGAATGATTGTGAGCTTTTCCTTTGTTTAATTGGCTGATTGTCTGAGAGTACCACATGAAGGGATTTATGATTACTACTCAAGAGTGGTGCATCCCACTACTGAGTTCTTGTATTATAAAGAATCCTTATCCGAACTGATAGGGAGTGGGTTCCCAAGGAGATTCATTGCTTCTGATATTTAAAGAGAAGACAAGTTACTGTATAAGTGTTTCGAACATGTCTTGAGTCTCAGAAGAGGGATCTTTTCTACCTTGAAATATCATGATATATTTCTTTTGTATTTGTTAAAGAATGAACAGAAGACAAACTTGTATAGGCTGGTGATCATTCGATTAGAATATATGGAAAATCCCTCTTCTAAATCCAATTCCTTATTTCATGCTAGATAGATATCCTTGATGTTGATGGGGAAAGGAGTTTATAGAGATAAAAAAGGAAATAGTTGTACTAAGGGACAATTTCTTGAATTACAAAGGTAATTTTAATGTTGATGAAAATAAATTGGAACACATGGGAAAAAATGGGTACATGATCAGGCTAAGAAATATAAGGAATTCAACCATATCACTCGTCCTATTAAAACTAAGGATTAGAGAGATCCAGTTCTAAAGCCTGGTGAAGTAAAGCCTACATATTCAGATGAAGATGGAGAAGCTATTGTTGTGCCAGAAAGAGAGGATTCTCCAATAGATGACAGGAATGATCCTGACCTCCCATCCAATCCTTGTACTAGAACGGCATCCTTTGGTGATCCTAGACAACCAAAGAGATTTCCTAGAAGGGATAATGTTGTAAGGGATAGTGATGATGAGGAGACTAGTGAAGAGGAATGGGATAAAATTGTCTTAAGAGACATTAATGAAACCTTAGATGAGGATGAGGACACTAAATCTAGTCATGCCAACTTTGAGACTGCTGATGGTGAAATTGAAGAAGAATATATTAGTCTCAGTCCTCTGATAGGGAATATAGAAATGGTTGAAAGTTTAGATGAAGAGGTTTCTGATTCAGTTGAAGCTGGAGTTGTTTTGGAGGTTTTTGACGATTCTATAGAGGAAGTGGCAGTGGACCCTTCAATTGATGCAGTTGCTCAAGGAGGTATGGTAGAGATGAATGTGTTTGATCAGGAGAATGCTCCAAGTGAGGGGAAGGAACCTGTTGCCACAATTTCAGTTGTTGTTTTTTATGCGATAGATGACTGGTCAGAAGACCCTGGATTTATGGTTCTTGGTTTAGATTATGGAACTTATGATGATGACCGACCTAGCAAAATTCCTTCAATCCCTTCAATTATATAGACTACTATTTTCCATCCAGTGGTTCTTTTTCCTTGAGACTATGTGAAGAAGGATGATTTGGAATCCATAAAATCTGATCTGAAGAGACACTTTGATGAAAGATTTGTTGGGTTATAGAGGTCTATGACTCACAACCAAGAAGCTTTAACTTCTCCAATGGAAAGGATAGTTTCTGCCTCTCACTCCATCCAACTACAGGAAGTAAAGGACTATCAGAATGAGAATAGAACTTTAGAAGATTCTAGGGAATCTATGAAGCATCTTGTTTCTAGATTAGACTCATATATGGATTCATGGTCTTAGGTGGAAAAATATCTTATATTTTTTAAAAGTGTGGTTCAGAAAATGGTCACCATGTTTGAGGATATTATGAAGTCTATGGAGACACATGTGAGTGGCAAAGATGATGATGTAAAAGTGATAGTACCACGATTCACTATTTTATTCCACCCTTACACCGTTGTTTTAAACTACTTCTGTAATGAATATTCCAAATTTAATAATAAATTTCACTCAATGTTTGAATCATTTAATTAATTTTAATCAACATTATAATTGGAAATGTTACTTGTTTTATTATTTCAATGTAGGTGGAGATGATTTGGAGGGTCCTTGATGAAGTGGAAGAAAAATGGGCCAAAATTGCATGGATCCATGGACATATGTCCATTTTTTTAAATATTACGCAAAATAAGTGCATTTAAATTGGCTGAAAGTTTGTGATCTGGTCCAAAATTTGATGGGATACATTTCATATGAGGGAACCAAAGCCCCATTCGACATCTACGATACCCATACTAACTGATCTGTCCAAGGAATCAAAGTTGGACCAAGTCAAATTCGGTGTTCTGTATTTTATCAATATCGTGAGCTGTAGTTGTCCAAATGGTGACAAACCGTCGGTGGAGACATTCAAGAGGTGGGGCTACAACTTTTATATTTTCTCCAAAGCGAGATAAGGCAGTATGAAGGCCGAAACGCATGGTACATGTGGATTGATAAAATCTGTGTGCCTAAAACCACCTTCTAATTTTCCTATAAAATGACACCTTGGGCTCCCCATTTGCAAGTTCGGCCAGGAGGAAAGGTTCTGCCATTTTGGAGTCCCCAAGGAGTCTTCTCAACATCCCTATCAGTTATGGAAGCTATGGTAAGTTCTACTACAACATCTTCTTCTTCTTCCTCTCCCATGGGTTTCTAAACCCCTTGTGATCACCCAGGGAGGAATGTGATGTAATCCCGAGCTTCAAAGTTGTATTATTTTGAATGATATTTTTAATTCTAGGTTGTATGTTGTTTTTACTCATCCTCTATTTTTATTTAATTGAGTTATATACTGGTATGTTATACTCAACTCAAATGATCATGTTTGGGGGTACCCTTTCATGTGATGTTTCACACACCGTTCATCCCCTTTTCTTCCCTCATTCAATTGCGGTGTTTGTGTGGTTCATATTGGTCAATTGAACTCACATAAGAACTATAAATATCATGAAAATTTATTTCATGGTATCCCAAATAAGTAACATACAAACCTGAATAGCACATCGAGTTCTTCGTGTGTTTCCTTGGTGAGTTTCTGTTATGATGTCGAACACAAATCACTCAATCATCAGTGGTGTCCGGTGAAACATTGTGTGTTTTTGACTAAACCCTAGGAGGTATCCTAGAATAAACTCAGTAACAATAAATTAATATGTGTTACACACCAGGTATTAAAATATCATAACCCTATCCCTTGAAGTGATGAAGGATTAGCATCACGAGACTTCCCCGAGTTGATCACGTTTAATCAATCTTGTTCATTTCTACTTTGTTTTATCACTTTCATTTCCTATTTTCATAATTAATAATAAAACCCCCAAGTTTAACAAAACCTAATTCACCTTCTACTTTCATAATCAAAACCCTATTTTTTAATCAATTATCTATGGCTCCATCGAGAGATGACCTAGGTTTGCTACTATACTACAGAAATTCTAGTCAAAATTAAACAACTAATTTGACGCGCTCAACAACACGATCAAATTTAGGCACTGTTACCGAGGATCCAAGATCATTTTTTTTCTTTATTTCCTTTTATTTATTTATTTTACTTTTTAATTAGTACTCTTTTAAATACCCCACCCCCATTTGATTGTTTTTGTTTTGGATTTTGTCTTTATTTTTGTTTGTTTTGGTGTGTTCTTTCTCTTTCTCTCTTTCTCTCTCTCTCTCTTATTCTTATTATTATTCTCCATCCCCATCTCTATAATTCTACATTATAACATTATATTCTCTTTTCACCCTTCTTAAGTGATTTAATCCATATTCAAAAAAAACTTCACAAATTATTTGCATGACCCGATCTGGTAAAGAAACACTACTTGAATTTGACCCTGAAATTGAATAGTCACTTCACACAAAAATAAAGTCATCAAGAGAAGGTCAATAAATTAACATTGAGGAACCCCTTTTGGAACCTCATGTGGTTCTAAACCATTCCAAAATTGAACCTAATCAAACCCAAAGAAACATGGCTATAAATAATCGAACTTTAAAAGAACTGACCACCCCTAATGTGCAGTACCAACCTGCGGACATCCAATATCCTGAGGAATCAGCCAACTTTGAGCTGAGATTAGGTATCATCCACCTTCTTCCTAAATTCCATGGTCTTCATGGTGAGGACCCTCACAAACATCTTAAATAGTTTCATATAGTCTTCTCAACCACGAAACCCCAAAATGTGTCTAAGGACCTAATTAAGTTTAGGGCCTTCCCTTTCTCCCTTGATGGTGTAGCCAAAGATTGGTTATACAATTTGCCTACCACAATTGGGGGATGGAATGACCTCAAAAGACTTTTTCTAGAGATGTTCTTTCTTGCCTCCTGGACTACTTCAATTAGGAAAGAAATATGTGGAATTAGGCAATCACATGGAGAGACCCTTCATGAATATTGGGAGAGATTCAAAAGACTTTGCTCAAGCTGCCCCCACCACCAGATTAGTGAAAAAATATTAATCCAATACTTCTATGAGGGACTTATTCCAATGGATCGTGTAATGATTGATGTTGTAGCTGGTGGTGCCCTAGTTGATAAAACTCCTTCCACCGCTCCTGACTTAATAGCCAACATGGCTCAAAATGAACAACAATTTGGTACACGAGCAATTGCACCAAGCGAAGGAGTTCATGAGGTAAGTCATTCAGCCCTAGAACAAAAGGTAGATACTAAACATGATGAGATTCATACCCTTATAAGTCAATTATCTCAATCACAAGGTAACTCACACTCTAATTCTATTCCATTACATTGTGGTATTTGTTATGATAACACTCATTTTTCTAACCAGTGCCCACAACTTCAAGATTCATCTGAGTCTTGTGCAGCTATGTTCCTAGGGCGTCCATTCCAACAAACACCTCTCTTCAAGAAAGAATAATTTAGGCAAAATCCAAACCCTGGGTGGCAAGAACAACCCCAATACCGACAAGGAGGTAACTCAAGCTACCCCAAGAAGATTTGGTATCAACAAGGCCAAGGTATGAAACCTTCTTATCATTCAACTTCTAAAAACAATCATCCTCTTCCGCCCAAATCTGAACCAAGCCTCGAGGATATGGTGATGAAAATGGAAACCCAGAACCTCCAGTTCCAACAGACCACACAATCAGCAATTCAAGATTTGCAAACTCAAGTGGGAAAATTGGAAAACACCATCGGGGAGCTTAAGATGCAAGGGTCTGGAAAACTACCATCTCAACCCATTTCCAATCTTAAGGACAAAGTTAATGTATGTGCAATTACACTTAGTAGTGGTAAAGAAGATTCTCCTTCTACTAATTCTACTCAAAAGGTATGTCCCCCTCTTGAAAACACTCTTTCTCCACCCATGAAAGATTCCAATGAAGAAAAACAAAATAAAAATGACAATAAACTTATCATTAAGGATTCCCATGAACAATCAATTCCTCTTCCATTCCCTCATAGACTCTCTAAATCTATGAAAAACATTTATAATGAGATTGAAAATGAAATAATGGATACATTTAAAAAATTTCAAGTTAATATCCCATTATTGGATGCAGTCATGCAAATTCCTAGTTATTCCAAATTTCTTAAAGAAATTTGCACCCATAGATGAAGGCTGAAAGGGAATGAGAGAGTCAACTTGGGTAGGAATGTCTAGGCCTTGAATCAACCAGCAATGCCAACCAAATGCAAGGATCCGGGGAAATTCACGATACTGTGTACCATAGGGGAGACCTTCTTTTCTGATGCTATGCTAGATTTAGGTGCTTCCATTAATGTAATGTCTCACTCTGTGTATACTTCTCTACAGGTTGGAGAGCTTCAACCAACAGGCATTGTCGTGAATCATGCCAACCTGAGTACAACACATCCAAAAGGAGTGATTTAGGATGTCCTTGTTAGAGTTAATAATCTCATCTTCCCCGTTGATTTCTACATTCTTGAGATGGAAGATACCTGAACCCAAGGAATCGAAACTGCTCAAACTTTTGATAGAGTGTAAAAATGTAATGGGATGTACATTGGCTGATATTTTTGGGATTATCCCATCTATTTGTATGAACTATATACTTTTGGATGATGAGGATAAACCCGTAAGAAAATCTCAACACTGGTTTAATCCCACTCGCCTTGAAGTGGTAAAATTGGAAGTCAGTAAATTACTTGCTACAGGGATCATTTATCCTATATTTGATAGTAAATGGGTTAGCCTAGTGCAAATTGTGCCTAAAAAATAGGAATAACAGTTGTGTCAAATGAATGGAATGAATTGGTTCCAACACGTGTGCAAAACAGTTGGCGAGTCTGTATTGACTACTGTCGACTGAATCAAGCCACGCGGAATGACCACTTTCCATTACCTTTCATTTACCAAATGCTAGAACGATTGGCTGGTAAATCCCATTATTGTTTCCTTGATGGCTATTCAGGTTATTTCCAAATCCACATAGCCCCTGAGGACCAAGAAAAGACAACATTTACCTATCCATTTGGCACATTTTCTTACAGAAGGATGCCATTCGGTCTATGTAATGCTCCTGGTACTTTTCAGCGATGTATGTTGAGTATTTTTTTTGAGTACCTTGGGATTTTTATGGATGTATTTATGGATGATTTCACAATATATGGATCTTTTTTTATTATTGTTTGAAAAACCTAGGTTCTGTCCTTCGCCACTGCATTGAAAAAGATCTTGTTTTAAATTATGAGAAATGCCATTTTCTGGTTGAGCGGGGAATAGTTCTTGGGCATGTCATTTCAAATATGGGAATTCAAGTTGATAAATCTAAAATTGAAATAATTTCAACCCTTCCATATCCAAAATTTGTTCATGAGGTGCGATCTTTCTTGGGTCATGTTGGTTTTTGCCGTCGATTCATTAAAGAGTTTAGTAAGATTGCACTTCCATTGTCTCAGTTAATGAAAAAGGATTCTGAGTTTGTGTTTGATAAAAATTGCGAGGATTCATTCAATTCACTAAAAAAGAGTCTCAAATCACCTCCCATAACCCAACCACCAAGGTGGGATCTCCCCCTCAAGCTTATGTGTGATGCCTCTAACTTTACAATTGGGGAAGTTTTATCACAAAGGGTCGAAAAGTCTCCTCATGTCATTGTGTATGCCTCATGTACCCTTGACCCTGCCCAGGTAAACTACACAACCACAGAGAAAGAACTCATTTCTATTGTTTTTTTCTTGGAAAAATTCTGTTCATATCTTCTTGGGTAAAAAGTGATTGTGTTTTCTGATCATGCTGCCCTTCGTTTCCCCTTAAAGAAACCTGAAGCCAAACCCCACCTCATTCGGTGGATGCTCCTCCTCCAGGAGTTCGACCTTAAGATTATAGATAAGAGAGGAGTGTAAAATGTGGTATCTGACCACATTAGTAGTATTTCCCCACCACTGGACCATCATGTTGACTCACCTCTCCCCATTGGAGAATTCTTCCCTCATGAGAACCTTTGTGATGTTGTGGACCATACCCCCTGGTATGTGGAAATTGTGAATTTTCTATCAACATCTAGGGTCCCCACTGATTTCAGCATTTCACAATCCCAGAGACTTAAGCATGATTCTCATTGGTACATTTGGGATTACCCATACTTGTGGAGAATTTTTAGTGACCAAGTTGTTCGTCGGTGTGTCCCTGACCATGAGTTCACCTCTGTTTTGACATTCTACCACACCTTGGCATGTGGGGGCCACTTTGGCTCTCAACGTACAGCTCTAAAGGTCCTTGAATCAGGACTTTATTGGCCAACATTGTATTGGGATGCCCATAGATTTTTTAAGTCATGTAGTCATTGTCAATTCATAGGGAATATCTCTAAGAGGAATGAAATGCCCCAACAACCCGTGTTATTTTGTGAGATCTTCGATGCATGGGGAATGGACTTCATGGGGCCTTTTCAAAATTAATTTGTCTTTGTATAAATATTATTGGTTTTTGACTATGTATCCAAATGGGTGGAAGTAAAGGCCACCAGGACCAATGGCTCGAGTGGTTTTTGATTTAGTGTGGTCCCAAATTTTCAGTAGGTTTGGTTTACTAAGATTCATCATTAGTGATCAGGGTTCACATTTTTGCAATCGCAACATGAAAAAATTTCTTCATAAGTATGGGGTTGATCATAAAGTCTGCACTGCATATCACCCCCAAACTAATGGACAAGAAAAAATATCAAATTGAGAAGTTAAATGAATCTTGGAAAAAACAGTACAACCCAATAGGAAAGATTGGAGTTTGCGCTTGGATGATGCACTTTGGGCGTACTTTATAGCTTTTAAAACCCCAATCGGAATGTCACCATATAGAATTGTGTTTGAAAAGGATTTTCACCTCCTAGTGGCGGTAGAAAACCATTCATATTGGGCTGTTAAACAATGTAATATGAACATTTCAGATGCAGGTGAGCAAAGAAAGCAGCAGATTCAAGAGTTGGAAGAAATTCAACATGATGCATATAAAAACTCCTGAATCTATAAAGAGAAGACAAAGGATATTCATGATATCATGATTCACTAGCGGAAGTTCCATATTGGTGAGAAGGTCCTCATGTACAATTCCAGTCTTAAGCTCCACCCAGGTAAGCTTCGTTCCCGATGGCTCGGTCCTTATACTATTACTAATGTTTACCCTTTTTCTGCAATATAGGTTTTTCATGAGCAGAGTGGATGAAGTCTTACCTTCAATGGGAAGAGACTTAAACACTTCTATGAGGATTTTACAAAGAATCCGGTGGAAGAAATCCACCTTCTCGACACATCAAAACAATAAAACACGCCAGGTTTTATCCTTATTTCTCACATTCTCAATTATTTCAGTCAGGACACTGCATATTCTTGGTTTGGGGGGGGGGTGGATACATTATTGGGTTAGATAGGAATTTTCATCGTTTTCTCCTTTCTTCTCTTTTTATCCTTTTTTATGGTATTTTCATTTTTCCCCATCAAAAATTTCGAAGTACGACGATTTGGTGACCATAAAGGGGGGAAAGTAAAAATACCATAACAAAGGCTAAAAAGAATTTTTGTATTAATTTTACATCAGGGGGTGATTTTTAGTGAAATGGTTTATGTCGTTGATATAAATGGTCGTATTTATGTGAACCCTTTGAGATGATTGATGCCCATTGTGTGAGTAGTTTTTGGGAAAACTGGGTCACTAATATCTCCAAAACATTTCTCACCAAACCACAAAGTGTGATTATATCTTAATTAATATAAGGTAAATATATGTTGGGTAAATATTTTTCAGCTTTAAATGATATTTCCATACGTTCGTTCCTTATCCGATCTGTTTCATTACTGTACCATATTGACATATGCGTGTGTACCTAATGTCTGACTGTTGTACACCCTAAAAAAATTGTTGTTTCTTGGGCAGGTCAAAAACCACTCTTCCTTAACCTTTTATCTTGTTATAACTACTACAATTATTTTCGTGAGGAGATCAAACAAGGGTTGAGAGATGAGTGTGAGATTTTTTCCAAATGCGACTTCAGAAAAATAAATAAATGATGGGAGTGATGAAATGTGAAACATATGGAGATATCTAGGTCTGGAGCTTATGGTTTGACTTTTGGGAATTCTTAAGTGAGTGGGTCTTGAAATATGATTGCAAAGGAATTATGGTAGGTTCGGTGGACAATATCATTTAAGCTGAAAAAAGTTAAAATAACATATATTTATTGGATAACAAGTTGAAAGAATAGCATGGAATGGTTTTCACACACACACATGGAGAGTTAGTTCCATGGTTTACTTATGAATTCCTTGCTCAATTGGGTATCATCAATATTTTTTAATTTCACTATGATATGATTTATGAGACATCTTTTTCTATTTTCAATAAGAAAAACTCCTTGGTGTGGTCCATGCATTGATAACTTTACATTAAATAAAATTTCCCCAAATGTTAGAAATATATATATATATATATATATATATGCAATATTGGGATATGTGACTTTTCCCAGGATTGCAAATGTTTAGGTGAGGGGGTGTGATCGTACCACGATTCACAGTTTTATTACACCCTTACACCGCTGTTTTAAACTAGTTTTGTAATGAATATTCCAAATTTAATAATAAATTTCACTAAATGGTTGAATCGTTTAATTAATTCTAATAAAATTATATTTTTCAATTTTACTTGTTTTTATTATTTCAATGTAGGTGGAGATGATTTGGATGGTCCTTGATGAAGTGGAAGAAAAATGGGACAAAAATGCATGGATCCATGGAAATCTATCCATTGTTTTGAATAGTACGTGAAATCCGTGCATCCAAATGGGATCACATTTTGTGGCCCGGTCCAAAATTTTATGGGATACATTTCATATGAATGAACGGAAGCCCTATTCGGCCTCAATGATGCCAATCCTAACTGATCTGTCCAAGGAATCAAAGTTGGACCAAGTCAAATTCTGTGTTATGTATTTTAACAATATCTTGAGCTGTAGTTGTCCAAATGGTGCCAAACCGTCGGTGGATATAGTAAATAGGTGGGGTACAACTTTTATATTTTCTCCAAAGCGAGATAAGGCTGTCTGAAGGCCGAAAAGCATGGTACAAGTAGATTGATGAAATCTATGTGCCTAAAACCACCTTCCAATTTTCCTATAAACTGACACCTTGGGATCCCCATTTGCAAGTTTGGCCAGGAGGCAAGGTGTTGCCATTTTGGAGTCTCCAAGGAGTCTTCTCAACATCCCTAGCAGTTCTTGAAGCTATGGATAGTGCTACTTCAACATCTTCTTCTTCATCCTCTCCCATGGGTTTTTAAACCCCTTGTGATCACCCGGGGAGGAATGCGATGTAATCCCGAGATTCAAAGTTGTATTATTTTGAATGATATTTTTAATTCCAGGTTTTATGTTGTTTTTACTCATCCTCTATTTTTATTTAATTGAGTTATATACTGTTATGCTATACTCAACTCAAATGATCAAGTTTGGCGGTACCCTTTCATGTGATGTTTCACACATCGTTCATCCCCTTTTCTTACCTCATTCAATTGCGGTGTTTTTCTGGTTCATATTGGTCAATTGAACTCACATAAGCACTTTCATTATCATGCACATTTATGTTATTATATCACAAAGAAGTAACATACAAACCTGGATAGCACATCGAGTTCTTCGTGTGTTGCCTTGGTGAGTTTCAGTTATGATGTCGAACACAAATCACTTAATCATCGGCGGTGTCTGGTGAAACATTGTGTGTTTTCGATTGAACCCTAGGAGGTATTCTAGAATAAAATCAATAACAATATGTTAATATGTGTTATAAACCAGGTATTAAAATATCATAACCCCATTCCTTGAAGTGATGAAGGATGAGAATCATGAGACTTCCTCGGGTTGATCATGTTTAATCAATCTTGTTCATTTCTACTTTGTTTTATCGCTTTCATTTCCTATTTTCATCATTAATCATAAAAACCCAAAGTTTTAAAAAACCTAATTCACCTTCTACTTTCATAATCAAAACCCTATTTTTAAAGTAATGATCTAAGGCTCCGTCGAGAGACGACCTAGGGTTGCTGCTATACTACAGAAATTCTAGTCAAAATTAAACAACTAATTTGACACGCTCGACAAAGCGATCAAAAAGGCTGATTAGTGGGATGAAAAAAAATCGTGGAAATAGTGGATTTCACTATGGAACCTCTTTGTGCATGTGCTTAATATTTAGCTTCTCCTCCTATTGATCTAGAATATTTCAAATTTTTTGTCAGAGAAGAAGTGGAGAAGTTCTCTTATTCCAGTACCTCAGACCCAACATGGGTCATTTCCACTACCATATAAATTCCTAACCTTGTAGGAAATTATCTAAGGGAAGTTTCTCATGATCAGAAGGCCATCAAAGAGAAAGTTTATTTCTACTACTAAAGGGTATATACTAAGCATAGTATGGATGGTCACTTCAAGTTATTGTTGGATAACTTAAGGATTCCACCTTTCACTCGAGTCTTTACAGATCAGGTTAGCAGGCTCAAAAAGTTGACTCCTCCTTAGATAAATTTATGGATAATAAGGTTGATTTAATTTTAGCTAGGGAAAGTGGAGGAAGTATTATTATTATGGATTTCAGAAATCTTCTTTTTCCCTTCTTCCATGTGGACTACACTCCCGTCATTGTTCCTCCAGCCTTGCCTTCTACCTCGGCTGCTTCAGGATCAGCCAGTGTTGCACCTTTGATGACTCCTACATAGGCCATCAGAAGTTTTTCCCCTTTGATTCCTCAGAGATCTACACTACAGGTCTACTGATGCTTCTATTTCAGCTCCTCCTACCCTACTCACTACCATACCTAGGCCTATCCCTCCATCTTCAGACCCTCCCTCCTCAACATTCAAAGACAAAGCTCCCTGTACATATATGATGTGGATTGAATATGGTCTGTCTTAGTTGATAGGGGTATTTTTACCATTTTTTATATTGTACTATTGCTTCCTTAGGGAAAAATACTCTTATGTTTCTCTTTTTCTTTCATTCTTCTTGTTAATCACAATGTGGGAGAAATAGGTCTAGTTACATGTTTGGTTTAAGTTTTAAACTGTCTAGACTAAAAGGAGGATATGTTTTTAAGTTGAATTTTCATATATATACTATCTATATTTTTTCCCAATAATCATGGTTAAAATGTTCTTATAAACACCTCTGAATATATTAGCAAATGTTCTTAACCCTAATTCAGAAAATACTGACATATTTTGTGATTATCAAAAAGGGCGAGATTGTTTGACTCACTTGTTTTTATAATCCCAAATAATGGTAAATTTATATAAAGAATCTTGTTTATCTTATGAGACAATCATTTATATAAAAAACATGTTATTATCAATGTAATAACTATGTACTTTTAATCTCACTTATCTCTTGTTTAAGCTTACAGTTCAAAAGTTATCTAAGTTAAAAGGTCACCAATGCAAGGTCACCAATGCAAGGTCATCGATGTAAAGGTCACTGATTAAAATTTCACCGATGAAAAGGACACTGATGCAAAGTTCACTAATGAAAATGTCACTGATGCAAGGTCACCGATGTAAGGTCACCGATGCAAGTTCACCGATGAAAAGGTCACCAATGAAAAGGTCATCAATGCAAAGGTCACTGATGCAAAGGTCACTGATGGAAAGGTCACTGATGCAAGGTCACCTTTGCAAGGTCACCGATGCAAGGTCACTGATGCAAAGGTCATCGATGAAAATTTCACCAATGAAAAGGTCATCGATGTAAGGTCACTGATGCAAAGTTCACCGATGCAAAGGTCATCGATGCAAAGGTCACCGATGAAAAGTTCATTGATGGAATGGTCACCGATGCAAGGCTATCGCTAAAGGATGTCGTTGAAGGATACCAATGAAGGTTATGATTGGGAAGGTTTCTGATGAATGTTGTCGATGTGCACCTACTATTGAAGCCTACTGATTGTGAAAGCTACCGTTACCAGTCTACTGATACTCTTCAACTTCATACCTTTTCAAGTTCTTAATATTATTTTAACGGTCATCTTTGATAAATTACATGCCTTTCACATTAATTAATGATGATTGTAGGCATATCAAGAGACCGCATCTGGAAAGTATAAGGTACAAGAATGATCACATGTTATTTACTTATACCTATTGTCAGAAATCAAATATAAAATATAAGACTGAGGAATAAAAGGTGCGACATTAAAAGCGTGTCTGTTCATGTGAAGGATCTTACTTGATAGATCAAAGAAGAACCATTCAACGTTGACACTGAGAACCCAAGAACCTCAAGAATATCATTTCGGGAGAACAATTTCATGACTTCCTTATGTGCTTTATCAACTCTCGATCAACAGAAGAAGTAGAACTATCAGTTCCTGAAATCTAAAACTTGGAGTTGCGACACTCTGTTTTGGTGAAAACTTTCAGAGAAATACTTGAAAAACAAATTATTCACTCCAAGGAGTCAAGAATTGAACTGAAAACACATAGAGCTATCTAAATTCAAATTTATAATTTTAGCTCTATTATGTTCTTTTATTTCACATTTCAGAGAAGTTTTTGGCTATGTTTTCTACACAAGAATTGTCTCATGTGCTTGAACTTGAGGATACTGAACATCCTCACATAAAACATCACCTACATCTTGTATCCCACATATAACTGTGGAAAAGATTGTGTGCAGTCTGTACTGTTTGTTTTTTCCATGATGAACTATGGTAGAGGGTGTGAACCCTGGACAGTTTGTGAAAACTGTTGTAAACCCTGATACAGGTTGTGTATCATGTTTATAGTTAATATAAACTGCTTGGTGGTAGGTGATCACCAAGTAGAGGGGATTAATTCTCGGCTTGAGACTGAACCTCTTGTTTAAATTTACTGTGCACTATATTTTGTTATACTCTGTTTTATATATTTTCTACTACTTATAATTTCTAAATTATAAAACTGTTTTGCATTCACTTTGATAGTTTGTTCTGGTTAGTGTGTGTATGTGTTTAATTCAGTAAACATGTTTCAATAGTTGAAGAAGTGTTTTACACTGATTCAACATAGGACTAATCACCCTTTGAGAAACATATTGACCAACTAGACATTTACATCTCTACTGTCTTAATTAACTAGTCTGTTTCAAATTTGGGGGATCTTTATAAGAAAGTTTTAAACATAAATTTTAACTTGGAACTTAATTCACCCCCCCCCCCCCTCTTGAGATTCCAATCCAACCAAAAATAATAATATACATATAAATCTATTATAACGTGATATTTATTCTGGAAAAAAAATATATCATCCATTTCTATATTTTTTACTTTTAAGGAAATTATATTATCGCTCATGTGTATATAGGACTTACCATCTCCACGACACGATCCGATTCATTTTCCTTTTAACCATTCAAGATGATTATATAAATATATTAAATGAATAAATATGATCTATAATAACTTAATAAAATAATTTAAATGATATAACTATAACCTATGAACAATAATTTTAACTTATATATCAAAACATGCAAAGAAAAAAATGAAGCAATTAATACCTGAAAGAAGGGTAATAATGAAATATTATTAAAGAGAAGAAAATATAATCATATATGATATCATAAATATAAATATGGTTTTATAATAAGTTATTAACACTCTTTAATCCATTATATAATAGTTTTTTATATGTATGAATGACCCCAAACCTAAGGTAAGTGAAAATTTCCCAATCTAATTATTATTTGTGATGGTTTATACATAATTATTTACTACGGTATACTTATAATCATTGTACATGTTACATAAAAATGACTTTTAAATAATTTTAGTATTCCTCTTTGGTTGTTTAAAGTCAACTTTCATTTTTTTGATTTTTTACTAAATGGTTTGAATGGAATCTTTTGTTGTTTTCCCTATGAGGTGCTTTTTTACATATCAAAAAAAATGTGAATAATGTTTTCATTTAACTTATACGACACAAATAGTTTTTTATGCTTTCTTATAAACTTATTTACTTAATGATTCCCTTACAATCATGCAAGTTTATTTTTGAAGAAAATGTTTTCTTTAAATGTTTCATTGAATTTTAATAATAGAAAACATTTTTAAAGAATAAAGGATATCTTCCTAATTAATTATTTTCATGTAATATCACAAAATTATTTTCCATATATGATAATATTATTTTATGTTACATATTATTTAATAGGGACATGTTTCAAGTATACAATCCCTATTATTCGAATTATTTTATTAAATTTATGATGGAATGATATTTAAGAATTCATTTCCTTTTCTTGGATTATGTTATGATGGAATGATATTTAGGAAACCCATTTTATATCATGAACTATGATATGATAAATGATTTATGTTATTGTGGAACACATCTGTATGGTTTTCAATATGTGATGGTCGGGAGCTATATATCCCTCAAATGAGTTTGGTAATTATTTATATCTTTTGATGTAGACAGGGTTGGAATCAAAAATGATCTCATTTTAGTAACATAGGGTGGGAATGGGAAGTAAATTGGGTTCAGTTATACAGGGCTATAATGGGGAGTGAACTCGATTCAGTAATGTAATTTTTACACTATGATGGTCTTGGAAATGTTCCTTGTATATCATGGAAATTACTTTATATACTTATTTTTATTCAAAAAATTCCATGTCTTATGTTATGATATCTGGAATACTTTCTTTAATGATCTTATATGATTTGTCTCATGACATGATATTATGATCTCTGATATGAAAGACTAAATATTCAAATGTTATATTTATGATCTCATGCCTTATGATTATGATATGATTGAAATGTCCCATGTTTACAATTACAATGAATTTTAGATTAATATTTCTTATGTTTCTTTTCCCTAGGTTATAAAGAATATTTAGGTAGGAGTAAAAAAAGGGAAGATCATTATGGTAAACGTTGATGATCTTTTACATGACTAGATGTTTGTGTTCCAAGGATCTAAATGCACTAAATCAATATATTCTTTAGGCATGTGAATTTTTTTATTCCAGAAAGGTGATGTAATATCCATGTATGTCAGGATTCGGTTGTTATAGTTGGTATCACAGTGAAGGTTTATTCCAACTTTGGAAACTACGATGAGAACACATTAGCGAGATCCATAGGGATATTTTTAATGATATGTATAATGATTTATCTAAGGATAAGCCAATAGTGTCATGGGAATGTGTCATAATTTATAAATCCAATAATTTATTTTCCATTATGATATTGTTTTTTCTATTATATGTGTTGATCATGTTATGATTTCTTGTTTTATTCAATGGTGGGAAAAAATAAGTAACTGGGTTAATGTTGAATGTGAGGAATAATTTTCTAATTAGCTACCAAATGGGATGATCACTGGAGTAAACGTTGTTGTGATCATTCCTAATTATTTTTCATATAACATGATTTAAAAATTATACCTTACCAAACTCTTACACTCACCAAAAAAGTAAAAGGAATGATTTTTCTAAGAGTTCAGGTAATGGAGACCACCAAGGAAAGAATATTCAATTTCCTTCATGTTGAGAATTTTGGAGGAAACACCAAAGTAAATGACTCAAAGGAACATGCATATTTTTTTACAATAGAAATAAATGACACCAAACAAGTAACTGCAAAAGGAAAATTAAAATTTTAGCCGAGTCAATGTATGGAAGTTTTGGAATCCCGAATTTATTATCAATAGTTGAATGTTTTATGTATGGAATATATGGGAATTATGTGAACTGATGTCCTAAGAGGAAATATCCCTAAATTAATAATTAAGGTGGTACATGTAATGGTTATATTATTGATGATGATAAGACTGCATATGAAATGTGAAAGGAAATAAGTTTTATGTAATAGAAAGAGGTAGCCTTCTTAATTACTTAAGGATGAGGTAGAATAATTGATGTGTTTATATATTTGGATTCAAAAATTATGAAATATATAAGGGTTGTTCAGTTTATGTGTTTTTTATGAGGATTGACAAAAATATATTGAATGGTTTTGATGAAATAGAAATGTCATTTAACAGAAACATGAAATTTTGAGTAAGGAAAGATGACCCTTAATATATTCCTAATTTTGAGATAATGATGTTCAGGTAGAGATATGATAGAAATAAATAAGAAAATTGGACGGTATTAATTACCATGTATATGATTAAGGATTTGTTGAAAAAATGGTTTATACTCTCATTGAAGGAGTTTATTAAATTTTTGTACATAAAAAATATATCCATTAAAAATATATTAATGAAACATGCATGATTTATGGTAATTTAGGATATTACCATGTTTTAAGATAATACTTGATGAAGGTATTCATATGTTTGGTATGTGACAAATAGGAACTACTCTTTCATATAAAAAGGGATCAATTGTATTTTTTTGAGAAATTTAGTGACGTTGTTTGTAAAGTTTTGGACCTTCATCTTTTGGAATGATTATAAGGTTAACTATTTATAGAATTTTTTATGTTAAAAATCAGATGAGGTTATAGAGATTAAATTATTATCTCACCATATGAGGATTTATTCATAATGGATAATTTTTGTTAAATTTTTTTTATAACAGGGATAATTGGAATTACATATAATTATATTTATGGATCTCATGAACTGATAATACATCATGAATTTCAAATTCACCTTCATTTCATAGAATAAGAGATGAATGGGAAATTGATAAAGGAAAAACAAAAGGATGAGATTATGCTTCATCAAGTAAGTCTTTCTTTTCATGAATTCTTTTTCACCTCTAGGGAAAGGATCATGAAAACAAAAATTTTATCATAGTACCTTATTTTCAAATGAATCAAATGGTCCTCCAGATCATTTCATATTTATGGATTTATGATTTTTAACTTTCTCTTGATTATGTTCTCTATCACTCTCTATCAAAACGTGATGGATTTATTTCTCTTCTATTTCAATGATTTCACTTTCCACCTAGGTTATACTATATAAAAACCACATTATGAGTTGCCTTGGGTAACTATAATGTTTCTGAAATTCCTTTTTAAAAGGAAGTTTTAGTAATCATTTTTACAATGTGGGTCCCTATGAAAGGAACTTTCTAGTATTAAAACTTTGATAAGCCAGCCAGATTTTAAGGGTGAAATTCATTTTAAAGGGGTAAAATGTAACACCCTGATATTATTATGAGATAGATTTTTTGAAAAATAATAATTTTATTTATTTTATGTCTTGGGTTACATGAAAAACGGGCTTAGAATGTGGTACATGCAACACTGAGTTTCTATAAAACATTAATTTATTATTATTTAAATAAGTTAATAACCTAGCTGTTAAATTTACAATTATGAATAAAATTAACTAACCTAATAAAATATAGGTTTTATAATATGAATTTATTATTTACCAATTACTTAGAAATTAATATAGATACCAATTGAATATAAAGAATATATTTTTATTTTTATGCTCTCAAAGTCATTCTTTCTTTATAAATTAAATTAATTACAACTAGTGAATGATAATAAAAAATTATATAAGTTATATATTTAATAAAATATTTTCTATATTCATCTAATATATTATATTGGAAAAATATAAGAATAAATCTAGTTCTATGAATAAAAAATATTTTTTTCAAAAGGGTAATTTACCATATTTTATAGAGAACCCATTTTAAATATAATTTTTGAAACTTTTCTAAATTTTAAATGAAAAATTAATATTATTATTGGAAATATAGGTATAAAAGTTTAATTTGGTTAAATTTTAGGTTTTTTCTGTTAAGTTTCATGTTTCGATGAATAGTGAAAATATTGATTTTTTACTTAAAACTGTATTTTTATTCAATGTTTTGCGAGGTGAAATTATGTTTTGTATTTTTTTATTTTTTTATTATTTTATTTGGATTAAAATTATCCCATTATTGTTTTTGAATTTAGTATTTTGTACACAAATTTATTATAAAAACATTTTATGTTTTAAAATGGTGTTTTTTCAAAAAAATGATCTTCAAGGAATTTTACCGGTTTTATTTTAATTTAAATTCTCCAACTTCTATGTTTCTGATGCACCCAATTTGTGTATACATTTTCACATACTCTATTGAAAATAATAATAGGATTTCAGAAAATATCTATTATTGGGTGGACAAATACTCTGAATTTAGTGATCTTGTTCATTTTCAGGTGATTTCTGGTCAAACACACAAACCAGGGGAAAACCGAGGAAAATTTACAACTACATGGCATGTACATATATACACACCGTGTACATACAGACTCAGACACAGATTGACTAGGACAAGTACATTCCCATGTAACCAGAAGATGGTACACACCGTGATCAAAATATACATTCCATGTATACCCTTCTAGAAGTAGTTGGAAGATGAGATGAAGTCAACATGTCCATGTGTACGATTGACAAGGACATGCCGTGTACACATATACACGCCATGTAAACCTTTCTAGAAGTGTTTTGTGGCCATGAAATCAGACTACACACCATTTATGGTGGTACTACACATCGTGTATATCCACCTTCGAGGCGGAGCCATGTTCCAAGTCAAAGATGGAGTGTTATACCACCTACTGGAGGAAAAAAAATGACAAAAGTATGTTGACAAAAGTACAAACTGTTTACTTTTCCACGTGCCATGTAGTTTTATTTTCTATAAATAGAGCCCTTGGGATTTAGTTCAAGAGTGTGGAGAAAGGGGTGAAGGTCTGAAAGAAAGAAGCTCTGCTTCCATTCTACCACCATTTAACTATTTTTCCATTCTACCGTTCTACCAAAGATCCACTCCTTCCTCAAAGTTTCAAGTGGTGATCACATCAGGTATCGAGGTTTTTTTATTTATCATTTCTTCTATGTGTAACTAAAAACCCTGTGTGTTTGGGTTGTAAATGATGATGAGTTGTAATTTAGATTTGTTGTTATGAATGTGTTTGTTCTTTTAACTTCTTCTTATTCTTCTTAAATAACATCATCTTATCCCTGAGAATTTTGAGATAGACCAAGGGCAGAATTTTCAGGGATTCAAAAGAAGAATAATGTTGAATAATTTCATGATCATTGAAAGTATTAGTTGACTCAAAATGGACTAATCCAAATAAAGAACTATGAAACACTAACTACCAGACCAAGGAGTTAGTTTCCTCAGCTCAAAACATAAGTTTACCAGACCATGGAAACTTTGTTACACATTGAAACCCAAAGTGTTGGGTTATTGTGAATAACGCAACTTGATAAGCAATTCCATCTAATAAACAACCTCTTAAGAATCCACAACCTCAATTCATTTCATTCCTTATTTGAATCAAAACTAATTTTCCTATATTTTCCTTTATTCCGTTAAGTATTTTGTTAAAAGAAACTTAAATCCAAAACTCTTTGTATCCAAACATCAAAAAACGACTCTAAATTTAGAAAACTTCACTAAGAGAGAAATACAAACTAGTTAACCAAGAAAGGAATAACTTCTTTTTCCCTATGGATCGACCCCTTACTGGTACTATACTCATTAGGGTAAAAATAATTTGTTACAAAAATAACAATCCTTCGGTAAAACAACCTGCCAAATTTTGGCATCGTTTCTGGGGAATTGTGAAAAGTTAATTTTTTTATTTTTTTCATTAAGTTTGTATCAAATATTAGTTTAAATAAAAAAAATTCCCCAAAAAATATCTTTTCTAATCTCATTTATGTTTATCTTTCTTTTTTCTCATTTACACTTGGTGTGTTTTGTATTGTGCAGGTCTATAGGTGTATGATCGGCTACCTCACTCGTTTTAAGAATTCTAAGTCATTGGGATTGTTCCCACTTGACCTAGAGATCGAACGAGCACTCTTAAGGTGACAGTGAGGACTCAGGACCGAGCACAACCAAAATAATCCAATGGCGCATAATGAAGAAAGAAATCTAGATGTTGTCTAAGGAGATGGACATCCATTAGATCCAGATGACAACCGGAACCAGAAAGCTCCACTTGCTCCAGGGTATGGCACGCAGTAGCTCCAATAGTTTCAACCGGAGCAGATACCATTTTTCATCCAAGGTCAGGGGCCATATTACGCCCCTCAGGAACAATAGTACATACCGGCTCCACTCCCTCATCAACCACTTCCACACCATACTCTCATGGAGTACGACCTTCCATCTATCCTCGGAACTAACACTGGCATCGTCCGTCCACCGGTGCAAGCCCAACACTTCGAGACCAAGCATGATATCATGCAGATGATCCAAACACCATTCAATTTGGTGGATTCCCCAGGGAGGATCCTAATGCCCATCTCTCTAATATTCTAGAGGTTTGAGACATGTTCCTATATCACTGAGTATCCAAAGACACCATCTATCATTTCTTCTTCCCCTTCTCTCTAAGGGATTAGGCGAAAGACTAGATAAAAGGATTGTCGCAACGATATATCCTCACCTGGGAGGAGCTAGTGCAAGAGTTTCTATCTAAATACTTCCCACCCTTGAAGATGGTGACTGTGCAGAATGAAATCCACAACTTCTAGAAGCATGACTCGGAGTCATTCTACGAATCCAGGACTATTTCAAGGAGTTGTTTTGCAAATGCCCACACCACAGACTCCCACTTTGGAAGCAGGTTCAAACCTTTTATGGAGGGCTGACAACGAATACAAAATCCATGGTGGATGTTTCTTCTAGGGGTACAGTAATGGGGAAATCCCCATAAAAGCTTTTTGAACTACTGGATGATATGTATGCCAACAGCTACAAGTGGAATTCTGAGCGGGACACACAGAAACACGGTATGCATAACATTTATTCCACTACTATGCGAGCTTCCCAGTTGGACACTGTGTCCAAAAATATGGACGCACTCAATCTGATGGGCGCATCCCAAGTGCATGCGGAAAACCATCTGGCGTGTAGTGAATGTGGTGATAATCACATCAGGGGAGAATTCCCAGGTTATGTTGGAGGACCTTAAAAAAACGAGGTGAGCTATGTTTCAAAAAATCCTGGACCAAACTAGTACCAGCAGTACTAGAACTCGACATAGCATGATCAACAAGACACGGGAGGGGGCCAATAACAGTAGAATATTCCACCCTAGTGACCATCTGGATATGGTCAACCTCTTTATCAGAACCAATACCCAAGAAAACGACATCCCTAATAGGGCTCTTATCAATAGCAAGGGTATCAAAACCCTCGCCCGCAGCATCTGCGGCAACCACCACCTCCACCAACTCAATAGCCGCCTCATCAGGAGAACACCTCAAGGTTAGAGGATATCATGGCCAAATTTATATCTACTGTTGAGATTAGATTAAAAAAACAAGAGGCTTCTATTTGAGGCTTGGAGAACCAGATTTTTTAGCTGGAAAACTAACTCTCGAGAAGGAAACCTGGTACACAATCGGGTAACACTGAGAAAACCTGAGGGAGGAGGCCCGTTCTGTCAAGCTACGGAGTGGAAAAGAGCTGCAATAAAATGAACCAGCACATCCAGGTGCACCTACAGCTCTTATTGATGAATAAGGTACAGATACATACCCCTCCTCATCCAAAAACCCACAGAAAACGGCTTCATAGAATAAAGGGAAGGAGTCTTTCAACCTCTTTGAGCCTACTTTACCGTTCCCGAAGAGAATAAAGCTGAGAAGGCTTGACCACCAGTTCAGAAAATTTATGGACATGTTGAAAATGTTGTACATCAATATTCCATTTGTTGAGGAACTGATGCAGATTTCCACTTATGTGAAATTCATGAAGGAAATACTCTCCAAAAAAAGAAATATGGAGTATCTGGGCACTATTTCCCAAACTAAGGAGTGTTTGGTAGTCGTAGAGCTTTTGATTCCTCCCAAACTCCAGGATCTCGGTAGCTTCAATATTCTATGTACTATTGGATTTTGTGAGTTTGGGAAGGTCTTCTACGACTTAGGGGCCATTGTTAACCCCATTCCCCGTAGAGTTTTCAAGAAGCTAGGGCTCAATTATTTGAAGCCTAACTGAGTATCCCTTCAACTTTCTAACTGATCCATTAATCATCTGAAAGGGCTACTGGAAGACGTGCTGGTCATGGTGGGATGGTTAATCCTCCCCACAGATTTCATCATCCTCAACATGGAGGATGACCAGGAGCCACCTATCATACTAGGAAGGCCTTTCCTATCCATTGGGAAGAAACTGGTCGACGTGCACCATGGGGAGCTGCTTTTATGGGTAGGATACGAAAGATTCTCCTACAATGTCATCAAGGCCATCATGCATGCATCATTGTCATAGCATGGGGACTGTTATGTAGTGACCACCATGGATGATCAGTTGAGTAACGAAAGTGATGATATGGTTTGTTATTTTACTTCAGATCAATTTATTATTCTAGAAAATCTAGTTGACGAAGCACTAGTGGATCTGCAATTCCTAGATGTCTAGGGAGGCTAGTACGGGCAACGTGCAATTATACCCAATATTCTTCAGTGGGAAAAGTATGGGTATTTGGGATACCATAAAAAATTTCTTTTCATACTTAGTTTATAACATTCACAGGAGATAGAGGATGCACTTTTTGAGGTTTTAAAATAGTGGAAGCACACTATTGGGTGGATAGCTGCAGATTTGAAGGGCATCAGTCCTACCATTTGCACCCACATGGTGCTTCTTGAAGAAGGTGTGAAGAAATATCGGGAACCACAGTGATGCATGAATCCCCCCATAAAGGAAGTTTTATAGAATGAGGTAATTAGGTTGTTAGATATAAGCATCATTTATCCCATCTCGAATAGTCTGTGGGTGAGTTCCCTACAAGTGGTACCCAAAATGGGGGGTATCACTATGATTTCAAATGACAAGAACGAGCTCATCCCCACATTCACTGTCATAGGTTGGAGAGTCTGTGTGGACTACCGTAAGCTGAATGACTCCACGAGGAAGGATCCTTTCCCCTGCCTTTCATGGATTAGATGCTAGAAATTCTAGTAGGTAACAACTTTTATTACTTCCTCAATGGATATTCTGGATACAATCAGATTTCCATTGCTCTAGAGGATCAGAAGAAGAGCACATTTACCTACCCCTATAGTACGTTTTCTTACAGAAGGATTTACTTTGTCATGTGGAATTCCCCCACCACCTTTCAGCATTGTATGCTGGCTATATTCCATGAAATGGAAGAATAGATCTTGCAGGTATTCATGGATGATTTTTCCATTTACAAAAAATCATTCACCACTATTTTGCGAAACCTGGGGCTAGTTCTAGAAAGATGTGAAAACACAAACCTGGTTTTGAACTGGGAAAAGTGCCCTTTAATGGTGCAAAGTAGAATTTTCCTTGGCCAAATAATCTCAGCAATGGGGATAGAGGTGTACCCGGAAAAGATAGAAGTCATTTCATGATTGCCTATTCCGACATCTGTCAGAGCCATCTGCAGCTTCCTGGGGCATATAGGTTTTTACAGGCGATTTGTCTTCTACTTTTCAAAAATAGCTCATCCCATCACCAATATTATGACCAAGTATGCCATATTTGAGTTCTATAATACATTCAACATAGATTTTGAGCACCTAAAGCAATGCCTGGTGGAAGATCTAGTGATGATTTCTCCAAACTGGGAGGAACAATTTGAAGTGAGCTGTGATTCCAGTGACTACGCAGTGGGAACAGTCTTGGGCCAACGGCTTGACCTAATTTTCAAACCTATATATTATGCTACAAGTACACACAATAAGGCACAGATCAACTACACCACTAAAGAAAAGGTAATGCTGGCAGTGGTTTTCGCGTTTGATAGGTTCTGTTATTACTTAGTACTGTCTAAAGTTATTTTTTATACTAACCATGAAGCACTAAAGTACCAACTGAACAAGAAAGACATGAAGAAATGAATGATCCTATGGGTAATCCTCTTAAAAGAAATTGATATGAAGATCCAATATAAGAAAGGGAGTGAGATCACTGTTGCTGATCATCTCTCCTACTTAGATCTGCCTCATTTGGAGAAGGAGGACGATCGGAAGATTAGGGAGGATTTCCCTGATGAGAACCTCTTTTCGGTCACTGAAACACCTCAACCATGGTATGCTAATATTGCTAATTTTTTGGTTACAAGTGATGTTCACCCCAACATCTCCTTCTAGAAAAGAAATAGATTTTTATCTAATGTGAAGAGGTACTTCTAGGAAGATCCTCTACTATTCCAATCCTGTGGGGATGGGGTGATCTACCATTGCATCTTGAAAAAAGAAGTTCATGGCATCCTGGAATTCTGTCACGCCTCACCAGTTGGAGGAAAACATGGGCCTAACCATACGATAGAAAAGATCCTGCAGTCTGGGTTTTTTTGGCCCACCATGAATAAAGATGTCTAGTCCTTTGTTTTCTTTTGTGATCAGCGCCAAAGAACCGGTAATGTGGGATCTAGAGATAAGATTCCCTAGCACCTCATCCTCGAGGTCGAGATTTTCGACATCTGGGGCATAGATTTCAGGGGACCATTCCCTCCATATTTTGGGAACACTTACATTTTGGTCTGCGTCGACTACATCTCCAAGTGGGTGGAAGCCACTGCTACAACACATGACACGGACAAGGTAGTCATGAGATTTTTAGAGAAACACAGTTTTAGCAGGTTTGAATTTCCTTGAGTACTGATCTAGGATAGAGGGACCCACTTCGACAACACATTGATGAGAGGAATATTGTCGATGTAAGGAGTGAATCATCATATGGGGAAAACATATCATCCCTAGTCCAGTGGTAAAGTTGAGCCCTCCAACCGTGATCTCAAGCAGATCCTGGAGAAATCAAAGAACACCTTGAGGAATGACTGGTCCAAGAAGTTAGACGACGCTTTGTGGGCATATCAGACTGCTTTCAAAACACCTCTGGGAATGTCCCCATTCCACCTCATCTATGGAAAGCCATTCCATTTTTTAGTGGAATTGGAACATAATTATTATTGGGCCGTCAAGGCCCTGAATTTTGTGCTATAGGGGGATGAAGAGAAGCATAAGTTATAACTATCAGAACGTGATGAAATTGGATTAGTGGCATATGAGAACTTCAAGCTATACAAGGAGAAGATGAAATTAATTCGTGACTAGATAATTTCATGAAAATATTTCCAACCCAGTGATCAGGTACACCCTTTCAACTCTCGTATTTGATTATTTCCAAGGAAGTTAATGTAAAGATGGTCAGGACCATTCCACATCATATGGGTATTTCATCATGGAGCGGTGGAAATTTCTAGAGATGATAGTCAACCATTCAAGGTGAACAGACCGCAGTTGAACATTTACCATCACATGGAGGACATGGTGGGAATGGTGTCCACCATACATCTCAGGTAAAGTAGAGGTAAGTTGGTCAAGCCAACGACCTAAAAACAAAGGCACTTTATGGGAGGCAACCTAGAGGATACACACCATGTTCCATATATATTCAAATTGTGTACTTTTCCTGTTTCTTTTATCTTAAAACTATTATAAATATATATTTTAACTAATTAATAAATAGGGATGATGTCAGTGTTGATGGTAAGGTTACTAGTGTTTATATGATCCATCACTGGTTCGAATCCCTCCTGACCTACATTCGGCATGGGGCTCCTCTTTTTTATCTACATGTTTTCTTACGTGGTGTGTGTGTGTAATTTTTCATATATATATATATATATATATTCATATAATAAAAACCATGATGGGGATGGATCGGTTGTCCAGGTTCCAAACACGGTTCAAAATGACCCGGGTTTGAATCCTGAAAACCTCCCCATTTCCATCATTTGTCCTTTTAATAAAACCACACAACGTGTCTTTTAACACGGGTCGTTTGTTCCATGTTATCATTACTAAATTGAAAAGGTTTTGAACACAAATAACATCATACAGGAGAATTTAGCAGATTGGCAGAGTCTAGGCCCTAGATCAAAAAGGCCCAGGTTCGAACTCACCTAATCTCCCCGCTTCATCCCTTTTTATACAATTGAAAACCACATTTCGTGCATTTCTTTCTTCCCATGTAGTATATGAAATATACATTAAATATACATACATAATAAATAAAAGTAGCAGTACAAACTTTGCACCAGTAGTTGAGGGATTCCATTCGGAACGGCTGATTTCTGGTTCGAACCTCACCCCACGCACCGGACCAAAGGTTGTACTTCTTTTTTCCCAATTTTGGAACACACAACGTGTATTTCCCGATACATTACATGTATTGTCTTATTTTTGATAAATTATATATATCTATATATATCTATTTTTATTATTTTAATTATTAATGTTATTTATTATATAGTTTACTATAATAATTATATATCTATATATGTATATATATATATATAATTTTATGGTACACGATGTGTATCATCAGACAACATACTATGTATCTCGGCTATAAAAGTCGCTCCCCACCCGGCTTCAGCCCATGTCACGCTGACCCCCCCCCCCCGTTTCTTCTCCCGCATGACCCATTTAGCCTCTCCTTCCCAAATCCAGGAAAAAAGGCATTTTAGCTTCTTATTTCTACTACATTGTGATCCTCGATCTAGGTACACCCTTCTGAACCCTTTATTTCATGTTTTTATAAGTTTTTAGGGTGATTTGTGGATTGGACCACCGTTTGGCTTCCGTGATACATGCGAAAGAATTAAAGAACACGCGTTGTGTACTTCTGTACATGGCCACACACTGAATGCTTTGAGATTTGAAAATACACAGTGTTTATGTTCGGTACACATCATGTATCATCCCCCATCATGCCCATGTACCTTTTTCACATGATCTCGCACACCATGTTCACGTACACATAGTTTTTTTTCGGTACACGCTATGTATACCATTTCTATCACGACCCGACCCAACAGGGCTCGAGCCACGACTCCCCAATCCCGCCTCCATTAGGCATGGGGCTGTCATATAGCGCCGAGTAGGCTATCACACACATGTGAGGCATTGGCATGAGGTACCTGTACACACGCACCCACATACACCTCTATGAAATAGTAGAGAGATATATAAAACTTAAAAGAAATTGCATGTATACATCTATCCCAAACCAGAGTCCAACAGTAGTACAAAAAGGGAAAAACAGGGCCCACCAAAAGTAAACTAACAGAGCATCCAACCTTCTCGAAAAAAGGGGTACACTGCCAAAGCACCACCAGAAAGATCCTCGACATAGCTCCGGTAAGACTCCATGGTCTTTCCCGCTCACTCAACTCTGCCTGCTTCGGGTCCTCCTAGGACACCGTCGAAAGGCATGTGGTCTGCACAAGACACAAACATGTGTGGGAAAAGACCATGCAGGGGTGAGTATAACAATACTCAGTAGGAACCCCAAAACCCCAAAACTAAAGAGAGCAACTGAAAGGCAGCAGTCCACTCATCCAAGTCAGAGGGAACCCAGACGAGAGAGAAACTCCATCTCATGACAATCCTCGGCTAAACACAACTAGTCAAATCAAACCTGGTGTATTCCCAAACATACACCTTGTTCATAAAGATATACTCAGCTCACGCACCAAGCCACATGAGGTACCGACCTCATCACCAGTAATGGTTCACAACCAGAAGAGCACACTCCATGATCACTGTCATCCCAGATGACACACATCTGAGAGATACACTCCATCGGGTTCCATATAAACATCTCAGATTCTCACCCAAGTGATAATGCACCTCGGATGTTGTCACTAAGGGAACCTTGCAGAAACAATAAAAACACCAAACTCCTCAGATAGGGGATCGCTCCTAGGGTCATCTAGGGGATACTAGATCCCACACTAGTATAAGAATATCTCACAGATAGGGGATCACTCCTAGGGTCTGCGGGGGGATACCACAACCGGATCTGGCATTTGTAGATCTCACAGATAGGGGATCACTCCCAAGATCTGCTGAGGGATACCACAACCCGATCTGGCATTCGACAGAAACACGTCGCTCAGATAGAGGATCGTCATCAGTGTCACGATGGTCATGACGATAGCAAAACCCTATTTGGTACATCTCGCATTGTAGGGGATCGAACTGAAAATGTCACAACCCAACAGACACCACACACTAAGTAGGGGATCGTATAACCAATGATACTGCAACCCTACTATAATCCTCATGATGACTAGGGGATCGTATACATGTCAATTCCACAACCCTAATAATAATGTCCCACTGCATAAGGGATCATATTCCCGATGATGCCACAAACCCTATGGGGCTAACCTACTAGATAGGGGATCGTCACCCATGGATAAGTGGTCACAGTGATACCAATAACCCAATCTAGGGAAACGATGCTAGAGGATCCCACTCCGGCCCACCGGAGGGATGCCACAACTCTAACAGATTAAACATCCCATCGAGAGGATCAAAAACCTATACTAAGGTTGTGATGCCACGTGAACCCTTGTAGGAACTAACCCATGAAGTACCCTCGACCACGGTTGGTCCAAACGTCGCTAACTCAAGCGACCCGCCACAACACCGCCCCGCGCACCTCCAAGGCCGATACTGAGGCCCCCATCGCGATCCACGTGGAAAAACAAGCATGATAGGCTGTTTACTCACCCAAAACGGACAAAGGGTGAAAAGACACTATTCACCGTAGCTAGCCCATGTGAGGCATGCACAACGATCCCGAAACTCATCAAGCGGATCATAACACTGTGATCCCCTCAGAAAAAACACCCGGGATCTACTACTCGGTCGTCTCAAACAGACACCCAGTGAAAAGGTACTATTCACCGAATCCAACCAGTGTGGGGCCCACACTATGGTCCTGAAACTCTTCAAGAGGATCACACCATTGTGATCCCCTCAAAAAAACACACGGGGTCGACTACTCGATCGTCCAAAACAGACACCTGGTGAAATAGTCACGTTTCTCCGTAAACCCCGGAACCTGTCCTCGAGGGGCCCACACCCTGTTCATGGACCCAACACTCAAAAACTATCTCGAAAATTCTGTTCTACCATTAGGGTCTCAACGCCACTGACAACACATCATTTTGACACTCCGTGCAGGAGTTATGGTGGGTCGAAGCTGAGTAATAATAAAATATTATTATTATTTCAACATTTCGTAGCCCCGGGCCATGAACCCGACTCATAAAAAATTCCAAAAGTAAATCCAAAAGTTATGTCTCGATGCAAGGAAAGCGTCTCTGCAAACGGCTCACAATTTGGACTCTCGGTATGCATTTTATGGGTGTTTAAAAAGCTCCCGGAATATTCTGGTTGGACCACAGCTGGCTCGCCGGAAAATTGACCGGACCGCCGAGCCGACCTTCCCGGACCACCGCGCTATTGCACCGCCTGCCGAATTCTTCCGTGCCACCACCGCGCCACCGCTGCCCTCACCGGATTCCACCATGGCCACCCCTGGAATCCGGGTTTTCCACTGGTTAACTTTCGGGATCCCCTGGGAGCACACCAGTGCTCCAAAATCAGATCTGAAACATGTTTCGGAAACCTCGGGACCCGAACTATACAACCCTTATGATGATTTGACAAAAACAACACATCAACATGGTCATGTATTTTAAAATTGATACTAACTACCTATTGGCAGATCGCCAATGTTTCTGGTGCAGAACGACGCCTACGACGCTTTGACGCTCGACCCGCTGACGATCGGTGATCAAAACGGATGATTGAGGCTCTAAGAGACGAAGAATGGATGGGGGAAGGGGGTGGGTTTTGTCTCTTGCGTACAAGAGGTGGGGGTGAATATATGGATTTTTATTTTATTTTTTTAATAAACACTTCATTCAGCTCCCCGCCAACACGCATCCGACCTGGCACCCGACACCGACTACAATTATGTCGCGCCTAGGGTAAACACAACATTTTGAACACAACGGTGCACTCCAAATTGTGATTTGAGACTCCATTCAAAAGTTATTTGATCTAACGCTCATAAACAAACATTTCCATTTATTTATGAAAATTCTTCTGGTTGCTTTTCTCACAGCAAACCCTCGCCCGCAAAATTTACACCCCACCTAGGGTAAACGACACGTTCCAGATGAAACTGTGCCATCAGATTCCCGTTCCGAGCTACCATTTAGTAGATATCACACCCCCACCACGTGCATATTATAAAAATCCTTAATATTTTTATAAAATTAATTCTGGGCACACCGGGCCTCGGAATCGCACGCTGTCTTCACGCCTAACTCTGGAATTATTCATTAGAATATTCAAAAGTATGATAGGGCCAAAACCCGTGTCGCTAGATCGTCCCCCCCCCCTTAGAACTTTTCGTCCCCGAAAATACATAAACACAAGGAAAGCAACTGGACTCTGAACTGGGTCTCCCACACCAGTTGGTTCGCCAACAAACACCCATGCCCGAACACATAAGTCAGAGGGACTCATCCACCACACCTCAACACTATCCTCTTTGGGTGGAATTGACTTTCCCACACGGTTTTGATCACGTCACAAAAAACGTGTCTTGGTGGGGGGAAGTATCCCTCTTCCTTATGCATTTGAAGCACGCTGAACAACACCCACATAGGGTTTTACCAACGCCCTGAACAAAACTCAAGAAAGCAACGGAAAGGGAAGAGTACCGCTAAACAGTGTCTATCAAACAACCACAGAAAGTTGAAATGACACAAGCCTCTAGGTCAACAACCTACAAGGCCTACAAAAATCATCACCCTCTCCCTCCAACTCCATGATCTTGGTGTGGAAAACCTGGGGGTGGTGGTGGTGGAACCCGATACCGCCTACCACCTCTTACTGCTGCACCAGCTCCCTCTCCACGTCCGCCACCCTGCGGATATTCTTGCTCGAGACACTGCCTCTACCAAGGTGGTCTGTCGACCGGATCCCTCTCAGCAGTACGATGGGTCAGGAAATATCTAGAAAGATGTCCCCAACCATCGCTAGTGTAACACCACCTCTCCTGCGGCTGACCAAAACTATCCTATGATCCCTGTGAGCCCTGAGCCTCATATCCTCCTTCCTGGGGTCACCTCTTGAAACGTCTCCAACGCCTGGGCCCCTGAGTCTGTCTTCGGCTACCAGATGTCGATCCAACTGACGAAGGCTTAGGTATTGCATGCCCAGCACTAACAGGTGGGATCTACTCAGCTAGAAATCTCTCCACCACCAACACTCGCTCTTTCACTCCAGCATAGGTGGGCAGACACAAAGAAACCACGCCTTCGTGGATGTCTCTAAGTAGGCCCTGCTCGAAGGTCCGAGCCCTAAATAACGGGTCTCTAACCATATCCCTGGAGTAGTGTGACAAGTCTGTAAACCTCGCGGAGTACTCCGACATGGTCAAGCCCTCCTTCCGAAGCTGCAGAAGCTCCTGGATCAGCACTGACCTCAGCGTCACTGGAGAGAACTCTTCCCTGAAGAGCTGCTCAAACTCTTCCCACGTGAGCCTCTCCTCATCATGGGACTGCATAACCAAACTTCAGCATCGCCCGGCTGAACCATATAGAAGGATCGCCTCTAGGACCACCATTTGATCTGGGGGTGTCCGCACGATGCGGAAAACACTGGTGACTGCTTCGAGCCAGTCATTAGCTACCTGAGGATCTGGATCACCCCGGAACATCATAGGTTGCTGCCTCTAGATCTCGTGCAGCGCACTCAGCTTGCGTGCAACCTCATCCATCACTACCGGCACAACCATCTACTCGAAAGGTGGTGACTCAACTGGCAGACCACCTGGAGGTCTAGCCTTAGAACATCCGCCCTGGTCCACAGCCTCTAGATGGTGAGGATTTTCACCACAATCCTGCTACGGAACCGTCGATGGCTATCATCATGGGGGCATCCTGAAATACACTCAAGATGCACCACAATCAAAGAGTATATCTGGAGAGCTGACTCAATAAGGACAAGGAAAACCCCAAAACATGGTCCTATAAGATGCATGCACCATTATGTCCCTTCAACTAGTAGCAAAATGTCTCGAGTTGAAAGGAAGGTTATCAGAGTCCTAGTGTATGGATACGTCAGCCGCTGGACCAACATGGGAGTCCCTAGCCTGAAAGACGAAGTCAAAACATCCTAACACTACTACTATGCAATCCAAACCAAACTCATAGCTAGACCAGCTACACTCTAAGATCCCAAAGGTAGAACCTCATCTGATACCACTCTGTCACGACCTGACCCAACGGGGCTTGAGCCACGACTCCCCAAGCCTTCCTTCATTAGGCCAGGGGATGACGTCTAGCGTCGAGTAGGCTATCACACACATGGGAGACATTATCATAAGGTGCCTATACACACGCACCCACATACACCTCCATGAAACAGTGTAGAGATATACATAACTGAAAATAAAATTCTTCCATACATCTATCCCAAACAAGAGTGCAACAGTAGTACAAAACGGTAAAACAAGTCCCACCAAAAGAAAACTACTAAAGTATCCAACCTGCTCAGAAAAAAGAGGTACGCTGCCAAAGAACCACTGGAAAGCTCCTCGACATAGCTCTGGTAAGACTCCATGGTACGTCCCGCTCACTCAGCTCCACCTGCTCCGGGTCCTCCTGTGACACCGTCGAAAGGCTCGTGGAATGCACAAGACACAATCATGTGCGGGCAAAGCCCGTGAAGGGGTGAGTATAAAAATACCCAGTAGGCACCCCAAAACTTAAGAGAGAAACTAAAAGGCAACAGTCTGTTCATCCCAGCCAGAGGGAACCCAGACAAGATAGAAACTCCATCTTGTGACCATCCTCAGCTATACACAACTAGTCAGCTCAAACAAGGTGTATTCCCATACATACACCTTGTTCATCCAAATATACCCAGCTCATGCACCAAGAAACACGAGGTACCAACCTCATCACCAAAAATGGTTCCCAAGCATGATAGCACACTCCATGATCATTGTCATCCCAGATGAAACTCATCTGAGAGATACACTCCATCAGGTCCCACAAAAACATCTTAGATTCTCACCTGATAGATCATGCTCCTTAGATGTTTTCACTGAGGAAACCTAACTAAAACAACAATAACACCAAACTCCTCGGATAGGGGACCGCTCCTAGGGTCCGCAAGGGGATACCAGAACCCACACCCGAAGATCTCACAGATAGGGGGTCACTCCCAGGGTTCGCTGGGGGATACCACAACCCGATCTGGCATTCATAGATCTCACAGATAGGGGATCACTCCCAAGATCCACTAGGAGATACCACAACCTGATCTGGCACTTGACAGAAACACGTCACTCAGATAGAGGATCGTCATCCATGTCACAATGTCACGATGATACCGAAACCCTGTTTGGTACATCTCACACTGCAGGGGATCGAACTGACGATGTCGCAACCCTACCGACATCACATGCTGAGTAGGGGATCGTATAACCAACAATACCGCAACCCTACTATAATCCTCATGTTGAGTTGGGGATCGTATAATCCTCTAATCCAAAACCATACTGAGCATGGCCCACTGTGCAGGGGATCATATTTCTAATCATTCTATAAACCCTATGGGGTTAACATGCTAGATAGTGGATCGCCTCCTGTGGATAAGCGGTCACAGCGATACTAAGAACCTGATCTAGGAAACCGATGCTGGAGGATCCTACTCTAGGCCCACCGGAGGGATGCCACAACTCTAACAGATTAAAAATCCCATCGAGAGGATCAAAAACATATACTAAGGTTGTGATGTCGCGTGAACCCTTGTAGGAAAAAACCAATGGAGTACCCTCGACCACTGTAGGTCCAAACATCGCTAAATCGAGCGAACCGCCACAACGCAACCCCACGCACCTCGAAGACAGATACAAAGGCCACCATCGTGATCCTGCAGAAAAACACACAGAATAGGCTATTTACTTGCCCGAAACGGACAACTGGTGAAAAAGGAACTATTCACTGTATCAAGCATGTGTGGGGACTGCAGAACAATCCCGAAACTCATCAAGAATATCATACCACAGTGATCCCCTCGGAAAAAACACACGGGATCCACTACTCGATCGTCCCAAATGGACACCTGGTGAAAAAGGTATTATTCAGCGAATCCAGCCTGTGTGGGGCCCACACTACAATCACGAAACTCTTCAAGTGGATCACATTGTTCTCATACCCTCGGAAGAAACACATGGGATTGACTACTCGATCGTCCAAAACGGACACCCGGTGAAAAGTCACGTTTCTCCGTAAATGCCGGAACCGGGCTTCGCGGGGCCCACACCATGTTCTCGGTCCCAACACCCATAAAATATCTCGAAAAGTCAGGTATACCATCAGGGTCTCAACTACACTGATGACACATCATTTGGACACTCTGTGCAGGAGTTATGGTGGGTCGAAGTTGAATAATAATAAAATATTATTATTATTTCAATGTTTCGTAGCCCCGAGCCATGAACCCGACTCATAAAAAAATCCCAAAGTAAACCCAAAAGGTCTGTCTTGACGCATGGAATGAATCTCCACAAACGGCTCGCTATTTGGACTCCCAATATGCATTTTACGGGAGTGTAAAGAGATCCCTGAATATCCTGGCCAGAACACCGCTGGCTCGCCGAAAAACTGACCGGGCCACTGCACCGACCTTGCCGGACTGTCGCGCTGCTGCGCCGCCTGCCAGATTCTGCTGCTCCACCACCGCCCTCTCCGGATTTCGCCATGGGTGCCACCGGAATCATGGTTTTCCACCGGAAAACTACTGGGAACCCCCCGGAGCACCCCGGTGCTCCAAAATCAGATCTGAAACATGTTTCGGAAACCTCGGGACCCAAAGTATAAAACCGTTATGACGATTTTAAGAGAAACAACACATAAAAGGGGTCTAGGATTTTAAATCTCAAACTGCCCACCTGTTGGCAGATCGCCGAAGCTTTGGGTGCAGAACGACGCCTGCGACGCTGAGATGCTCGATCCGCAGACGATCGACGCTGAAAACGGACGATTGTGGCTCGAATCGATGAAGAACATATTAGGGAAGGGGGTGGATTTCGTCTCATGCATAAAAAAGGTGGGGGGATAAGAGATGGATTTTTATTTTATTTTTTTAATAAACACTTCATTCAGCTCCCTGCCAACGTGCATCCGACCTGGAACCTGGCGTCGACTAAAATTATGTCACGCCTAGGGTAATCACGGCATTCTGAATGCAACGACACACTCAGAATTGTGATCTGAGACTCCTTTTAGGAGTTATTCGAGCCGACGCTCGTAAATAAACTTTTCTATTTATTTATGAAAATGCCCCTGGTAGCTTTTCTCACAGTAGGCCCGGGCACGCAATGTTTACACCCTACCTTGGGTAAACGACACATTCTAGACACAACTGTGCCCTCAGATTCCCATTCCGATCTACCGTTTAAGAGATATCACACCCCCTCTATGCACATATAATAAAAACCCTTAATATTTTTATAAAATTAATTACAGGCACACCGGGCCTCGAAATCGCACTTCGTCATTGCGCCTAGCTCTGGAATTATTCATAGGAATATTCCAAAGTCTAACAGGGCCAAAACCCAAGTCTCAACATCTTCTTTCAGCCAGCCCGAGTCTAGCACTTCACACAGCCATTTACCCTCTATTCTTGTACATGCTGTGTTGTACTTTCACACAGCATGTCCTGTATTGTTAGAATTGCTTAAAAATAGTGGTTGTGTATTTTCAAACACATGACTAGGACCACTTTACATGAACACAGTGTGTATGTTTGGTACACGTCGTGTACTCATCCCTGGTGTATTCTCTGCTCACTCGGCGTGTCTATCCAGAGAACACGAGATACTAACCCACTTTCACTACATGTCATGTACTCCGGAAACACATGTCGTGTACTTTTTACCTTTCAGTTTTCTCACATTTTTTTCATTTCCTTTTTACTTTTCTTTTTCTTTTGTTTAGTTTTTCTATTCACTCTCAGGATATGGAAGATAGAGATACTTTGTGTGGGAAGCGACCAGCCTCCACCACTAACAGCGAGAGGCCCATTTTTTGTCGGATCTGACTCCGGCCCACGACACTACCATCTCCGGACTCTCTGGTGTACTAGCCTCCTCTGTTGGCCATCCTTCCACCACCCTATTTTTCCACAGAGGTTGGTCCTAGTACCACCACACCTCCACCGTCTAACACAGAGCCTCTGAGCACCGCCCTTTCATACCCCACCAGCTGCCACTCCACCTCAGCTCTCCTCATTCGCAGCTGGTCCATCATTGGACACCCCATCCAGTGAGCCTTCATCTTCTACATCCACTCCGCCTCTAGAGCTAGCCCCTACTTCTATACCACCTTCGCCGGGCCTTACAGGTGTTCCCTACCCTTGCATGGTGTTCCTGGTCACCGACTTGGCACATGACAGAGTCTGTCACTTCTCTCACCGCCCGATCCCGATGAGCAGCCACTATCTTGACAACAACATCCCTCAGTAGCTAGGAATTTGGGGAGGGTTGAATAATCTACTAAGGCACAGTCTATTACTCTCAATCTTCTAGGCCAACACTCTTATTTTCTGAGATTTATTTTTTGTGTTTCTGGTTTCTGTCGAGTTCGACATGGCTGATTACTGGGAGACGCCTGGCGATGTAGTCCCAGTGGTCTAGTTTCAACTAGGTGGACAACCCTTCTCCCTTAATATGACCGAGCTTGGCTGAAGGTGTGGTTTCTATCCTCATCCTGTCACCCCACCCCTATCTCTACCATGACCCACCTTGAGCACTCTGAGGTCATAGCCATGTGGCGGGAGATAGTTGGGACTGACCACCGATATACCCCCACTTTGCAGAAGAGTACCCTTATTGCTGACCCTATCCTCCGCTTCACCCACTAGTGCTTTAGTTCCATCATCTTCCCCCACCATGAGGATATGGGGGTCGGGACCGGTCGCGACATGGATCTCCTCACCTGTGTCGTCTGGAAAGACTACCCGGACATCCCTTACCTTTTCACCTTCTATATCCATGCCATGTTTACTGACCATCAAGGAACCCTAAATGGTGGGTTTTACACAACTTTCCTTTCCCACCACCTCAGGGTTTTTGAGCCTTCCCTTCCCCATGGCCAGCTATGTTCCCCCAAAGGATGGACTTTTCATGATTATTCGCATGGGATTGTTCCGAAAGAAGGGGATTCTTGTTTCTTTGCCCAGGCACCACCCCACCCACCTGCTGACCCTCTTTCCCCTATCGATGAACCTTATCCTATTTCCCCACCCCATCTGGCTTCCCCACCCCACCCCCCTCCTTCTAATCTCCCTTCTTCTCTTCCCTCTACTACTCCCCCTACCTCTGCACCCTCGGTCGATCTCTCTTTTTCCCTCCTCCTAGCCGCAGTGGAGCTGCACTTGGTTCACCTCGATCAACATTAGGACCCACTAGAGAAGTTGTTGGGGATTATTCTTCAGCATCATGGTATACCACTACCCCCACCACCTGCCCCTACCTTGGCTCTGGGACCTTCTTCCGTTGCTCAACCACCCTTCATTGCACTGGACACTGATTCAGTTCTCCTCTCCACTACGGGACCATCTACTGCCACTACTGCTACCAGTCCAGGGATCGCTGTCGATCCTCCTATTCTGAGTCCAGCTCCTGCAGCGCCAACTTCTATGTCTTCTATTCCACGTGAAGATTATGAACCTCCAGTTTCCATGGCTCCTAATCCTTCCCTTCCAGCTATTTCTATACAGGATGATGCCTCTTCTGAGGTGAACCCGTGACTATTTTTTGGACACATTTTTTTATTATATATATTTGTGATATATTGTTCCTATGTATGTTGTGTATTCTTGTAGTGTTCTCTCTCCATGACCATCAAAGGTCCTCTGGAATGCTATGGAATATTCTTATCTACCACTTCCCAGATTTCTTTACCTAGACATGAGGGGAGTATTGTTTTTCACTTTTTTTATTATTTTCTTTTTCTTTATTGATTTACTTATTTCATTCCTTCCCCTCATTCTAGTCCACTTTTATGTTCCCATATTCCCCTCTCTATATTTCTGTGGAACATGCTGAATTTAGAGTATGTTTTTGATGTTTGGATACAAAGAGTATTGGATTTATGTTTCTTTTAAAAAATTACTTAACAGAATAAAAGAAAATATGGGAAAATATGTTTTGATGCAAATAAGGAAGGTAATTCATGGAGGATGTGGATTATTAAAAGGTTGTTTATTAGATGGAATCGCTTATGAAGTTTTTTTGTTCATAATAACCCAACACTCCGGGTTTCAATTTGTAAAAAATGTTCCTTGGCCTGATAAACTTATGTTTTGAGATGAGTAAACTAACTCCTTGGTCTGGTAGTTAGTGTTTGAGGGTTATTTATTTATCTTAGTCTATTTTGAGTCGACAAATACTTCCAATGACCATGAAATTATTCATCATTATTATTCTTTTGATTCCCTGAAAATTCTGCCCTTGGTCTGGCTCAAGAATTTTCAGTGATAAGATGAAGTAATTTAAGAAGAATAAGAAGTTAAAAGAACAAACACATTCCTAACAACTAATCCAAATTAAAACTCATCATATTCCATAACCCCAACACACTGGTTGTTTAGTTACACATTGTAGATAATATAAAAGCAGAACACTCGATACCTGATGTGATCATCGCAGAAGTTTTGAGGAGAGCGTGGATCTTCGGTAGAACGGTAGAATGACGAAGTAGTCGAATGGTGGTAACATGGTAGGAGAGCTTATTTCCTTCGGAAATTAACTCCTTTCTCCACTCCCTTGAACCGAAGGCCAAGGACTCTCTTTATAGAAAATTAAACTACATGGCATGTGGAAAAAGTACACGTTGTGTACTTTTTTCAACACACTTTTGTCATCGTTTTCTCCACCGATAAGTGGCCTAACACACCATCTTTGACTTAGAACATGAAGCCTCCTAGTATGTGGATATACATGGAATGTAGCGCCGCTATACATGGCGTGTGGTATTATTTTTCAGCCACAAACTACTTCTATAAAAGTTTACATGGCGTGTATATGTGTACACGACGTGTCCCCGTCAGCCGGCCACATGGGCATGTAGACTTCTTCTCATCTGAAACTACTTCTAGAAGGGTACACATGGCGTGTATATGTTGAACACAGTGTGTATCAGGTTCTGGTAACCGGGTAATGTACATGTACTAGTCAATATGTGTTTGAGTCTGAATGTACATGGCGTGTTTATATGTACCCGCTGTGTAGTTGTAAATTTTTCTCAGTTTTCCCCCGGTTTGTGTGTTTGGAAAGAAATCACATGAAAATAAACAATATCACCAAATTAAATGTATTTTACCACTCAATAGTATATATTCGATGAAATCATGTACTTATTTTCAATAGAGTATGTGAAAATGTAAACAAAAATCAAGTGCATCAAACCCCCCATACCAATTCATTTTCTTGCCCTCAAGAAAATCTCCTGATCCAATTAAGAGAGTCTATATTTTAAAAGGAAGGGATTCAAATATTCATAAATTTAAATGATACTGTCACAAGAGAAAATTATAAAAATCTACAAACCAGTTTCAATTCAAGTTATATTCTAATCATGCCTCATATAAAATTAAATTTACTACTTTCATCCTCCTTTAACACATGTTTCAACCTTTCAAAAATAAGCAATCCACTTAATGAGTAGCCTCACCAATAATATACTCAACACTCAAGATATTTTAAATCAAAGTTATGATTAATCAAAGATATATGCACTCTATTTATAGGTTTTTAAGAAATCTATTTCTCCACTTCAAAAAAATTGATTTACAAAAATCATGAGGGATTTTAAATAATGATCAGATATTTCTATGGCTAAGGGTTGGTAGGTAAATATATGAAAAATAACTCTAAGGATTGAAAAAGGAGGGTAAATTTTTAAATAATAGTGCATGATATTTGAAATTAAGCTCAATGTAAAAGCATTCTCAATAAGATCTATCAAATGATCTCATCACCACCATCTCCTATAGTTGGGTAGGGTTCACAAACCAACAAGTGAGTGTAAGGCCCCTTGGTCTGTACCATTTTTTAATAGAACAAAGGGAACCTCTTATAATTTCCATGAATATAGGTTTGGAACCCTTTTTCTCTGGAGGATCAAGAGGCTTCCCCTATACATAATTTCACGATAATTCAGAAAAATATGCCATGTGTTTACAATCCCTTATTTTGATATGAAGTGAATAATCATGAAAAATCATAAATGAATTAGGGTAGGAAGGGAAATAGGCTTGTAATATGGATTACTATAAAGTTTGTTCATGGTTTCTAGGGAGTTCACAAAGATAATATGTTGGGTAGGTCTCAAGATAAAGGGGTAAAAAATCTAATACCTCTATCATTTTAATGTAATTCAAAAATTCTTCATGTTTTTAAAAGAAAATTTGAAAATTCTTGTAGTTATGTATATATTAAGAATCTCTCAAGAAAAAGGGTATTAGAAAGATTATGATGAAGGGTTTAGAATACCTCTCAGGAGTGGGGAATACAAATAAAGAGACAATCAGGTTGTGTCTTTCATATAATTTATTAGCCTAATCAATGTAATCATCCAAGGATTACAAGTTTCAATTTAAACAATATCAGTAATCATTTCAAAACACTTAAGAACAAAAATAAGCATGAAAATTTTAAAATTTTCCAACTTTCAGCTTTATTATTTAGAAATCTGATTAACCAAAATGTCTTCTCGTTTTAAAGTACATCCTCCAATAATGATGTCTCCTTGAATGCTGATAAGGGCAGAGACTAAGGTGTTCAAGAGATGCTCCCCCATAATTAATATTGCACGTGGTCCACCAAGTGACACATAAAGATGGAGAAGGAAATGGGGGAACACAAAAGTGGACCAGAATGAGGGGAAGGATTGAAAGAAGTAAATCAAGAAAGAAAAATAAAATGACAGAAAAAGTAAAAAAATAATCCCCTCATGTCTAGGTGAAGAATGATGGGAAGTGGTGGATAAGTGGAGTCTATAGCATGCCAAAGTACCTCTGATGGTTGTGGAGAGAGAACACTACAATCATACACAACATAAATTGGAACAATATATCACAAATATATATAAGGAAAAATATGTGTCCAAAAACCTATCAGGTGGTCACCTTAGAAGAGGACTCATCCGGTACAGAAATAGCCAGTAGAGAGGGATAAGGAGTTGTAGAAACTAGAGGCTAGGAATCTGCATGTGGAAGAGAAGCTGGAGAAGTAGGAGCCACAGAAGATGGACTTGGAAGAGGAGGAATGACAATGATCCCTGGACTGGCTTCAGTAGTGGCAGCAGCTTGGCCCATAGTGGATAGGAAAACTGAATCTGTGGCCAGTGTAGTAAAGGGTGGTGGAGCTGTGGAAGAAGGTCCAGGAGCCAAGGCAGGGGTAAGTGGTGGGGGAAGTGGTATACCAAGATGCTAAAGAGGAATCCCCAAAATTTTCTCCAGTCAGTCCTAACGTCGATCGAGACGAAACAAGTGTTGATAAACTGTGGTAGGAAGAAGAAAAAATAGAGTTCGGCTGAGGGTGTAGAGGTAGTGGGTATTAGAGGGAAGAGAAGAAGGGACGTCAGAAGGACAGGGTGGGGTAGGGAAGCCAGATGGTGTGGGGAAGGAGGAGCAAGTGCATCGGTGGGGGTAGGAGGGTTAGCATGTGGGCAGTGTGGTGCCTGGGAAAAGACATAAGCACCCCTGCTTCCGGACCAATCCCATGTGAATAAGCATGAGAAATTCCATCTGATGGGGGGAACCTAGATGATCATGGGGAAGGGAAGGCTCAAAAACCCCGAGGTGGTGGGCAAGGTGAGTGGTGTAAAACCCACTGTTCATGTTTCCCTGATGGATGGTATACATGGCATGGAAATATGAGGTAACAAGGTAAGGGAGGCCTGGGTAGTCCTGTCGGATGACACAGGTGAGAATATCCATGTCACGACCGGTCACTACCCCCATATCCCCATGGCGGGGGAAAGGGATGGTGCTAAAACACTAGTGGGTGAAGTAGAGGATAGGTTCAGCAATAAGGGTACTCTTCTGGGAAGTGGGGGTATATCGGTGGTCAGGCCCGAAGATCTCCCACTACATGAAAATGAGCTCAAAGTGCTCTGGGAGGGTCTTGGTGGAGACAGGGGGCAGCGTGACGGAATGAGTATAGAAATTGCACCCTCATCCTAACTCGGTCATAGTATGGGAAAAGGGTCGGCTGCCTAGCCAAAAATGGACCACTAGGACTACATCACGAGGCGTCTCCTACTACTCGACTCCGTCAAACTCAAAGGAAGTAGAAAACTCCAAAAAAAAATCTCGAAAAATAGGAGTGTTGACCTGGAAGATAGAGAGTAACGGAGTGTGCCCAAGGAGATCCTCCAACTCGCCCTAGATGCCTAGCTGCTGAGGGACGTTACTGTCAAGATAGCGGCTGCTCATTGGGATCGGGCAGCGAGAAAAATGCCGGACTCTGTAACGCACCAAGTCGGGGAATGGTAACACCATACAGGGGTAGGGAACACCCGCAGGGCCCAGCTCAGGTGAAGGTATAACACCGGGGGCTAGCTCGGAGGGCATAGTGGCTGTAGTAGTCGGAGGCTCACTGGATGGGGTGGTCGATCATTGACCAGTTGTGAATGAGGAGAGATCAGGTGGAGTGGTATCTGGTGGGGAAGAAAGGTTGGTTCTTGGAGGCTCTGTGCTGAATGGTGGTGGTGTGGCAATACTAGGACCAGCCTCTGCGGAAAAAGAGGGTGGTGGAAGAATGTCCAGCAGAGGAGGCTAGTACACCATAGAGTCTGGAGATGGTATTGTAGTGGTCCAGAGTCGGATCTGATGAAAAATGGGCCTATTGCCCTCAGTGGAAGAGGTGGGTCGCTTCCCATGTGAAGGATCTCTATCTTCCATATCCTGAAAGCAAATAGAAAAACCAAACAAAAGAAAAAAAACAATGAAAATGTGGGAAAACTGAAAAATAAAAAGTACACGGTGTGTATCAGCAGACTACATGTCGTGTATCTCGGCTATAATAGACGCACCTCAAATAAAGGATCTCTATCTTTGTGAATCCCCTAGAAACCATGAAAATCCTTTATAGGAATCCATATTACAAGCCTATTTCCTATCCTACCCTAATTATCTTAGGATTTTGCATGATTATTCACTTGATCTCAAAATAAGGGATTGGAAACACAAGGAATATTTTTGTGAATTGTCATGAAATTAAGTATAGGGGAATCCATTTGATCATTTGGGGAAAAAAGGGTTCCAGACTTCTATTTATTGAAATTCTAAAAGGTTCCCTTTGTTCTGTTAAAAAAATGGTACATACAAAGGGGCCTTATACTCACTTGTTGGTTTGTGAACCCTACCCAACTAAAGGACATAATGGTGATGAGATCATTTGATAAAGATTTTTTAGGATGCTTTTACATTGAGCTTAATTTCGAATATCATTCACTGTAATTTAAAGAATTTAGCCTCCTTTTTCAAGCCTTAGAGTAATTTTTCAAATCTTTTCCTACCAACTCTTAGCCACAGAAACATCTAATACTTATTGAAAATCCCTCATGATTTTTTAAATCAATTTTCTGAAGTGGAGAACTATATTTCTTGCAAACCTATTGATAGAGTGTATATATATTTGATTGAGGATAAAATTGATTTAAAATATCTTGAATGTTGAGTATATTATTGGTGAGGTTGATCATCAAGTGGCTGGCTTATTTTTGAAATGTTGAAACAAGTGTTAAAGATGGATGAAAGTAGTTAATTGAGTTGTATATGAGGCATTATTACAATATATCTTGAATTAAAACTAGTTTTTTCCTTTTTATAATTTTCTCTTATGACTTTATCATTTACATTTATGATTAGTTGCATCCCTTCCTTTTAAAAATATAGACTCTCTTAATTATATGTTGATATTTTTTTGAGGTCAAGCAAACAACTATGTATGGGGGAGTTTGATGCACCCGATTTGTGTATACATTTTCACATACTCTATTGAAAAAAAGAACATGATTTCAGAAAATATCTACTATTGAGTGGACAAATACTCTTAATTTGGTGATCTTGTTCAATTTATGTGATTTCTGGTCAAACACACAAACCGGGGGAAACTAAAGAAAATTTACAACTACATGGCATGTCTATATACACACGTCGTGTACATTCAGACTTAGACATAGATTGACTGGGAAAACTACATTATGAAGTAACTAAAAGTCGGTACCCACCGTGTTCATCAAATAAATGTCGTGTATACCCTTCTAGAAGCTGTTGGTGGATGAGAAGAAGTTTAAATGCCCATTTTTTCAGCTGACGGGGACACACTCTGTACACATATACACACTGTGTAAACCTTTCAAGAAGCAGTTGGTGGCCAAAAGATGAGACTACACATCATGTATGGCAGCACTACACGCCATGTATATCCACCTACTAGGAGGCACTATGTTCCGAGTCAAATACGGCGTGTTAAGCTACCTACCAGTGGAGAAAATGATCAAAAAAGCATGTTGAAAAAAGTACATTCCATGTACTTTTCCACACGCCATGTAGTTTTATTTTCTATAAATAGAGGCCTTGGCCTCCGGTTCATGAGTGTGGAGAAAGGGGTGAAGGTCCGCAAGAAAGAAGCTTTGATTTTGTGGTACTACCATTTAACTATTTCCCTATTCTACCATTCTACCAAAGAGTCACTCCCTCCTCGATGTTTCAAGTGATGATCACATTAGGTATCGAGGGTTTTGTGTTTATCTTTTCTTCTATGTGTAACAAAAAACCCAATGTTTTGGGGTTGTGGAATATGTTTAGTTGTAATTTATATTAGTTGTTATGAATTTGATTGTTCTTATAACTTCTTTTTATTTTTCTTAAATCACTTCATCTTATCACTGAAAATTCTGAGCCAGACCAAGGGCAGAATTTTTAGGGATTCAAAAGAAGAATAACGATGAATAATTTCATGATCACTGGAAGTATTCTTCAACTCAAAAGGGACTAATCCAAATAAAGAACTATGAAACACTAACTAACAGACCATGGAGTTAGTTTCCTCAGTTCGAAACATAAGTTTATCGGACCAAGGAAGCTTTGTTTCAAATTGAAACCAAAAGTGTGGGGTTATTATGAACAACGCAACTTCATAAGGAATTCCATATAATAAAAAACCTCTTAATAATCCACAGCCCCAACGCATTTCCTTCTTTATTTGCATCAAAAACAATTTTCCCATATTTTCCTTTATTCCGTTATGTAATTTGTTAAACGAAACATAAATCTAATACTCTTTGTATCGAAACATCAAAAACCGACTCTAAATTTGGAAAACTTCACTAAGAAAAAAATACAAACTAGTTAAACAAGACATAAATAAATTCTTTTTCCCTATGGATCAACCCCTTACTGGTACTATACTTGTTAAGGTAAAAATAATTTGGTACACTGATAACATACCTTTGGTAAAACGACCTTCATGTTTTGAATATTGAAAAATGGATTCTATAATTTGATTTAGAATTTCCAAATTTAGAAAATAGGTACCTTTTATTTTTGGCCAATATGAATACTAACCACAATAAATTTTGTTACCACGAGAAAGGGTAAATTAGAAAAGATTGGTTAAAATTAAAATTATAAAGACTACAAAATGAACCTAAAAATGCCAAAATTTTATTATATGAATGAAATTAGACCATTACACTTAAGTATATTGATTAAGACAATTAATGGAAACTTTTCCTTAAAATGACTTATATAATATTTAAATCAAATAAAGACATAAAATATAAGTTTTTTTAACTTTAATATCTATTATGTGTCCAATTGGTGAAATATGATTGTTATGAATGAATGTCAATGTAAATTTTTAACTTAATAAACATAGCTTTATAAAATAAATTTATTTTTCTTGTTTTGATCTAGTTGGAAGAAATTATGATATTTTTGACATTTTATTTAATAAAAATTTAAATATTTCACATTCATGTTTAAATTAATATATAATTTTTTATATAGGGATATACAACAGATATATTCTACTATAAATATTATTAGGAAATATTAAAGATATATATTCATCAATTTAATTTATTTTTAATTTTGGCTAACAAAATGTATATTAAAATATTACAGAACACTATGGTGGTAATTATTTTGTTACTAGATATATAAAATAAAAATTATTAAAAATAATAAAATAAATTTAATTTAAGATGATTAATGTAGCAAGAGAATTTATATATAAACTTGAACTTTTTGTTATATAATAAATTTAATTTAAGATAATTAATGTAGACAGTACAGGCTACTGTCTCCACACTGTGGTGTAATATATTTTCACTAAATTGTTTTGATGGGTATAATGATAGTTAAAATAGAAATATATAGTGATTATAACATGATATTGGTTTTGGAATAACAAATATACCATCCACTTCCATACTTTTTACTATTAAAAAAATGATATCATTTCTCATGCGTACGTATGACCTACCATATCCATGATTTTATGCGATTATTTTTCCTTATTCACCATTACATAATTATTATATAAATATACCTAATTAATAAATATGATATATATTAAATATATAACATTCTATAAATGATATAAATATATCCTATGAAGAATAACTCAGAATTAGACCACAAGACATTCATAGAAAAAATGAAGCATTTAAGACATGAAAGAAGTGTAATAAGGAAATATTATTAAACATGTTATAATATGATCATATGTGATATCATAAATAAAAATATGGTTCTTGAATAAGTTAATAACATTATTTAATCCATTATATTAGATTTCATGATATATACTAAGGAACCCAAACCTAATTTAAGGGTTCATTTCACAATCTCGTTATTTTAGGAGATTGTTTATATGTCAATATTAACTAGGGTATATTTATTAACCATGTCCATGTTACTTAAAAAAGTATTAAAAAATATTATTAATATTCTTATACAATTTATTAAAGTCATTTTTACCCATTTCTGAGTTTTTACTAAATGGTTTGGATGAAATATTTTTCATTTTCCCTACAATATACTTTTTTACTTATCTGATAAAAGTACAAGGAAAATGATTACTTTTAACTTATACTGAATTAATGTATTTTTTATTAATTCTTGTCAACATAATTTCTTCAATATTTACTTACAATAATATAAGGTTATATTCGAAGAAATCATTTTATTTATAATTTTTGTGGCATTTTAAGAAAAGAAAATGTTTTTAAAGAAGAAAGGATATTTTACTCAAGAATTATTCTTAAAGAAATATCTCAAAATTATTTTCCATCTACGATAATATTATATGATGTTACATATTATTTAATAGGTATATATTTCAAGTATATTATCCCTATTATTCATATTATTTTATTATATTAATGATGCGATGATATTTTTGAAATTCATTTCTTTTTCACGGATTATGTTATTATTTAATTATGTTTATGAAACCCAACTTATTCCATTGGATATGATATAATGATTTATTTATTTTATTGTGGAACACATATTTTATTACGTGAATTGTGGGACCTATATCTACCTCTAATGCATTGGGTAAAGATTTATATCTCATTTGATTGATAGTTCTAGAATGAGAAATGATCTTGATTCAGTAACACATGGATTCAATGGGAAGTAAACCCATATCAGTAATACTGGGCAAGAATAAGGAGTGAAATCAATTTTTTAGTGGACATTTTCCATTATGATGATATTGGAAATGAGCCTTGAATAATATGGAAATGATTTTATATGATTATGTGTATTTCATAAATTCCATGTCTTAAGTTATTCTCTCTAGGAATATGTTCTTTAATGATCTTTTAGGATTTATCCCATGACATGATATTATGCTCTTTGATATGAAAGACAAAATTTTCAAATGTTATGTTTATGATTTCATTCCTTATGATTATGATATGATTGTCATCTCCTTTGTTTAACATTACTGATAATTTGAGTACACAATTTCTTATGTTTATTTTCACCAGGTTATAAAGGACGGTTTTAGGTAAAAGTAAAAAAGGACATTATCTTTGTGGAAACCATTGAAGATATTTCAATAGACTATAAATATCTGTTTCAAGGTTCTAAATTCTCTAAAATAATTTGGCCTTTTGGTCTGTTTTTGTGTATTCTAAAAATATGATGTAATATCCATGTATGTAAAGCTTTTGTCATTTTAAGAAGTTATTCAATTTTAAATTTTTTATTAGTATTTTTTTGTTCAAAAGTAGAATAAATCCTTCATTCTTGAAGATCATTTTACTTATTGATGTGAATTTAGTTTAAGATTATTCTCTATAGAAAATATCTATTCAAAATCGATGCTCAACACTAAATATACATAAAATATAATAAAAGGATAAAAATATACGTTCAATTTTTATCTTACTCAACATAAATGAATATAATATAAAAATAAATAATGGTGTGGGAAGATTCTTGTATTATTCTTGAAATGCATTTGGTTTTTTTTGTGAATAAATGAAGAACAATAATGTACTGTTGAATGTGGAGAAAACTCTAAGTTGAAGAACGTATCACCTTTTCTCACTTCATATATTTCATTTAAGTGGCATCTATTTTCACTTATCTATGGTCTAAGTGTTATAAATATATAAAAATTCATGGGGGAGTTTCATCTTTTCATACTAATCTATAAGGATTCCTAATGAAAGAAACCAAGGGCTCTATAATGACTTGCACCAAGTTAAAGTTTCATTCACTCCAATTTTGAGGTCCTTGGAAGAAAAGAGATGACTAGTAAAATCACTAAGATCATAGAGAGAGTGTTGGTGGAGTGAAATATGGGTAATTTGTTCCCCAAACCGTTATACATCATTGTGTCCTACTCACAAATTTAATATTAATTTTTGTTTAAAAACTTATTAATGAATGAGAAATACCAATTCAAAATATATATAAGAGTAAATTTTTAAATAATAAAATAGTTTTTTAAGTGACTCAATTCACACCCATCTTGATTCTACTCATACCAAGGAAAACAATTGTTATCAAAGCATAGGATCTTTTAAAAAATATTTTAATTGATATTTTAATTTTATCTTAAATATAGATTGTACATTTTTTTGATACAATCAATTTGAATAATAGAAAGGTTTCATTAGAAAAATCATTAATGTGATACTCTTGGATTTAGTACATTGAATATTTTTTATAATCATTAAGCCCTAAAATTATTGAGGTAAAGATCAAGATGTAAACTATTTTAAGTGGTTGATCTTAAAAAAGGTATATCCATGGTCTGTAATCATTATTTTATTAGTGATAACTTTGGATGATAGAAATATATAATGATTATTTATTTAATGAATCATGGAATGCATGTCAATATGAAATTGGTGAATATATTTAATATTCCTATATGATAACCTGATGCATGGAGTGTTGTTGATGATGATGGGTGTGGCATGGATTCAGGATCTTTGAATTCTATCATTTATTGTCTTAGTATAGACTAATTGAACTTGATCTATTAATGTGAATAATCATATGAAATATGGGAGACCACTATAGTATCCAATGATGGAATTTATAATTTCATAAAACAAAGATAAAATACTAAAAATATTAAGTTTGAAACATTCATTATATTTGTACTGGAATGTATCAGTAAGATGAATGGAAGACTCACTTATTTATTAAATGTTATTTTTGTCTTGGGAACATTATTTTTATAAAATAATCTAGAAATGAAGGTATAAAGAATTTATCTTTCTAACTATAATTTAATTTCTATTGTTATCTGATATTATGCATCAGTTAAATATTTAAAGATAAAAGAATTAATTTTAACTTTCATGATGTTTAAAGTTGAGATGAAAGCCGAGAATTAAAATCATGGTTCTATCGAAGGAGATAATGATTCACTCAAAGTATCAATATAAGAGTATTATAATTATAACTCTAGTAGTTTGGAATCAAGTGAAGAATTATCTTATATTTCAAGAAAATGTTTCATGTTGTGTATGAAAACAAAGGAGAATCTAAAAAGTAAGAAAATGAGGTCAAATGTTATGAGTGAAAAAATAGAAACGTCACTTAAGACTGGACTTCTTTAAAATCAAATATCAAAGGAAATATGACTATAAGAGAATATGTAACAAATCCATGAAGCCTACATGGATTTATTCTAATAATTAATGTGATAAATCTACTTATAACTCTGAAGCTGGGTATAAAAATCAAAAGAATACTTTTTATCTTATGACTCAAGATATAGAGGTTTAATCAACATTTTATTCTCAAAACTTTATTTCTAAAAAATTATCCAGTAATAAGATTGATGAGTATTGTTATATGATTGAAGGTAAATTTTAATCTTTAAAGAAAAAATCATAAATCATTAAATAAATCATATAATGTTTTTTATTAAAAAACAATCTCAATATAAACCAGCTATTCGTTTAAGGTAAAATTTAGGTAAAAATTATTATGTCATCCATAATAAAAGAATGAAATATTTATTTTCTAAAATATAATCATTGAAAGTGGTTTTAGGAATTTTTACTAAGTTATGAATATATTTAAATGAATTTTTTTTGAATGAATAAAGATAATAAAGGAAATCTTGTAATTTATTGTATTTGTAAAGAACCAAAACGTTATAGAAACTATTTTTTCCCTGATTATAAAAGTAAAAACATATAAATTGTAGAATTTTTTTCATTATGTTAGTAATATGAATCATGTGAATGAAGAATTTTTTAAAATTCCTCAATTTTTTGTTGTTAAAAAAGTTCATTTTAAAAAATATTTTTCTAACCTAAAATATGAAATTTCTATACTAAATAAACAATTTTTTTACCTAAGTAATTTTTTTCTAACACTAATGGAACCAAGGGTATATGGGTACCAAAAGGCACATTTGTTTTTTATTCAATAGGAATATTATTCTAGACATATATATATAACTAATTCAAGGATTCTCAATAAATGGAAACATAATAAGTTCATATTTTTTATCAAAATAATGATGAATATCCTAGACATTTACCAAAAAGTATTTTTCAACTTTGAATTAATTCTTTATCTAAAAGGTGAAATTCATAGATCTGAAACTATTGAAATCTATGGATTTTAAGATTTTTTTTAATATTTTTATATGTTTAAAATTAATTTATTATTTTATATGGGAGAAAATGAGATTTTAAATGTTTTATATCTTATTAATCTTCCTTGTATTTTCATGTTCTTAAACTGCTTAACTATATTAATAATTTAATCGCAATTTTAAATTCTATAATTTTTGGGTAGAATGAATGTATTTTAATATTTTATATAATGGTATTTTGGCATTTGATAATTAGTAAATTTTTATAATTCTAGTAATCATGTTCAAATTATTACATTATATATCTTATTATAATGTATTTTATTATTGTGTTACTGTATATACAAAACAATTTAGCTTAATTATTGTACTTCTATATTGGTAATGCAAAAACATGTTTGAGATTCATTGAATATCACTTATTTCTAATTTATTGAATAACCTTATTGTTTCTTCATATTTTTATAACATCTATCATCAAAAACACCAGATTAAATGATTTGTTTCAATTTCATGAATTAAAAATATTATTTATACTTAATTCTCTAAATATATTTAATATATTTCATGGATCCTTGTAGTTAAAAGTATTAAATAGAGGCACTTGACCTTGAATAAATTTCTCATTTACTATGATTTTCAAAAAAATTATGATTTCATTGTTAAATATTTTCAAGAGTATGAGCATACATTATGGGGGTGTTTCTATTATTTCTGATTTATTATATTATTATTTTTATTGAGTATGACTATTTTTTGAATATTTTTATATATTATAAAATATGTTTTCTCAATGTTTAATAAGGTTTTATAAACTATTTAATATTTTTATGTAAGAGGAATATATTTTTTTAAATCCATTCATGTACCATAAACATGTTTGTTAGCTATTTTTTGTTTTTATGTACCTTAAAGTATTTTAAGGGGGATATTGTAAAATGTTAATTAATTGAAAACATGTTCTTATTGTTCTTAATTATATATTGAAAAGGGGTTTATGCTAGTATTATTTAATGATTACTTATTTAAATCAAGAATTTAATTTATTAGAAAGGGGTATTTGTTTTCATGAATATAATTATTACATTTCATCTTTCCTATTAGGCGGAAAATTTATTCACATGATCCCTATGATAAATTTTTTATTTTATTAAAATTTGTTTTATTTAGATGATTTTTTTATTACATGAACTACCCTTCATTAACCCAGTTTTTTTATCCTTAGAAAAATGATGAGAGTGAGATCATGTTCTGTAATTATGAAAAATTGGGAGAATATGGAGTTGATGCTTTCCATTCATCAATTATGTTCTCATAATTACTTCACCCTCTTCAAATTATGATTTTGGTCATACAGATGAAATCCTATTTTGTTAAATCACTGTAATTTGACTATATAATATTTATAATACTTATAATTTCAAAAATAATATTTTTTCATAAATATATGAAGTTTATGTACAGTTTATTTAGCTATGAAAAATCTTAAATTAGTATCTTGATGTTTACAGTTTTGGTATAAAGTTGTTGTAGGTTTCCAATCATATAGAAGATATTTGTTTCTAGTAGCTTCTATTTTTAATATTAACGTGAGATATATATATGTCATAATTTCACACTTCTTATAGATATTGATATCCAATAGATTTATCAACATTTCATTATACTATAGTTATGGTAGATATTGTATCATGGATTCTCTAAAAATTCACCAATGTTCTACAATTGTTTTATAGATTAATAGATTTATAGAATATATGTGCTTCTATTTTTCAAAAATAACTTGAGATAAAGATCTAAGAATTTCAGTTTACTTGTTAGATTTGGAAATTATATATGTTTTTATACATTTAATTAAACTTTGAGGAAGGATAAAATGGTCATTTGGGGGATAAATAAAATTACCCTAGGTCTCTAAAATATTATAGTTATATTTCAATATTTTTCATATCTTTTTTGATATGTTTTTCAAAGATATATCAATATTTGGATGTTGTATTGAAGTTATTATTGATGGGTTTTAAATAATACATAATTATATAAATATAAGTAAAATATACCAAAGGTTGTATATTTTTTAGAGGGCCAAAAAATTCATTTAATCTTAGAATGTCCAATAGATAATGATTTTATGAATTTAAAAACATAAGAATTCTCTTACATGATAATTAAATTATGTTCAAAATTCACCTATGTGAAAATGGATACATGATAATTTGGATACATGGAAATTTACCTATGTTATACATTTGGTTATGTATATTCTATTGCATGGATAATTATTATATTTGAGGAACAACTTCGGGGGATATTTTTCCTACATATAAATTTAGTTACATAACATATTTCTATATTTTCCTATGTAATATATTTGGTTATATGAAGGATTTTTATGCATTATATATTCAGTTTTGTATATTTTTTTACATGATGAATTGGTTTACAAGGATTTGATTTAGTATGGATATTTCAGGGTTTTTTTTACCATAACTTGCATACAATGAGCTCAAATCTCATTTAATGAAATAAACTCTCACATGTCTCTTAATATAGTCATGAATAGGATCTCTTATGTAGTATTATATAATGATATATTAAAAAGTTATGATATCACATTGTTTCACCATGCTGTTTTATAGGTTGGAGAAGACATACATGTAGGAAACACTATTAGAAATGAAAACTGAGATTAAAGACTCTTTGGGATGTGAAATAAAATTTAGATTGATCAAAATCATGTCAATGTTATCTAATATATGATAAAAATACATGAACACATGATGTATATGGGCCATATAAAATGTAAATTCACATTTTAATAACTTAGAATATAGATCACTATAACTCACTACTCATGTGAATTGGATAAATACTATGATTGAGAGAATATGGAAGCTTATGAAAGCTATTTAACGAAAGTATTTGTTTCAGTATATCACAAATTAATATAGTGATTTTTTCCTCTATGATTTAGAGATTTATATATTTCTTACTATCATATGGATTATTTATATTGGTATATCAGTTTTTATTTACTTTTATGATCTAATGGAGGTATGTTAAGTGATTTAGAAGAGTTTAATGAAGAATTATTGAACCATGCACATATTAATGTCCATATTTTTGATATTTTTGAAAGATGGGTATTTTAAAAACTAAATTATTAATATGTTTAGGATGAATTTAGGTATCTTTCCAAATTAAAAAATTTTGAGTTGGTAAAATGAGGAAATTGAGGATATTTTTTGGTTTATTGGTTTTGAGGAAACCTAGATATATAAATGGGTATATTCTCATGAAAGAGGAATATTTTCAATGCTATTAATTTTAATAAATTATTTATGGGTTATGTATTCCATTTCACAATGTCATTTTTCTTGAGGATCATTAACATGAAGAAGACACTGTTTTAGTGGAGAAATTTATGGATGTATTTTGACACTTTATTTTTACATTCATAAATAGAGAGTAGTTTTGAAGAAAAATATTTATAAAAGGAAAGACGAGTAGAAATATTTTATCATTTTTATCTTTACAACTAATACTCATCACTTATGAGTGTGAGAATAAAAATACTCAATATATATATATATATATATATATATATATTACTCTATAACTATTTGAAAGAAGAAGAAAAATTTTTCCTATAACAAATTTTTTGTTATATTTTTTTCAAAAGAAGAAGTATTCTTACATTCTTAAAGATCATTTTAGCAGCTCTATGCATTTCGTTGATGATATTTTTCTCTAGAAGGGATCTCTTTAGATTTTCTACTTGAAATTGAATAAACATAGAAGAGACGAAGAAAAATATACATTCAATTGTTCTATTATTCAACTTATATAATTAGAATAGAAAAATAAAGGAGGATGGAAGAAGCATACATTATTCTTCAAATTCATTTGGGTACTATTTTTTATTCTTGAAGAACATTTATCAACTATCAGTTGTAGAGGAAATTATGAGCTTAATAAAGTATCAACTTTTCTCACCACATGTGTTTATTTTAAAGGGAAACTGGTTGTATTCATTCATGTTAGAGTTAAATCTTATCATACTAAGCAATCTAGGTTTATAGTGAAAGAACCCTCGGGCCCTATAAAATTCCTGAACCAATTTTTAGTTTCTTTCACTCAACTGTTGAGGTCCCCAAATAAAAGGTCCTAACTAGTATACTAACCAATCTCATAGAGATAGTATTTTTGGAGTGTATTAAGGGATATTTACTTGACAAACATTTATACATCATTATATATAACTCATAAATTCCTTTTTTATTTCAAATACATAAATTATTAATGAAAGGAAAGAAAAATTCAATATATTTAACTGGAAATTTTTAAATAATCCAATATTTTTAAAGTCTATAAATTAATCTCCCCGCTCTTGAGAATTTTTATACTCATATTTGGGACAAAGTTTCATGGTGAATGATTTTAATATTTATTATTGTAATTATTATACAAATCTACTGGTCAAAGAAGTGGTCCTATCGAGCAACCTATTGTTGTATCGGTAGTATCAAACTACTGGACAGAGTAGTGGGTAAACCATCCTTTGGGCTATTGAAGTGGGGAAATTCAAATCATAGTAATTGAGGGATTCTTGGGTCAGTAATAAGTAGACTAGCTTTATTATTTAATAATTAGATACCTTTTATGGGTTTATATTCTTAGATACCTAAAATTAGGTCTACAAATCTACTTTTAGCTTTGATATAAACGTGTGTTTTTAATAACATCCATTTAAAGCAGTTCTTATTTAGATAAAAAATACTTCACAGATCGTTATAAATATTTTTTTTATTCTATATTAAATTAAAAATTATGATAATTCTTGTATTAGTAATTATTATAATGTTAGTTTAAATTTTCACTTTGTTAACTATTATGTAACGCCCTGACCCTAGTTACCCAGAGTCGGTGCATTATTACATAACATTGGCATGATCACAAGAAATATCAAATCTCAAAAGACCGATTGGTTTAGTAGCCTTGGAAACACTAGATATATTCATAAGTCTTACATTACATCATAAAAATGAAAACTACAACGACATATATTCTTCATATTCCACGCTCATAACCCCACATACTATCCCTGTAGGTCATTCATAATTTACTTCTTCATACCCTGGGAAAAATAAAACATAGAAAAGGGGTGAGCCCAAATGCCCAGTAAGGATAACAATATAGCGGAAACTTTCAAAAATAAGAAAAACATTTAAGGAAATGCATTACTAAAACAAAAGCCTTTTAAACTTGAACTTCAACATAGTATGGAAAAAGTAAAATTAAATAATTCTATTTACTTATTCACATGCATATTCTACTAATCGAATAATCACATTCAATATCAATAACCACTTTCATAATGATGGAATGCATAATGCTAGACTATCATAATCACATAGCCAAGGCCTCGTGCCAAGACTACAAATAATATTTTTCCAAGGCCTTGTTCCAAGACACTAGTTTGTCTCATGAGACCTACCGATGCATCGAGGAGCTATAGCGGGCTCCACCCGTCACATATTAAGTCCAATGCATTCCCATATGAAAAGGTTTAAACATAACATAAACACTCATATTAAAACTAGCATACGAAATTTCAATACTTTCACAATAAACCATTAATGGTATAAAAATAGCACATCCATAGTCAGACATATCACAAAACCTTCAATACAACATAGAAGTTTGTATCATAATAAATCAACTTCACATAAGCGTAAAATCCAACAAAGGATGTTGACATAGATGAAATCAAACCTCTTTTTAGAGAAATATCTCTTTCTATTTTGAAATCATTTAAGATCCATATAAAATAAAACATTTTCTTTGAAAATATTCTTATAAGCTTGTAAGGGAAGCTTCGACAATTTTATAATGGCAGAAAATAACCGCGCCCCCCGTATAAGTTAAGAAAAACATTCTTACCTTAATTCTGTCGAAAAGGTTAAAAGCACCTTGTTTGGAAAACGACGGAAAGATTCCTTTATAAAACTCTTATAAAAAGTCAAACAAGGTTATAAATGACTTTAACCCACATTCTTTTAAATAGTAAAAATGTTTTGAAATTCATTTTTAAGAAACATGGATGTGGATGATAAAGAGATCCCAGTAGATTATTACGTATAAACAACCTCGGATAATGAAGAGATTGTGAAATAACACTTACCTTGTACTTTTCCTTGCTTGGGGTAGGTTAACCTCCTGTATGATAGTGAAATAATTTTTATTAAATTATACAAGAATCATATGCATTCATATGATATCATATATGATATTTTAACATTTCTTTGTTAATAATATCTTAGTATTATCGTTGTTTCGGGTGTTAACTTACTCATTTTCTTTTATATGTTTTGTTACGTAAGCCATGTTTGTAATGTATAGGTTGTATATTATTCATTTCCATAATGATATCAAGTCCTTAAACATCATTTTTAAATCAGTAAATGATAATTATACTTGAATGGATACGATGGAGAATGAATCTCATCGCGTTCGTGGAGACTGTAGTCCGTACGTAGGCACGAGCGACAATATCATTCTTTTAATATTAAAATAATATATAAGATGATAGTATATCATATATACATAATCATTATCATGTTATATTTATTATTTACATGAGTTACACATCATTATTATACCCTTCCAAATAATAATATATTGAATAAAAATTACACCACGACGTGGAGACGGTAAGCCGTACGTACGCACGTATGGTGACATGTTATTCAAAGGGTGGATAGAATACTGAATATGGTTGTACCATATTTATAATAAAATCACAGTATATATATGATACTGGAGTTATTATTTGATAATGGTAACAACAAAGGAAGAAGAAGTGGAAGAAGAAAGGAACTTGGAAAAGGGTGGTGAAATCATTACCTCTTCTTCGGGTTCTTCATTTTGATTTGATCAAAAGGGCTCATTAGGTTGGCTTTATGATCAAACTAAGGCCTCTAGGTTGTATTGAGGGAATTCGGGAGAGTATTTGGGCAGAGTTTGTCCGAACCAAAAGGCATTGAAGGTGTGAAGAAAAGAGAAGGAGGAGTGCCCTTTTATAAGAGGGGTGAGGGGCACCTTTGGAAAAGATAGAAATATTAGTTTATATTAAATTCATATTCGGTTTATAATGGCTCCAATGTTGATTATTCAAAGTTTAAGATGGGGATAGGTCAAAAACCATTCAACAAATAGAATTTAGATAGGTTTGGGTACTTATATTAACCTTATCTTTAAGTATTAACTCTAAGTTAATTAGTTTCACTTTTACAATGTCTCTTTGTATTTTTATATTATATGGTTAATAAACATACCATATACATCCAAGCGACCCCCAAGTGGTCCAGTAATGAGACAACTATCATGATATAAGTCTCTTGGCCGAACCTTAGATTTTTAGGAATTTAATACCAATTAATAATATAATAGTTTTTTAAAAAACTCTTTTATGTCAATTTTGACACTATTCAATTGTTGATTTTTGTTAAACTCATAAAAGATTTATTACTTCGAACAAAGTCAATTAAATAAATCCTAATATATCATATTATCCTAGAAAATTAGTTTAATTCATTAAAAGTTTCATATTACATTTATTTTGGTATTTATAATATCAATTATTTTAATTTTTCCCTATTATAGTAATTATTTCATCATCATTGTGTCATAAATAAATTAAATTATTTAATGTATAAAAATTATAAATAAAATATAATTATGTAGGAACTATTTATATATTTTTAATGAATATTCATAATCTAAAATCCAATATATATAACCCTATGTAAAAATTGTTTTTCTAAAAGATATATGCTTGTGTCATTTTTGTATTCATTTTAACTTAATTAAAATAAAGTGTCCCTATCACCTACAAGTGGCTCCATGAGGTCCCACAATTGACCCAAATATGCTACTGGTCGGAAATTTATCCACAAATAAGGTTAGGACACGTTTTAGGGTAATTTAGTATTATTATAATGTTATTTTGTAACCCTTATTTACCGGATTTACCCTTAACCATGGTAAATAAAATATTTACCGCAGTAATTATTCAAAATGTCTAATAATAAAAGTTACCTATTTACACAATTTTAACATCCTGATTCCAAATATGGAATCCATTTTACCAAATTCAAAACACAGAAGTGGCAGAAATTAATTTAAAATTAATTCCCTTTGTTAAAACAAAAAGCGTTTTTTTAAGAGATAATAACTATCAAAAGATGGACACTTCTTTTTGTCCGGTTTAATTGTAAAATTATGTCCAATGACTAAAATTATATTAAATGGTAAAACTATATTCTAAATATAATTTAAAACCACTCAAATTCTTAATTTATCACTATTAATTATTTTGATTAAAAAAATATGTTTTTAATTAAAATTTAGTAATTTTCACTATTCATCAAAATATTAAAGTTATCCGAAAAGTACCAAAATTTCACCTTAGGATAAATTCGATATTCTGAATCCAAAAATGAAGTCCATTTTGAAATATAAAATATATATAATTTCAAAAAGTAGGTATTACTATTCATAATGACTAGTTTGATTGGTTTTGGTGTGTTAGAACTCAGTGTTGCGTACAACACATGCTATCACATTATTCAAAGAGAAGCGTACCGTAGAAGCTTGGGGTGTTACATTCTCCCCTACTTCAAATAATTTCGTCCTCGAAATTTCTAGAATACTTATCACATGAAAAGACTCGGGTGGTTCTTCATCATAAGTTCCTCAGGTTCCCACGTTGCCTCTTCCATCTTATGGTTTCTCCACAAGACTTTTACCAGACGCGTCGTCCGGTTTCTCAGTACTTGTTCTCTCGTATCAAGAATCCTGACGGGCTCTTACCAATTAGACAGATCGGGTTCTAGTTCTAATTCTTCATAGGTGAGTACATGCGATGGGTCAGGCATGTATTTCCTCAACAGAGATACATGGAACACATCGTGAACTTTGGAGAGACTTGGCGACATTGCCAATCGGTAAGCTACAGCCCCAATTCGTTCTAGAATTTTGAAAGGTCCGATGTACTTGGGACTCAATTTACCTTTCTTACCAAAACATATGACTCCCTTCCATAGAGATACCTTCAGGAAAACATGATCACCGACTTGAAATTCCAAATCCTTCCTTCGATTATCGGCATAGCTCTTCTGCCTATTTTGAGCTGCTTTGATGTGATTTTGGATAACCTTCACCTTTTCCATCGTTTCCTCCACCAGTTATGGGCCTACAAGTTTTCTTTCACCAACGTCATCCCAACAGGTTTGTGTACGACATCTCTTTCCGTATAACGCTTCATATGGTGCCATCTGAATACTCGAATGGAAGCTATTGTTATAGGAAAATTCTACCAGAGGTAAATATTGATCCCACATACCCTAAAAGTCAAGTGAGCAGGATCTCAACATGTCTTCTAAGGTTTGAATAGTTCGTTCTGATTGTCCATCCGTTTGAGGGTGGTAGGAAGTGCTCAAATGAAGTTTAGTATCTAGGGATTTCTGAAGAATTTTCCAGAATCTTGAAGTAAAACGGGGATCACGATCAGAAACAATCGATAGGGGTACTCCATGAAGTCTCACAACTTCATTAATATATATTCTTGCTAGACGTTCCAGGGTTAGATCTTCTCTTATAGCAAGAAAATTTCCTGACTTGGTAAGACGATCAACAATAACCCATATTGCATCGTTCCTTCTAGGAGTCTTTGGTAGTCCCATGACAAATTCCATCGTAATATTGTCCCATTTCCACTCCGGTATGGGAAGAGGTTGCATGACTCCTCCAGGCTGTTTCCTTCCAGCTTTCACTTGTTGACAAACCATACATCTTGACACAAAATCAGCAATCTCCCTCTTCATGTTGTCCCAACAAAAATGTTCCTTCAAATCACTATACATTTTGGTGCTCCCATGGTGTATAGATAAATTGGAACTATGAGCATCATCCAGCAATTCCTTTTTTAGATTAGGTATATCGGGAACACAAAGTCTCTTCCCAAATTTCAAAATTCCATCTTCATACAGAAAGTCTCTCAGTCTCCCATCATTCACAGCTTTAATCTTCTTTTGAAATTCGTCATCATCGGTCTGAGAACTCTTAATCCTTTCTAGTAAAGATGGTTGGGAAACCATTTGAAAAAGCATTGATGTTTCACCTTCCCTGGTTATTCCCATGTCCATCTTCACTAGATCCATCAAAATTGGATCCCTTTCAATTCTCATCACGTTCAAAACTCCATGATCTTTTCTGCTCAAAGCATCTGCCACCTTGTTTGCCTTATCCGAGTGGTAGTGTATCATGCAATCATAATCCTTGAGTAATTCAAGCCATATCCTTTGCCTCATGTTGAGTTCTTTTTGTGAGAAAATATACTTCAAACTCTTGTGATCAGTATAAATCTCACATTTTTCACCATAGAGTTAGTGCCTCTGTATCTTAAAAGCAAAGATCACAGCTGCTAACTCGAGATCATGAGTAGGATAGTTTTTCTCATGAATTTTCAACTGTCGTGATGTATAGGCAATAACCCTATCATTCTGCATAAGGACACAACCAAGTCCTTTCTTCGATGCATAACTATAAATAACGAACCCTTTATTCCCCGATGGTAGAGTCAATATAGGAGCATTGACTAATCTTCTCTTTAGTTCTTCGAAACATTCTTCACACTCTTTTGTCCAAAAAAATTTAACCCCTTTACGTGTGAGCTTCGTTAATGGGTTAGCCAATCGGGAAAAATTCTGGACGAATCTTCGATAACAACCTGCCAAACCAATAAAACTACGTACCTCAGTTATACTCGTAGGTGGTGGCCATTCTTGGATCGCCTTGGTCTTAGAAGGATCAACAGAGTTTCCATCTTTAGAGACAATATGGCCAAGAAAAGAAATCTCATGAAGGCAGAATTCACACTTGCTAAACTTCCCATATAATTCATGTCTTCTCAGAGTCTTCAGGATAATGCGCAAGTGATTTTCATGATCTTCGTAGCTTTTGGAGTATACCAAGATATCATCAATAAATACCACCACAAATTCATCAAGATACTCCTTTAAAACTCTATTAATCAGATCCATGAATACATAGGGTGCATTAGTCAAACCAAAAGTCATTACAGTAAACTCGTAATGCCCGTACCTGGTTCAAAATGTTGTCTTCGGAATGTCTTCCTTCTTAACACACAACTGATGGTATCCAGATCAAAGGTCAATCTTTTAAAAGTATTGAGCTCCATGAAGTTGGTCAAATAAATCATCAATGCGTGGTAGGGGATACTTTTTCTTTATTGTTATAGAATTGATCTCCCTGTAGTCGATACATAACCTCATAGATCCATCTTTCTTTTTAACAAAAAGAACAGGGGATCCCCATAGAGAAACACTTGGGCGAATAAATCCTTTATTACTCAATTACTCTAGTTGTTTATTTAGTTTTACTAACTCTACAATGGCCATTATATAAGGGGTCTTCGATATAAGCCTTGATCCAGGAATTAAATCAATGTAAAACTCAACTTCTTGTTCTGGAGGATGTCCAGGTATATCTTCCGGAAATACATCTACAAATTCATTCACAACAGGTACATCCTCTATTTGAACATTCCTTTCCTCACCCACAGTTATTTCATTCTCTTCCTCCCCAATAATTGAATTTAGTTAAGCTACTGGGGGTGGATCTAAATAAGAATTAGGTGGTGACGATTCTGCTCTAAAGATAAGGTGTTCCTTATCATTATCATCAAAAATCGTAACCTCTTTCTTCTTACAATAAATCTTCGCATCATAGTCCGAAATCCAGTCTATACCGAGGATTATATCAAAATCAATCATAGGTATGACGATGATATCAGCAGATAAAGAACATTTATGTGCTCTAATGGGGACTGATTCGAATTTTTTTTTTTCAATGATACTTCCCTTAGGAGTTTTAACTGACAACTCCCTTGTTAAATCAAATTGGAAATATCTAATTTTCTTAGCAAACTGGGAAGATATGAAACAATGTGATGATCTAGAATCAAATAATGCATTTGCTAAACTTGAGGAAACCATTAAATTAACTGCCACCACATCTTTCGGAGCATCTACCTCAGCAGTAGTGATAGCATAAGCTTGGCTTTGATCCCTTGGCCTTTTCTGAGGTAAGTTCTCCTGAAGCTTAGGAAATTCATTTTCATAATGCCCCATCTCCCTGTAATTGTAGCACTGAACGTTGGTGGCTTCCTTCTTCCCCTTGAAATCACGATCTTGGTGGCCTTTTTCAGCACACTTGTAACAGACTCACATTCCCTTCAAACAAGTACCAGGGTGTTTATTCCCACATTTACCACAGGATGGATATTCAACCATTCCCTTCTTCCCCTTATTTCCATTCCCAGATTGATCAGCATGTCTCTTCTTCTCTTGCTTTACTTTAAAGTCATAAGACTTAGAGAATTTCTTTTTGGTCTTGATAGCACATGAGACAATGTCTTCGTACGATGAAAAGTATTGTGAGACTAATGCTCGACGGAGAAATGGTTTTAACCCATAAAAGAAACGATCAATCTTACTTCTTGGGTTACGTATATAATCTCCATCATACCTTTCTAACCTTGTAAAGTTAGCCTCATACTTTGCGACATTGTCATCCTCCTTTTGTCTCAGACTCAGAAATTTCTTTTCCATATCTGCTCGATGGTCGCGAGGAATGTATTTTTCTAAAAACAGATCTTTGAACACCTTCCATTCCATATTTGATACTTCATCATCTTCCTTCGTGTTTTGAATCAATGACCACCATTGATCAGTATCTCCAGTGAGGCAGTAAACTGCCATGATAACTTTTTCCATTTCACTACTCCCCAAAGCCTGAAATATTTTCTCTAGGGAATTTATCCATTGCTCAGCTACTAAGGGATTTGTACTCCCATTGAACATTGGTGCTTGTTTCCTCATGAATAGATCTAACATTGATCCTCCACGCTGTGGATCAGGGTGCTCCATACGGGTAAGGTTATTATTCATAACCTGAGTGAGTTGTCCTAGTATGGTGATTAGCTGACCGGCACCAGTTGCATCACCAGCTCCACTATAATTATCTTTAGCAGGAGGGAAATCCCTACATGGAGTGTGTGCATTGATACAGTTTCCATTTCTTCCACTAGGCGCCATTTCTAAATAATGGCATAAACTAGATCAGTTTATGAATCAAAATACATAATCTCATACTTATAAAACACTTAACATAAATTGAACTATTTATGGATATAATCCATAATCATAAAAATGTTTTCTTTGAGAAGTATATACTCATAAACCCTTCATAATGATTTTTAAAGAAAATGAGAGTTATCCTAAGCATATCCCCCGGGAGTGTCGTAACCAAGAGTGCACCAAGGCCCGTTGTCGTGCACCAGTTCCCATTCGAGTCTAGCTCAAAGCGGTGTTTTCGGGCTTTACCCCTAGGTACATCTGTGCCAGAGCCGCCTCTACCTGCTCGTATCCAGACAGGGATGTATTGCTTAGAAAACTCACAAAATCTCTACAATACCAAAATTCTAGCAATTTCTTCTATACTAAACCTCAAATTTCATCTTCGGTCTACGTGATCTAATCAGATTTTATATAAATCTAGCTTCCAAGGTTTGTACTAAACTTCCTCTTATACCAACTGTAACGCCCCGACCCTAGTTACCCAGAGTCGGTGCGTTATTACATAACATTGGCATGATCACAAGAAAGATCAAATCTCGAAAGACCGATTGGTTTATTAGCCTTGGAAACACTAGATATATTCATAAGTCTTACATTACATCATAAAAATGAAAACTATAAAAACATATTTTCTTCATATTCCACACTCATAACCTCACATACTGTCCCTGCAGGTCATTCATAATTTACTTCTTCATACCCTGGGAAAAATAATACATAGAAAAGTGGTGACCTCAAATGCCCAGTAAGGATAACAATATAGTAGAAACTTTCAAAAATAAGCATAAACATTTAAAGAAATACATTACTAAAACAAAAGCCTTTTAAACTTGAACTTCAACATAGTATGGAAAAAGTAAAATTAAATAATGACATTTACTTATTCACATGGATATTCTACTAATCGAATAATCACATGCAATATCAATAACCACTTTCATAATGATGGAATGCATAATGCCAGACTATCATAACCACATAGCCAAGGCCTCGTGCCAAGACTACAAATAATATTTTTCCAAGGCCTTGTTCCAAGACACTAGTTTGTCTCATGAGACCTACCGATGCATCGAGGAGCTATAGCGGGCTCCACCCGTCACATATTAAGTCCAATGCATTCCCATATGAAAAGGTTTAAACATAACATAAACACTCGTATTAAAACTATCATACGAAATGTCAATACTTTCACCATAAACCATGAATGGTATAAAAATAGCACATAGGCAGCCAAACATATCACAAAACCTTCAATACAACATAGAAGTTTGTATCATAATAAATCAACTTCACATAAGCGTAAAATCCGACAAAGGATGTTGACATAGATGAATTCAAAACTCTTTTTAGAGAAATATCTCTTTCTATTTTGAAATCATTTAAGAGACATATAAAATAAAACATTTTCTTTGAAAATATTCTTATAAGCTTGTAAGAGATGCTTCGACGATTTTATAATGGCAGAAAATAACCGTGCCCGCCATATAAGTTAAAAAAACATTCTTAGCTTAATTCTGTCGAAAAGGTTAAAAGCACCTTGTTTGGAAAATGACGGAAAGATTCCTTTATAAAACTCTTATAAAAATTCAAACAAGGGTATAAATGACTTTAACCCATATTCTTTTAAATAGTAAATTTTTTTTGAAATTAATTTTTAAGAAACATGTATGTGGATGATAAAGAGATCCTAGTAGATTATTACGTATAAACAACCTCGGATAATGAAGAGATTGTAAAATAACCCTTACCTTTTATTTTTCCTTGGTTGGGGTAAGTTAACCTTCTGTATAATAGTGAAATAATTGTTATTAAATTATACAAGAATAATATTCATTCATATGATATCATATATGATCTTTTAACATTTATTTGTTAATAATATCTTAGTATTATTGTTGTTTTGGGTGTTAACTTACTCATTTTCTTTTATATGTTTTGTTAGGTAAGCCATGTTTGTAATGGATAGGTTGTATATTATTCATATCCATAATGATATCAAGTCCTTAAACATCATTTATAAATCAGAAAATGATAATTATACTTGAATGGATACGATGGAGAATGAATCTCATCGCGTTCGTGGAGACGGTAGTCCGTACGTACGCACGAGCGAAAATATCATTCTTTTGATATTAAAATAATATATAAGTTGACATTATATCATATATAAAGAATCATTATCCTGTTATATTTATTATTTACATGAGTTACACATCATTATTATACCCATCCAAATAATAATATATTGTATAACAATTACACCACGACGTGGAGACGGTAAGCTGTACGTACGCACGTATGGTGACTTGTTATTCAAAGGGTGGATAGAATACTGAATATGGTTATACCAAATTTATAATAACATCACAGTATATATATGATACTGGAGTTATTATTCGAGAATGGTAACAACAAAGGAAGAAGAAGTGGAAAAAGAAAGGAACTTGGAAAAGGGTGGTGAAATCATTACCTCTTCTTCGGGTTCTTCCTATTGATTTGATCAAAAGGGCTCCTTAGGTTGGCTTTCTGATCAAACTAAGGCCTATAGGTTGTAGTGAGAGAAGTTGGGAGAGTATTTGGGCAGAGTTTGGCAGAACCAAAAGGCTTTTAAGGTGTGAATAAAAGAGAAGTAGGAGTTGCCTTTTATAAGAGGGGAGAGGGGCACCTTTGGAAAAGCTAGAAATATTAGTTTATAATAAATTCATATTCAGTTTATAATGTCTCCAATGTTTATTATTCAAAGTTTAAGGTGGGGATAGATCGAAAATCATTCAACAAATAGAATTTAGATAGGTTTGGGTACTTATATTAACCTTATCATTAAGTATTAACTCTAAGTTAATTAGTTTCACTTTTACAATGTCTCTTTGTATTTTTATATTATATGGTTAATAAACTTACCATATACATCCAAGAGACCCCCAAGTGGTCCATTAATGAGACAACTATCATGATATAAGTCTTTTGACCGAACCTTATATTTTTAGTAATTTAATACCAATTAATAATATAATATTTGTTTTAAAAACTCTTTTATGTCAATTTTGACACTATTCAATAGTTGATTTTTGTGAAACTCATAACAGATTGATTACTTAGAAAAAAGACAATTAAATCAATTCTAATATATCATATTATCCTAGAAAATTAGTTTAATTCATTAAAAGGTTCATATTATATTTATTTGGGTATTTATAGTATCAATTATTTTAATTTTTCACTATTATAGTAATTACTGCATCATCATTGTGTCATAAATAAATTAAATTATATAATGTCTAAAAATTATAAATAAAATATAATTATGTATGAAATATTTTTAGATTTATAATTAATATTTATAATCTAAAATCCAACATATATAACCCTATGTAAAAATTGTTTTTCTAAACGATATATGCTTGTGTCATTTTTGTATTCATTTTAACTTAATTAAAATAAAGTGTCCCTATCACCTACAAGTGGCTCCATGAGGTCCTGAAATTGACCCAAAGATGCCCATGGTCGGACATGTATCCACCAATAAGGTTAGGACACGTTTTAGGGTAATTTAGTATTATTATAATATTATTTTTTAACTCTTATTTACCGGATTTACCCTTAACCATGGTAAATAAAATATTTACTGCAGTAATTATTCAAAATGTCTAAAAATAAAAGTTACCTATTTACAAAATTTGAACATCCTGATTCCAAATATGGAATCCATTTTTCCAAATTCAAAACACAGAAGTGGCAGAAATTAATTTAATACTAATTCTCGTTGTTAAAACAAAAAAGCGTGTTTTTAAGAGATAATAACTATCAAAAGATTGACACTTGTTTATGTCCGGTTTAATTGTAAAATTATGTCCAATGACCAACATTATATTAAATGGTAAAAATATATTCTAAATATAATTTAAAACCACTCGAATTAATAATTTAACACTATTAATTATTTTGATTAAAAAAGTTGTTTTTAATTAAAATTTAGTAATTTTCACTATTCATCAAAATATTAAAGTTATCCGAAAAGTACCAAAATTTCACCTTAGGCTAAATTCGATATTACGAATCCAAAAATGAAGTCCATTTTAAAATATAAAATATATATAATTTCAAAAAGTAGGTATTACTATTCATAACTGCTAGTTTGATTGGTTTTGGTGTGTTAGAACTCAGTGTTGCGTACAACACACGCTATCACATTATTCAAAGAGAAGCGTACCATAGAAGCTTGGGGTGTTACATATTATATCATTATTTTATTTTAATACTGATAGTTTTTATATACCTATTTTGAACGCTATTTATATCTTTAATTTTGAAGTATAAATACTAAAATATTTTTAATCAATTTTTTTTTTATTTTTTTGTGGGTTTATTGGTTATTCATAGTACTGATACATATATCTTTTGAGGGGGGTGAAACATTGTTATATTTTTCTAAATAAAATTCACCCCCACCCTATTGTATTGTATTTACCATAATTTTATGATCCTATAGAGAGAATTACGAATATGGAAAAAATAAAAAAATGGATTCAAAATAATAAAATATAATATTAGTGGTAATAATGAAAATGTAAATGGAATAAAAAGTGATTATTGAAGATAATGATATTTATTCACAACAATGTTAGACTTTTATAATAAAAAATACATCATGGATGAAGCATGGAATTAAAAATATTATTTTACTCATTAATAAATATAATTTATCATGTAAAAAAATATTTTGGTGGAATAATTCAATCATAGAAGAAATAAGTTAAATATTAATGATTATAACACAAAGAAATAATATTTGAGTTAAAAAAAACCTCCCAACATTGATATCTCTAAAATTAGAGGCCAATAAGAGATATATCTATGACATAGATTTTTAAATACCTTGAATTTTATGAAATTGTTGTAAAAACATCCATAGGTTAGTATATTCACTACATAGAATAACAGAATGTTTTGAAAATTGAGTAAGTCTCAAAAAATGAAAAGTTACATAAGAAACCCATACACTCTTCACAACATTTTAATCGAAACCTCTAGAAAAATTAAAACATAGAATGGAACATTAATTATCAATATTAAATACTCTATAATGATATAATATTTCAAATATGAATTATATACAAGATAGATATGTCAATTGGTTTATAATAAGATCTATGTCTTAAGGAATTGAAATTGAGATAACGAAACCCTTACTGTAACACTCAACTTCCATGAAATTGCCTTAACCTTGTGTATAATAAACATATATATCATTAATTATTATTTTATAACCATATTTATATGTATTAACTTTTATATTATTCAATTATAATCATTCACTACATATATATTAGTTAGTTAATGTTTGATTTCATCCTCGAATTTTAGTAATTTTGATTGTCTCACATATATTTTGTAATGGAGACATCACAACCAATCCCATGAAAAAAAATCATCAATACAAGATTATTCAAGATACTATAATAAAATTTTCATATTTCTTTATAAATTTCAATATCATTTCATGATATGTTTAGTTATGATTCTTGAATATGAAATTAGTGGTGAGCTTGTTTCAGGAAATTCAAAGATATCTACATATTAATTTTTAATATCATTAAATTTTATTTCATTCATTGAAAAAAATATTCATGAAAAATATTAATATTAAATATAATATAAATTAATCAATTATATTTTTTGAATAAACCATGTATGGCAGTGATGAAAAACAAAACATGTCGTCCATAGAGGCGATAGTCCACAAGTATTCATGAGCGACATTTTGATTTTTTAGAATGAAAATAAATAAAGGAATGTAGATAATAATTTATCTTTATAAAATAAAATTATTTTATGTATATCATATTCATTCATCAAATAAATTCTTAATACCATACATGTAAGGAAGTGATTAAAAATGAAACACATCATCTATAGAGGTAGTATTAAGCACATACGTATGGGAAAAAATTTCAAATATAGAATTTATTTTATCAGATAGAATTTATATAGGTGGCATAAATTAATTCTAATATCCATTCATAAATAGTGTAAAAATATTTTTAGAAAAAAATTATGTTTGAATAATAAAATGAATTTGTTCTTATTCTTTACTTAGTAATAACCATTTGATTGATATTAATTTATTTAAAAGGATATATTGTCTTCAAACTCCATTAAATTCATTAATCATATAAATAACTAAGCTAGGATTCCATCCAACAGGACACCCGACTAGGTCTAAGAAAAGTTTCAAAGGGCATTCCTGATCCCCACACATTGGAAACTAGTTTCGGGTATCAAAACAAACCAATGGTTATTATTTATCCCTATAAATAACTTGGATCAAAATAGAAAAAACTAAATACACAAAAAGAATCCACAACTGAACCTCAATAAATATAAAAGAAAACCTAGTACAAAATTTCTAAACTTAATAAAAAGTAAATACAAAAATAAAAATGAACCATGATAACATGATCTAAATGGGACCTCCTAGTCAGCACTAACCACAAGACCAACCTTCTTAAAAGGAAAATCGAACCAGAAACCTAAACCTACTAAATAGCTCATGTCTACCAACACAGAGTGGCATAAGTATAGTGGAATCCGATACATTTTAGTGCATAATCACCATAGTTTCCATGCATTACCTTTCATGAAACAGTCTAAAAACACTAGGATGAAATAAATTCCAAAAAGAAGGGTTTTTCATTTTAAACAACCAAACACAACTTTCCAAAAAATATTTTTTTAACAACACACCCACACATAGCTATACTTTTTCAAATGTGATTTGACTTTCCACAAACCATTTCAAAATCGAATACCCAATACAAATCCATACAAAGTGGCTAAAAAGGGGTTGTGTAGAAAGTAAGGGAAAAAACTAGGAAATATAAATTAATAGGGATAATATCGAACATGTAGAAAAATAAACAGAATGTACATATAGTACGCATGGGAACTTCCTAAAAATATATTGAGGTAATACATAGGCATAATCAATTCAGACACATGTCCTGAATATGGTGCATCTCCACAGTCAATAACCAACTGGCTTCTCTAAACTATCCAATCAAGAGGAACGTCCCATAAGGCCTCTCAGAGAATCTAGGAGGTACCAACCTATATAACTCAGGGTCAAAAAGAAACTGTCTCTCGACCCTCTAGAAGACACCTAGATATATCATTATAATAATACATGGTGAATGGGAAGGTCCTAACACGTGTTACTCATCTTAACACACTACCATCGTGCTTGTCTAACCCAAACATCGACACCACCTATTTGATACCCCTCACTTTAGGGAATCCTCCATAGAGGTTCCAATATCACATCAAAATAAAAATAAAAAATTCCAACTGGTCCATCCAATCATTTTATATCAGCACCCGTCCTCGGGGCCCGTGTCGTGACTACCCCAAGCCCGCCTTCTATATGCCAGGGGCTGGTGACTAGAACCAAAGGTGTAAATCCCGTTAAAAAGGGAAGGCATTTCCTTTATAAAAGTAAACAACACAACACAGTACACAAAAGAAGTAATCACTAAGTAATACTGATAACAAAAGTAAGTGCTGCAAGGAAAGGGGTTGGAAATAAAATCCCAAAAGTAAGTATCGTACAACTGAAAAGTTAGAACAACTGCAGCAAAGTAAACCAGCAACCACTGAGTCATCCTCCGGGAATCCCAGATGAACTGTGGGTACAGATGGCCTCCTCAGCACCTCGTGTCCAGCCATCCGCTCTGTGTATGTCTCACCAAGAGGTCCACCTCCGGGTACTTTCCAACTCCAAAAACCTCCACCTCGATCAGTGTTGTCCATCTTCTGCATCCAACACAACGTTGTGTGGGCATAGCCCGAGCGGGGGTGAGTATACGATACTCAGTAGAGACCCTGAGACCCCCGAAGGTCTCCCAGAATCCATGAAGGATAAACCACAAAACCTAGACATTTTCCAAAGTAGTCCAAAACTCACTTAGAGTATCGTAAAAGGACCGTTGTGTCGTGAGGGTCCCACTGCCGCAGATGTCACGTCGTTCAGAAGTGCGCTCCTTAAGTTATTAATGTTTAAGTAAATCGGGTTCGGCCCGTCATGCCTAGTGGGCTAGCGGGTCGGGTCGATCCGGTTTGGGCGGGTCCGACCCGGATGGTTTCGGACCGGCCCGGTGAAGTGCACGGCTTGGGCCAGTGAGGTGCGGCCTGGCCCGGCCCGGCGCGGCACGGCTCGGCCCGGCGGGCCACGGCTCGGCCCGGTGGGCCGAGCGATGTAGGGGGGGGCCAACTTCTCGAACCGACGGCGTCGCCCTCCTGTCCGGCCGGCCAAAGCCGGCTGGTCTTCCCGGCGCGAGCGGCCCGCATCGGCGAGGCCCATTCATCTTGTGCGGCACCTACGGGTGTCGCGACCTACATCATCCCGGTCGGCCGACGAGCTGGTCGGTTCACCTGCCGAAGCGGCCCATAGAGCACGGGTTGTGGTACTCCGCAGCACGGCGCCTTAGAGGCATCACGGTCCTCCAGCCCAGCAGGCTTCAGCCGGTCGGTTCTTCTTCAGCCGAGCGGCCTGCAGATGCGGGCCACGGTTCCTCTCCACATGGCCGGCATACGGCCGTTGCTTCCTCCGGTTGTCGTCACCTCTTCCGTCACTGCCTCCATCAAAATAAAACAAGGATCATCAGAGGGTCTTCAGGCCATGTTCGTTCAGTTGATTCCCTCCGCGTTAGGTGGTATCATATGGCTGAAGACAAAACATGGTTTCAACGATAAACGGAGAAAAATTTTATTCAATTAAAATTGAAGCAAGCCCCCTACCTTGAATTCAAGAGTGGAGCACGTCAACGAGTCATCGACGACAAGCGTCACAGAGGTTGGGCATCTTAGAAAATGGACGTCGATTCTGTTGACATCGGAGTGCGCCCGAAGATGAAGCGTCGTTGGTGACTTTGTGTTCTTAGTTGGAGATATTCTTCATCGGGAGAAGAACGGTGTTCTTCTATTTTCCAGAGCCTTCCCAAAATTATCTCAACACAACAAGTGCCAAAATAAAATAATAGCTAAGGCTATTATTTTATTCACACATGAATTTTAAAAATTCAAACACTTTAATTAATTAATTGTAGGGTTCAATTCATTAATCAAAAGTGTTGGAAAAAATTAATGGGAGAGAGGGAGGTGAAGATATCACATTAAATAAGAGGAGAGTTGTCAAATTAATTAAGGGGGATTAATGGGGAGTTTAAGGGAGTTGAAAGGTTAGGGGTTCATGTGGGCCCCACCTCACATTATATTCTCATGGGAGGTTATGTGGGTGTGGTCCCCACCTAAAACTTCCCCTTGTAGGATATAACTAACATTCTTAAATAAAAATGTGTACTACAATTTTATTATTTTATTATAAATCCCAAAACATTAACTCTCAACCCCCATAAAATGCAACTACAGTAAAGGTCCCCTTAAGTGAATATTGGAGCTGCTAGTTCATCAGTGTCCTCAGATTTCAATTCCAAGCACAGGTTCAAAAGATATAAAAACCCTCATATACGTTTACTGAACGTACCAGAACAAAACTTCATAAATTGTTTCTTGGCACAACGGGCCTCAGAATCAAGTGCCGTTAGAAACTGCAGACTCGTAAAATTCAAAAGTATTTAAGAAAAAAAATTCCTTGAAATTTTCGAGACTTTACATTACTCCCAACTCAGGGCTTTACATCCCTGTAAAGCTACAACACACACTATGGAAACAAATGGGGGTACTAAGCTCGCATCTGAGCCTCTTACTCCCAAGTGCTCTCTTGGAGGTTCCCATGCTGCCAGCGAATGCGCACCAGAGGAATCGAATGTCCATGCAGGACCTGCTCTTGTCAATCCTCGATCTCCACTGGCACCTCCATGAATGTCTCCCCGTTATCGATGTCCAGCTCCCCATGGTCGATGGTGTGGGATGAGTCATGCACGTATCTCCTCAACTGAGATACGTGGAAGACGTCATGCACCTGGTGCAATTGAGGTGGAAGGGCCAGGCCATAAGCCACCTCCCCTACATTACTGAGGACCTAGAAAGGTCTGATGAAGCATGTAGATAACTTGCTGCCCCATCCAAATATACGTAGACCTTGTCGAGGTGAGACCCGTAGGGAAACATGGTCGCCATCCTTGAACTCATGTGGTCTTCATCTCCTATCAGCATAAGACTTATGTATGCTATGTGCTGTCTTCATCCACTCCTAGATGATCTGCACCTTCTCTGTCATAGCCTGAACCATCTCTGGTCCTACAAGTGCTGACTCACCTGGGTCAGTCCAGCACAGAGGTGATCTACAAGTTCAGCCGTACAGAGCCTCGTAAGGGGACATCTCGATGGCGGAGTGGTATCTGTTGTTGTACGCAAACTCCACCAAGGGTATGTGATCCTCCCAACTGCGACCAAAGTTGAGGATACATGCACGGAGCATGTCCTCAAGTGACTGTATGGTCCTATCAGTCTGACCGTCCGTTTGAGGAGGAAAGGCGGTGCTCAGACATAGCTGCATTCCAAAAACCTCCAGTAACCGCTTCCAAATCCGGTAAGTGAATCGATCAACTCGATCAGAAACAATAGAAGATGGCACACCATGAAGCCGTACTATCTCCTGAATGTAGAGGCGTACCAATCTCTCTACTGAGCCCTACCCTCTAATCGGTAGGAAGTGGGCCGGCATGGTGAGTCGGTCTACAATCACCCAGATAGAGTCGTGTCCTCTGGATGTACGTGGAAGCCCCATCACGAAATCCATAGATATCCCATCCCACTTCCACTCTGGGACCTCTAAGGTCTGTACCATGCCTGCTGGTACCTGGTGATTCTCCTTCAGATGATGACAAGTGAGGCATCGTGAAAAGAACTCTACTACATCCTTCTTCATACCCGACCACCAGTGATGTCGTCTGAGGTCCTGATACATCTTCACCACTCTGGGATGTACCGCTAGAGGGGAAGTGTGGAACACCCTCAACATGTCCTCATGTAATGTGTCTGGTACCATGGTATGTCCCCGGAAGAAGATGAAGTGCTCCCCTGCTTTAGAAAATCCATCAGGTGCATGTCCTGAGGATATCTAAGCACATCGCGTCTCACAGTCAACATCCCCACGCTGTTCCTCCTTGACTTGTTGAAAAGAGGATGAGTGACTATGAGAGACTGAAGAAAGGCCGCTCCATCAATATCCACAAAGGATATCTTAAACACTGCTAGCTACTCTGTCGCCTCTCCAAGTAGTTGAATGCCCGTTCTTCTACTGAGAGCATCAGCTAAAACTTTCTCCATCCCATGATTATAGACTATATCAAAGTCATAGTCCTGGAGGAACTCGAGCCATCACCGCTGTCTCGGGTTCAGGTCCTTCGGAGAGAAGATCTACCTGAGACTCTGGTGGTCAAAGTAGACTGTAAAGTGCTCGCCCATCAAATAGTGTCGCCACATCTTCAAGGCGAAGACCAATATTGCTAACTCCAGCTCATGGGTAGTGTATTTCTGCTCGTGCTGTCTCTACTACCATGAACGATAAGCGATCACTGCTTGCTCCTGCATCAGGACACACCTGAATCCAGTCCCTGATGCGTCACAGTAAACTACGTACCCTATGACCTCCTCCAGTAGCCTCAAGATGGTTTCACTGGTCAATCTCTGTCACAACTCCTGAAAGCTCTGCTGACATCTATTTGACCACACGAAGGTTTTACCCTTCTTTTTCAAAGCTAAAAGCGGTGATGCAACTCTGGAGAAATCTGGCACAAATCTCTGATAGTAACCAACCAGACCTAGGAAAATCTGAACCTCCGTCATGCTCCTGGGTGGCTCCCAAGCAAGAACTTCCTCAATCTTTTCTAGATCCACTACAACTCCTACCTCTGAGATGACGTATCCCAAGAAGTGAAGCTATAAAATCTAGAACTAGCACTTCGAGAGCATACCATAAATCTGGTGCTCTCAGAGTGTATCAAGTACAACTCGCAAGTGGTAGGTGTGCTCCTCCTCGGTAGTCGAGTAAATTAGTATGTCGTCGATGAAGACTACGACAAAATGATCGAGGTAAGGCTAGAAGATACTATTCATGAGACTCATGAACACAACTGGTGTGTTGGTTACACAAAAGGGAATAACCAAGAACTCATAGTGGCCATATCGACACCTGAAGGCCATCTTCTACACATCCTCATCTCGAACTTTGAGCTAGTGATAGCCTAACCTGAGGTCTATATTAGAGAACCATCATTCTCACTTGAGCTGATCAAAGTGGTCTTAAATCCTCAGGAGTGGGTACTTGTTCTTTACAGACACCAGATTCAGGTGATGGTAGTCGACACACAATCGCAAACTCCCATCTGGCTTCTTGGCGAACAAAATCGAAGAAGCCCAGGGTGAAACACTGGGTCGGATGAATCCTTTCCCCGAAAAGTCCTCTAGCTGTACCTGCAGCTCACGAAGCTCGGTGGGAGCCATCCGATATGCTGGAGTAGATATCGGTGTCATCCCTGGGTACAAGTCAATTTAGAATTCTACCTCTCTACGAGGAGGTAGTTCTGGGACGTCATAAGGATAAACATCCACATATTGATCCCCCACAATAGGAAAACCCAAACTCGGAACATCAACCACTCCGAGGATGAGACTAGCCAACTGATGTGTGATCGGATGCACTCTCCTTTGAGTAAATCCATCATGCGCTGCAAAGGCCCACTTCTCGCTAGTGAAGGTGAACCTGATCCCATCTGTGCAGACACACCGCACTTTGTGCCTAATACAGTTGATATGATAATGAACTGTAGATAACCAATACATTCCCAAGATGACATCGTAAGGCCTCAACGCTGCTACAAGAAGATCCCATCCAAAGATCTCGACTCCTAGAGCAATCTCACACTACCGGCACTAGTGCGTAATCATCGAATCTGCTCCCGTAGGAGTCTCTGGCCATAAGGATCGAGCCAATGGCTCCTTCGGAATCCATGAGCTCCGAACAAGGGCAGCATCAATAAAATAATGACTCTCAACTGTGTCTATAAGAACTACAATAAGTGTGGTGTAGACACAGATAGTACCTCGAATCATCTTAGGTGCGCCGTGGTCGTTGGACTTGACTGCCTGGAGCTGAGCCCGCCTCTTTCCTCCAGCTCCCTGTGGTTGGGGTGGACCTCCTGGTGGTGGTGGTGGTAGAGCCTCGAAATGTCGTCCACCACCAGCTGCTCGACCAGCTTCTCTGCCTTGTCCGCCTACTCCCGGCGGACCACCACGGTGGAACCTTTGCCTCTACCTCTTCCTGACAGACCACCACGATCGAACCTCGGTCTACTGCTCATCTGCATGGCGGGTTGGGCAGTCACGAGCCATGTGGCCCTGCCCGCCGCATGCATAGCACTACCTACCCCTTGTATGGATGGCTCTGTTTCGTGTGCCCCGCACATCTGAACCAATATACTGAGGTCACCCACATGATGGCCTGGTCCGCTTGGACCTCTGCGACATCTTTCTACTTCCGGCTACAGAAGACTCTGCTACGTGTCACCCTGTGGTGGGTCTCGCTACTAGAGACTGCTCAGCGAGCAAGCTCTCTACTAGAAGGGCTCGCTCCAGCACCCCCGGCTGCGTCAGGATGCCAAGGGGAGTTTTAGAAGCCCTGATATCATTCCTCAGTCCCTGTTCGAAGGTCCAGGACCTGAAGAATGGGTCCCGTACCATATCTGTGGAGTAGCATGATAGGTCGGTGAACCTCACTGTATACTGATCTACTGTCATTCTTCCCTGCTGCAAATGAAGTATCTCCTGAATCTACACCGCATGAAGGGTGGCTGGAACAAACTCTGAGTGGAAGAGAATCTTGAAGTCTTTCCAAAGTAAAGATTCCTCGTTATGCACCTAGAGCATCAGGATCCACCATCTGCCTGCTGCTGTGTGCAGGAGAGTCGCAGTAAGGATCACCATAAGATCAGCAGGTGTCACTACTAATCTGAAAACTATGACGACAGCCTCCAGCCAGTCCTCAGCTGCCTGTGGGTCCCTCTCTCCGCGGAACCAAGGAGGCCGCTGTCGCTGGAACTTGTGCAACGCATTCAGGAAGCGTGCACTCTCTGCTGTTGGGGTTGGGGGTATCGGTGGCCCAGCAGGTAGTGGTACCATTGGTGCCTTCTCTATGATGGGGCCCTGCACCGAGGCCTCATCGCTCGGTGGGCTACCATCTCGCACGTAACCCAGAACCCTATCTGGCTTCCTTTGTGGGGCCATCCGAAAAATAAACAGGTGTGCCACGGTCAAAACAGTATACCTGGTGAGATGACACAAAGTAATCACAAAGAAAAATTTTCAAAGGAAACACACACGCAGTCATTGCTTTTGTGCATTGAGTCAGAAATCAGAGGTCAGGGTCCTGGTGTATGGATAGGTTGGCCACCGCACCAACCCTAGACTCCCTGGACTAAAAACCACACTCAATACTCTTAACACTATTGCTTCATAGTAAGATAGATCAAAGTCCTAAGTTCTGCGGTAGAATCGAATCCTCTGAAACCAATTTATCACGACCCATCCTCGGGGCCCGTGTTGTGACAACCCCAAGCCCGCCTTCCATAGGCCAAGGGCTGGCGACTAGCACCAATGGCGTCAATCCCATTAAAAACGGAAGGCATTTTCTTTATAAAAGTAAACCACACAACAGAGTACGCAACAGAAGTAAACACTAAGTAATACTAAAAACAAAAGTAAGTGCTGAAAGGAAAGGGGCTAGAAATACAAGCCCAACAGTAAGTACAGTACAACTGAAAAGCTAGAACAACTGCAGTAAAGTAAAACAGAAACCACTGAGTAGTCCTCCGGGAATCCCACCTGAAGGGTGGGCACAGATGGCCTCCTTAGCACCTCAGGTCTAGTTGTCTCCTCCATGTACGTCTCGCCAAGTGGTCCACCTCTGGGTACCGTCCATCTCCACAAACCTCCACCTCGATCAGTGTTGTCCATCGTCTGCATCCAACACAACGTAGTGCTGGAAAAGCCCGTGCATGGGTGAGTATGTGATACTCAGTAGGGACCTCGATACCCCTGAAGGATTCCCAGATTCCACGAAGAATAAACCAAAAAATAAGGATACAATAACGAAGTATCAACCAACTCTACTTAAGTATATTACCATACATATACCTATGTTTTCAATCATAAAACATATCCAACTCTCGAGCCCGATCACAACCCAGTACACACAGGAAAGCAAGTCAATCACATAGATGATAATGATTGAAAGTCAAGACTCAGCTCACATAGGTATACAACACACGAAGAGGGGTGGAGAAGATTAGATGTAGCCTCTGAATCACCTCCTCTTCCAAACCCACGTAGGATTCTAGTACAGAAGTCATTGCTGCTGATCCCACGGAGGATCCAACTACAGTAATCATCACTGCCAAACCCACGGAGGATCGAAGTACAGTATTCATCGCTGTCGAACCCACGGAGGATCCAAGTACAGTATTCATCGCTTCCTAACCCACGGAGGATCCAAGTATAGTAGTCATCATCATCGAACCCATGGAGGATCACAGTATGGTAGTCGTCGCAGTTGCAGCCAGCTCTAGGGTTCCCACACACAACACGCTCGATTCCGGGAGGGTCCGCTCCTCAAGCCAAGGGGTCGATACATCAACAATCACGAAGTCTAGAGTTGATGTATCCCAAAGTTTCATCTCATCAAAAGGAGACCAACACGACAGACGACACGTCAATCGGACGCCCGGTCTCAGAGATATTGGCTTTTCCGTTCCATGGGCCCGGTTGGAATTATGCTAGTTCCAAACACGGCTATTTTCCAAATTTGTCCAAAACTCACTTAGCTTATCGCAAAAGGACCTCTTAGTCATAAGGGTCCCAGTGCCGCAGATGGTGCGTCGTTCGGACACGCGGTCCTTAGGACATTCATGTTTAAGTAAATCGGGCCCGGCCCGTCAGGCCTAGTGGATGGTGGGTCGGGTCGATCCAGTTTTGACGAGTTTGACCCGACTGGTGTCGGACCAGCCCGGTGAAGCGCGCGGACCGGCCTGGCTGGGCATGGGCCGGCCCGACCCGGTGAGGCACAGACCAGCCCGGCGCAGCGCGGCACGGCCTGGGTGGTCGTGGCTCGGCCAGGGGAGCTGCGGCTCGGGCGATGCGGGGGGGGGGGGGGTGGTGGCGGGCCCCCGACTTCCCGAAGCGGCGGCGGCGAGCAGCGATGCCCTCCTATCTGGCCGGACGAAGCCGGCCGGTCTTCCCGGCTCGAGCGGCCCGCATGGGCGGGTCGCGGTCCTCCTGCGCAGAACCTGCGGGTGTCGCGACCTCCATTATCCCGGCCGGCTAACGAGCCGGCTGGTTTGCCCACCGAAGCGGCCCGCGGAGCGCAGGCCATGGTCCTCCAGCCCGTCTGGCTTTGTTCCACCGGTTCTTCTTCGGCCGAGCGGGACGCAGTTCCACTCCACGCGGCCGGAATACGGTCGCTGCTTCCTCTAGTTGTCAGCACATCTTCCGTCACCGCCTCCATCAAAATTAAACAAGGATCATCAGAGGGTCGTTGGGCCATGTTCGTTCGGCCCTCACCCTCCGCATTAGGTGGTATCATGTGGCCTAAGACAAAACATGGTTTCAACGATAAACAAATAATAATTTTATTCAATTAAAATTGAAGCAAACCCCCTACCTCGAATTCAAGAGCGGAGCATGTCAACGAGTCGTGGAAGACAAGCGTCGTGGAGGTCGGGCGTCGCAGAAAATGGATGTTGATTCCATTGACGTCGGAGTGTGCCTGGAGAAGAAGCGTCGTTGGTGACTTCGCATTCTTCGTCAGACATATTCTTCCTCAAGAGAAGAATGGTGTTCTTCTATTTCTCTAGAGCCTTCCCAAAATTCTCTCAACACAACGAGTGCAAAAATAAAATAATAGCTAAGGCTATTATTTTATTCACACATGAATTTTCAAAATTCAAACAATTTAATTAATTAATTTTATGGTTCAATTCATTAACCAATAGTGTTGGAAAAAATTAATGAGAGAGGGAGGTGAAGAGATCACATTAAATAAGGGTAGATTTGTCAAATTAATTAAGGGGGATTAATGGGGAGTTTAATGGATATGAAAGGTTAGGGGTTTGTGTGGGACCCACCTCACATTATCCTCTCATGGGAGGTTATGTGGGTGTGGGCCCCACCTACAACTTCCCCTTGTAGGATATAACTAACATTCTATAATAAAATTGTGTACTACAATTTTATTTATTTTATTCTAAATCCCCAAAAATTAACTCTCAACCCGCCTAAAACGCAACTGCGATAAAGGTCCCCTTAAGTGAATACTGGCCCTACGAGTTCATCGGTGTCCTCAGATTTCAATTCTGAGCACTAGTTCAAAATATATAAAAACCCGCACGTACGTTTACTGAACGTACCAGAACAAAACTTCAGAAATTGATTCTGGGCACACCGGGCCTCAGAATCAAGTTCCGTCAGAAACCGAAAACTCGTAAAATTCCAATGTATTTAAGAATAAAATTTCATTGAAATTTCCTGGTCTTTACATTTTAGATTCAAAAACCACATTACCAGTCATTTTTAAATACTAACCTATCCTCACGCTAACCTGGTATTCAATCCATTTTTCATAACAGGCCAACTTGACCACCGGGACTGTACATCACTTGAGTCACAAAACGAATTTCTAAAACATCACAAGGTTCCAATCGGGACTTTATATAAAGACACATAAAAAACCACCTTTTGATGTGATACGCACAGGGTGGCCTGATCTTCACGGCGTAGGTCGGCAAATGAAGTATGCGGCTCGGGGCTAAGTGGTGGATGATGGGTATAGATAGCGGATGCAAGTAGTTAGTCAACACTATAAGGAGTGTGACCTACTACTTAGACAACACACTCAAGGGAGGGATGCGATAGCCAATCCAGACAACAACGCACTTGGGTTGAGGTACGGAATTGGGGGCTTTGTGATCTTGGATCACCAATCTAACTTATATATTGACAAGGAAAGAATGCACAAGAGCATGGGGGAGATTTGGAACAATTCTCACACAACGGGGAGAGACAATCATAAGCTCTCAATTAAGTCTTGAATTCCAAACAAGTGCCATGGGGGTGGATATTTATATCCAAGGGGGTGGTACAATAGTCAAAGATCTAATACCCTAAAGTCATAAAGGCTAAACTACTTTGTTCCCTTAAATTCAAAAACATAAATCCTACCAAAGAATTTTGGAAAAGTGACACACAACTTTCCAACTATAGACCACTAGATTTGACTTTGAGTTCATAGCCCACTAGATTTGACTTTGGTGTCCAAAGATGCCATTTCTATAATCCTCCATGTGGGCAAGGCTTCCAAATTCGTGTAACCATGTGGCCCAAGATTTAAGAATCATGTTTGGTCTTGAATAAGTTAGATAATGGGCCCATTTTCCCCATCCATACAAGGTAAGACCCATTGGGCCTTTAATGAAGCGAGATGACCTCCCATTGTTGAATTCAACCTCTTTAATGTCCCACGCATCATCGGGCCTTGCAAATCCAACTCCTCCACTCGGGTAATCGATTTGGTGCCTTCAACATGGTTCGCATCATCCCCCCCTCTTGAAAAGGAGTTTCCCTTGACTCTTCATCCTCTACACCCAAAAAAGGAGAAAGATCAGAGACATTGAATGTGGCACTTACACCATACTCACCTGGAAAAGCACTCTTGTAAGCATTGTGGTTAATCTTCTCATGCACTCGGAAAGGTCCATCGCCACATGGCAGGAGTTCTGATTTCCTCTTGTCGGGAAATCTTTCCTTCCGCATATGAACCCAAACAAGGTCACCGGGCTAGAACAACATTTCCTTGCGACCCTTGTTTTCACGATCAATGTATTTCTGTGTCATCTGCTCAATATTTATCTTTGCCTTTTCATGGATTTTCTTGATGAATTATGCACGCTCTTTCGTATCCATATTAGAAGCTTCCTGCAAAAGAAAAGGAACTAGATCCATAGGGGCAAGGGGGTTAAAGCCATAAACAATTTCAAATGGAGAATATAGAGTAGTGGAATGCTTGTCCTTGTTATATGCAAATTCCACATGTGGCAGACACTCCTCCCAATTCTTGATGTTCTTCTTCACAATGGTTCGTAGAAGGGATGACAGTGTTCGATTCACCGCCTCAGTTTTTCCAGCGGTTTTTGGATGACAAGTAGTGGAAAATAGTAACTTCGTTCCTAGTTTTCTCCATAATTTCTTCCAAAAGTACCTGAGGAATTGTTTGTCTCAATTTGACACAATTTCCTTGGAATTCCATGAAGTTTGACTACTTCATGAAAGAAAAGTGTTGCAATGTTAGTGGCATCATCTGTTTTGTGACAAGGAATAAAATGTTCCATTTTTTAAAACCAATCCACCACAAAAAAAAATGGAATCTCTCCCCCTATTGGTCTGTGGTAACCCCACAATAAAGTTCATTGATATGTCCTCCCAATGGGTGTTGGGAATTGGGAGAGAAAGATATAGTCCATGTGGGTTCAGTTTCAATTTGGCTTTATGACAAACAATGCACTTTCCCACAAATTTTTCAACATCTCTAGATATCCTAGGCCAATAAAAATTATCACTAAGAAGACTTAGAGTTTTTGAAACACCAAAATTCCCCATTAAACCACCTGAATGTGACTCCTTTAGTAAAAGTAAATGGATAGAGTATTTGGGAATGCAATGCTTATCATTTCGGGATAAGAATCCATCATGTAAGTAGAACTTTTCCCAACTAACTCTAGGTTTACAATGTTCATAAGGTTATCTAAAATCACTATTAGTGGCATATAAATCCTTAATGTATTCAAAACCAAGGAGTTTTGAATCCAACAAGGATAAATTATAATATCATCGTGAAATTGAATCAGCCACAGTATTTTCTTTACCCTTTTTATGCTTGATGACATATGGAAATGATTCAATGAATTCCATCCATCTATCATGTCTCATATTTAGTTTATGTTGGCTCTTAAGGTATTTAAGAGCCTCGTCATCAAAATGGATCACAAATTCTTTAGAAAAAAGATAGTGTTTCCATGTCTCTAGTACTCTAAACAATGCATACAACTCTTTATCATATGTAGCATAGTTTAGAGTTGGGCCATTTAACTTCTCACTAAATAAAGTAATTGGCTTACCTTCTTGCATCAGTACTCCTCCTATGCCAATTCCACTTGCATTACATTCAATTTCAAAGGTCTTACCAAAGTCCGGAAGTGCAAGTAGAGGGGCGTGGATGAGTCTATCCTTAAGTTAATTTAAGGCCTTCTCTTGAGTTATCCCTCATTTGAAATGAACGTTCTTCTTTGTCAACTCATTCAGCAGTGCTGCTAATGTGATGAAGTCCTTCACAAATCTCGTGTAAAAACTAAAAATCCCATGAAAACTTATTACCTGTCCAACAGAGGTTGGAGTTGGCCATTCTTGTATTGCTTTGATATTTTCAGTGTCAACTTCAACTCCATTTCCGCTCACAAAAAATCCAAGGAAAACAATCTTATCGAGGAAAAATTCACACTTATTGATGTTTCCAAACAATTCTTTTCTTAACACCCCTAGGACTTTTCTTAAGTGATATATATGTTCATAAAAATTCCTAATATACACCAGAATATCATCAATGTAAACAACAACAAATTTTATAATATATTCACGTAAGACATGATTCATTAACCTCATAAATGTGCTAGGTGCATTGGTGAGACCAAAGGGAATGACTAACTATTCATAAAGTCCATGTTTTTTCATAAATATTGTTTTCCAATCATATCCTTCTTTCATCCTAATTTTATGGTAGCCACTTCTTAAATCAATTTTTGAGATAATAGTTGAACCATTTAATTCATCTAGCATATAATCTAACCTAGGGATAGGATGATGATACCTGACTGTGATATTATTGATGGCTCTACAGTCAACGCACATTCTCCATGTTCCATCCTTCTCTGGTACTAGAAGCACCGGTACCGCACAAGGACTAAGGATCTCCCTCACATACCCCACATTCAATAACTCTTGAACTTTCCTTTGAATTTCATTTGTCTCCTCTGGGTTGGTGCGATATGCTGGGCAGTTCGGTAGTGATGCTCCAGGTATGAGGTCAATTTGATGCTCAATACCTCTAATGGGTGGAAAACCGGGGGGCACCTCTTCAGGAAACACATCTTCAAATTCCTACAACAAAGACTCAACAACATGTGGAAAAGAAGATTTTATGTCATTAGTGTTCAACATCACCTCTTTGTACATAAGTACTAAGAGATTTTGTGGAGAAATCAGAGCTTCCTTAACCTCACTCTTTTTTTCAAACATCACACTTTTCTCTCCTCTTATATCTTTTACCCTCTTGATTTTTCTTTTCTCTCCATTTATTTTCTTCTCTCATTTTCTATTTTTCCCTCATTCTCTTCTTTTTCATTTTCTCTCTTTTTTCCTCATCACTCTTTTTTTTTCTTTTCTCTCAAAATGTGATCTTCCATAATTTTCTTGGGGGACATGGGGTTGAGGGTTATAGTTTCCCCTCGGAGGACAAAAGAGTGACGGTTCAAGAAACCATCATGAGTAACATGCCGATCGTACTACCATGGTTGACCCAACAGCAAGTGGCACACCTTCATAGGAACAATGTCGCACAATACCTCATCCTTTTATTTACCAATGGAGAACAATACCTTCACCTGTTTGGTAAATTTCATCTCTCCACAATCATTCAACCATTGAAGCCGATATGGATGTTGATGCTTCAAAGTAGGAAGTACCAACTTCTCTACTAAATCGGTGCTAGCAACATTACTACAACTTCCTCCATCAATAATAAAGCTACATACCTTCCCATGGATCTTGAACTATGTATGGAAAATGTTCTCCCACTACTCCTTGTCTCCCACAATCACTTGTGCGCTTAGAATTATCCTAGTGACAAGAATCTCACCATCTTCTGCACACTCTCCACTATCAATTTCTGGAGATTCTTCCTCCTACTCTTCCGAGATCTCTCCATCAGTCTCCCATTATCCATACCTGTTGATGGTCATGGTGTGCCAGTTTTGGCACTCACTAGAAATGTGACCCCTTTCATGACATTTGAAACACCAAATATCCTAATTCCTATTTTGGATAGGCTCAAAAGTAGGTTTCTCTTGTGGAAGAATTACCTTGTCACTTTTGAGATCAACCGCCTCTTTTGCCTTTGATGGTTCTCTAATCTCTTTCCTCAGATTTCTCCACAGTGTGAAAGGGGTAGTGGGTTTCCTCATGTTGCTCCTCCTTTTTATTTGTTGTTCAATCTTGGTGGCTTGGTGGATCATATCTTGTATCTATACATGGTGGTACATCTCCACTTGATCTGCAATCTCCCGATTGAGCCCATGTAAAAACTATGCCATGGTTGCCTCCGGATCTTCCTCAATATTTTCCCAAATCATGGCAATTTGCATCTCCTTATAGTAATCCTCTATGGTCTTACTCCCTTGGGTGAGCCTCTGAAGTTTGTTGTGGAGATCTCTATGGTAGTGTGAGGGAACAAAGTGCTTTCGCATGGAAAACTTCACGTCTTCCCAAGTTTGGATAGGAAGTCCTCCATATCGGGCTCTCTACTTTGGAACTTGATCCCACCATATTAGTGCATAATCAATGATTTCAAGGGCTGCAAGTTTTACCTTTTTCTCCTTGGAATAGGTATGACAATGAAAGACTTGCTCGATCCGCATCTCCCACTCCAAGTATGATTCCGGATAGCTTTTCCCTTGAAATAAAGGGACCTTCACCTTGATCCTGCTAAGTAGGTCATCATCTTGTTGTCTCCTTTGTCCTCCTCTAGGTTATTGGTACAACCTTCTCCTTTGTGGGACATCCTCAAAATCACCTTCATGGTTTTCCATCTCCTCCTCAATGATGTGGGGGTGACGTGGTGCTGGAGCTCGTCATGGGTTATCATGGACCATCCTTGGGCTTGGTTGATTCTCCAGGTTATCAATCCTCTCATGTAGAACCTCCAACTTCTGATCAAGAAGCTTCTCGAAGTGGCTCACCAAAGATTTCATTTGGAATTGCGTAGCTTCAGGTGTGGTAGATCTACTTCGACTTCCTTAATCACTAACATGAGCAATTTTCTTCCCACGATCTTATGTCATGATATGTTACACAAATGCAAACATACAAGGGGAGAAACACAAACACAATGATACATAGTCACTCACACACACGAGATGTACACACACACGCACACAAGATGTACACACTCATGCACACAAGGATACACACTGACACACGCAAGACATACACACTCACACACACAAGCACACACACGCTTACACACACGAGATTTACACCCACACACACACATGATTTTTTTGCTTATTTCTATCCACTCTCAACACTCAATTAAAATTCCAAGCTCTTATGAAATACCTTGTTTGGGATGATCATGTGCCACCAATCCTTCCCAAACCAATATTGTGTTGGAGGATGGTTTATCACAACCTATTTGATTTGTAATGGCTAAAGGGTGAATAGAGGGTAGAAAATGGATAAGGGTGGGTGTAAAAGGGGGTATAAAGGTGGTATTTGGGTTTTGCTCGATTGTGCAAGATAAGAAAAATTAATAAAAATATGAGCCAAATATAAAATGGGGACGGAGCAAAATGATGGAGAAAGTGATGTACAGATATGGAAAGTGTGAATAATGTAAAGCATGATGATGAAGTAATTGTATCCTCTTTTTTTCTTATTTTTTTCGCCAAATCACCCCAAAAAGTGTTGTGCTTGGAGTTTTAAAGCACAAGATGATGAATGGAGAGAAAGAAACTTTTCTTTTAAATATCCCAAAGAAAAGGATGTGCTTAATTTTGAGAAGAAAAAAATGATGAGTTGAGAGAATTTTATTTTTTTTGTTTTTTTTCATATACAAATCAAATATAGCGAATTTAAAGTGAAAAGAAGATGGATGAACGATTGACTCAATGAGAAAATATTTCAATCTTGCACAACAAAGGCTGATTCTAGAGGTTTTCAAAGCAATGGTTTTTTTGAATGGGTGGATAATAAGGAATGTTAAGAAGGGTAATGGGTAAAAGAAATATAAATGAAGGGATAGATGCCTACCATGTCAACCGGAGCTCTGATACCAACTGATGTGAGATGCACGCAGTGGCATGATCTTCATGGCTTAGGTCGGCAGATGAAGTATGCGGTTCGAGGATAAGTGGTGGATGATGGGTATGGATAGCGGATGCAAGTACTCAATCAATACTATAAGGAGTGCGACCTACTACTTAGACAACACACTCAAGGGAGGGATGCGATAGCCAATCCACACAACAACGCACTTGGGTTGAGGCACGAAATCGGTGGCTTTGTGATCTTGGATCACCAATCTAACTTATAGATTGACAAGGAGAGAATGCACAAGATCTAGGGGGAAATTCAAAACAATTCTCACACAATGGGGAGAGACAAGCATAAGCTCTATATTAAGTCTTGAATGCCATACAAGTGCCATGGGGGTGGATATTTATAGCCAAGGGGGTGGTACAATAGTCAAGGGTCTAATACCCTAAAGTCATAAAGGCTAAACTACTATGTTCCCTTAAATTAAAAAAGATAAGTCCTACCAAAGGCTTTTGGAAAAGTGACACACAACTTTCCAACTACAGCCCACCATATTTGACTTTGAGTGCATAGCCCACCATATTTGACTTTGGTGTCAAAAGATGCCATTTCTTGAATCCTCCAAGTGGGAAAGGCTTCCAAATTCGTGCAACCATGTGGGGCAAGCTTTAAGAATCATGTATGGGCTTGAATAAGTGAGATAATGGGCCTATTTGCCCCATCCATGAAAGGTAATACCCATTGGGCCTTTAATGAAGTGAGATGAGCACACATTATTGAATTCAACCTCTTTAATCTCCTACGCGTCATCGGGCCTTGCAAATCCAACTCCACCACTCGAGTAATCGACTCGATGCCTTCAACATGGTTCGCATCACCTTTTCAATGAAAACAGAAAGTTTTAAATAGTAAATAAACATTTCCAAAGTCAATATAAATCACCAATTTCACCTGAATAATTCCATACAAGCCTTTACCATTAAAATTTAAACTATTTCCAAACCAAAGTGAAATCATGCATCAATGTGAAAATTTCCAAATAGGCCTTTACACCATTTACTCACCAAGACATGTCTCAAAAATTGAAAATTTCCTTTACATAAATTTAGAAACTATGACACATCACAAAATAAAAAATGGGCCTTTTCCTATTATTCATCAAAACATATCTTAAAAATGAAAAAAGGTAAAAGCATTCTGAAACACATTTGTAAACATATTCAAAGTCACATGAAACAAAAACACACTATTTAGAAATCAAGGAACCATTATAGAAATATAAAAAGATAATGGAAATATAACCTGTTAGGAAATCATGGTTCAAGGGGGATCCAATTTTCATCAAAGTGACAAACGGACCTTAAGCAATTATTTAGAAACAATAAATTTACAAAAAAATTCAACACATCATTTAAAAAAAATAAAAAAACACCTAGAAATTCATTTAATAAATCCAAAACAAAAATTCATTAACACACATCAAGAACCCATGAAATCACCTAACAACAATTTTCAAAGAAACATTACTAGCTTTTAAACCAACGCAACAAGCGAGGCATAAGTGTCAAAATATTAAAGTAAAAAATTTCCACTTACAATGTTCAGTTCAGAATCTAACCATACTACCAAAACATAACCAAGGTAATACACCACCCAAAACATATAACATCACCTTAAAACTAAATTATAATTTTATCAAACACCTTGCATATATTTAACTATATGAAAAATTTAAGAAACCCTTTGCAAAACCATTTCTCACCCATTTTCCATCAGGAAAACACCAAAAAAATTGTAACACTCTAAAAGTAGTATCATAACATTTTTAAATCATTAAAGTAATGAATATGAATTAATAGAATTTTATGTAAATTAAATGTATGGAAACACCCCCCTAAATGATGTTAGAATGTAAAAAAAATTTTGGAGAAGGAATAATACACCCCAAAAGACAATCTTCACACCCTAACATTAATAAAATTAACTACACCACAACCCTAAACCTCATGGATTGTCAAAAAGGAAATACCCACTAAGAGAACCAAATAAACCAAGATAGAAGGAAGAGGAAAAGATAAAATTGACCAAAAACTCAAAGAAACTTAACTAGGAACCTTCAAGGTGATTCAATGGGGGTATGAGGAGCTTAGAGGCCCCCATGATTCACCTATGCCAGATAGGGGAGGAAAATCATAAAATTATGTTAAAATAGTAGAGGGGAAATATTATTATTTAAAACTTTTAATGATCTAGGAAACTCATATGGTTTGGACACATAGTTTGGGAGACTATAAACCAATCGTGCGCACCCTACTGCTGAAAATGGAACCCTGCATAGGTTGGCCACATTGTTTCCTAAACCTTTTGAAACCATGACAATTTCCACTTTCAAAACTACAGGGCCCCTCACACACTTGGTTCATGGTTTCCCAAACTAGTTTTAGTCTATGAGCCATACCATAAACACTAACCCTCAAGATAAATAGTTTTCCCTGACCATTTGTAGTTTATCCTAATTTTTTCTCAAACCATGTAACTAAAATTATTCCATAACAATTTTAACAAAAACAACTATCTACCTTAATAGGACACATGTTTAACACCCAAACAATGAAAACAAACCATACATGGGCTAAAAATCCACCTAAGAATCCCAAACTCCAAAATTCAAACTGGGAACCCAACCAAATCCTCATTCAAAAGAACTAAATCCATGAAAAATATAAAAAAATAAAAATATTAGGATGCGAAATTTCTCGCCACCAAAATCACTTTCCCCCCCATAAATTCACCCAGCAATATAATGCATTGAAATCGTCCCCAGCCACAAACTAGGATGAATGATACCATGAAACTTTGAGTGAACTTTCACTCTACTTGTCACACCCAATAAACCAAAGATAAATCTTAACAAAAAGTACTACAAAAAGAAAGAGGGTTCTCCCCACCATAAAAACCCAACTAGCTTGGAAAACACATAGAGTCCCAAAAAGACCTCCCCGAGCCAACCCACATAGGAACTACCGACTCAATATAACATAATCTTCTCCAAAAAAGATAACTAACACCGCCACCCGAACTAAAAACAATCAACCTTAACTAAAAACCTTCCATGCTGAGGGAAACTCATAGAAGTTATTGAATCCGAATATAAAAAATCTAGGATTCTTCATTTCCTCATGACACAAAAATCTCAAAAACAAACATAATTAGAAACCAGGACTGAACCACAAATGGATAACCATACAGGATTTCCAAAAACAAAGCCTGACAACTAGAATTTACAAAGGATGAAATATCCATGTTTTATAACAATATAAGGATCTTACAATGGAATATAAAATCAAAACATAGATAATTCAACAATATCCAATTAAGTAATGAAGAAAAAATATTGAAAAAAAAATAAGGGAATGGTTTCCTGAACCACTGGTGATTCCTGATTACGTGAAAATCTTCACTCCATGACCTATGGTTGGAGCTCTGATTTCATAAAGCATCTGTTTCCTCACAGTTAAGATATGACACGCTCCAAACAATACCTCTTCTTCGAGAATCACATACTAAAAAAATTCTCCAGATGACCCAAATAGCGGCAAAAATGGAACACCCTTGGATGATTTAGAAAAGATGGAATTTAATGCCTAAACTGTCGACAATACTGGAACATAAGTAAATGGCATCATAAATAGGAAGCTATAACTAATGGAAGAGGCTTCTCAAAAATAGGATCCTCTAACACACATCTCTCTCCAGATAGAGATCCTTCATGACTATCAATAGATACCGGATTTCTATCTAGTTGTGACATAGAAACTAACTCATCTAAGAATTCATTATCCAATAACTTCTAGAAAAAAATATACATGGAGTGTAGGGATCACTCTTTGATCTTTGTATAGAGAACTCAAATGAAAATAGGTGCTTTCAAAAGATCCAATGATGTTACCTCCATAGATAAAGACACCATCTCCTTGAAGTGGTCAACATAGGCCTTTATTGTCTACTGGCCTTTCTGAATAATCATGAAGTATTATACTTTCTTTTTTTTCACCTAATCATATAAAAATCATTAGATGAATGTAGTATTGAACACCTTCAATGTCATCCCAACATGGAACGATGATGAAGCAATAACCTTCCACATTTCCTAATATGAAACTTCAAATGATCCCAATATATCCTAAACCCTTACCGCCTCATCCATTCATAAGAACCTGAAGTCACTATCAACTTTAATAATATAATCCATTGCCTATAAAATACCATGATCTCCATGAAAAATATAAACATCTGGTAATGGATCAAATTAGATGCTCTACTAAGAGTTTGGGAAAAGCCAACAACTAGTCGAAACTCACTAGAGAGTTTGGGGACCTTTCTGGGTGGCATATTCTGAAAAGAATAAAAACACAAAACCAAAATGAACATCAATAAAAACACAACCAAAAGACCATACCATGCCCAAATAATGACTCATAAGCCAAACATCACAACCAAAACCAAAATCCTCTTTTCAAAAACCACCATTTTGTTCCAATTACAATCCTCAGTCTTCTAAGGCCACTTTCCATGTAACACCCCAGGTAAATAATGAATATGACATTTTTATATTTATCCATATTTGTGAATAAAATATTAATATTACTTTAAAGGGGATGCTATGCTCGATGGCGTACCCAATACACAACAACGATTTTCTTGGGAATCTTACGTTTCACTCTAATAATAAAATAATATTATTTTAAATTTTAGTTAACGCCTAGCCGTTGTAATGACGGGAATGAACAGAACTAACTACAAAATGATTATATATGTTAGAGGATTAAAAATGAGAATGAATCCAATTTTAAGTGTAGACATTATAAAATTCTTCAAAAGGTCGATAACCGCATTTTGAAGGCGAACCACTTTTAAATCCACTTTTTCACAATTTTATGTGTTATATTTGACAAAATATAATTCTTCTTTAGAATCGGGACATCAAAATTTACTTTTTTTAAATTTTTGGTATTTTTCCGAAAAGGTTCAATTTTTAATGAATAGTGAAAAATGTTGTATTTTAATTCAAAACCTCTTTTTAATATATTTTATTTATATGATTAGATTATCTTTTGAATTGGTTTTAAATTGAAATTACAATATAATTTTACCATTTAATCCAATAGTGGTCATTGCAATTAATTTCACTTTGAAATTGGACTTAAACTAGTGTCAATCTTTTGATACTTATTGTTTCATAAAAACACGCTATTTGCTCTGATAGTGGGAATTAATTATTATATTAATTAATGCAACTAATATGTTTTGAATTTTGTAAAATAGACATCATTTTTGAATTAATAATATCAAATATATCTTAGGGTGAAGTTTTGGAATTTTTCTGAAAAACTTCAATTTTTGATGAATAGTGAAACCACTAAGTGGTACTTATAAAAACTGATTTTCCGTTTAAATGAAATTTTACAACCTCTGTGTTTTGAATTTCAAAAATCTGACATACATGGTTGTCATTAAGAAGTAAAATGTGGTTCAATGGGATTAAAATAATTTTTTGGTGAATAGTAACTTTTATGTATATAATTGTGATTAGAGGTAATTAGTGTAGTTTAAGGTAAGAATAATGTTTTAATAAAATGAAATGACCTATAAACATGTCCTAACCTCATTGGATGTGTAATTTACGACCTTGAAAATCCATGGGTCAACATGGGTACCCCATGGAGCCACTTTGGTTGGAAAATGACATAAATACCTTTTTATTTAATGTTAAAGTAAAAATGACACAAACATGAGATGTTTTACTAAAAAAAATTACATGGGGTTATACAAGTCATATTTTTGACTATAAATATTCATTAGAAAGCTAAAATATTCCCTACTTCATGATATTTTTTTTATAATTTTTAGACATTAAATATCATAAATTATGTATGACATCATGATGATGCAGTGATTACCTCATTAATAAAGGATTTAAATAAAATGAAACGATAATGTAAAATCTATGACCTACACATGTACAAAAACTATTGTATGGGTATATTTCGAACCCTTATCACCTTATCCTAGAATTATATCAATGTGGGACCTTTTAAATCCGAAACTCATTTTAAAATAAAGGAACATTTCTTTACTTTCCAAGGGTGCCCCTCCTCTCCTCTTATAAAAGTCCCCCACCTCTACCTCCTTACCCACACTTCCAAAGCCTTTGGATCGGCCAAACCCTGCCCATTTTGTCTCTCCACATCCATCTATAACTCCTTGAAGCCTCACTTTGGGCAGAAGTCTTCCCAAGAAAGCCTTTGATCTCAAACCAAAGGGAGTTACCCGATTTTAAGGTAATGCCTTCACTTGTGTCCTCTTGTTTTATTTTGCTTCTCCAACCCCCTAAAATCTTTTTATTCATTTCTTTTGTAACAACTAAAGTATCTTAAATATACTAGTATGTTGTTATAATAAGGATTCAAGCTACACTTACACACACCTTCGTCTAATGGTTAAAGAACATACTGTTTCTGTGGTTGGCATCACGAAACGATGATTGTTCAATATTCTTTTAACACCTTTAAAGGTGGACATTATGATGTCACTATATTTTATATATGATATATATGGTATTTATGTTTACTATATGCTTCTGTATTTTATATTTAAATAATACCTTTATTATTTTCATGTTGTGTAAATGCGATAATTTCATATGAGGAAGTGTGGACTACCGCCCCCTCAAGTGATGTGACTCCCACATGCAATACATGGAATGTATAAAGAATGAAATTAATGAAAATATGTGACCTATATAACATATATATTATACTGGAATTATAATATATATATATATATATCATTTATTTTTAATTCCATTAATATGGAAAAAAAATGAAAGTAGCGTTCATGCGTACGTACGGCCTACCGTCTCCATGAACGGTGCTTTTAGTTTTTATCTCCAAATGATATGGAATAGTATAAAATGAATATGTACTGGATATATATGATATTATAATCATTAATACTATTCTGGAAATTATTTACTTATAACTACAAGGGAAATCATTTTTCAAACAAGTTCATTTTTGACTCATGTACCAAACATCGGCAAAAACATCTGATAAGAACTAACATTACTAAACAATTATTATAACATTATAATATGTGATATGAACTGAATAATAATCTATAAAGGAGTTCCTTAGGCAATTATAAATTGACCAATGTTTATTATTCAGGAATATAAAGAAACGAACAAGACAAGTCGGACTTGAGGTAAGGGATCCTACTCCTCTCTTTCTTTTTAAGTACACTCTTTTATGTCATTCCTTTTAAAGCTCATCTTTCTTGTTATTGGGATGTTATTTTATATTAATCTTAAATTAATTTTTATGTTCATAAGATTAGAGACCCTATTCTCTCTCATCAATCCATTTTGGAAGTTTTGAGTGGCGCTGTTAGGCTGCCAAATTTTCGTAAGAGATCTATCCTCTCTCTTTCTTTTTAAGTACTCTCCTTTATGTCACTTCTTTTAATATTCTCTTTGTTATGTTGGGGGACGTTATTTTATATTACTCTTTCTTTAAACTTTATGTTAATATGATGAGAGACCATATTTGTTCTCATCAATCCATTTTTGGAAGTTTTAAGTAGCGCTGTTAGGTTGTCGCGTTTTCGTAAGGTATTTTTCATCTCACTTTTATTCCCGTGAGATTTATGCTACATTTTCCACAATTTCCATTTAGTGGTGTATTTACTACCCATTATTTTACTCATTGTGTAATATACTTTCAATTATGATTATTTACATCGATGTTGTATTGTCCTTCTTTCACGGGGTGCATGTCTCGAAAGATACCCATGTCGGTAAGGGAACCTTTCACCCTCCTCTTTTTAAAAGACTTCTTTTGTTATGTATTTTAATTCACATAATATTATGTTGGGATATGTTCTTCTATATCCTTATAGATTTAAATTTTATGTCCATGTGATGAGATACCATTTTTATCTCTCATCAACTCATTTTGTGAATTTTGTAGTGACGCCGTTAGGCTGTCAAATGTTTGCAAGGGAACTTCTTAACCCAAATTTGATTCTTTGGGATAAACTTGTAATCCTTTAATATGTCGTTCTATGAATATGTGTGAATAACCTCTGATTGTTTTACACTTAATATCCACTTATATTTTGTGTATTCGTTTGTCACCCATAATTATGTAATTGATTTATCCTTAAACCAAGGATACCATCTTTGTAAGGGACTTCGTCTCAATCTCCATTCATTGAGGCATATTTTGTTTTATACACAACCTTCTTTTATATGGTGTATAAACCCCTTTGACTTTTACATTTATCCAAAAAGGAATATTTTTTATATGAAGTGTTTTACTAAACGAAAAAAGGGAATGTTTTTGTCGTACGTATGCGGCGACAACGACTTCTCCACCGCCGTGACCATTATTTGAGTTTCAGCTTCCACTACAAGCCATACCTTCTTTTTAAAAGAAAAATAAATACCATGTTTTACTTTTCTTTTATTTTGCTATTGAAAATGGTTTTCATAAGGTTTTTTATATCAATGTGTTTTATTGATATCTTGTGATTGAAATGTGGAAATGTTATGTTTCCTTTATGCATGTATTATCTGGTACGATTATGTTATGGTTCTTGGGCATTGTTATGAAGATTGGTGGTTCCGTGATAAATTAAGGGCGGGTGAGCCCGATATAGCTCTCCAATGCATTGGGTAACGCGAAGGAGTGAAACGTTAAGGTTTCTCTAAAGAGATTTAGGGAATATACTATGGCGGGTATTCCAAATGTAACCAAGAGGGTTACTCCCTACGTAAGAATGTTATGAATGCCTCAAGTTACCTTTATGTCTTATGATTTCTATGATTTATTCATGATTTGGTGAGGTATGTTAAAGTGCTTATGTTTTATGAGTAAAGTATGATTTCATTGATTCTTATGTGTACATGTACTCATGTTTCATTTCCATATTTTTATATCCCTTACTGAGCTTTTTATGCTCATCCCATGTTTTTTTTTGAAATGTTTTTCACAGGTCGAGGGAAAGGTACATGATATGATGATAGTGTCAAGGAAGTGTCAAGAAAGAATCCATGTTTTATTTTAAATATTTTTCCGTTGATGGGAAAAAATGAATACTATCTTCACGTAACCGCTCTTTTTAAATGTGGAATGTAATGCAAGTTTTATGATCTAATTCTCTAAAACTCTAAACCTGAAATGATCCTCAATGTGTAATCTTATATTAACTCAAGATTAAGTAAGGTTTAAGGCTGGGGCCTTATAGTTGGTATCAATGGTCGGTTTAGACAACTTTAGGGATTATGAGTTTTTGTTAGACACGTGATTAGTCCCTATATCTATTATTTCAGTTAAATCCTTATTTTATAACTTTTTTCAGGTTAAGTAAAGTCGGTTACGAATGGAAGGAGAAGGATCTGAAATGACATTCCTATCTCTTCCTGATGACATTCTTGCAATAATTATTGCAAAATCATGTTCGGATGATTGTGAAACTTTTTCTAGAATACAACTCACTTGCAAGCAGTTGTTTGAGATATCAAACACCTCCACTATACCTCGTTATCATCGTGGATCATGGGTTGTTTTTAGGCAAATACTATTTTAACAATATTCTCATATTTTCAATAAAGGTAAATATTATCAAGGTATTTTCAAATATTTTACCTTATCACAAGAATTTGAAGCATATTATGATTTTAAAAAAGTTTCTGAGGAAGGAGACCCTTGCGCAACCTATTTATATTTTCTTTTAAAATACAGTCTCTCAGCACATACTTATGGTATTTTAAAAGGACCAATAATAGAAAGTTTCAACTCAAATTCTGTCTGACTATTTTATAGAAATCATGTTTTATCATATGTTTTGGAATTATATTTCATACATGATTATTTTCCAAAGCTGTTTTTCTGTGAACACCCATATGAACCATGTTGTACAAGGTGTATTTGGTTGGAGGAAGCAAATGATTTTGAAAGATCTATAAATAATTATTGTAATGCATGGGACTTCTATCTACGCGAGCAAGATGACAATGAAACTGAGTGGACGCCATGATCAAGGTATGATTTTATTCATTTTGGGAATCATTTTATTTTATCTTATGGTGGTGAAATAAGACTTCAAGAATTAAGATGTTGATATCTTAATGAATTTGGATAAAAATGATAGGTATAAGGAAACTATTGAGGTTAAAACATATTAGGGTTATTTTTGGAGTTTTATAAAAAGGACAACACGCAGACCATGTGACAACCCGTCGCGTCGGACAAAGCTGCGGGAATCGAACCCACAACCAAAGTGCGACTAGTATTTATCGCCTACCACTAGACTATGTGAAGTCTCTAGTTAGTTTGACTGATTCATTTTAGTTAGATGATTTTATTAATTAAGAGTAAGTTGATTTTTGGTTATCTATGGAAATTTATTAACCTATCATGGAGGGTATGTGATTAGGTTAATTACTTTTCAATACGAGACATTAAGAGAAACTGATGTTGTTTGGAGATAAATGTTAAGATTTAACATGGAATACTATGTGACTAAATCGTTCAAATATTTGGGTTTCAATCCTAGTTTGGTTTACTTTGATAAATTTTATGGAAAAATTGTTTATCGAATGGTCCTCGTTGAACTTTGGGTTTTGTTGGACAAATTTTGGAGATTAAGAATAGATTTTCTTTTTATAAAGGGTTATCCTTTTATAGATTATCTGATATTGTACTAACATTTTTGGTTTTGGTTTTGGTTAAAGTCAAAAGACATGGGAAGTATATAGTTCTCTTTTGTGGATTAGGTGATTCTCTAGAAGTTGATTATAGTACTCTTAATGTGAACAAGTCTTCCTAAATACTCGTCTTTTGGAGAAAATATGAGTTTGTGTAAGGAATCTAATAAAAGTTGAAAGTCAACATGATAAGTTATTATGTTTCCTTATGAATAAATTCCTCAATAAAAAGTAGCTTAAAACAAAAATGTTGTCTATTAACTTTTCCTACTGGGGAATCGAATATCGTTTAACCTATCACAAGTTTGTGATTTTCTTATGGTTAACTTTCTCCTAGACATGTTTTCTATCACTCTCCATCAGAACATGACCCTATGTTTTCTCCTCCATGTCCATGTTTTCCTACATGGAATCCTAGTATGGGTTAACTCGGGTGACCTCTGTACTTATCTTTCTTTATTTTAAAGCGATTGTTTTACTGACTCTTGTTCCGATGTGGGACTTTCAAGGATGTTTCCAAGATCAATTTTAAAATTGCGAGGAAGCAATTCCCAAAATGGGGGAAGGATGTAACACCCTAGGTAAATAAAGAATATGAAATTTTTATATTTATCCATATTTGTGAATAAAATATTAATATTACTTTAAAGGGGATGTTATGCTCGATGGCGTACCCAATACGCAACAACGTGTTTCTTGGGAATCTTACGTTTCACTCTAATAATAAAATAGTATTAGTTTAAATAGTAGTTAACGCCTAGCCGTTGTAATGGCGGGAATGAACAAAACTAACTACAAAATGATTATATATGTTAGAGGATTAAAAATGCGAATGAATCCAATTTTAAGCGTAGACATTCTAATATTCTTTAAAAGGTCGATTAACCGCCTTTTGAAGTCGAACCACTTTTAAATCCAATTTTGAAAATTTTATGTGTTATATTTGAAAAAATAAAATTCTTCTTTAGAATCTGGACATCAAAATTTACTTTGTGTAAATTTTTGGTATTTTTCCGAAAAAGTTCAATTTTTAATGAAAAGTGAAAAATGTTGTATTTTAATTCAAAACCTCTTTTTAATCTATTTTATTTATATGATTAGATTATCTTCTGAATTGGTTTTAAAGTTAAATTAGAATATATTTTTACCATTTAATCCAATAGCGGTCATTGCAATTAATTTCACTTTGAAATTGGACTTAAACTAGTGTCAATCTTTTGATACTTATTGTTTCATAAAAACATGCTATTTGCTCTGACAACGGGAATTAATTATTAAATTAATTAATGCAACTAATATGTTTTGAATTTTTTAAAATAGAAATAGTTTTTGAATTAGTAATATCAAATATAGCGTAGTGTGAAGTTTTGGTATTTTTCTGAAAAACTTCAATTTTGATGAATAGTGAAACCACTAAGTGGTACTTATAAAAACTGATTTTCCATTTAAATGAAATTTTACCACCTCTGTGTTTTGAATTTCAAAAATCCTACATACATGGTTGTCATTAAGAAGTAAAATTTGGCTCAATGGGATTAAAATAATTTTTTGGTGAATAGTAACTTTTATGTTTTTAATCGCGATTAGAGGTAATTAGTGTTGTTTATGGTAAAAATAATGTTTTAATAAAATGAAATGACCTTGACACATGTCCTAACCACATTGGATGTGTCATGGATGACCAAGAAAATCCATGGGTAAACTTGGGGACCCCATGGAGCCACACTGGTTGGAAAATGACATAAATACCTTTTTATTTAATGTTAACGTAAAAATGACACAAACATGAGATGTTTTACTAAAACAAATTTACATGGAGTTATACAAGTAATATTTTTGAATATAAATATTCATTAGAAAGATAAAAAGATTTCCTAAATCATGATATTTGTTTTATAATTTTTAGACATTAAATATATTAAATTATTTATAACATCATGATGATGCAGTGATTACCTCATTAATAAAGGATTTAAATAAAATGAAAAGATAATGTAAAATATACGAACTAAACATGTAAAAAAACCTATTGTATGTGTATATTTCTAACCCGTATCACCTTAGAGTCGAAGTATATCAATGTGGGACCTTTTAAATCCGAAACTCATTTTAAAATAAATGAACATTTCTTTACTTTCCAAGGGTGCCCCTCCTCACCTCTTATAAAAGGCCCCCACCTCTACCTCCTTACCCACACTTCCAAAGCCTTTGGCTCGTCCAAGCCCTGCCCAATTTGTCTCTCCACCCCCCTCTCTAACTTCTTGAAGCCTCACTTTGGGCAGAAGTCTTCCCAAGGAAGCCTCTGAGCTCAAACCAAAGGGAGTTACCCGATTTTAAGGTAATGTCTTCACTTGTGTCCTTTTGTTTTATTTGGCTTATCCAACCCCCTAAACTCTTTTTATTAATTACTTTTGTAACAACTAAAGTATCTTAAATATACTAGGATGTTTTTATAATAAGGATTAGAGATACAATTACACACACCATCATCTAATGGTTAAAGAACATACTGTTTCTGTGGTTGGCGATTTTCTGCCTCACGAAACGATGATTGTTCAATATTATTTTAACACCTTTAAAGGTGGACATTATGATGTAATTGTATTTTATATATGATATATATGGTATTTATGTTTTCTATATGCTTATTTATTTTATATTTAAATAATACCTTTATTCTTTTCATGTTGTGTAAATGCGATAATTTCATATGAGGAAGTGTGGACTACCGCCCCCTCAAGTGATGTGACTCGTACATGCAATACATGGAATGTATAAAGAATGAAATTAATGAACATATGTGACCTATATAACATATATATTATATTTTAATTATAATATATATATATATATATATATCATTTATTTTTAATTCCATTAATATGACAAAAAAATGAAAGTAGCGTTCATGCGTACGTACGGCCTACCGTCTCCATGAACGGTGCTTTTCATTTTTATCTACAAATGATATGGAATAGTATAAAATGAATATGTACTGGATATATATGATATTTTAATCATTAATAATATTTTGGAAATTATTTACTTATAACTACATGGGCAATCATTTTTCAAACTAGTTCATTTTTGACTCATGTACCAAATATCGTCAAAAACATCTGATATGAACTAACATTACCAAACAATTATTATAACATTATAATATGTGATATGAAATGAATAATAATATATAATGAGGTCCTTAGGAAATTATAAATTGACCAAAGTTTATTATTCAGGAATATAAAGAAATGAACAGGACAAGTCAGACTTGAGGTAAGGGATCCTACTCATCTCTTTCTTTTTAAGTACACTCTTTTATGTCATCCCTTTTAAAGCTCATATTTCTTGTTATTGGGATGTTATTTTATATTACTCTTACTGTAATTTTATGTTCATATGATGAGAGACCCTATTCTCTCTTATCAATCCATTTTGGATGTTTTGAGTGGCGCCGTTAGGCTACCAAATTTTCGTAAGAGATCTATCCTCTCTCTTTCTTTTTATGTACTATCCTTTATGTCACTTCTTTTAAGCTCCTATTTGTTATTTTGGGGGATGTTCTTTTATATTACTCGTTCTGTAAACTTTATGTTAATATGATGAGAGACCCTATTTGATCTCATCAATCCATTTTTGGATGTTTTAAGTGGCGCCGTTAGGCTGCCGAGTTTTCGTAAGGGATTTTTCATCTCACTTTTATTCCCATGATATTTATGCTACATTTTCCACAATTTCCTTTGAGTGGTGTATGTACTGCCCATTATTTTACTCATTGTGTAATATAATTTCATTTATGAGTTTTTACATCAATGTTTTATTGACCTTCTTTCACGGGGTGCATGTCTCGAAAGATACCCATGTCGGTAAGGGAACCTTTCACCCTCCTCTTTTTAAAAGACTTATTTTGTTATGTCTTTTAATTCACATACTATTATGTTGGGATATGTTCTTATATATCCTTATTTATTTAAATTTTATGTCCATGTCATGAGATACCCTTTTTATCTCTCATCAACTCATTTTCTGAATTTTGTAGTGACGTCGTTAGGCTGTCAAATTTTTGCAAGGGAACTTCTTAACCCAAATTTGATTCTTTGGGATAAACTTGTACTCCTTGAATATGTCGTTCTATGAATATGTGTGAATAACCTCTGATTGTTTTACACTTAATATCCACTTATATTTGGTGTATTCGTTTGTCACACATAATTATGTAATTGATTTATCCTTAAACCAAGGATATCGTCTTTGTAAGGGACTTCATCTCAATCTCCATTCATTGAGGCATATTTTGTTTTATACACAAACTTCTTTTATACGGTGTATAAACCACTTTGACTTTTACATTTATCCAAAAAGGAATCTTTTTTATACGAAGTGTTTTACTAATCGACAAAAGGGAATGTTTTTGTCATACGTATGCGGCGACAACGACTTCTCCACCGCCGTGACCATTATTTGAGTTTCGGCTTCCTCTACAAGCCATACCTTCCTTTTAAAAGAAAAATAAATACCATGTTTTACTTTTATTTTATTTTGGTATTGAAAATGGTTTTCATAAGGTTTTTATATCAATGTTTTTTATTGATATCTTGTGATTGAAATGTGGAAATGTTATGTTTCCTTTATGCATATATTATCTGGTACGATTATGTTATGGTTCTTGGGCATTGTTATGAAGACGGGTGGTTCTGTGATAAACTAAGGGCGGGTGAGCCCGATATAGCTCTCCAATGCATTGGGTAACGCGATGTAGTGAAACGTTAAGGTTTATCCGAAGATATTTAGGGAATATACTATGGTGGGTATTCCAAACGTAACCAAGAGGGTTACTCCCTACGTAAAAATGTTATGAATGCCTCAAGTTACCTTTATGTCTTATGATTTCTATGATTTATTCATGATTTGATGAGGTATGTTAAAGTGATTATGTTTTATGAGTAATGTATGATTTCATTGATTCTTATGTGTACATGTACTCATGTTTCCTTTCCATATTTTTATATCCCTTACTGAGCTTTTTATGCTCATCCCATGTTTTTTTTGAAATGTTTTTCACAGGTCAAGGGAAAGGTACATGATATGATGATAGTGTCAAGGAAGTTTCAAGAAAGAATCCATGTTTTATTTTAAATATTTTTCCGTTGATGGGAAAAATTAATACTATCTTTATGTAACCTCTTTGTTTAAATGTGGAATGTAATGAAAGTTTTATGATCTAATTCTCTAAAACTCTAAACCTGAAAATATCCTCAATGTGTAATCTTGTATTAACTCAAGATTAAGTAAGATTTAAGGCTGGGGCCTTATATTCCAACTTCCAAAATCCATTTTTTAGATCCAAAACAGTAATAAAATCCTCTTTTATAAAAAATGCGTGGCCAAAAATATTTTTACCTTTTGAAAAACTTCTTTTCCCAAACACAATTTCCCCTTTAAAATACCCATTTTTTCCAAGGATCATTTTCCCATTAAAAATCAACCCACACTAACAAAAATTAAACCAAATCATAGCTCACAAAAAAGTCCAAAATGAGGAACTAGTGTCCATGCATAACCTAGTGATGTGGTTAGTGATCCATTACACTGAGTAAGAATTAGAAACTAATAGGGGCCTTGAACCATGCCTTTGGACTCCAAATGGGTCACTAATAAATGTGAGATCACAACATTACACCATCTCACCTCCAATATAATTCCTCATTCATACCCCAAAACAAAAAAAAAAAGACTCAAATCCCAAACTACCCCTAGAAACTTGGGGATCAAAATGAGAAAGAGTTCAATAATTTCTAACTGTACCTACCTCCCGAGTCCCGACTGTCCTAATCTCCAATCTACCTGACACCCCAAATAATAAGAACCTGGATATGATAACATATTTTCATGAACCAAGATGGGATTACATACAACCAAACACCTGACCTTGTCCAAGATAAGTCTCGACGGGTGTTCCTAATCCTCACCAGATTTAAACTAGTTTCAGGAATCAAAATAAACCAATCGGAATGATTTATTCCTAAAAATATAGATGATTAAAATACAAAAAACTAAACATGCACAAATAATAAACAACTACACCTTAATAAATATACAATAAAATGGGGTGTAAAAATATAAAAACATAACAAAAAATGAATAAAGAAATTAAATCGAACCATGCCAACATGATCTCCACATGACCTCCTAGTCACCACCAAAACACAATACCAACCTACTCAAAAGAAAAACCGAACTAGAAACCTATAATTGAGAAATGGTTCAGTTATACCGATGTTGAGTGGAACAAGTAGGGTGTGATCTTAAATATATTAGTAGATAATCACAACATATTCCATGAATTCCCTTTCCCAAGACATTCCACAAACACTATTCTGAAATAAATTCTAAAAACAAGTTTTTAATCATTTTAAACAATCGAACACAACTTTCCACAAATTTTTTTTAACAACATGACCACAACATCCTTCCTTTTTCAAAAAATATTTCACTTGAAATAACCATTTCAAAACCAAATCCCAAATACAAATCCAATAAAAGTGACCAAAAGGGGCTTTGAATAATGTAAGGGAAAGAAAAAAAAAATAGATATAAACTAGTAGGGATAATATCCCACATTCATAAAAATAAATAGAATATACATATAGTAATAATGGTATCCTCTTAAACTTACCTATAGGAAATACTTAGATATACCCAGTTCGAAATCATCTGCCGGCATAGGGTGTAGATCTACAATCATTAACAAACTAGCTACTGTAAACTGGGCATTCCGGTGGCATGTCCTACCGATCCTTTTAGAAAATATGGGGGGTACAAACCCATCTCACTCAGGGTTGAAAAGAAATGGTCACTCAACCCCCTAGATGATTCCAAATAATCTCATTATAATAACACATAGTTAATGGGATGTCCTCACATGAGTAACTCAACTGAACCCTCTACAATAATGCATTCCTAACCTAAACACCAACACCACCGATGAGATACCCCTCCATTTTGGGAATCCTCTATAGAGATTCCCATATCACATCAATCCAATCAAAAATGCCAACTAGGATATGAAATCAATTAAGATTGAAAAACCACTTTCCCTAACATTTTTAATTACCAACCGAGCCTCACACTATCCCGGTTTTCGATCCATTTTCCAAAACATTATGACATGCCCACCATCTCATACATCACATCAGTCCTAAAACCAATTTCTTAAACATAATAAGGTTAAAATATATCCACTACATCATGAAACATAAAAATCAACTTCTCATACAGAACATGAAGTTATGACTAGGACATTAACATTTCCAAAGTCATTATAAAAATCTAGTTTAATGTGAAAAATTCCAAATGGGACATTACATTTCAAATCAAAACTATTTCCAAGACAAAAAAACATAAACCTATTTGAAAAGTTTCAAACAATCCTCTACACCATTTAGTCACCAATCCATATCTCAAAATTCCAAATATCCTTTACATCATTTTACAAACCAATACACATCACAAAATTCCAAATGGACCCTTTTGAAAATTATTCATTAAAACATATCTTAAAATTTCCAAATGGACCAAGCATTCAGAAACACATTTAAAACCATATTTAAAACCACATTAAACACCAAAACACCATTTATAAATCAAGCAACCATTATATAAATATAAAAACCAAAAAGAACGATAAGACTTTAGAAAGTAATGGTTCAGGGAAGAACAAATTTTCATCAAAGTGCTAAATGGGCCTCAAACAACCATTAAGAAACCAAACATTTCCAAACAATTTGAACACATCATTTACAATATAAAAAATTTCTTAGTAATTAATTTAATAATTCACAAACTAAAATTCATCGAAACACTTGAAGAGTCCTTGAAATCATCCAATATCCCTTTTTAAATAGACGTCACTTGCTTCCAAACCAATGTAACAATCCGCATATAAGTTTCACAACATAAAAGTAAAACATTTTCACTTACAACACTCAATTCACAATCCATCCTTACTATAAAAAAATAACCAAAGGAAAACCACCCAAAACACCCAATTTCACATTAAAACTCAATTTTCATTTTATCAAACTCCTTACATACATTTAACTATAGTCATAATTAAAGAACCCCATTAGAAAATATTTTACCACCCATTTTCCATCATGAAAACACCAAAAAAATTTATTCCAACACATTATAAGTATGATTATAACATTTTTAAATTCATAAATGAAATCATATGCATTGATGGAATGTTATGAAAGGTAAGTGGATGGAAACACCTACCTCAATGATATTAAAACACAACAAATCTTTGGGAGAAGGAAGAATACACCCCAAGAGACAATACACACACACTAACATCAAATAAATTGAACAATACATCAATACTAACCCTCAGGACTCGTCCAAAAGGAATGCCTCACTAAGAGAAACCAATAGATAAGGAAGATAAGAAGATTAAATCAACCAAAAAATCACAGAAACCTACTTAGGAACCTTAAAAGAGATTCAGTGGAGGTATGAGGGAAAGATAGGATGTGATTTGATTCCCCCATTGTTCACCTAGGTCAAATAGGAGAGGAAAATCCTAAAATGGGGTAAAAAACGTGGAGTTGAATGATTGGAATTTCACACTTTTAATGATTTGAGGAACTTGTATGGTTTGGTTTCATGGTTTGACAAGTCATGTGCCAACCATGAGCATCCTACTAGAGAAAAGGGCTCCCCTGCATGGTTTGGCCACATGAATTCATAAATTGTGTTACAACCATTAAAAATGACACTTCAAAAACTACAGGTCCCCACACATACTTTTTTTGAAGTTTTCCAAACCATTCATAGGTCGTGCAACATGCCCCAAGCACCAACCCTCAAGCTACCCAATTTTTCGCATGACCTTGCATGGTTTAGACCAGTCCATGCACAAAATATGAAACTGAAACTATTTAATAAGAGTTTTAATTAAAAACACCCTATTCCTTATGAGGCCTAAATATTAACACCCAAATGGTGAAAAAAATACTGTACACACGCAAAAACAACACCCAAAAACTCAAAAACTCAAAAATTCAAACTGGGAACCCAACTCAAACCTCATCCAAAGAAAGTGAAGCCCTAAAAAATATTAAAAAATTAAATCCAATATCTGGGTGAAAAACGTCAATAATTTTTAATTTAAGTTATTGAGATAAAAACACATTACGCACATAAAAATAGTTTTCTGAAAATATATTTTTAAATATAAAACATTCTTACTCAAAAATCATGTATATAATTTATTATCACAACAATTTTTTGTTTATGAATAAAAAAATATAAATTTATGGTACTTTAAACCAATCTGAAACTAAATGTAACATTATAATTACATAATTAAAAAAATATCAGAATAGTTATTTTATTAGAATAAAATGCCACTAATGATCCAATGTGTTAAAAATATATTTATAATCCCAAAAATAATACTTTTATATACATTATTTCACTCTATTGAATATATTTTTTTTTCTAAAAAAGGTTTATAAAAATTTTAGTTCATTTTTATATCATTATATCTTATAAGTTACGGTATTTTTATAAACGTTGTTTTCTCTAATTACCTAAAAACAACCTTTTTAGAAAAATAATAAAAATTAACCCTATTGTAATTATAAAAATATGAATTTTAAAATGTTATTAATTTTAAAAAATTAAAATATGAAATACATAAAATTATATTTTAAATGAAAACATAAATTATAAAGAAAAACTACATGAACAAAAAATTGAATTATTAGACTTTCATTTGCATGAATAACTAATGAGTATTAATCTATTTATCTGTATATTAAAACATTTTATTATAATAATACATTAAAATATTTAAATTAATTTTTAAGATAAGTATAGCTAACAATTTAAAATAGTTCTTTTGAAGAAATATATTTTAATATTAAATTATTTTAATCACATCCCTTTAATTATTTGTCTTCTAACCATTAAATTTTAAATAATTTCATTAGTATTAGAACTCATCAAATACAAATAATAATATGTACAGAATATTAATAAAATAAATCATTTTTTCATTTTATTTTATTGAGTTTTTGTACTTATAGTAATTTTCTTAATGATTTTTCACATTGTATACTCATAATGTATTTACATTTTATATAAGATAATTAATAAACTATTTACTCAATGGAAAATATTAACTATTGTCTCAGGGTTGTACAAAAAAACTCACATACATGTATCAAAATATTCATACATCATATCCATTCATATGTTATAAGGATATAATATGAGGATACCTATCCATACAAGACCTCCCATACAAGAATATCCTTTTCCATAATTTCACTCTTACATGCTTGAGTTCATTCACACATGATTCCTTACATATGTTCCAATACATTTATATTGAAATTCCTTATTCCAAAATTTCTACCATATGTTCTTAGGGAATTCATTCCATTCTGAAAATTCATGAGACTTATACTCAACCATGGTTGACCCAAATAAGTCTAAATTTTATTCAAATTAATTTCAGCCTTCATGATTCATCATTTCACGATGATAAGTTCTACATTTTTGTCAAAAAAATCCTTAAAACATAATTAGTAAATGAATTTATCAAAAAATATCAAAAATCATTTTGTCTATAAAACTTTTTAAAATAATATTATCCAAAAAAAATATTTGATTCCATACACCCTTTGTGTGAAATGCTATATATCTACAATTATATATGTATTGATTATCATTTTTAATTTTTAACAAGATTTCATCTACATGGACTCCATTCAAGCATTGGGAGGGTGGTGATATGGTACCACCAAGGCATGTGATGGATGAGACCCCTAAGGTTGGAGGTGAGAATGAACCACAAGTAGATGTTTTGAGGAAATCAGAATATCCACAACAGATATAGGAGTTAAGGTAGTGGTGGATAATAAAATTTGTGAAATCCTAGAATGAGTTTTCAATAATATGGATTGAGTACCTCTCGGGAAGAAGCTACCAATGATATATTTGATATGGTACATTTAGTAATATAATTAATATTTTTATGGGGAGGGAGTATTATAGGTGACAGAGTACAAGATGGAGTCATTATAAATTATTTTTGAAAAGATAATGACACCACCAATATGATGGGTAAATTTACATATGTATATGCTCATGGTATCTGGGAAATTTTGGTGGACCATATTGGTACAGGTAATTAGTATTATAAGGTTGGATTGGATAAAATTTAAGGTGATTTTATATAATGAAATATTTATTGATATTTTGAGTGATAAAAGATCATGGATGTTTATGTACTTGGTGTAATGAGATACTTCAGTTATGGATTATGTAATGACATTCATGGATTTGTTACTGTTTGAATCAATTTTGGTTGTATAAGAGGAGACCAATGTGTGGTGATTTGAAGATGTTTTATGGAATAATATAAGGTTGTGGGTAAATATATTTAATTTGACATAATTTTTAGAGGTAGTAAAACATGCACTAATAGATGCGAAAAACAAGGCATATGGAACTATACTAAGCCAAATGGTTGGGTTGGATGGGATGGGTAGTGGATCTTTGGGTAGTCAAAAGTGCGGATTTGAGGAGTCCTGATAGGGTTGTCAAAGAATAGGTTTGATGATCCCACCACAAAGTTGATCTTCATTGAAATTTTTCCTGTGTGTAAAAATAGAACATGTTGAATCCTAGTTTGATTCACTACTAAAGGAGTGTTGGGAATGAAACTAGAAAGTGCATCTAAATCATTTTTTTTCATCTGAGCTCATAGTCAGATAGGGGTCATGGATAGAAATATATTGTGGCATATGGAGTGCACTGAGAGTATTGTTATAAGAAGATATTCAAGATATGGAATAACATGTCGGTTGAGTTAGAGAAAAATATTTCTATTAGTAGGAGTAGTGTCTAGTAGTGATTATGACTCTATGGGGAGTAAAGGAATTAGGTAGTAAATATTTGGTTCAACTGTACTTGATCGAGTCAACATATTTAAATCATTCTAAGGAACTAAGGGAATTTAGATGTATTTCATGAGTATTAAAGTCCCTTGTTTTGTTTCATTATTTATGTTTCATGATTTTTGTATATGATAAATAGAATGTTTGGATTTTTTTTGTGGTATGTACATCATATATGATATTTAAAAATTATAGGATGATTGTGGATATCATATATGATGCATGATAACTTTATTTTTCATGGGTAATGGGTAAAATATGGTCATCGGTAATGATATAGGATAGATTTGGTCATCAAGGATGATACGAGATGGATATGGTAATTAGGTATGATGTGGGATGATATTAGGTGTTTTTATGATATGGGATGATGATGGAAGATGGTTAAATCATGTGATTTACTAGATAATTCTTACTTTGGTACCATATATATATATTTATTTATTAGTTTGGTTGGGATTTTAATAGGTAGGTTATTCCTTTAGTGGGGAGTTCCCATGGAAGGTATCAATCTATTTTAATTGGGTTCCTAGGGTAACTAGGGAAAAGAAATATTATTTTAGTGTCATCTTGGTGCTTTAGGAGTGAGGTAAGAAGTATCATCATGTTTTAATAAGTTTTGGTTATTGCATGTCTAATATAGATATGGAATAATCTATCCTATAGTGGGTAGGTTTTAAGGTCCTAAGTATTTGGGATTAATGCTTCAGGTTAGATATTGGGTTGTTCATGTGAGATTGGACACTATAGAGGTGTAGACTGAGATGATCCGAGCATATATTTCATATATTTAACATAATTTTCAAAATTAAAACATTAATTCTCACAAATAAACACAATATACTAGAACCAAAAGTTTTTGTTTCTATTGATATTATCTAAATATATATCTTATTGAACGTCCTTTCATAACCATCTCCCATAAATATCTTTACATGTGACTTCCTCTTAGACATATTCCTTTATTTACTTTACTAGAGAGATGAGAAATATAGAATGGATTATAAAAAATTCTCAGTAATTGATAAAAATATAAATGATTCATAGAGTATTGTACTGTAATCAAGTTAGGAAAAAATAACATGGGAGAAATATTTGTTTAAAAAGAAGATGGAATCATAAGAATCATCAATAAGGAAAGTTAGAAGGAAATATAACCTCAAAAGGTTCGTTAATAATGTATAACATATGCCTTATCATAATAATGTCAAAATATATTACTATAATTATGATCCATGGTTAATAACATTTTTATTTAGTATAAACATAATCATATGAAATCATAACTTTCTGAGCAAACAAACAGGCAATCATATTCATTTATAGACTGGTGAACGTAACTATATTCTATTAGGTTTATGCATAGTGTTTTAAGAAAAATATAAACATAATTAGGTACACACATATAGTTCTTAATATATATTTTGACAATTAATCTCATGCATAGTTTTTTGAATAAAGTTAAACACGACCATGTTCATGTATAGAGTTATGATCATAGCTCAACAAAATCAGGTACACGTATAACATAATTATTTCATAAGATATATAAATTTACAAAATTAGTTAAAAGGATATATCATAACCACCCAACACATAATGATAAACATTAAATATTTTTTCCAAATTAAATCATACATTCATCAAATCTTTTTTCAACCCATAGAAGTAAAATGTGACACTAAAAAATCATAATGTATCTTATAAGAATCCATAAAGAATTGGATCATATGATATCTAAATTTAAAAATACTAAAAAATTAATTTCATACTAACTTTAATTGTGGATTCTAATTGAATCATAACACCATAATAGATATATATTTTTTATATAGATTCTAAAATTGGTGTGAAATCATACAAAGAGATTTTATAAAACATTTTTAGCATTTCCGTACAAAAAGTTACAAGTTACTTTCAATTAAATAAGGTCATGGGATTAACTTTTAAAAAATTATTTTAAAATAATATATAATAATAGAACCATGAAAATAAATAAAACATAAGTAATTAAGTATGTAGTATTTGATAAAAAATTTAAAAAAGGAGAATAAATTCCTTTTTAATATTTTTAAATGGATTTAGAGAAAAATCACAATGATTAAAGAGTTTGGAATTTATTTTTTGTAATGATATAGATATAAATATTAATATTATTAAATATATTACATATTTTTATTTTATAATAACAAAATAAAACATTTCTTTAATGAAATATTAAATAATGGATGATAAATACTCAATATAGAGGGTGTAAATTACTCGTAAGAATATCATATTTTTAGAGACTATGTGATTGATCAATGAAGAATATTTAGAAATGAAAGTGTATTTTCCTTAGATATAGAGATAAATAACTAGTTTATAAAATTAATTTTATAATATATCAATGATAAAAGAACATGGATTAAGAATTGATATTATTACTTGAGAAAAAATATCGAGTCAAGAAAATACCATTAGTTGTATGTAAATTTAAAATGAAAATATCTAGAAAAATTATGGTGAATGAGAATTTAAAATAACCTGAATAAAAATTTATTTATGATAAATAGAATTCAATGAATTGGTATTTATACCACTTCAATTAATAATAGGTGTATAATTTTAAATATTTCTCATCAAATGGAAATTGATTCAAGGAACCCTCGCCTTAGATTATTATTTTTGAGACATGATATAACCTTATATATAATATAATATGGTATATTATTCATCAATATAATAACTATATTTATAGTTATTTTACTTTACATCATTCACATATAATTTTTTATTACTGATTTATTAATCAGTCTTTGTTAAAATTAATATTCATGTGTCAACTATCATGTTTTTTATATTCTTTTTTTCAGTATTGAAGTTCCATTACATAATCCATGATCATGTATTCAATACATATATATTTCTCCATGAACTGGGATTCAACTTAAATGGTGCTCTGGGATAGTTGGCCACTCGGCCTTAGGCACACCTCCTCATATGACAAAATCTTCCAACTAGCAGTGAGGTTCTGATGAGGTGATAGTGGGGAGACTATACCCTCTGGTGGGGGTAATAATAATGGTCTATAAGTATATAACATAATGGATAATGGACCGTAACTACATAATAAACCACAAAACTCAGCAAAATCATAATAACCAGTAATGGTAACTATAATCTCAAACCATAATATCCTTTATAGAAGATGGAAATATCATATCATGTATTAGAAGATAGTTAAAATAGGTATCCCATCGATTAATATATATGTACATGTATACAAACAACCAAAAGAAGGTTTAGATTGATGCATAAGAAAAACTTGGTTTACATCCATCTATCCCATGCTATGTGGTACATCCTGATCACTAATGTCCATCACCCTTACCAGATCCCAAATTAATAAAGTCTACTCGCATTCTGAGGGGCCCGTGTTGGGTGTTAGTATGAACTCATTAGTCCAAAACCATCATATTCCTCTCTTAAATCCATAATTAGACAATGTATTCAAAATTTAATAAAAAGGAAATGTACACGCATTTAACAATTAACCTCTCCCCTTATGTTAAATTCCACAAGGAAGTGTTTACCTGCTTCGTCCAACAATAGAATATCTATGAACACATTCCCCAAAAAATATATTTGTAGTATGATATAGGTCCGTAAATATATATTTTTAGTGGTGAGATTCCATCTCATAGTGCCCAGTAATCCCTTAAAGAATATCATAACTGGAGTTCCCCCATGCTCCTCCTATAAATATATCACTAGAACCTCATTCCATCTGATACCTCCCATGTCATAAACCAAGTAATTGGAGTCCCAATGACATGCCCAAAAAAATATCCTAGGTAATTCATTACTCTTCTCAAGCCAAGCCCTCATCCTGAAGACTGTGACTCCTCAATCCTGATTATCAACATCACCTCCATGACTTAGACTATGCCCATCACGTTCCCATTGAACCAATGAAAACATATAACCATTTAGTTAATTTAAATCCAATGACTATATTATCCTTAAAAAAGTGTTAGAAACCCCATTTATTATCTTATAATGATCATACAAGTCTAGGGAATTCCCAATAGAATCCCATGACAATTATTAATCAATTTTAAGACAATCAATAATTAATTTGGGGCCTCACTCGGAAAACCCAACATGTGAGTTTTGGTATGAACCAAAAAACACAAATAAAATAAGGGATAAAGCTAGGCACCACATACCTCAGTCTATTATTATCTCACATGTATAATATTATACCTAAACTCGATCAAAAAAGATAGAAATTGGATTTTTATACAAACACCCGCTACACTTCTAAGGGGATAGACAAAGCTCGAATTTGAGCATGGATGGAATATGGATGCCAAAACCTAAGGAAGGGGGACTATGGATGCTGCATTCCTGAAGTAGATTTGTTTTAAGTGTGTAAGGAAGAAATGGAGATCCCTCTTAAATAATTAAGTAGAAAACTGGTAATTTTTAACATTTTTAAAGAACCTCAAGTTTACCGTATTGCTTGGAAAAACTTATTCCAACTATACAGTGGCCATTTTCCCAAGGATATACACCTTGTATAGTTTTCCACAAGGTTTGGTCAGACTGTGCACTAACTATGTAAAACCTTGGTGAAGAGCTTCACCCAAACACATGAATTCTCCTTGAGACCACATGGTTTTAACAAACCATTCCCCTTAACAAACAAGGACACACGATTTTACTATAGAGGATGCACGGTTAAATCTCACCATGAACCCCTAGAAGTAGATTTTTAAAAATGGTTTTTTTTGCATCCCAACACTTATAAAAATCATCCAAACTGTTAAAAAAATTTCCATTCCGTAAAAACTGTCTAAAAAATTCATTAAGGTCTTAAAACTCTCAGAATTATGTTATAAATACCAAAACAAATGTTGGCCTCTCTACCAAACATAAGAATTCAAAATGGTTGGGAAATTTCAACCCACTCAAAAACCTAGGGCGCTACAGTTTCCCCACATTAAGATGGATCATCCATGAGATATAATGTCTGACATAGAGATGGTACCAAACATACCCATATCATCAACATCAATTTGATCTACCCCTGGCATTATTCATAGTAAAATTACACTTGTGGCACTCTCCATCTTAGTAATTACCTACCTGATTTCTTGTTGACCCAAAAATCAATGTTTTTATGGTTCCACTAACTATACCTAGACATATAGGTCCTACTATGACGTACCTTCATTTTTTTACCTCATCAGGTTCTCAAATGATTAATTTTACGTACATGAAACCCATAAATTGACACGTATCATCATATTACCTTTAGTACCCATGTCATACATGACACTCCAGAACTATTGCACCTTATCAGATTCCCATAAGTGTTTCATCTCATCAGATGCTAAACAAATAATCCTTCAACACACACATGTATATATGTATATAAATTCATACCATAGTATCAAAGCCTATTCAACTCTTATAAGTTATTCATCATACCTAATGCCCACAAACTAACCAGCTCTTGGACAACACATGTACCTCATGAACCAAAACTGGACAAACCAAAACAAAATTTATATTCTATACAAAATGGTCACACCATGATCAAGGAATAACTCTAACCATCATCATCCAATGGTTTTACTCTGAACCTGTCAGATCAAGTGTGTTCACTTAGACTGAATCCCTACTACCCAAGGCCTGGCCTCCCAAAAGAGCATCACCAGCTAATGACCACTGGACCCACTACTATTTATATTAAACACTTCCATGACAACCATGTGTAGCTGAATCGAAACTACCATCTCTTTATACCACTCTCAGTCCTACCTCGGATCCCTAAGTCTGGAATAGTCCCTAACTCCCAGCTATCTAAAAAAGATTCCTACAGAACCACTCCAGCTGGATCATCTAACAACATGCATAGAACTCCTTTGGTGTCCACTCACACTATGTTTGAACATGCCCTGGTATCCTTCATTTTAAGAACATTGTCGAATAACCACTCCTCAGTGTCCTACCCATGTCTCTAGCTTATCTTACCTATTGATATTCCTCATGGTCTCACTTTTGTCTACCTATATCATCACAGATAAACTCAACTACCACCATAAACTATCTCAAGTATGACCAATCTATCAATTTTATTAGCTATCAAAGACTGATTCACCATTTCTATTAATGAGGTTGACCTGAATATGTTTACCTTCACCCTTATAGTATCCATGAAACCATCCTCGAAACACCTCACTCCATTGATGTCATCACCAACCATAGAAGGTGAAAAACGGTGCATGTTTTTGAAATTCATCACAAAATCCATAATAGATGCATCTCCCTATTTTTGGTTCATTATCTCACAGGATCTATCCTCACTCAACATCATTGAGAACAATTACATGAATAACATGTCCTCAAACCACTTCTATGTTAGTCCTTCAAGTCTTCCAACCTACTCATATATGCCCCACTAGCACTTTGTCAGTCCTCTGAGTATATAGGTATCCATCTTCACCCTACGAATTGGGGGTGTCTTGAGCTGATAAAAAATTTCATGTACTAACCCAATCTAGTTCATTTCTACCCACAATCCACACTAACCATGAAACAATTGTAGTTATTGAGATTGAAACTCAAAAGTTAAATATTCCATGTGTGGCTCAGCTCCCTGATCTCCCATTTCAATGCTCTATATGACCCAACCCAAGATCACTCGGTTCTACTCATATTACTAGGGAATATAGTTTTCTATCTTATATTATATCCATGCATGTACCATAGCTTATACTTATGCCTATACTTTTGTCTCATGATCATGTTGACCCTCTGGGGCCTCATCCTAACCTTCATGAACCTCATCCTATGAAAACTCATGTGGCACCACATCTCATCCCTATAGACACTCCACTAAAAGTAGTTTAAGAGGCATCACACCGAATAAAAAACACCACGATCAATCATCCACAACATTCATATATATATATATCACAGATAGGGAATGATTTAATAGGCAACACATCTCACCACCCTTACACTCCTTTACGACACCCATGTCACATAACATACACCCGCATGGCCCCTTACCTACCCATATTAGAGTCTGGTATCACATATAATCTGGAATCATAACCCCTTGGATGCCCATAATAGGTTTAGGCATCACATAACATATTTCATCTATATAGGGTAGCTTAGTATAATTATACCAAAACATCTAAGTTGGAAAAAACCATTTAGCTTATTTGTTGACACTTTAAACAACTCACCCCCTTTATTTATCCATTCCAACACTTCACAAATTCAGGCTCATACATAATATATACACAAAGCAACACATACTAATCTCATCAGGAACCACATAAATGGGTTTTCTTAGTATAATTTCAGAACAAAAAATTCTAGGCAAGAAAAAACCATTTATCTTTATTAATGAAATATTAAACATCCTAACCCCTCTTAGTGAATTCTAGGTTCCCAATGACGATAACAAGCACAAAAAAAATATCATTTGAGCCTAAGTTCATATCATGATTCATATATAATGCTCCCTTTCCATACCAAGCCAAGGTTCAAAATTTCATAATCTTGTAACATCACTCCCAAGTTATCCACTAGAGGTGTAAATCAATCAAATGTAAAATCGCAAATCATGAAATCAATTTCCCACCACTAGAAACTTGGTTTATCCTCAATGAATGGGATTGTAAATACCCAAACTTGATATCTTTAAAAATTTCTGACTACATAATTGTCTATAGTCTACCATATCCAAAATAGTATGTACAAAAGGAAAACAAACTGCTTTGATACCATTTGTATCTCCCCAACCCAAGTTTCCACTTAAATCGGTGCTCTGAGCCAGTTGGCTACTGATTCTTAGGAGCACCTCCCCATATGCCAAAGGTATATGGATATAAGTGAGTGTATAATAATGTGATAGTGGGGATACTATACCTTCTACTGGTGATAATAATAATGGTTCATATGTATATAACATATCGGAATAAGGACCATAACAATAGAAGAAATCATAAAAAATTAGTAGAATCATAAAAATGATAATTTTTAGTAATAATCCCAAACCATAATACTATTTTTAAAAGATAAATATGTCACAAAAAGTTTTACAATAAAATTTAAAAATAATTACCATGCCAAACCACATACTTACATGTATATATAAACCAAAATGAAGGTCCCTCCTGATGCAGAGTAACCACCTGGTCCACTGCCATCCATCCCATGCTAAGTAGTATGTCTTGACCACTAATGTCCAACTAATGAGCTTAATTACTCACTTGATCTCAAATATATAATGTCTATATACATCCTAAGGGTCTCATGTAGGGTGTGGTTATTAACTCAGTAGGCCCCAACCAACATGTTCCTATCATACATACATAATTACATAGTGTATGAAAAAATGTAATAAAAAGGAAATTCACACACATTTAGTAGATAGATCACTCCCATTGTGATTAACAGTCATAAGGGTGTGATTACCTATATCATCCAACATTGGAAAATATCTAAACACATGCCCCCAAATATTTATTTGGAATACAATATATTTCTATAAATTGATATTTACTATGTTGATGATCCATGGTTTAGTTCCTAGGAATCCCCTAAAGAATTTCATAATAGGAGTTCCCTCAGTCTCCTCCTATAAATATATCCATGGAACTCATGTCATCTAACACCACCCATTCCATAAAAAATATGACCAATTACCCAATGGCATGCCTAATAATATGTCCCATTTCCCTTGAACCTCTATTCATTATAGAATTTCTGAATCAATAGACCAACGACCCAAGGCACAACGATATCCACCCTCCAATACATAAAAAATCATCGTCGACTCAACAAACCAATGTCTCAGGGCACAAAAATATTTACCCTCAAAATTGTCCAAGTCTAACAGCCTCAAACATAGCAGTAAGACACATCCACCTATAGATGGATTCAACACCATCTCCTTATGGTCCATCACTATCAACTTGGATCTCTATGACGATATCCTCCTCTATTATTGATGGTAAACACAATCCTCTAAGCCACAATACCTATAGAGGCCTTCACCCATAATGAGTGGTCATAACCCTCTCTACCAAGTCCTATCAGTGATAACATTACTCCAACAAAACATTTTCCAAAAATAGTGATCAAAAATAAAAAAACAAATACCTATTCCACATCATACATAAACTCATGCCCCATGTGACCATGTCTCCCATCCATATGGTCAACACCTTCCCAAGTCTATAGACCATACCCTCATTCTGATGACCTCATCACCTCAAATTCGATGAACTATGTCACCTCAACCTAGTGATCATCATCATTCCATGTATCTTGGTCCATACCCTCATCCTGGTGACCATGTTTCCTCAGTCTCAATGATCAACAACACCTCCAAGCCTTAGGCAATTTCCATCAAGTTCCCTTGGAACCAATGCAAGAAAATAACCATTTAATAAATTTAAATTCAATGAACCACCTATCCTTCCCATGTTTTCAAAACCCCCTACCCAACATAGCATGATTATACTGGGCTAGGTCATTCCCAATAACATCCCATAATAATTATTAATAAATTTAATGACTATTACTAAATAATTTGGTGACTCACTCTAACAACCCAATGTGCATGTTTAGGTACGCCCCCAAAAACCCCGTAAAATCAAGGAGAAATCTAAGAACCACATACCTTAATCTCAAAGTGACTCACTTGTCAAATATCTTCCACTAAATCAATCTATAATGAGATAAATAGATTCTTTAGAAAAACTCCTTCCATCTTCTAATGGGATAGACGGAGCTCAGATCAGAGCTCATATGGAGAAGGGAGGCCAAAGCTTAGTGATAGGGTAAGATGGGATCTCCACAGCTGGAGGAGAGTTGATACACATGGAGAAGAAATAAACGGTGATCCCACTTAAATAAATAAGGAGAAAAAGTAATTTTGAACTTTTAAAAGAGCTTCATGGTTACTGCATGTTTTGGAAAACCGCACACCAACCTTGGGGTTCTAACTATCCAAAGGACGTACACCTCACAAGTTGTGACCACATGGTTTGGCTAGACCATGCACTAGTGAGGGCCTAAAATAATCATCGGGAGATTATGATATATAAAAAAGTACTAAGGTTCATACCTAAATTTATCAAAATTTTAAAATGGATCATCTGAATAGTGGATATCCCAAAAACCAGTGGACATAAAATAGGGATCCCCACAAGCCCTATAGTCTAAAATAGAACGTAAAAAATAAATATATATGATGCATTTATAAAAAATAGAGTATCAATATAAGGTATTAATAAACAATCATAATATATCAAAATAAAATATTGGCACATTTTCCAGTCCATGCTAAACAATAACTAAATATAAAATACACGAACCTCCAGCCCAACTCACATAATCAAACAGGACTAATACTCACCCTCTATAACCTGTAAGACCTGAGTCGCAAGTTCAGCTATAAGTAGTTCCTTTTTTCTGATTGAAAACATGAAGGTCTACCCCAGTACATCAAAACTCATACAGTGTACATGGGTAGAGGGTGAGTGTAAAGACCTAATAGGAAATCCATAATTCCTTAAAAATATTGAGTTCTTTTGTGATCAATTGGATGTACATCACATACATACATAAGGATTGAAATTTCTCATGAATCACATCCATATAGATACATATCAAAAAATGAAAATTAAATATACATGTCGAGTGTTATGGTGTAAACTAGACAACCTAGAACAATTACTGTACCTGATTTGGCTATTGATAAATGTCTAGAAACACAACTAACAATATAAGAGGACTATGTAAAGCCTCAATTATAGTAATTAAGCATCAAATATTCTTTATCTATTTTCACAGTGTCTCTAATAACAAGTTACCACCTGAGAAGAATTATAACCATCCTCCAATCAAAATAAATTACCAAGAAGAATCATACTCATCCCTGAAACACAATGAAATAAGGTGGTTTTATACCCTACCCAAAAATAGGTATCAAGATATCATTTCCTATGTATCATATCCCAACCCAAACCAGAAACCCTCATTGACAAGTAACACATGAATAAAAATAGAGCATAGTACACAAAGTGTCCAAAACTCACCCAATAACTAGGCACCACATTCACCCAGTGGGTCTGGCCATGGGAACTTAGTTATATTGTATCATATCATATCATATATATATATATACACCTCAAAGGAGTCTCTATTATTTGAACCTCTCAGTGTAGGCACCCAAGATTTTCCATCGCATAAACATAGGTTCATTACACACATATCACATGTGTTGGCCATAATCCAAAACCCATCTCACATAATCATAGTCATCCTATCAAGTGTGAGGCATATCCTCTCCACTAATTTTTTTTCCAAATTACACAAATGATTCTGGTTCATTGGTGACACCTGAATATACCACTTCATAAATCTCAAACCAACCCTATATAGGATTAACTTCATACCGGGGCACCCACCAGGGTCCTCTAGTCACATCATAGCACATACACCGTACATGGATTCCTGAATCACATATATATATTTTGGAATTAACTTTTAATTCCATCCATAACATACCAAAACATCCATCAGAGTCCATGAAGTAACCCAAATCTTGACATACATGGACATTACAGTACTTTTTCCGAATACTTAATACATTACAAAACAAACACCCAATTAAAGTATAAGTTTAGTGTCTTTGGAACTCAGAACATAATATTCTAATCATGGTAAAGGATCTTCAACATCTCCCATAAATATCTTCTTTTTCCCCTACCTAAAACTTTCCTTTATATCTTGGGGGAAAAGAAAACATAAAAAGGGTGATCTCAAATTCTCAGTAAGGGTATGCATGGAGAAAATAAAATAACCCATATACATTTGAACCTAAAAACATGAACATAAAGTTTAAACATCAAAATCTTGAGCAATGACATTAAACATGGCAGTACGTAAGGAATAGATAATAATAGAACATCAATAATGATAAAATAACAAGGAAATAAAACATGTAATTGTGTAAAACCATTAATCACATGATAGGATTTCTATAGTAGCCAAGGCATTGCTGCCAATACCATCATAGTGGAAAATTTCCATTACTGAATCGGGTTTACCTGCCATTCCAGCCCAATATTACTATACCAGATTTACTTACCATTACACCCATGTCTATCTCATGAGATATAAATCTTCACCCAATTCATTTTAGTGAGATATAGGTCCCACCCATCTCATAATTAAACCATTCTTATGTGTGCCACAAAATCATAAATCATACATCATATCATTACCCATGTAATAAAAGTGGGATTCTTAGACATCATGCCATCATAATCCATATACGATAAAGGACTTTATAAAAATAATTCCATAAAAACATAATCAAATAAATGTAATAATAGGGATAGAAATAGAACCCTATAATATCTTATATGTAAAATAATTTTGATAAAACACTTGAACTCCATTCTTGAAGAAAATATCCTTTCTTCATTAAAAACATTTTTTTTCTTTCCCAATATGTCATACAATATTAAACTAAAAGGATTTAATTGAAAAGAAACATTAATAAATGTAAATGAAGCTTCATGGAAATAATTTTCTATTAAATCATAAAAATCTGTTCATGTCGTATAAGTTAAAAAAACATTTTTCTCGTACTTTGGCTGGAAAAGTCAAAAAGTATCTCGTACTGAAAACGAAAAAAGATTCCTTTCATATCTTTTACTAAAAACTCACCAATAGGTAAAAATGGATTTAAAAAATTTTATGGGGATAGAAATAATATTACATATTAATGTAACATGGATTTGGATGATAAATATGCCCCAGTAAATACTAAAAGCTTAAACAATCTCGGATAAAAATTGAGATTGTGAGATTTTCCCTTACCTTATATCCAATTTCTTCCATATGTGTCTGAGACTCCTATATATTGGGTTTAACCATATTATTAACTTGTAAAGGAACCATAATAATATTTATGATATCATATATTATTCACTTACAACTTTATATCACTCGTTCAATTGTCAATTCCATGTTAATGCAGCGTTTTGGGTAAAATCGTTTCATTTATCGTACGTGTTTTGACTTTTTGTTCATGATATTATTACTTATATATTGATTTACTTAATTCCAGAATGTAAAACATGATTTATATATAATATATATGATATATCGATAAATGGTATGAAATATACCGTTCATGGAGACGGTAGGCCGTACGTATGCATGAACACTGTTTTCATTTCCTTATTGAATTGAATGGAATTAAGTAAATGAAACATATATGTACATAAATCCAGTATCATTATTATGTAATATATTTAATGATTATTTATTATATATACTTTATAACCATACTTTAATGGTTAATCATGGAAAATTAATCTCATCACGTTCGAGGAGACGGTAAGCCGTACATACGCATGTGTCGTGACTTTTTCATTAATATGATGGATAAAATAACTAATATGGTTGTAAAATTTTTATAATAACATCACAGTTTATATAAGATAATGGATTTATTATTTTATAATGGAAACATCAAAGAAGGAGGAAATGGAAGAATAAAGGAACTTGAAATAGGTGGTGAGATATTTACCTCTTCTTCAGGTTCTTCTGTTTGATTTGATCAAAAGGGATCCATAAGATGGCTTTCTGACTAAAGGAAGGCCTCTAGGATGAAGGGAGGACAGTTAAGAGGGTATTTTTTTAGGGTTTGGCCCAGCCAAATGGCTTTGGTGGTGTGAATTATAGAGAAGGGGGAATTCTCTTTTATAAGATGGGTGAGGGGCACCTTAGGAAAAACATAAAATACTATTTTATAATAAATTCATATTCGGTTTATAATGGATCCAAAGTGTCTTATTTATAGGATAGGGTTGGTATGGGTTGAAATACTCTCAACCAATATGTTTTATACAAGTTTAGGTTACCATTTTAACTTTATCATTTAGATTTAAATCTAAGTTAAATAATTTAACTTTTACCGTGTAATCTTGTATTCTTACACTATATGGTTAATAAACATAATATAAACTTCCAATAGACCCTTAATTGGTTCCTCAATGTCATATATATTTTTATATAAGTCCATTTTCCAAACCATGTATTTTTAGGACCATTATATCAATTAATAGTAAAATATTTGTTTTAAAAACTCTTTTATGTCAATTTTGACACTATTTGGTACTTTGTTTTTTCTAAATTAATAACATAATTATTATTTAGAAAAAAATTCATCCAACCAACCCTAATATGTTATATTGACCTGTAAAATTAGTTTAATTCATAAAGAGTCTCAAATTACATTTATTTGGGTATATATAATATCAATTTTGTTAATATTTCGTTAATAAGGTAATTACTGCATCATCACTGTGTCATCAATAAATTAAATTATTTAATGTCTAAAAAATAAAAATAAAATACCATTATGTAGTAAATTTGTTTAGATTTCTAAAGAATATTTATAGTATAATTTATCTTATGTATGACCCTATATTAAAAATGTTTTCTTATTAAAAATTGATTTTAACTATTTTAACTCTTCTTTAAATAAAATAATAATAAATGTCCTAATGTAATCCAAGTGGACCTAAAGGGTAATATTTTATTCCTAAGGTTGTTTTTGGTCGAATTAAACTTATAAAATAGAATTATGACATGTGTTTGGGTAATAATAATATCATTTTTACCCTTAATTGCCCTATTTACTTTTAACCGTGGTAAATAAAAGTTAAAAGTTACTATTCAAAAAAATTATTTTTATCTTATTGAACCAAATTTTACTCTTTTATATTAACCATATCTCTCGGATTTTCTAAATTCAACTCACAGAAGTGGTAAAATTATGTTTTATTTAAATTTGCAAATTCTCTTAGGATGTGGGTAAAAGACGTCAAAAAGTTCAATAAAAATTTTATATATCTAAAATTATTATAAAATGACCCCAATGAATTAAATTGAACTTATATAGGAATTGTGTATCTATTTTGACCTAAAATAAATTTAAATAAAATAAATTATTATTTTAAAAAAAGTCAGTTTTAACCAATAACTTAGTGTTTTCACTATTCATCAAAAAATTAATGTTTTCAGAAAAATACCAAAAATTCACCCTAAGCTAATTTCAATATTCCGAATCCAAAAATGAAGTCCATTTTGAAAGATAAAATTTATAAAATTTTAAAAAATCTGTATTAATATTCATAACGACTAGGGTATATAATATTTCAATAACATATCGTGGTTTAGTGAAACTCGGTATTGCGTACAGTGCAAGCTATCGAGGAAGGACGCTCTTGCGTGTAATACAAGGCAATTAAGGGTTGTGTGTATGGAAATCTTCCTTTTTTGTTTCATATAACATACTCAAAATATAGTTCAGTTATACATTGATAAAAATCTATACATGATGTCGTGTAAAATGAATGTTATTCAAAAGAACTGGAAATTGTGTGCATCACAAGCCAAGAATAGTGTTGCATATACTACAAGATAATACAATGTTGCATATAGTGCAATATAATCTTGGTGAAGCGTACAAAAAAAGACATCAAATAAATTAAAAAAATAATTCTCATAAAATCTTGGGGTGTTACATTCTACCCCCCTTAAAATGAATTTCGCCCTCGAATTTCATCAGGGTTATAAATGGTTTTCTACTTGAATGTTTCTTTCATAGAAACCAAATGGAATACTAAATAATCATTTTAAAAAAGGAACATTAGAAACATAACGGATACCCAAAGTAACTCATCACTGGTTTTCCACATAGGAGAATATAGGTGAAAAATTGGAAATGGAAGAGAAATCTAACCATCATGTTTGGATGAAGAGTGGTAGAGAATATGGCTATGAAAAATCCAACAATCACAAAGCCATAAATTTGTGATGATCTATAGTACCATCTGATTCATCAGATATGAGGGCACTATGACAACATTTTTTGTTTCAAAGATCATTTCCTGTATGTTGAATAATTTTTGAATTAAAAGAAATAATTACTTGATTTTGGTACAATCTCACTATTGTTTGTGCCTTGAACAATTTCCACTTCATCTCTTAAAGTAATGAAGCTTAATTTGTCTTCCGTGAAGGGTTAACAGATCATGCGATAAAATTATGGGTCATTCCATCACTTTCAAACGTAAGGATAGAAAAATTTATATACATAAGTCTATCTTATGGTGAGATTAATTGTATATGGTTCCAAAAATAGACTTACACTTCATCTATAATTACTCTTAATAAAATAAAACTAGTTTCTAATAACCAGGGACTTCCTGTAGGCCAATGGTACGTGATAAAGGCCTGTTTCACATCGGTTGTGGGTTCGATTCCCGCGACCTTGTCCGACACGACGGGTTGTCGCCTATCCTGCAGGTTGTCCCTTTTTCTAAAACTACATTATTATAACATTCCTGCAATAATATTGAAAAAAGTTCTAGCCTTAAACAATACTATCTTATGTCTAACTTAATTCATTCCAACCTTTTGTCTTATCCAAAATACTTCGGTCCAAGCTCATAGTATAAAGAAATAGATTACTTGAAAGGTTACCTACCAAGAATGTGAATACCATCATTTATCTCCCATATATCATAAGATATATCTTGTTGGTCACATTCCAAATATGTGAACACCTTAATAATGTATTCTCTTGAAAAATGAATACCCATTGAACATTTATGAAAACATGAATGTTTTCAAAAGTTAACTCTTACCACATACCAAAATCCCAAAATTTCTATATACTCAAACCATGATATAACATTGTCCTTATATCAGTCATGAGCTGATTAATACTATTAAACATTTCATTTTCCCCTTATCCCTTCATTATGCGCATATCATCTACATTACAAAAATATTTCAATCACTTTTCATGGTTACCGGTACCATACAATTATTGAAAACCAAAACATAGATATTCTAAAATTCCACGATACTAGAAATGAGATTCCATGATACTATTTTGAAATCCCAATACATAAGCACTTACTCATCCCACAATATCATTGTCATACTCAACATCACAAATAGTGATCACATGTGACTTCCCTTTTTCCTTTATGTTAAGAGGTTGCTCATTTCGATCATCATTAACCCTTGGATTAGGGCATTGATTAGCATAATTCCCTATTTCCTTGCACTTGAAGCATTGATGTGTTGGTGGAGCGTTCTCTGTAGTATTTTCACTTTTCACATAATTATAAATCTTTTTTTCCATTACTTCGACACTCAGCTGCTCGATGACCTTCTTTTCCACACTTAAAACATTCTCTAGTCCCTTTAAGACAATCTCCACCATGCTTCATTCCACTCTTTGGGCATAAAAAAACATTTGTCTTCTTTTCACCATTTTTTTAGATTTTTCATTGAACTCCATATTTCGTTTCTTGTCAAAACCATGAGATGGATATGTAACACCAACTTCCAGTTCTACCTTGATAGCACAACGCACAATTTCTTCATAGCTACTGAAGTCTCTTATAGCTAATGCCCTTCGAAGACTTGGTTTTAAGCCACTGAAGAATCGATCAACTTTACTTTCAGGTTGGATGATAAATCTGGATGCATATATTTCATGCCTTTTAAAATTCTCCTCATATATACCAACAGATTCATCATCCTTTTTCTTAAGCTCAAGTAACTCCTTTTCCATCTTTGTTCAAAGAATACGAGGGAAGTACTTATTAAAAAATATGTTCTTGAACTCATCCCATTCCATGGATTCAATTTCATCTTGGGTCCTCATATTCTTAATTAGATTCCAATATTAGACTACTTCACCTTCTAAACGGTAAATAGCTAGAATGAATTTTTCATGTTCCGAACAACAAATTATGGAAAAAAAATTTCAATGGTACTGATCCATTGTTCAGAAACAAGTGGATCAGAAGACCCATTGAAAGAAGGTGGATGTTGCCTCATGAAGGACTCAATAGAATATTGTTCCCTTATCTACTCATTTGGAAGTCCAGATTGATTCATAGCTTGTGTAAGTATAGCAATAATATTTTTCACTCCATCTCCCATAATATTGGTTTGTTCAGGAGGAAAATCATTGCATTGTCCATTACATTGATCAACATGGTTCCTTCGGGTTCCATCCATCGTCTAAAACCCAAAAAAGAATAGTTTGAGAGGAAAAAATCATGCTAGGAAAAAAACATAAGAAAGGGGGAGTACCTTAAATATATTACATCTTAGTTTTAATTCTAAGATCGTTATCATAATTATAGGACTATAAACTGTACTTATACTTAACCTTAGAGACATCCCTAGACATACCTTAGAAATATCTCTAGGGATTTCACTAAAATTTTCACATCCTAGTTTCTAAAGGTTAACTAAACCTTCACTCTGATACCAGATCTAGAGACCCAAAGCCTGACATACATTGAAATTACATTACTTTTGTGGAATACTTAATACATTACAAAAAAATTCCCAATGACCATATTAGTTTAGTGTCTTGGGAAACTTGGAACATAATCTTCTAATCATGGTGAAAGATCTTCAACATCTCCCATAAAGATCTTCTTTTTTTCCTACCTAAATCCTTCATTTATATCCTAGGGGAAAAGAAAACATAAAAAGGGTGATTTCAAATGCTTAGTAAGGGTAATCATGGAGAAAATAAAACAACCCATATACATTTGAACTTAAAAACACGAACATAAAATTTAAACATCAAAATCTTGAGCAATGACATTAAACATGGTAGTATGTAAGGCATAGATCATAATGGAACATCAATCATGATAAAATATCATGGGAATAAAACTAATAATTGTGGAAAACCATTAATCACATTATATGATTTCCATAGTAGCCATGGCATTGCTGCCAAGACCATCAGAGTGGAAAAAGTCCATTATTGAATCCAGTTTACCTGTCGTTCTAGCCCTGTATTACTGTATCAGATTTACTTGCTGTTACATCCATGTATCTCTCATGAGATATAAATATTTACCCAATGCATTGTAGGTAGATATAGGTCCCACCCATCTCATAATGAAACCATTCTTATGTGTGCCACAAAATCATAAATCAAACATCATATCATTACCCATGTAATAAAAGTGGGATTCTTAAACATCGTTCTATTATAATCCATATATGATAAAGGACATCATAAAAATAATTCCATAATAACATAATCAAATTAGTGTATTAATATGGATAGAAATAGAAACCTATATTATCTTATATGGAAAATAATTTTGATAAAACACTTGAACTTCATTCCTGTGGAAAATACCCTTTCTTCATTAAATTTTTTTTTCTTTCTCAATATTTCATTATATTTTGAACTAAAAGGAGTTAATTGAAAATATACTTTAAAAATTGTAAATTAAGCTTCATGGAAATAATTTTCTATGAAATCATAAAAATCAGTTCATGCCGTATAAGTTAAAAAAACATTCTTCTCATACTTTGGCCAGAAAAGTTAAAAAGTATCTCGTACTGAAAACGACAAAAGATTCCTTTCATATCTTTTACTAAAAACTCACCAATAGGTAAAATTGGATTTAAAAAATTTTAGTTGTATATAAATAATATTACATATTAAGGAAACATGGATGTGGATGATAAAAATTCCCCTGTAAATACCGAAGTATAAACAATCTCGGATAAAAATTAAGATTGTGAGATTTTCCCTTACCTTATTTCCAATTTATTCCGTATGTGTCTGAGACTCCTATATAGTGGGTTTAAAAATATTATTAACTTGTAAAAGGAACATAATAATATATATTATATAATATAGGATTCAATTACGACTTTATATTACCCATTCATTTGTCAATTCCATGTTAAAGCATCTTTTTGGGTAAAATCGTTTGATTTATCGTACGTGTTTCGACTTGTTGTTCCTGATATTATTACTTATATCCTGATTTACTTAATTCCAGAATGTAAAACATTATTTATATATAATATATATTCATCATATAAATATATATTATAGATTGATAAATGGAATGAAATACACCATTCATGGAGACGGTAGGCCTTACGTACGCTTGAACGCTGTTTTCGTGTCCTTATTGAATTGAATGGAATTAAGTAAATGAAACATATATGTACATAAATAAAGTATCATTATTATATAATATCTTTCATTATTATTTATTATATATACTTTATAACCATACTTGAATGGTTAATCATGGAAATTGAATCTCATCGCGTTCGTGGAGACAGTAAGCCATACGTACGAACGTGTGGTGAATTTTTCATTCATAGGATGGATAAAATAACTAATATGGTTGTAAATTTTTTATAAAAACATCAAATTATATAGAAGATACTGGATTAATTATTTTAGAATGTAAATAACAAAGAAGGAGGAAGTGGAAGAAGAAAGGAACTTGAAATAGGTGGTGAGATATTTACCTCTTCTTTGGGTTCTTCCTTTTGATTTGATCAGAAGGGATCCATAAGTTGGCTTTCTGACAAAAGGAAGGCCTCCAGGATGAAGGTAGTATAGTGTAGAGGGTATTTGGGAAGTTTTTGGACTATAAAAATGGCTTTGGATGTGTGAATGGCATATAAGGGGGAGTGCCCTTTTATAAGAGGGGTGAGGGGACCTTAGGAAAAACATAAAATATTATTTTATAATAATTTCATATTCAGTTTATAATGGCACCAATGAGTCTTATTTATAGGATAGGGTGGGGATGGGTTGAAATCCTCTCAATAAATAGGTTTTATACAATTTTAGGTTACCATTTTAACCTTATCATTATATTTAACTCTAAGTTAAATAATTTAACTTTTACCGTGTATTCTTGTATTCTTACACTATATGGTTAAAAAACATACTATAAACAGCCAATAAAACCCTAATTGGTTCATTAATGTCATAAATGTTTTATATAAGTCTTTTTCACGAACCTTAGACTTTTAGTACCATTATATCAATTAATAATATAATATTTGTTTTAAAAACTCTTTTATGTCAATTTTGACAATATTTGGTATTTTGTTTTTTCTAAATTCATAACAGCATTATTATTTAAAAAACAATTCATATAACCAACCCTAATATGTTATATTAACCTATAAAATTATTTAAATTTATAAAAAGTCCCAAATTACATTTATTTGGGTATTTATAATATCAATTATGTTAATATTTTGTTAATAAGGTAATTACTGCATTCTCATTGTGTCATAAATAAATTAAATTATTTAATGTATCAAAAATATAAATAGAATACCATTATTTACGAAATTTTTTTATCTTTATAATTAATATTTATAGTCGAATTTATCTTATTTATAACCCTATATTAATTTTTTTTAGTTATTAAACTTTGATTTTAACTATTTTAACTCTTCTTTAAATAAAATAATAATAATAAATGTGCTAATCTAATCCAAGTGAAACTAAAGGGTAATATTTTATTCCTAGGGTTTTTTTTTGGTCGAATTACACTTATCTAATAGAATTAGGACATGTGTTAGTGGAATAATATTATCATTTCTACCCTTAATTACACTATTTACTTTTAACTGTGGTAAATAAAAGTTAAAAGTTACTATTCCCAAAAAATTATTTATATCTTATTGAATCAAGTTTTACTCCTTGATATTAACCGTGTCTCTAAGATTTTTGAAATTCAACTCACAAAAGCGGTAAAATTAAGTTTTATGTAAATTTGCAAATTCTCCTAGGAGGTGGGTAAAAGAGGGCAAAAAGTTCAATAAAAATTTTATATATCTAAAATTATTATAAAATGAAGCCAATTAATTACATTGATCTTATATAGTTATTATGTATCTTTTTGGACCTAAAATAAATTTAAATAAAATAAATTATTATTTAAATAAAAATTCGGGTTTATCCATTAACTCAGTGTTTTCACTATTCATCAAAAAATTGAATGTTTTCAGAAAAATACCAAAAATTCACCCTAAGATAATTTTGATATTCAAAATCCAAAAATGAAGTCCATTTTGAAAGTTAAAATTTATAAAATTTCAAAAAGTGGTTATTACTATTCATAACGGCTAGTTTATATAATATTTTAATAACATATCGTTGTTTAGTGAAACTCGATATTGCGTACAATGCAAGCTATCGAGGAATTTATCTCTTGCGTGTAATGCAAGGGAAGTCAGGGTTGCGTGTAGGGAAAGCTTCCTATTTTGTTGCGTATAACATACTCAAAATATAGTTCAGTTATACATTGATCAAAATCTATACTTGTTATTGTGTAAAATGAATGTTATTCAAAAGAACATGAAATTGTGTGCATCACAAGTCCTGAATAGTGTTGTGTATACTATAAGCTAATACGGTGTTGCATATAGCATAAGATGATCTTGGTAAAGCGTACAACAAAAGACATCAAAGAAATTAAAATGAATAATTCTCATAAAATCTCAGGGTGTTAATGTCCATATGACTAGTCTCCATCCTCTAAGGGTTATTTCACAACCATCTAGATAAACCCACCAATTTCATACCAAATAAAACACTCTTCATCTGATAATAATAATATGATTCACCATTCAACATTAAGAACACACGGAAAACATTGTACGAGGAACACATAAAAGCACTCATGCTTTAGAAAATAGGGCATCACCCACATTACATTAAATAGAGAAACAAAAATTAATTCCTATGGTATTTACTTTGGAAATCAAGTAAAAATATATTTTAAATATATTTAGAAAAAGGCATCACATTTTTTATCACTTACACTAGTCCCTTGGCTAAAATCTCATCAAAGCATTATTTAGGAATTCCCACTTTCATTTTGAAACTCCATTTCAATTTTTTTTCCCAAAATCATAGATTTCTTTTTGAAATTTCATTGGATTCAAACCCCTTTTAAAAACATATTTTAAGAATGTAAACCACTTACTCTTTAAAAACTAACTCATGCCACCAAATGAACCTCAATTAGGGCCACTGAAAAACATCCAACCAATTTTCCACTATCAAACCATTTAGAAAACTATGTGGTCCGTGTTTAATATTAGTCTGGAAAGATTCCATCCCAGTCCATGTTGGAATCACCAAAGTCATGAAGTATGATAAATGATATAATAATGATTGAATAAAAACATAAAATCACTAAACGAGAAAGAGACTCAAGTAATTTCAAGGTATCCTATAACAATTGAATCATTTTTCCTTTAGTTCATTACCAGACCATCACTACCTAAGATTGTTCAACCATCGATCTAAATATCAATCACCCATATTAAGTCATAACATCCAATAATTTATTATAAAATGTTATAATTATATATATAAACCAATTAAATCGATTTATTGATAATTTAAAATTTAATATAAATAATAAAAGGCCAAAAATATCCCTAGTGTCCTCTTTTCATCAAAATCATGATCAATATAGTTCGATATACTCGAGACACACCCAAATAAATAAATCATATGAAATCCCAATCATGAGGCATTGATTCATCCATAAATTTATTCAATTTAAATTGAAAACATCTGAAAAACCCAGTGTGATTTACCTCAACCAAAACACCAATAAATGACATGAAGACATCATCTTTGGATTTCTTCTAGCTATTTCATTGAAAAGATCCATCATTTTAAGTGATTCAACCATGATCTAGTGGAATTAACAATCAAAAATATAATATGAAGAACCAAAATCTAGAAGTTATTCCATTTAATTATAAATGAGTAAGGAAGTAACAAACTCACCAAAATAGTTGAAAAGTACCACAAAAACACAACATTTCTAAGGGGGTAAAATGGAAGAGAGGGGGAAGATGAATTTCAATCTTATCTCATGCAATAGGGAAGGAGGGAGATGGGATGGTAAAAAATGTGGGGGGGGGGGGGGGTTGGTTATTTACCATTTTTAAAATTAAATCTAATAGTTTTAATGGTTTGGCCACATTTAGTTCCAAATTATGCACTGACCATTTCACCTTCACTGCCCAATTCCAATCACGCCACATGATTTGGCCTCATGTTTTAACAAACTGTGTGTCAACCAGGTAAAATTACTCTAAAACAAAAAAAAATTATTCTTAATGTTTTCTAAGAAACCATGTGTTAACAATCTTATACACCCCTATTAAAAACAAAGCTAAAGTGTTACCCTATACGATTTACCATGATTTTGTGACACTAATACATTGGGGTAAAACATTTCCCAAACATCAAAAATTCAACTTGATGCTCCTGAGACTCACCTGAGGACACAAGGAACCTCTTGGGCCTCAATACCTATACAAAAATGTACTCTTGGGAAACACTAAATTTCCGAATTTTTATATGATTCCCAAATATAAAAATAGAGTTTGTCTTGGAAATACCAAAATTTAAATTCCAAATGAATTTTATAACCCGTAAAGGTATAGAGTTATAAAACCACCACACCATAACACTTATCATTACTAAGAATACTAAAAAATTATTAATGCCCAAGCCCATCCTACCATGGCTATTAATTCATAATCATTTTTTCATGTTCTACTCCAGAACATCGAATAAAATTCCATGGTGAAACTCCAAATACAACGTGCATAACTCCTCAAAACTCGATCCACTACTATTTACCATCACATAATAATTGATATGGTTCTTATATACACTCACATATCCCAATATACCAAAGAAGCATCACTACCCTCATCTCTCGACCTATGGTTATCATACCATTAAGCTACACCCATAGTGGCCGATATTTAGTAATGTTACTGTGTAATAAGTTACCCTATAGTAGTCTATGATATAGAAATTTACCCAATACAAATTTACCCTATAGTAACTTACCCTATAATAAGTTTACAAATATAATCGTACCTTATATGAAGTTACCCTACAACAACTTAGCCTATATCAGGCTTCCCTAGAGTAACTTACCCTATATCATGTTACCCTATAGTAACATTTCTACTTACCCAATAGAAATCTATCATATAATAAAATTCCCTTTAAAAAGGTACCCCATTGTAACATACCTAATCTGAACTTACCCTATATAATGTTACTATAAAACAACATAAATTATAGAAATTCATCCAGCGAAAACATACCTTATTGCATGTTACCCTACAAAAACTTACCATGTAGCAGGTTTCCCTATAGTAATATACCCTATTGTACATTACCCCATAGTAACTCACCATATATTAAGTTACCCAATAGTAACTTACCCAATTGTATGTCACCCTATATTATAATACCCTATAGAATGTACCCCTAGAGTAACTTATCCTATATTAATCTTCCATATAATAGCTTTCCCTATAGTAAGTTACACAATAATAAATTACTCTATAGTAATTTAACTGACAGTAACATAAGTTATATAAATTTATCCAATAATAACGCACCCTATATAATGTTACCCTACTACAAAGGAGAAACTTGTTGTTAGGTAAAACCATTTTCTAAATTTTCAAAAAAAAATTACATTAATTTTTAAGGTTATCCCAAGACCCGGAACCCAAACAGAGTTTATATCTCAACTCGGTAAAATCCCCCATTTTAGAATCAATCAAGGATTTTAAATTATAATCAAGTAATAAATTTACAATATATAAACATTTCAACGTGTAAAAACATTTAATAATTATTAAACACACATCCAAATATCCTAAAAAATACCCCTATCTTAGAATTCCCCTAAATTCCAACCCAAGAGTAAACACCCCAATCCTAGAGTAAGGGAACCATTAAAAATTATTATGGGGTCATCCAATAGGAATAATGACCAATTTCTCGTCATAATATCCTTGAGACAAATATTTAAAGTAACCCTAATTCTCATAACCCATCAAAATGTGGATCTTTATCATTTCACCACCATAGGAATCGCCTACTAGAAACACACCTCAATGGTCTAAACTAGAAAACAAAAAAAACATCCACATACTCAAGATATAATTTATTATCCATCCATATCATGATATTATCATAAGAGTATCCCCCAAAACAATTGAGGTATAATCACCAATATACACAAGAAAACTCCCAGGTCACCCCTAAATCAATTACCAAAAATCCGGAAAACTAGTATATAAAAGTAATTTCTACTCCTTATACACCATGCCAACCAATCCGAAAACCTCCTACAATATCAATTGTCAGCTTCCAAGGAAGCATGGAATATTAAAAAAACAAAAAATTCAAGTATTTGGATAAATCCAGTCAAAAATACCAAAATTCCAAGTAGTTTGGTTACTAAAGGTACTAGTTTCCTATTTTCAAAAACCTACTAAAATAATTTTATAAAAACTATAACTCATAATAGATTTAAAAATACCCATTTTCATCCAAGGGTTTTCCCAAAAAAAATCAATAAATTTTACAAACTGGCTGGTCCCTTTCTCAAAAACAGACCAAGTTTCCCAAATCCATTTGAAATCCAATTTCAAAAACCTTTTTCATTATATTTTCCCAAAACTAAAAACCCCCTAATCTATTAAAAATCTCTGAATCCATAAACTATATAAAGTAAAACCAACCCTTGAAAACTTGGGCATCAACTGATTACATATTGGGGTGGCACAATCTCTATCTACCTCTCAAGTCCTGATAACGTAATTCAATGTATAACTAACATTATCCCATCCCAAATCATTATTTGATATCACTTTGTAATGGTTCCCACCTGGTCATTGTTCATGTTATCTATGTCCGGGCATTAAAACCCCTCTTACCTAGTTATTATGTTATGATTCTAAATTTTGAATCAATATATTCTTAATAAATTTCTAAATATGAGAATTTTATCATTTAAATGAAAATGTAAAATAAATATAAAAATAATTTTTATAGAAAAATGAATTTTTGAACATTATTTTTTATTATTTTTATTTCATAAATTTGTTGATTAAATGATTCTTAATCTATTTATTTGAATATAGAAATATTTTATTTTATTATAATCATGAATATAATTTATTAAGATGAAAATACCCAACACTTTGAAAATCAATCTTTGAAATATAACCTTTTTTAACATTAAGTGATTTTAATCATATCCCATTAAAATTAATTATTTTTTTGAAAAAAAATAAATTTTATTAATCTGTCGGTACAAGAATAATTCCTTGAATTTTTTAATCGCATCAAAACATTTCTTTAAAATAATAGTAATATGAAATGAAAAATAATTAATAATTTATTTCCATTTTATTTCAATATAAAACTATTTATTATATAATAATTTTATTATTTTTAATTTTTTACATCTATGAAAGAAAATTTAATGTACTTATTAGATAGAGGAGATCTAGGGGTAAAATACCTTCCTCATTATTTATCTCCCCCATTTTTCAGGGATGGGGGTTTTCTACCTTCATGAATGTGTGTGGTTTTATGATATAATAGGTGAGGGAGTGAGGGGTGCCACATGTGGATATACAAGCGGGCCTGGTGAGTGACACCCAATGTGGGTGGCATGCTGCAGGCAAAAATATGCAAGTACATGTGGGATAAAAATAATTACTATTGGTGGAATGTTTTGGGTGATGTGGGTAGGCTAACATTGGTACATGTGTGGGAATAGACGGGTTTCAACGGGAGGGGCGGTTGGGCCTGGTGAGGGTGCAGGCGGGCCATGCATGGGCTTGGGGTGCTAGGTGGTCCAAATTATCTTTAAGGATGGTTTTTGGGACTACCATACTAGATCGTTGGGCTATATTATAGTCTTATAGTCCATGAGTCCTTTGGACCATGTTTAGGCCCTCTGGGCTAGGTTTCTCTTTAGGATTTGTGTCTCGGGGCCTATAGGACATGTAATGTGTTTCCATCTACTAGAAAAGAAAAGTCATTTTTCTTTTTCAAAAAATAAATAAGTCTTTGGTCCCAATTATTATAAAAAATCTATATCCAACATTCATATATTGAACATCCATATATTTAATATCTATATAAGAAATGGACATATATATAATGATCATATTACATTCCAATATATAATCATTAATCATTTCTTATAATTGTTTTTTTAAATATGTGTATCATCTGTCTAACTTTTTTATTTATTTTTTTAGTTTTTTCTAGTTGTATGATAATCATAGAAGATCATGATGATGAATATTTCAATCATGTCGTGTTTTTATTTATAAGAGGTTTTACTCTTTTTATAATTTTTATAATTTAGTTTTATTTAATTATCTAGTAATGTGTTCCATTATGTAATGTAATTTTTTACCATAATTAAATAAAGCAGGGTTAATTTTTTTTTGATGTTTTATATAAGAAATTTTATCATATATTTGAAGACAAATGTATCACTACAGGTTTGGGATGTCATATTCTACCCCCTGAAAAAATTCATCCTTTTAATTTCATTTCACGGATGAAAAAAATGAGGGTAATTTTTCACATATTTAGGTTTTTATATAGAATCTTCAAACATATAATTTCACCATAGTATTTTGACCAGGTGGGTGGTCATATTTCATAACACATTATCTCCACAATCCAACACCTTCACCATTTTTTAATTATAAGTGAAATCATGTTCCAATTTCATAATTTTTGTGTTCAGTATAAGTGATGGATCTAAAGTGTACTTACTAAAATTTAATAAATTGAATATTAAATGAACTTGTGATAGGTTTTGTGAGAGGTATATGTAGTAAGATACTATCCCTATATGATCAAAAATATCTATGGGACCATATATTTGGTTCTTATCTTTCCCTTATTTTTGAATTGCATAACCATCATCCAAGGACATATTTAAAGGAATACATTATCGCTAATTTCGCACTCCAAATAACTTTGAGGATTATTTGTATAACTCTTTTGTAGAATTTAGGCTACTATTATATATGGATAATTGTTTTGAAACATCTTTTACATTTCATGAACAAGATAAATTCTAAAATTTATCCTCTCTCTAACATCATCACATCATATCAATGCTTTATATCTCATCACATATAAATCCTCAAATGGATCTATATGGATTCTAGAGAGGAAATATTTTTTATTAGATAACATGAGAAAAGGAAGATATTTTCCTCAACTTCTGTTGAAATATATTGACCGTGATCTTATCATATCTTTTATCTATAAATGGTCCTTTCAAATTAGCCATCTATTTGAGGATGAAAATTCATGATAATGTTCATATTTGTATCCAACTCTTATTAGATACTTATTTGGAATTTTTTTGTGAACCTTGGATTTCAATCAAATAAAATTGAAAGGGATAGTTCATGAATATTTACTGATTAATTATAAATAACATAGTAATTTGACTAATTGTGAAATCCTATCAAATATAAATGAAGTGTTCAGACTTCATACATCAATAAACAATAACCCAAATGAAATTATAGCCTTTAGAGGTATTGGGAATACCCATTTTGAAATTGGTGGGAATTTTCTCCGATTTTTATATAGGTATGGGTAATAATTACATCATCCCCTTAGACTTCTAATGTACATACTTTACTTATTAGAATTCCAAGCATCATCATATGTACTTTGTAATATTATTCTTCAAGTTTTCCTACTAAAAGTGATACTTAATATCATTCTTCATATTTATTATTTCAATGTTAATAGAGAAATATGAGCTATGTGTATCATCCAAAAGGTCCATTTTCATCTTTGGTATGGATGCAACACATATCTAGGTTCTGAATATTATAAATCCATATCTGTCAATGTTGAACCCTAGAATATTTTTTACCTTCTTCTGTATCTATATATACTCTTTTTGGGATTCCTTGATCTCCATATAAATAGATTATTAATAAATCATTTTAGAAAGGTAGGATTCCATCCCCTTCTTTGTGATTTTCATATATATCATTTGAATTTTAATAAATTTTATTTCACTTTTTATTCTCATCAAGGATATAGTAGCCTGATCCTTTTCTATTAGTTCATCAATTATCCTATTTTCCTTCCCATGATGGTAATGTATTTATAAATAATAGTCATTTATTAACTATAACCATATCCTTTGGAACATATTCAACTCTTTCTGAGTGAATGTGTACTTTAAGCTTATGTGAACAATATGTATATCAAACTTTTCACTATAGATAATATTCCTTAATATTATTAATACAAAAATTACTATTTCTTCTTTCAAATCATTCATCTTGTTGCTTTTCACAGGGATATTTAATTATCATCAATCATAATATAACATCTTTTAATTTTTCATAATGAAAAATCCCAATATATTCTTTGAATAATCACTATATATAACAAAAACATCTCTATTATAGGGTAGTATATGTATGGGTGTCGTGACAAACCCCTTATTAAGCTACTTAAAGCTATATTATCATTCATCTATCTAATGTAACTTTACTCCCATACATTTAAACTTGGTTGGTGTATTTTAAAAACATGATTAATATTTCACAAAACATCGATAGTGTCCAGATAATCCATAAAAAATATGGACCTGATTCATAGTCGTTGATATGGTGTATTATTTAATCACTTTTTTCTATGATGGATCCACTTATATACCTTCACTTATTATTACATCACATAGTAAGGATAACTTTTATTCCACAATTTCTGAGCCTAGAATAACATTTCTCCATTTTTATGATCTTTAACATAATATTGAAACACTCTTCATGTTATTCCTTACTCATATAATATATGATACTATCATTAATAAATACTACCATAGATTTTCCAATGTATTATATAAATATTTTATTCCTCATATCCATGAATATAATAATAGAATTTGTAAGACTGAATGGAATCACTTTGAGTTTATAGAGTCTATATCTTGTATTTATGTATTTATTGGTAATATATTTTCTCTTTACCCTTAATTGTTCGTATCTAAGTTAAATATAAAACATTAATAAGTATTTATATCCTCTAATTTTATTAATAAAATCATCAATATATGGTAGAAGATATTTTTTCTTGACTATGATCTTGTGGAGTTCTTGATAATCAATGAAAAGGTTTGTTAATCTATCATTTTTTAGAAAAATAGGGCATGATAACCCCATAGTGAATCCATAGGAATATAAAACCCTTTTCAAAATCCTATTAAATGTTATTATTCAATTATTATAAATAAATTGTTGATATTAAATAAGGAATCTTAAATATTAGTTTTGTACCATGTATAATTTTAATTAAACACTCTGCCTTGTGTTCAGTGCGAAGACCATATAGTTTTTTGAGAAATACAACAATATATTCCTATTAAATTAGAATTTAATCAATGTATATCTCATCACCAGCCATTTTATATGAAAATACATTATTATTGGGTATAAATACCAATAGTAGGGAACACGTTTCCAAATAGGTCTCATAATCATATTAAATTTATATTTGATATGGAACGATTTGGGATATGAAATGAGAAATCAATATTACAAAAATTGATCTGATTTTTTTGTTGGTTGATCTAATACTTTGAAAATATCACATAAAATTATAATAAGGAAAGAATAAATATATCTATAGAAATTTTCTTCCCTCACATTCAATCGGTGAAGAATTATATACCTTATATGCAATCATCACACCACAATGTTTTTTAATGATAATTCAATATCTAATGTTTGAGGTGGTGAATCAAAATTCAAATAAAACTTACACAAAATGATAGAATATAAACAACTTGAATCAAATAATACATTCATATATCAAGAGTAGAGACTCATTTTACCTTTCACCACTTCATTACCATGAACCACTTCAGTGGTATCGTTTTCATAGGCTCTTCCCAGTTTACTTGGTCATGGGAGTGGTGTATGTTTACGATCCTTATTATCACTTATATTAGGGAATGAATTTGTTTAATTACTACACTCATTTAATCTTTAGGATTAATGTGTGGATGGTGTATTAGTTAGGTAAATCTTGTAGTCCATTATATTGACTAGCCTATTTATCTTTCATAGTCATGATCTTGATTGAAAACTCTTCCATAGATGAAACAAATATCATTCCATTTAATAAATTTTAGGGCTTATTCCTATAACATTTTTGGTATGTAGGAAGGGTAATATTCTTTACTCCATGAGATATATCATTCGAGTATCTAAGAAAATACATTTTCCTTTACTTGGATTCAAATATAAGAGATTAATAAGAGTATCTTATCTCCATTTTGACTTTAATTTCAAATAAAACAATTTATCCTTTCAAGTGCTTCCCCTTATAGAAAATTCCATTCAGATACATGAATTTAATCAACTAATGAAATGATAAATTATTCTTTCAAGGTTAATGATAAAACTAGAATCATACCATGAATGTCTATTGAATTTGGAATCATTAGTACTAATGATTTAATCTTTCTTTTTCATCAACTAAAGGAATTATCTCTCCATTTTAGGGTGAAGAGTTTGGTGGAAATAGTTTTTGAAAACTATTTTCCCAAACTCCTATTATTCCATGGTGTTGGTTTCTTCCACTGACCTAATGTTTCTTCTAGGATACACCATTAATAGGCCTCACCACCCAAAGGATAAATGGAAAAAATTCCTTTTTCATGATCCAAGCACTAGAGAACATATAAAATATTATATTTCAAATTGATATGTTTATTAGAAATTAGTATATCGTAAAATATACTAAAGTATGGTTGTGGTTGATACATAATAGACTGAATAACATGTTTCACCCTCTTTAGAGTATTCAGAAGCTCAAAATGGTTAATTTTATTGCTTATAATCTAAGATATCATTTTCATGATGTTTTTTACTCCATTTCCCATCCCATTAGGTTTCTTATTGGTACAATCAATGCATTTTTTACCACACCCATTTTTAACTTTGGTCCTCCTAGTCCCGAAAAATTACTAACATACAAAGGGTTAATGTGAGTAATAAAAAATAATATCTTGAAATAATATTCATAAATAACCATATAAAAATTCAACCTCAGGATATATTATTCTATGATGAATTTTTTTATCCTATGATTATTTCATTTCAACCTAGGTTGATTTTAATTAGGATCTCTTATAATTAATACCTAATACCTAAGAAATAACTAAACCCCAATCTCATTAAAACTAATACGAACCAAGTATTACATGCATATATTTAACATCATTTCTATTATTTAATCATTACATCTCATAAATAAAGACACAATCCTAAAACCAAATTGTTTAGTTCCTTTTGATATTAACTATATAAATTTCTTCTAACATATTATTACTTAAACATATCATATAAATTTATTTTCATATTACTTCCACCTTGAAATATTCCTCTATGTATTTTTTTGGGGAATTTTGAAATATAAATAGTTAACTCAAACACTCAGTAAGGTAAAACATATCAATGAGTTATAGAGTTTTAGACTATATGAGTGTGATAAAAAATGAACTTGGGAGTAATATCTAATTACAAAGAACATGGAAAAATAAGAGTTTTCCATAAGTAATGATAGAAGGACATATGAACTCAAAAGGATCATCATGAAAACACAACATATACCATTTCATAAGAATGTGGAAATATAGAACCATAATCAAGAACAATGGGTAAAAAAATTGTTATAGGTTAAAAAAATAACCATATGAAATAATATAATTTTTAACATAGCTATCCAAAATAATTTTTATGCATGTTTTTCTGATCATAGCTCCTCATAATTAGTTTCACAAATGGTTTTATGAACATAGCTCAATGAAATCATTTTTATGCATAGAGTTGAAAACATAGCATAATAAAATCAAGTGGATTCATAACATCATGACATTAATAGATATATATCTTTATACAATGCTTTTTAGTGTTATATCGGACCCACCCATCATATAATGACAAACCATACATATGTGTGTCACATGAAATCAATCATTCATAATGTATTGATTAACTAATGGAAATAAAATGGGTTTTATATCACACCCACCCGTCATAAATGATCATAAGAGAATGATAAATATCCATGGATATTATAATAGAAAAATAATCACATGGTTTATCAATTAATAATTTCATAATGAGGGAATGAATAATTCTACACACCTGTAACATACTATCAAGGCCTTAGCTAAGACATCTGAAAATACTAGGGTAAGGCCTCGGCCAAACCCCAATTCTATTTTGTCTCTTAAGACCTACCAATTCATCGAGGGAATATAGTGGGGCCCAACCATCACATTCTATTTAAAATTCAATCCTCCTATGAATGGGATTAAAAATAAACATCAAGTGCATATGAAATTTAAATAACATTCCCCAATCTCTAAACATAATTACTAATCATTCTGAGTAGTATGGTGAATGGTATCAAGATAGCACATAAACGGTGAAACTAATCATAAAACATTTAATAAAATATTTTGGATGATAAAAATAAGATAATAACCACAATAAACCATAAAAATCAATAGTGGTGTTGAAATAGATGAAAAAACACTAATAAAATAATCAAGTAATTCTTTAATGAAATACACTTTTACTTTGCAAAGAAGAGTTCTTTTGGAAAATTTATTTTTATCTTTAATGACTGTTTATATAAATCCAAAAATTAAAAAATAAATATTCTCTTGAAAAAAGTAGTGAATTTATAAAAATAATGGTGTCTTCAAACAGATTATGGATGGTATTTGAAAATGGGTAAGAAATTGAGATATTGTCTTTAATCGAGATTTCTTATTTGAGAAAGAAACCTTGTAAAATGAGTATTAAACATAAAAGAAAAATTAAATGATCAATATATATGAGTTTTTATCATATAAAAGATATATAGAATAATTAAACACAAAATAAAGAAGCATTATATTAGTTTAAGTGTAGTGAAATAATAACCTGAAGGAAAAAATTGAAGGTTTGGGTAGAATCCCAACCTTATGTCTAAATCTGCTCTGAACTTGACATTAATGTCCTCGATAGTAAAATTAAATCCATTAATTAATTAATAAAAAAAATTATTAATCTATTTTATTTACTGTAATATTATTAATTAAATTTATGTCCTTTTTATGAGTTATAATAAAAAAATTATCACTTCGGAGCATTCATTTCCTTGGTTTTCACGATCAATATACTTGTATATGAGTTTGGAAGTTCATGTGGAATCGTTATAATTCTCCAGAATTGAATTTATATTATAATAATGAACATATAGAAGATTAAATGGTTATATCATTAATTTTTTTATATTTTATTAGGTTTAGTTATTAGATAAAACATTACTAAAAATCATTTAAATGTTTTTGCTAGTTTTTGATCATCACGAACTAGTATTATCGTATGAATAAATATTATGTATATATAACGGTTAAATAAAACTAAATAGGTTTTAATACATATATTATAATCAGTTTTAATTATAAAAATGTTTTCATTGTCATCCCTAGTGGATAAATTGATGAACTAAAATATGTCATCCATGAAGGTTGTAAATCAGCCCCTCACGGTCGATGATTTCGTTTTCAAAATAAAAGATATATATATATATAATAGTGTTTTATAAAGGATATTACATTAAAATGATATAATTATAGTATATATTTGATATTGGAGTTATTATTCTCATATGGGTTGAGTAATTGAGGAGATAATAATAAAAGAAGGAACTTGAAAAGAAATTAAATGGGAGAGGAAGGGGATTTTACCTCTTGAATACTCCTTGAGAACCTCCTTGAGGGGATTGGTTTTGGTCTTTTGGAAATAAAAAAGTTGATATTTGAAATGGGGGAGATACTAGGTAAGAGTATTTGGGATGAAGTTTGACAAACTTCAAGGCATATAGGTGTGAGGTGAAGAGGGGGTGAGGGGTGGTATTTATAACGGGGGAAAGGGTGGTTACCTTGAATTTTTTATTAATTAGATTAATATTTAAATCAAGACTATTAATAGTTTTGATTCCTATGATTAAATATAGTAATGAGGGAATTTAAGTTCAATATTATGGGCTTAAATCATCCATCAATCATCTATGACTCAATAATTCATGTATTTAGCATTTATCGTAAATTATCATATTTTACTATTCACAAAAAAATTTAAGTATTCTAGAAAAATCCAAAAAATTCACCCTATCCATTTTTCAATATTTATAATTCAAAAATGAGCTCCATTTTATGGAAATAATTTTAAAAATATGAGAAATTTATTTTTTTTAATATAAACCGTCATTTACTCAAAAAAATACAGTTTTTAAATTTGTAATTGATTTTATAACACTCTGAAAATTTAAATAAGGTCCCATAAAATTATCCAAAAATTATAAGACAACAAAATATTGATTTATGAATCCATTTTTTGCAAATTAATTTTATTTTAAATAATTTTATTATTTATAAAATTTTAATTAAATACTAATGACACACAAAAATTCTGACACTTAATTATTAATTTTTAAAATATTGAATTACTTATACTATGATATAATTTTATCATACTTTAACTTATGATCTTACTAAATTTTATTTATTCTTTCATGGGTGATGTTATTATTTATTTTTCCAGTTTACTTTTCATAAGGTTCATATTACTATTCATATGGTCAATTTACTATTTCTTTAGTATAGGTTTCATAACTTCAAGAAATACCTCTTATTTCCTTCATTATATATTTATAATGCTTATATGGTGATATATAAGTGATTTTATGTGATTTCTACTATATGAAATTATTATAAAAATGGAAAATTTCAATGATATAATTTTCAGTCGTTACATTCCCACTCAATCTCTTCCTGATTGAGATCCTTGAATTAAGAATTTATCTTGTCCTTGATAGTAATTTACTCATCATTATTTAACTCCTTTCATCAAATACACATTTTAAGATAAAATCTTGAGAATTTATCCATACCATTAGAATCATGATATTCATCTTTGTTAAATGAAGTTAATATATTAATTGTATTTTATTTTTATATTATTTTTTCATTTAATAATTTTGTTACTATTTTTTTTAGGTTTGCAGTTTTTCATATACAGTTGTTAGTCGCACTGGTGTTATTATAAGGAATTATTAATATTCTCCATGGGATTTATGGTATTAGGTTTCTATTAATATGTTTCATCACATGTCCTATCACTAAATGGTATCTAAAAATATAATTTATTTTATTTTATATTTTCCTGATTTCTAAAATTTTATATTATTAAATATTTGAAGGTTTTATGGTCTCCCATTGATAATATAACAAGACCCTCTATAAGTGAGGAATAAGTGGATTTCATGAGTGACCATTTCTATTAGTATTAACAAAATTATTGAAAGACAACTAAGGAGATATAATCTTCAACTATCTTTAATGAAACTTGTGACATGACTAAATCCCCACGAAATCTTGGGATGAATTATTAACCTACTAGATATGGTAACTTTTACTATGATATATTCTTGTAGTTGATAAAATTAAGGGTGGTTGGTTGTCACACACTAATCTAGGAGTCGTAGTTATCTTTTATATCTCTAGCAGTTGTTAGGTAATATTATGTATAATTTTACATATACTTTTAATACTAAATGTATATGAAACATTTAAGTGTTTTATTATTGAGACTATTGATATGGAGTTTTATATGTGAAAAATGATGTACATTGATCATACTAATGATAATATTTTTGTTGACAGAATGTGATATATCATGGGTAGTATTTCACTTTAGTTCTCAAATTTAATATAATGCAATTTTCAGGTTTTGAAATTTTATTTTTACATTTATATGATATTTATGGGAAATATATTTCTCACATTCAGAATAGTTATCTCAAGGTAGAGTATGGGGATGATAAGGCATCATTTGAGTCATCTTTGGATGGATGGTCTTGGATGAGGGTAAAATTTATTGGTATTAAAAAATTACATTTGATTAGTATTGGGTTATGATAGATGCCAAACAATTATAATGGTAATGTAATGATGTCATAATTTATCTCAAAATGAGTTAATGAAAGATCATACTCCTTTTTTTTTGGGATAGGAGGATTGTATAAGATATTGGGATGATACTATACAGAGATTGACCAAAGAGTAGGAAGACAAACAGCAACAGCTGGAGCAACAGTATAAGTAGATGATGGAGTGCATCTAGTGACTTTTATATGGGTAAGGTATAGATTTCCCTCATATTGGTAAAATTGATCTCTCAAAACCTCAATGATATTATATTATTTCCTTTTTTTTTAAACTAATTTGTGTTAAATTTTTAAATTTTATTATGTATTTTTTTAATTTTTTAATTTAGTATTTTATTTTAATTAGATGTTAATTTTTTTTATTTCTTTATATTTATTTTTAATGGTCATATAAATCCATCTCAAATACTCCCTATGAAATATTTCCATGTATGTATCTATTAATTTTGTCTGAAATTAATTTCAATTGGTAAAAAATTTATTGATAATAGTATTTATAATGGTTTTCCATTTCAACCAAAAAATGTACCATGGCTCATCTTGATAGAAATGGATAATCATGAATAATATTAATTGATACAAGGGATTCATTAGAGGACTATTTTAAACTAATTCTCATCTCAAAGAACCTATTATGATATAAATCTATCAAAAATAAATCATAAACAATTATCAATAATTAAAGAAAAAATCACAATATGGAATGTGTTGTTTTACCTGAAAACCCATTCGTAGAGATTTTGTTGGAAAATTCTCCAAATAATGCATTAATTCCCTTGGATTTAGTATAAAATACTTTACTATATATTTATAATAAGTATTCACTCTCCATTTTAATATTAATTCTATGTATGAAAACCACATAGACATCCATACCAAGAGATCAGAAGTAGTATTACATCTGATTTGTCCAAACCTTAAAATTCAGAGGACCATTTTGGGATACCTAACACTAAGTGGGGGGAGGCTGAATTAGTGTTTGGGACTTTTTAAACCAATTCAAACTTTTTATCTCTGTACCTCTTGACTTATTAGGATCTTTATTCACTAATTCTATTTTCCCAATCACATGCAATAATAGAAAGTACTAAAAATATGCACATGATATTTTTACATGGTTCACTACCCAATAAGAGAAGGTATATAATTTCAATGTATAGTAATGAAAAATACGTGTATTATCCACTATAATATAGTAACTGTTACAATGGTTTGACTCGAAAAAAAACTCTTGTTAGGAGGAGTCCCAACACTTTGGAGGGGGAAGGGAAATAACCCTATCTTCCTAAACTTGTGATAACCTAGTCCAACTTGCAGCCTCCAGCTGGTTCTTTATGATGAATGTGGAGACATTATTCATCCTTTTTAAAATGGGTTTGCAACACCAATAAAGTTTTAAATCTTTTGATCCTTTTTGGATGTTGCATGGTTTCTTTGTTTTTCCTCTTCTTCTTCTCCTTATTATTTGCTTAGAAGAATTCAATTAAACAACATCTTCTTCCATATTATTCAATGAAAAACCAATTGAAAACTTATTCTTATTCTTTATTCTTCTTTAGTACAATAACTGAATTCATTAAAACTTCTTCTTCTCTCTTAGAAAGAATCACATACCCCAATGTGATTATTCGAACACTGAGTATCAGCTTACCAGGCATCATAAGAATCAACTTATTTCCTTTATTCTTTCCATATATGCATGAGATCATGCATATAGAATTTATTTGAACTTATTTTTTTCTTTCACTTATTATTGATGTAGTTTATATTTTCATAAATGATTTTAAATTTTTTTTATGTATGCATAGAAGAATGAATAACCTCTTCTCTAATACTTCCTTCTTCTTTCTCTCTCAATACACACACATTCCACTTTAGTTCTATATGTTTATCTTCAAGTGTTCTTCTTCAAACCCGAATGGGTGTACCCACTATCCACATTTTTTCTTTCACTTCTGGTTGTCTCTTCTTTACACACATAGAAGCTTCTTATTTCTTTTTCATTCACACATGTCATTAGGTTTCTTTCAAATTTGTGTATTATTTATGTTTTTATGAATTCATGTTATTCAATGTACAAATAGCAGCATTAAATCGATATCCCTTGTGGGTATTATTCACAAAACACACCATAGTTTTTGTTTAGTGTTTGTTTTATTCTTCTATGCACAGAGAATTCACAATTATTCTTTACATAGGTGTTCATTTATTCTCCATAGAACTAGAGTGGTTCGACTCTTCTCCTCATGGAAGGAATGTGTGTTTCTCCTACACATGGAGTGTGAGGACCTCTTTCACAAACTAGAATGATTCATGGATCACTCATCACAAACCTAGAATGGTTTATTGATCCTCTATTCATGAACCAAGAGTGGTACATTGTACTTCTCTTGTTCTATATGAACCTAAAGCTTGGAGAGACTCTTTTTTTTTTAATAAGAGATCTCTGGTATATGGGAGCAGTAACCTATCTCATCTTGAGGGATTCTACTTTTATAGGAAAAGATGGGATATATTTATGTATTCAAATCACATGGCATATTCCACGAAGATCTTCTCCTTGAATGAATGAAAGACTTGTCCTTTGAATGCCCATGATATTTGGTGTTTAAATATTTTCAAACCCATGTGAAGATATGATGAGAGATGCGGGTGTTTCATTTTCATGCATGTGGATTTATCATTTACATTGATAAAATATCGTGCATGTGGTAAATATCACATGTATATCATTTTGAATCCTCACTTAAATACACATGGCCTCAGCAACTCTGTTTTCCTTTACCCAAATTGAGTTCTTCGCACTCCTCGCATGCATGCAAGACGTTGGTTGCATGCATGGTCTCGGTTCGATCTTATGATGCAAATTGATTGATCATGGTGGCTTGTCCATGGTTCTAGTATTATGCTCTATCAAATACCAACAACGGTGTCATGAAATGGTGGGAGGAAGAGAATGGCACAGTTGTGGATGAATCGAATGAACTCGATTCAAACACGCGAGGCGCGGATGATATGGAAGGTGGATATTAGATCACAAAGCACAGATGAGATGGAATTTTTTGATAACTTCCTTGTTTTTAAACTGTAAACAGTATCTACTTAATTTTTCCCACATCGAACCTGAAATGTGGTTGGAGCATGGAATATCAATCAATTTGCAACAGCATACCGCCAGATTAAACCCTCTCCCTCCACGATACAGCCCCATACCGTGTTCTCTACAGGCATGCTTTGCACCCAACCTCTACGAGCATCAGCCCAAAACTCTGTAGGCACGCTTTGTGCCCACTCTTTGTCACTTGTGGGCTATCCTAGTCGACTTCCCCATGAGCGTGGTTGAGTATTATCCCGTTTGAGCCTCAGGTGGAGGATTGATGGCTAGTTCGAGGTTTGGACCATTTTTTAAGTAAGTACACAAGATATAGTGTTAACATAAATGTTAACATGTAATGAAATGAATGGCCACTTGGTACTTCAAATATACATGGCCACCTTAAAATGTGGAACTCCATGCCTCTTCCACAATTTATTTTGGAACTTGAATTCCAAATAACTTCTTCATCCTCAATTCATCATCTTCATTGTTGTAGAAAATATATCAATTTTGATACATGTATTTTGAACTTAGTACAAGTGAAACAATTGTATTGTTTGAAATAACAAGGAGAATTTCCCAAGTATGGAATATGATGCTATGAATACATAACAATTCTCCAGGCACCATCACTTTAACCAAACTCTATTAACTCTAGAGTTACTTCTTCATTTTGATAAGTATTGAAAACTACTGACAACAAATAAAACTCATACACAAAAGTGGTCCCAAAAATCTCCCCATTGTATATTTTAGTAATACATCAAAGTTCTATTAAATGGATGTGTCAATATCAAAATGTGAATGTTTTCTCTCCCCTTTACTTTTTTTTCACTCCACCTTTCACTTTTTGAACTTTCATTTCACTTTCTCTCCCCCTTATTGACAAGAAATAAAAATTTCATGGGAAAATGGTATCAATCTATACTTAAGAAATGTGACATAAATCATCTCACTCTATTTCTACATGATAAATGCTCTCTATAGAAACTTTGGGATTTTATTTAGACAACAAAGTTGGCTGTTACACACTGATCATGATACCTCATCAGATGAGAACTTATATACTTGACTTCAAGGGTTTTCCACATTCAATACAGGATAAGGATAATATATGTGATATGAATCTTTCTAGGAAAAAACAACCTGAAACTTCTACACTCACTTTAATAAAATGTATCAAAAACATTCAAGTGTAATGATTAGGATAAGTCACCTTGGGGATCTTCTATTCTTCCTATGTCACTGAGTAATTTAGTAACTCCCACTTTGTAAAATGATCTTTATTTTGAGTAAAAAAGGATGAGAGATTAAGAAATGAAATAACTTTGTCAATGATGTGATCTTAAAACAACCTATAGAGTAATTGAATTTTACACCATATGAAGTTGATATTAATTGAAATAATAACACTGGAAGCTTCTTCATATGTATCCCTCTCAAGAGAAACACTCTTTAACACGGATTCTTATGTTCTCCCCCCAAGATCCTTATTCACCTTAAATTCATTGTATTATAATAACAAATACAATACACAAAATATTTAAGGGAACAAGGTGGATCCTCCTTGCATCATCAATGTGAACAACATGGTTGACAAGATTTTCTCAACCCAGATGCTCCATTATTTACACTTGAACATTTCATATTAAATACTTATTGTGGTTATGTGGATCTAATCACTTCTTACATCTCTTTGTGTGTGAGTCTTATTTCTTCAAGAGATTTTAAAGAACTAGAATATACTAATGAAACATTCATCTTCTTAAGAAATTCTTCTTGTGATGGAATGAATTCAATGAAATTTCTAATATTATGATTTTCCTTGTTACACCTCACATGCAGAACTTCTTTATCATGTGGAATCTTTCCATTTCCTTTTTCACTATCCTTAGCTTGTGCATCTTCAAATTTCCTCATTATTTAAAAATCCTCTAGCTAGATAACTAATATATCATTTAGAATAGTGGCAGAATGTTTGGATTTTCCACATGGCTTCTTCAAAGTTTCATCCTTCTTGGTAGTTCTTTCGGATGGATCACCCTTCACGTTCTAGTATTTAGAATCCAAGGTCTTCTCACCATTACTTCTTGGAATATTCTTGGGAGATTTTTTTTATAACATTATTCTGATTAATTCCCAAGGTTTCTTCTTCATTCTTATCCAGATTTTGTGATATTCTATTCTTATCAGCTTTAGATTCAAGTTGAGATAAGCATGCACCAACTTTTTTACAGATTCCATTGCATACATAACAGATGTTATCAATCTTTCCAAATATATTTTCATTATATAGATTCTTCTGGACCTTTGGATGTTGTTTATTGTTCTCTGGATTTCTCTCCCTTGAGACAGGCTTCCTTTATGAATTTTCATTTAACGGATTTTACCAAAAATATATTGCAAAATTCCCAAATCTGTTGTAGCACCAACATTAACCCAAAAATCATGGCTTCTTGATATCTTCTATATAAGTTTGTTGGGTATTCTTCTAGATGTATTGTTCACTCTTTGGGGAACCATCTTCCAATTTGTTTTTCCTATCCACCCTATCCATGGTAGTAGGTATCTCATCACTATTCTTTATCCATACTGGTTTAGATTTATTTTCAAACATGCACATTTTGTAGAAATAGTTTTTGAAACATTAGTACAAGATGATATGGATGGTATAAAATCTTTATTAGCTTCTTTTGATAGATCATTAAGTTAATCCATGATCTTCTTCTCACATTTTGGAGTTGTTTTGTCAGTATAATCCTCCAATGAATATTGAGTACCAGAAACTAATATTTCCTTCTTTTTTAATGTCTCAATATGTGTATTCTAAATATTGATCAACTAAGATTCCAGTTCTAGACATTTCATATTGATAATTCCTTTCTGGTATTGAATCATAGTCATCCTCTCTTCACAATACTTCTTTGATCCTCCAAAATCATCTTCATGTAACTTCACTTTGTTTTGTAACAAAGATTCATGTTCTTTGATCTTCTTGTAATTTTCTTCCAAATATAACTCCTTGACTTCATTGCTCTTGTTCAAATAATCTTCAAGTTCATGGATCCTCTCTTTAAGGGTCTCATTGACTCTATATCTCTCTTTAACTTATTTGATCCATTTTAATGAATTTATTTCAAATTTCCTCTATTTCTTCAAAGGCTCGAACTTGTCTGGAGATCTTTAAAAATTCAACAATTTTTTCTTGTAATACCTTATCCAGAAAATAATTTTCTTCTTCAAGATATATGACCTCAACCTACATATATTGAAATACTCTTAAAACCAAGGATTAGTTTATTTAGGAATACCATGAAGAATCATTCTTAATCTATCAATAGATAATTCTTGATAGGTTATAGATTGATCATCACCACTTGTTCTAGAATTTTCTTCATGGGTATAATTTCTAAATGTACTAACACATACCTCCTAATCACTCGATGTAGAAAGGTTATCCATATTCTTGGTGGGAACTTGAGATACCTGCTCATTACATTCCATGACTAATATTTATTCATTGTCAACAAGGCATGGAGAGATAGACACTTCTTATAATTTAGATAAGAGGGACTTCTTCTTCATCTTTCTCTTCTCCTTCATTTTACTATTCATCATGGTCTTGGTAGATATGTCCTTATGCATAAGGATAAATAAATATTCACCAAAAATGAACTTTATTATTGACTCGGGAAAGAAACTCATGTCTTCAAAAGAGAATATATTCTATGTATAGAATCCAACAGATGTTAACCTGGCCTATTTATACTAATTGAGAGGACTATTTTGGGATATACCTAACATTGAGAGGGGGGTGAACCATTTTTTGGGACTTTTTAAACCAATTCCAACATTTTATCCCTGAACCTCTTGGCCTTTTAGGATCTTGATTCTCTTATTCTCTTTTCGCTATCACATGTAATAATAGACCATTGTAAAAATATGAACACGATATTTTTACAAGTTTCACTACTAAATAATATAAGAAAAATACTTTACATGTATAATGATGACCAATACATGGAATATCCACTATAATTTAGTAATTTTTATAGTGGTCTGACTAGGAAAACACCCCTCTAGTCAGTGTGAGTCCCTACACATTTGAGGGGGGAGGTAAACAATCCTATCTTACTGAACTGGTGATAACCTAGTCCAACATGCATGCTCTAGTTGGTTATTTATACTACCTGTGGAGTCATTATTTTTCCTTCATCAAAAGGGTTTTCAAAAACAATAGTTTTTTCAATATTTTGAGCCGTATTGGATGTCACACTACTTCTTTTTCTTCATCTTCTTCTTCTCCTTACTACTTTCTTATCATCTTGTAAGTAACTAACCTCTTATTTTATCTTATTTAGTGCAAGACCAATTGCACACTTCTTCTTTTTCTTTCTTCTTATTTAGTGAAAAAAATGAATTCACTAAAACTCCTTCTTTTGTCTTAGAAATAACCACATAAACTTATGTCGTTTTTCAAACACTAAGGATCAGCTTACCTAGAATCATCGGAATAAATTTTTTTCCATTATTCTTTTCATATATAAATGATATTATGCATGAAGCATTTAGTTGAAATTATCCCTTTCTTTTTATTGTTCTTGATACAGTTAATATTTTCATGAATGAGTTTCAGCATTTTATGTATGAATGGAAGCATGCATAACCTCTTCTCTAATAGTTCCTTCTTCTTTCTCTCCCAACACACACACTTTCCACTTTTGTTCTTTATTTTTATTTGTGTGTTCTTCTTCAAACCTGAATGGGTATATCCACTATCCACCTTTGTTCCTCCACATTCGGTTGTCACTTCTTTCCACACAGACACGCTTCTTCTTTCCTTTGTATGCATACATGGCCCAAAATTTCTTCCGATTTTGTGTATTATTTATGTGTTTATGCATGAATTTTTTTCAATGGGAAAACAAGAGAATTCAGCACATGGCCATTTTGGCTCTTCTTCATAGAAAATATGAAGTGTTTGCTTTGGTGTTTGTGTTCTTACTTTAGGCATAGAGAATGCACGATTCTACATTTTAGAGGTGTGAAATTCTTCTCCACAGAACCAGGGTGGTTAACAGCTTCTCCTCATGCAAGGGATGTGTGGATCTCCTAAACACAAAGAGTGTGAACCTCCTTCGCAAACTATAATGGTTCTCAGATCACTCCTCATGAACCTATAATGATTCACAACTCCTATATTATTGAACCAAGAGTGGTACATGGTTCATCACTTCCTCTTCATGAAATGAATGCTTGGAGAGACTCTATTTTTTAAAACTGGAGCTCTCGGGTATATGGGAGAAATAACCGCTCTCAGCTTGAGGGATTCTCCTTTTATAGGAATAGATGTGATATTTTTCTGTGTTCAAACCCTATGAGATATGATATGAATATCATCCCCATGAATACTATAAAGACTCAGCCTTTGAATTCCCAAGATATTCAACATTTTAACATTTTATAACCCATGTGAAGATATGCCCATAGTTGTGGGTGTTTCCTTTTCATGTGCGCAGCCTTCTCATTTAAATTGACCAAATCTCATGCATGTGATAAAGATCGTAGGTATCTCGTTTTGAATCCTTTCTCGAATCCACGTGGCCTAGGAAAATCTGTTTGCCTTCGTCCAAACCGAGTTCTTCACACTCCTCGTATGCATTCAAGATGTTAGTTCCATGTATGGTATCTGTTTTATCCTTTGATGAACCATTTATGGAATGTGATAGATCATGGTGGCTCTCCCATGGTTCTAGTCTTCTTCTCCAGAGAATACTAGCAAGGATGACATGTAGTGGAGAGAGGAAGATGACAATGAAGTTGTGGGGGCATCGGATGACCTCAGTTCAAACAAGAAAGAAGCATATGAGATTTAAGTTAGCGATTGGATAGTGTAGTGTGGATGAGATAGACGGATGTTATTACTTCCACGTTTTTAAACTATGAATATTATCCACTTCACTTGTCCCACATCGAAACTGAAACACGAATAAATCACAGTATATCAATCAAGACACTCCAGCATATTACAAGATTACTCCCCCTCACTCCACAGTATGACCCCATATTGTGTTCTTTACGGGTACACTCTGCACCCACCCTTTTCAGGATTCGGCCCAAAACTCTACAGGCGTTCTCTACACCCACTCTCTGTTGCTTGCAGTCTAGCCTAGATGGATTCCCTATGGTCATGGTTGAATCATGTCCCGCATAAGCCTTGGGTTGAGTATGGGTATCTAGTTTGAGGGTTCTCCCATTTTTATAAGTAAGGATACAAAATAATAGTGTTAACATAAATGTTAACATGTAATGAAATTCATTCCCACTTGGTACTTCAAATATACATGGCCACCTTCAAATGTGGAACTCCACACCTCTTCCACAATTTTTTTTGGAACTTGAATTATGATGAAATTATTTATCCTCAATTCATTATCTTAATTGTTATAGAAAATATATCACTTTTGATACATGTATTTAGAACTTAGGACCATTGCAATAATTGTCTGATTTGAAAAAACATGGAGAATTTTCCAAGTGTGGCATCCAATGATATGAATAAATAACAATTCTACAAGAATCATCACTTCAACCAAAATCCATTAACATTAGAGATACTGCTTCATTTTGATCAGTATTTACAAATATTGACAAAAAATACAACTCATACAAAAAAGTGGACCCAACAAAAATTATGTCCGTCAAAGGTCAGAATTCCTTTTTGATTCAAAACCACAACCAAGGTTTCAAAAGATAGAAAGATAATTTAAATTTAAACTTCTATTTTGATACCACTATTTATTCCTAAAAATGTTGGACATTATGAAAGGGGATTGAATTCGAGTATGAAATATTTAAATTTCCCTTCCCTATGATTTTTTTTCACATTTAGTTAAAGGACTCTTCTCTCCCTTATAATGAATATGGAAATAGAGAGTCATAAATGTTGGAAACAAGTGATTTTAATTTTTTCGCCCATATTAGGATATATTGAAGGAGAATGTACAAAGAAGTGTACCTGTATACCAAAATCCACTAAGAACACTTATTTCACCTACATGTCTAATATTGTGAAAATATAGGTATTTTAAATAAAAAAACTATATTTTAATTAAAATTAATGTTACATTTTTATATTTATTTGATGATGAAAATGGCGGTGGGTGATAGTTCCAGGACCTAAATATTGTGGGGGCCCACTTGGCTGCACTGTAAGGAATCCAAGGTCAGACACATTGGTTGGTGGATGGAGTTAATAGAGGGTGCTCACTAAATACGACTATATGGGATCTAGATATATAAATGAATCCCCACTTGATGGGGTTGTGATGAATCTAGGGTTGTTCGTACCCGCTAGTGGATGAAGATATCTCACTTCATGGAAGTTATGGAATAAAAAATAGGAATATCAACTAGAATACATGCCTAAGTTGTACAAGAATAATTCCATCATTTTTCACTGTTATTGAAGTACAAGTAATATAAAAACAGGGGGCTCTAGCAAAAGGACAAAAAAATTCAAGGTAATTTGGGTCTACCAATCAAGGTGTATTTATGAACACATTATAGATTTGAGTCATTGTGCATTAAATATATTAAAAATTGTAAACAATATTCATGTATTTGTTATCCAATATATGTTAGGTGATATGAGGCTTGACCCACTAGTTCATCTAGGTTCATGTGTGTCTGTTGATTATAATCCATCGAATCCATAATAAATAAATTAACATTTATTCAAGAAATATTTAATTTAAAATGGATTTCATGTCACTAAAAAGATATTATATAATAACTTAGACACCAATTATATGTATTTAATTATTTTTTCCTATGATATTTTATAATTTTATAAACATATTAAATTTATTTTCCTTAAAAAATTTATAATTTTGATCAATTTAAATAATTATTTAATTATTATAAATGACAAAAACAGATAAAAAACTAAATTATATAAATTCCTATTGATATATTTTATTATGATAGTATTATAAATAATTTTATCAAGGAATAAAATTAGAATATGGTTTTATATTTGAATGAAAAACTGTTTTATTCTAAAGAAATTTATTTTCAAGTATTATTGATTTTATTTAAAATTTAAATTTCTCATATTTAGAGAATTAAATTTATTGAAATTAATTGATTATATATATATATATATATACAAATGAAAAAAAATCATTTTAATGATTATTAGTTATTTAGTAATGAATATCAAATCATTTATGGTTTAAAAAATTATTTTTCAAAGAAATGTTTTTAAAGTGAAATATATTTTTATCCTATAAAATTATGTTGATTAATTATAGAGAATCATTCTGATAAAAAATTTAAATGTATAAAAATATATATTAAAACTCATTTTATTGTTAATTTATATAAAATTAGATTAAGAACACTTAAAGTTTAAAAAATCATTTCTCTATAAACATTATTTTTTCATTATACTTTATGATTAAATTTAAAAGATATATTTATAAATTGTATAATTTTAATTTTATAAAATTAATATCATTTTTTATTCATCTTTTCACGAGTATCTTATGGATAATTTTTCTGATTTTTATAAAAAAGGTTATTTTTTATGAATGGTAAAAATATAGTTTTTTATATACACCATAACATGTATGACATCATCATGCTATAAATATGACTAATAATTTATGAAATATTTTTGATACCAAATAATGTATTTTTGGAGAATTATAATATATTTAAAAATAGTAATTTAAATTTAGATCCTATGTTCGAAATTTTGGAACCAAAATATTATGTTATTCTAATAAAAAACAATTTTTGATTCTTTACAGATAATTTAGTGGTCCCCAGTTTCAATTTAGTTTTTGATTAGTTTTAATGTAATATATAACTCATTTATTTATTCACAAACCAATAAATGACATGACAACCAATACTATATATAGTTTTTACAAAAAATATATTTTTCTAAAAACTATTTTTATGTTTTATACAATTTTTATTTTAAAATTATTTTTTATCACATTTATAAATTAAATAAAATTAATTTATTTTATTTTTTAGAATCATCATGTCCAAATTATTTGATAAGTTAAATTTTATTTCTTGTAATAAAAATAAGTTCCAAGGTAAAAGTTAGTGACCTCGGTAAAGGAAAAAATAAAGTAAAAGTGATAAATAAATGGATAAAGTTAGAAAATCTCACAAAAAATTATACCTAAATGTGTTTATGAGGGTATTATCAACCTAAAATTACCATATATTCATTATTTATCTAAAATTTATCCACTTTCCTAGAAAAGTACATTCGTTTTACATTAAGTAATGAGTATTTAAAAAAATGTCACTCCTCATTCTTATAAAAGGTCCCCTCCTCCACCCCTTCAAATCCACACAAAAAATTATAATTCCTCAATATGATCTACCATATTTATTTACATAATGATATTATTCCATTTTTATTAGCCTTTGGTCTTAATAAAATTATTTAATTATTTCAAAACAAACATGGATTCCAAGAGAATATATTATTTCTTCTTTGTAAGTAATGATTTCATGTCCTTTATTTTCATTTGTATTATTCTTATAACTATTAAAAATAATGATTTATAAAATTAATAAAATATAATTAACATCTTTAAACTTAATTAATATTGATATTTTTATAAAATCTCTACATAGTCGTACTCATTCATTGATTATAGTATGAACTTGTTTAGATCGGTTTAACCTTTTACATGAATGATTCTATAAAATTTTATCATGGATAATTATGGGAAAATAATTTGTATAAATATATGATATTTATATATAAATAATGATTTTTTATTATTTTATGGTAATACTAATATTGAATCACTGTTAATATATTATCTTTTATTAATTAAAAATTTATGAAACAAACACGTTATGGGTTTCATTTTTATGAATTGAAATCAAAACCCCCATGGAATGAACATGTGACTTCATAACTCATTATGGAACTTATATTACAGTAAATTGACTATTCCTGAGATGATACGCTCATGAACATGGAAGGATGATTAAAATCATTTTATCTAAATAGACAATGAATAGTTAAAACTACTAACAAATAATGGTCAATATAAAATTAAAACAAGTAATACCTATGGAATATATGAATAATATAAAAGGTAATACACAAGAACATGGTTATGAAATAGATGAATAATGTGCCTGGTTTTATTATATATAAAGTTAAATTATTTAAAATCAAGTGGGAATCCAATGTAAGGGTTTTTCATCTTAATTCACCTTCATTGAGATATGTTCTATATTATGAACCTATTTTACTTTAGAAGTTTTGTATACATAATCTTTTAAATATTAAATAATGATTATATATTTATTCATTGTATTTAAGGTTCTATTTCAATTTCCATCTTTAAATATCTTTTTATTCAAAAGTTACTAAATTTATAAGGGTATTTTGTCTCAATTTCCATTCCTCAAAAGATATTTCAAATTATTAACTTATTATTCTTTTACTTGGTGTAACTAAAAAAAATTTAATTATTTTTAAAATAAATAACCTTTTATTCATGTGATTTAAAATTATATCTCATTATCCCTTTCCATGTTTGTTTGATTTATATATTACAAAAGTTATAAGGTGATTCTTAACACTTCCTGATGTTGATTTCAGGAACATACATCCCTTAATTTTTATCATCTTGAATTTGATATTTTTCTTGGGTTTTTTTTATTTAATTTGGTGATTTTATTTTTTGGGGGGGGTCTTTACATGGTTGGTTCAAAGTTATAGAAAAATGTGTGGGTCTTCCCATAAAACTATATGCCATGAGTTGGAGTGCAATATGATGGGGAAGAGTTAGGCCCACAGTTAGTACAAACCATGAGGCTATCCCCTAAAACCATGTGACATAGGTTAGTTTTATTAGGAATAGTTGGTGAAAACTTTATCATATAGTGTGTCAAAACCAGGTGGCTTCGTCGGTTTCCTATAAAGGGGTGCATGGTTGGCACAGGGTTTTCAGAAATATGAGTCCAAAACATGGTATATGAATTATTTATTAAATTTTTTATATTAGTTCCCAAAACCCCCATTTTAATTATAAACATGAATCATCACAAATCTAAGTTTTAATTGAAGTGTTGAATCTATTTTGGTAAGTGTAATCTATATTAGATTGTGAATTATATTTCCCTCATCACTCTCCTTATCTAAGAGTTATGGATTCATATGTCATTAATCGATACATAACATATTTTTTGGATTTTGTTTCTAGTATTCCATCTTGGTATATTCTATCCTACCATCTCTCTAAATCATGGATACCTTGCTGGGCAGTTTTAGATCCTGTGTTTGAGGTTGGTGTTTTATAAAGAAATTATTATAAATTTAAACCATTATTTATTTCTTTATTTTAAATGGATTTATAATTGATTTCAAAATAATTATTTTAGATTATTGATAAATTTTTTAAAATGGAATTGTATGTGATTTAACCCCTTTGAAAATGGATTTTAAAATAATTTTTTGATTCAAAAAAATGATTATGAATTGAAATGATTGATATAAATAGTGGATTTGAAGATTCTTGAGAAATAAAGGCAGGAAATGTTCTTCATTTGGAATGAAATGAATGGTTTTTAAAGGAATTAGTTTTGATAAAACCCCTTTGATGTTGGTTTTTGAAAAGAAATGGCTTGTTGGAAACATGAAATGGGTATACTTGAATAATGATTTGATGAAACTAATTTGAGATCAATGATTTTAGCGTTGTTTGATTTACATGAAGCATGTGGGAGATTGGATAGTTTGGTGGGTAGTCAAGGAAAAGAATGATAGGAATGTATTGGTTATATCTAGCCATGGATTGATGATGAAAAAAATATTAAACATGATTAGGTTAGGGATTTAATTAATTTGGGTGGACTCGTTTTCCTCCTAGGAATGAGCTTCAGGGAAGTGTGAACACCTAGAGTAATGTTTCACTAAGATATGGGAGGATACCTAATCCTTAATCAAACTAACCTTTTGGATTGTAAACATGGTTCAATAATTAAGAATTATTGAAAATTATTTATACATTTTAGTGTTTATGTTATTATTTATTAACACCTATTTTGATTAAGATTCATATTCATTCCTATTTTGATAAAAATTATCTTTTTTCCTACTTTATAATTTCCCTCAAAATGAATAGAAAATCCTGATTTATTATGAGTTGTGAAAATATTACCCTATCATTTATAATTTATAATTTATCAAATTTTGTTTATTTGATATGAGATTATTATGGAATTATTGGTCGAATCATATTGTGTTAGTTTTTCTCACACCCTGATTTTACCTTTGCTGATTTATAGACTTTATTATGCCAGGTCTGGAAAAGGGAAATCTTCACTTAGAGGTAGTGGGTGATCTTGATAGTGGAACCTTGGGAGTTGTTGGTGATAGGTGTAATATATGTTCTTATTTTTTAGTAGATCATAATTATTTTATCATTGTGGTTTATAAGATATTTTTTAATTTTATTATATTTTGGGATTTTTACCTAACTATTTTATGGTACTTATATTTTGATGGTTGTATTGAAATACCGACTATTTATGGATATATATATATACTAAATTATTTTTTTGGTAATTTAGTGCTAAAATAATTTCATCTTGATCAATCTTGATGACCTATCACCATTCACCAACCCATGGGGATCGAGAACACCCTTTGAGTCATGTTAGAATGGGTTTGGGTTCCAATTTAGTGGGTCATCTGGGTTGGTTTATGAAATATTGGTATCAAAGAAGATAAACCCTCTTCTCGGAAAGAGGAATTTATTTTGGGATGCCCTAAAATATATGAGGTACTATTTTCATGATTTAATGGGTTTGTTATGACAAGTGTTTAACCTTATTTTATCAGAATGATAATTTAGTTACCATGGGAGGTTGAAAAAAGGTATCTTTAAGGAGTTGTTTGATCTGATTATAGATTTTACCAAAAACTTGATAAGATATTTTTGTTCCAAAGATGAATTTTTGTTGACATAGTTAATGTTCACGTGTCACCTAACAGATGTTTCCATGTTGTTTGTTGATGTTGTATTGTACCATACCCCCCAAAGGATGATTGGACAGTATATAAGTGGGATTTTATGATGAACCATAGTGGGATAAACCTCCAATTTACTAGAAACTCATTGAGGTGGTTGTTCTTATGGTCTATGATCTAGGATAAAGATCTATAAATTTTACCATTTAGGCTCCACATTTGGAACTGTAAATGGATGATGGTATAAATTGAATCCATAAATTTTTTCATCAAAAATCACCATATTTACATGGAAAGAATTATCCTCAAGAGGAAAATGATTAATAGGTGAATATTGAGTTACTCATAGAGTTCATTAAGACATAATCTTCCATTAACGTTAAGTGTATTATCTTCATGCTTGAAGGCCCTTGTAGGATGTGGTGGGATTCTATATTTTTTTAAAAGAATAATGAGGCCTTGGAGTGGAAAGGCTTCAAGATTATTTTTATAGAGTTGTTCTATCCAGAGTCTCTACTATTGGATAATTAAATGGTGATTTTAAACCTTCAATAAGGTGACTAGTCAGTGACTCAGTAGAAAAATTATTTTACTGAACTTCATCATTTTTTACTAGAGGAGGTATCGAATGAGATGATCAATGCCCAAATTTTTCATATGGGTCTTCAATTATATATCTCATATGAATTTTTTATGTTGAATATTAACTCATATTTTGATGATATGTGTAGATATATAATGGAAAAAATTGATCTTTATAGAAATTCATGGATGATATGAGTTCCTCGTACTCCTAATAGTAACATAAGCAGCTCCCTTAAGGGGAAGAAGAAACAAAATAACCCTCGTGGTGGAAACTATAGTGGTGGTCCTCATCAGAAGATTTTTTATGTATCATATAAAGTGTATTTTAAAGTCCCAATGGTTTTTTTCCAATGTTTAAAGGTTCTTAACTCAATGTATTCTTTTATTTAGGTACCAAATATTTGTAGTTCATGTCCATGTTCAGGTCAATTATAGAGGTTTTTCTATGTTTTTACCACTCTGCAATGTGGTATAGGCTCTTCAATACCTAGAAGATCTGTATTATAGTTTAATGCTTAAATAAAAATGGGGTTCCATTTATATGCATTAGTAATGAAGTAAATTCATATAATGGACAATTCTCCAATTGGAACTGATGTGGGTCTTATGACAGTGGGAGGTACCATTACTATTACTTCATTTTTAGTGATTACTTTATTTTATATTGGAGCCTCTCATTCTTTTGTATCAACTTGTACAGTGGAATTTTTTTAATATTTTTAGGGATATCATCGCTTATATTATGGAAATTGAAATACCTCTTTGGATAAAGAGAGAGGAGGTTCTTCGATGCCCCTCATGTAAATTCCCTTTATCATAAATCGTGCTCGTCAAGGACTTTTAAACTCTTGATATGAATCCAATTGATTTCACTCTAAAAATGGAATGGTTGGTTTATCATAAATCCTAGGTTGACTATTACCATAAGTAGGTTTCCTTTACTACCCTATATGGGGAGACCCATGTTTTTCAAGGAAAATGGGACCCAAAAGCTAGTCAAGCCAGAACTTCTCTTCTAGAGCTGGGTAGGATGATATCATTGTTTTCATTTGAACTAGAGTAAGAATCTTCTAAAAGTAAACCTTATCCTATACCTATTGAGTATCCAGTAGTTTTTATGTTATACTTTTTTTCCCTTCCATAGGATATGGGGTTGAATTTTTAATTTACTTGGTTCTTCATACACATACCATATCAATTCCCTCTTACTGTATGACACCAGCTAACATAAAGAGAGAAATAATCAATTAGATGACTTGATGTTCAAGGGATTCATATGAATCAGTGTGTCTCCTTGGGTCACACTAGTTATTTTTCCAAGAATTATGATGGAAACATTTTCATGTGTATTTATTATTGAATGTTCAATCTAGTAATAGTAAATAAAAATTATTTTTCCACGTATTGATGATTTCTTTAATCTCTTGAAATGTTTGAAGTGTTTTTTTAAAATTAATTTTCCGTTTGGTTACCAACATCTTAGGATCAAAGAGCCTAACATTTCATTGGAAACTTTAAGGAGTATTTATGGTGACTATAAATACCTTTTTATTCCATTAATCTTGGGAAGTGATCCTACGGTGTTTATGGAAAGGATGAACTGGATTTTCGACTAGTATCCTAACTATTGTTTTTGTGATATTTTTGGATAACATCTTGTATTTTTTTAGGACTGATGAGTTATATGTACTCTATTTGAGAGAAGTTTTATATATCTCAAAGAATCATATAAATTAATCCAATATGTTAAAATTTTAATTCTTGGTTCGGGAAGTGAAGTTATTGGGTTATGTTATCTCAGAACAAGGTATCTCAGTTTATCCTAAAAAGGTTAAAGTTTTCTAATCATGGGGTGAACCATGAAATGTCTTTTAGATTTAGATATTTCGAGATTAGTATGGTATTATCACCAGATTATGAATGATTTCTCTATGTTGGATTCTTTATTGGTTACTCTCATTTGGAATGGAGTGAATTTTATTATTTATTCAATGTTTCAGACATCCTTTAATGAATTGAAGTGTTGTTTTCCCTCAACTCTTGTTTTGAATCTTCCAGAGGTTAGGTAGGGATACATGGTCTTTTTTGATACTCCATGTTCAGGTTTGGGATATGTTCTCATACATGATGTTCATGTGGTGGATTCTGGTTCTCAACTACTTTGACCTCAATAAAAGAACTATCCCGCATTTGATTTAGAACTTATAGTTTGAAATAAATCTCTAAAGATTTTAATAATCTCATGAATGAGTTAGTGACCCAGCCTGCACCCCCAAAATTTATTAAACAATTAATGTTACATAATTAGTGCATGAGGTGAAATGTGTATGTAAATACTAGTAAATTAAATATTACACATAAAAAGAAAGATAATATGGCATAACCATGTTATAAAAAGAAACACTAGAATCCTTCATCCAACTTCTAAATAAGGCCCCATTAAATTTACTCCTGAATTATTGTAGCTATATGAGCCTTTATAAAGCCAATTTACCCTTACGCATGATTCAAAGTACCCTTATGTGGCCTCTATATAGCCACTATACCCTTACACAAGATTTATAGTTCCATTATGTAGCCTCCATATGACCAACTTAACCTTACCCATAATTCATTATAACATTACATAGCCACTATATAACTAATTTTCCTTTATGAATGAAACATTGTACCCTTAAATCGCCTCTATATATCCAAGTTACCCTTACACAAGATTCATAGTATCCTTATATAGCATTTATATATCCATGTTACCGATAAACATGATTTATTGAACCTTTACACAACCTTCATATGGCCAATTTATCCTTATGAAAGATTCATTGTACCATTATGTAGCCTCCATATAGACAAGTTACCCTTATGAATGGTTTAATACACCTTTACATATCATCCAAATCCCAATTACCCTTATGCATGGTTTAAAGTACCTTTACATAACCTCCATATAGAAAATTTACCTTTACAAATGATTCATATACCTTTATACATGATTAACATAACCTTTATTCATAAATCATTGAACCTTTATGCAGCCTTCATATAGCCAAGTTACCTTCCATCATAATTCATTGAACCTTTGCAAAGCCTCCATAGACCTAATTTACCTTTATGTATGACTCACATCACCCTTATTCATAAGTCCAATGATATTTACAGAACCTATTATCCTTCACTCAACTTTACATGTACCTTTATATAGAATCTGAATATATCCAAGATGATAAGAACAAACAACTATTATTCATATCAAAACTAGAAAAATCCAAAACTCCTTCAACAATACTAAAAAAGTTAAATGAAAAACTCTAAGGATTCCAAACACATATAAAAATGAAACTTTAATGAGATAATCACCATAGAATGTCCCTAAAATTAAAATTAGTATTTTTTTTTGAAATCATCATCTTTCATGGAAAACACCCTTTCTTTGATTAGAATATAATCCTCCATAGTGATTTCCCCATCTTAATATTTATTGAACATAATTGTGTCTTATTCTTCAACCAAATATTCTAACTCCTTCACAAAATATTCCATAATATTGCAAGAATTAATCATCTTAGGGTCGAAATATTTATCTTTATCACTTCTTGAATCATTAGATGATTCTAACTCAACCAGAATAGATGTTTTGATAATATAATATTCTTTTAAGGGGTTGGACTTACTATGTTCATCATTAATTTTCCCTCTAGATGGGAAGGGGTGTTGGTTTCCTCCATTCACATCCTTGAGGATATATTGATAATAGTTACTTCTAATTTAGAGTAATTGATATGCTACTAGGTAGTTCTCAGGTGTGGAGTTAAAAAAATTTTATGTTAACAAATGGTTTCTTTCCATTAGTTAAAGAAACATTAATATACAATTTTTTTATCCTATTGACATTTATCATTATGTGTGTGGTGGGTATCATCAATAGGCTCACTATGAACCTTTTAAAATTTAATATTAGTGATAATAATATGGTTGGTAGCACAGGAAACAACACCACACTCATTGTCATCCCCTAAAAAATTAGTGCTAAAAGAAATATATCTTTCCGGGATCTCATAATCCATAGAGGGGCTTGAAATATCCTTATATTTTCTATTCTATACACACATCATTTAGATTCAAATAAGAGTCTTAATAGTATGGAAAAGATAATTATAAATATGATAGATAAATGATTTTGTAATATGACCACGTTTTCAATAATAAAAGAAATATTCTCAGATATATTCATAAGAAATGTCATTACCAAAATGATAATCATCATTCTAAATCTAGATATTTGGTAGAAGAATTTAAAAAAGAACAATGTAGATGCATATTCTCGACACTGAAGGTATGGAAAGCTTAATATTTTCCACATCAAGTTTAATCAGCCACACAATGAGGCATGAAATAGATTTGAGAGAAACAATATTGAAAATTTTAATCTAGAGAATATAAAAACACAACCAAATAAGGGGAAAGTGTGGTTCAAACCCATAATAAAAATTTGAGGACCACTTCACCACTTTCATTGGGAAATGTGAGAAATACCAAATACCCTTAACAAAATATCTATAGTAATATTGTTCTGATGAAAAATGGATAAGAACATGGGAGAAATCAAGGATCCCTATATCAAAATAAGAGAAACCAATAATTTCATAAGATCATTGGAGGGACTTAAGTTAGGGGCTATTTTTTTGAAACATAAAGATTTGGGTGAAATAAAAATCTGAAGAGTGTGATTAAACATCTTTCTTCGAAAATGATATTATTGGATAGTAACTGTAAGTATACAGCTTTGGGAGAATCATTTCATGCCCAACTATAACATTAGTGAAGGTATATTTTAGATTAGCATTGAGAAAACATCATCAATCATCTTCCAGTGGAGACTCTCAATACATCATGTATGATTATAAGAGTTGGTAGTACTACCTTTTCAGATAAATTTTTATCATTTTATCCAATCATAATATTTAGAGTTATATATTTATTTATAAATATTTAAATTTTAGGAAGAGGAAATATGTGGAAAACATGTACTTTTTGGATATTGATATCTCTTACACCCCTGTGAAGGGGAATGTTATTGTAGATGCTCTTAATAATAATTTTCCATCTCGGGTTATGAAGGAATAATTGAAGGAGTGGAATCTCATTTCCCTATTTTATCTCATGCATTTGGGATTTTAGGAGCATGAGACAGGGTATGTTCTAAAAAAAATTTAGTATAAATCCTTGTTTCCATATATTATCATTTAGGATGATAAGACTGATGATGATTTATGAGGTATCCAAAATTATTTATATTGTGGGGAGACCATCAGTGAATGGTCTCTATATTCAATGTGAATCATTTTCTTTATGAACTATTTTGTCATTATATTACTATTGAGAGAGGTTGTGATGGAGGATTTTCATCATTACTAGTGAGAATTGTGCCCAGGAAAAATTAATATGTTTTATGATATGAGGGAACATTTTTTGTTTCCGAGTTTGAAATGGGACAACATTTATTTTTCCCGCCATTTTTATACTTGTCAACTGATAAAGTCTAAGCATCAGAATCCTTGTAGTTTACTCCAAACTCGTCTTCTACTAACTTATAAGTGAGATGAGATATTTATGGATTTCATCATTTATTTTAAATTTACTCTTAAATTAAATAATGTTATTTGGGTGTTGATAGACTAATAAACTAAATCTGATCACTTTATTCATATTAAAGATACCACTAAAATAGAGTATTTTGGAAATTTATATGTGTGTGATAATTTTAGATTACATGAAGTAATTTATACTATCATTTATTAAAAGTATAATCACTTTGGATCATGTTTTTGTTGTTTCCTTTAGAATGGGATGATATCCCAGGTCAAATTGATCACAACATACCATCCTCAGATGGAAGGTTAGTTAGAATGGGAAATATTGATTCTTGAATACATCTTATGTTCATGTATCATTGACAGTGGAGGTGTATGGGGTTTCCACTTATTAATGGTTGAGTTTTCCTATAACAATATATAGTATTTATCTATTAAAATGGAACCCTTTGAGGCCTTGTATAGACATCCATGTAATTATATTCTTTATTGGTCATAGGATGTTGAAGCTTCCCTAGTTGAACCTAGCTTGGTCGAGGAGATGATAGAAAATATCCAAATGATTCAATTGGGAATGGTGTCAACTTAATGATAATATAAATATTATGCAGATAATTTTTTGACATCCACTATAGTTCTTGGTTGGTGGTCGGGTGTTCATGGGAGTCTCACCTTGATTGGGTCATGGACAGCTTGAAAAAAAATGGAATTTAGCACCAAGATATGTGGGACCTTTTATGGTTGTTCAATGGATTGGGAAGGTAGAATACCATTTTTACATAATAACTAAGTTGAATTTGATCCATTATGCATTTAAAATTTAATAGATCAAGAAATACATTTCTTAACCATATCATGTTTTGAATTGGTAGGACAATAATTTAGAATCTGATATGAGCATGAATAAGAATCCAATTCAGATTACTGATTCATAGATAAATGTTCTCCATGGGAAATATATACCACTATTTTAGGTTCCATGGTATCATGTCTCATATTCTCATGAGATGTGGGAGTGTGAGTTGATAATGAAATATTAGTGGCCTCATCTATTTTTTACTAGTCATCTTAATGAGTCATTCTGGGTGAAGAAAGATATATGGTAGAGAGAATTGTCACATCCAAGTGTTTCTTTCAAATAATTTCATCCCTTTATATTTTTAATATTTCATTTCGAATTTTTATTAGGTTCATAATAATTTATTTTGTATTCTTTTAGATTTTTCTATGCCTATTCATGAATGGTGCGCTATTAGAGAAAGTTGTGCATGTATTCCTAGGAGATTGTGCACCATGAGTTGGAGTACTAGAAGAGGGAACATGGTTAGGCACATGTTTAGTAAAAACCTAGATTCTATACCCAATAACATGTAACCTTGGATAGATGTATTATGCACAGTTAGTGAAATGGTTTTCAAACTATGGTCCCAAATCCTATGGCTTCTCCAGTATCCTGAAATACGGTGTACATCCGACACATGGTTTGAAAAACCATGTTGAAAAACCATGAAAAGTGATTTAAATAATTGGTTTTTTATTTTAATTATCATAACCCCTATTTAAATTCTAAAATATTCTCCCTCAAACATAGATTGTCCCATTCAACCATAGAGGCTCTCTAGAGGAAATCTTGGCCAGCTTAACCATTAATATTTTCAAATCAATGTGTAAATTGAAGTGTTGAATCTCTTCTGTTAAGTTTAATCTTTAACAGATTGCACTATTAGAAAATCTCCATATACTAGAGGTTTTTTTTATTTGGTGGTGGTTTAAACCACAACCACATGGTTTTGTGATAGTTTCCAAAAATTTCTACTAAAATTGGTGTTGGCATCCAATATGCAGATGTTTCTTCCATTAAGAGGATGTTTTTGTAAATCGTATTAGAAACTGTATTTAGTGGTGGTTTTGGTGTTTTAGCAGTCGTTTTTTAGCCAAAAAAATGATGATATTTTAGAGGTGATTAAAATAGCCTCTAAATTCTGAATATTTTTACCTAAAGAACTACTACTAAAATGGAGAAAACAACTACTAAATAAAATAATTTCATATTTAATAGTGGTTCTAACGACTTCCCAAAAAAATATACCATAATATAGTAGCATTTTAATTAGTCGTGAAAAAACTATATTTAGTGGTGGATTAAACTGAAATTATATGATAAATTAAAAAAAGGAGATTAAAAATCTACAACCCCATAAAAACCCTAGAAAAAAACTTACAATGCACAGAATTCTATAACAATTGAAACACAAATGGAACACAACATAACCAATGAAACACAGTATAATTATAATACATATAAATCTTAGTAGAAAACATATACACATAAGGAAATTTTCACTAACTTACAATCAGAGTACACATAAATAATGTACAAACTAGATCACTCAGTATGGTCCACTATATACCACAGATGAAACATGAACAAACTCTCACTTATAATCACAAGACGATGAGGATCTATGCTCCTCACCCTCTCCATATTCGTCTCTACTTCCTGCTACTGGCACCTATAAGACAATTATATTGAAAATTAAACAATGTTTTATATTTATAAACATTAAATTAATAATATTCTGTGATATAAATGACTTTGAAGTTTTTTTATTTACCTTCTCATCACCAGTAATCCATGAAATATCACTAGGGATAGATTTGGTTATCATATAATATAAATCAAACAATGTTTTCCACAAAGTAAATATCTGAGCCCCCTATTCTTGAATTGTTATTTTTATAGAAACAAACTCTATCTGATCATCTTGGGGTAGGGAGTGACTAAAACCAAAAGTAGATGCAGCTACAATCCCTGATGGCCTGTCAAATATCTCATATGGTCCTGGTCCCAAACCCATCATGTGCAATTGACCAGGATGCTCCTTCCCAATGAATTATCAACTAGGTCATCCCGAGATACTGAGAAGGATAGTGTAGGATTGTCATCCCATAGTTATTTAATTTTTACCTATATATAAAATATCATTCATATTAGAATCAATATATATTAACATAGTGATAGATTATAATAAGTTATTATAATGAAAAATGAATCCATACCCCCAACTTCTTTGGAAAATTCATTAAAAAAACTCCCATAATATTTTTTATGAACATCCAACCACACTTCTGTTCAGGATGCTTGGTGAACTAAATTTTTTTAATGCATAAAAACAAGATAAATTAATAATTTAACATATTTAACAGATAATATTTTCATATAAATATTTTAACTAACAAAAAATTTTCCAGATTCGATCAGCTTCTAGAAAAACTCTTTGACCCCGCAGTGTGAAGGATTATTTTATTAGCCCGAATTGATGCATTCTTCCTTGAATAATCCCGAAATAAATAAAATTTAATTTAATGGTAATGCATGAAATGTCATCTGATTCTCATATGAATCTATAAATTTCAAATGATATTAATAAAATAATATATATTTAAATACCATATGATTCTCATCAGGATGAATATTAATAAATACTTTCCATTTCTTTCTAGGTACCCCATTGGATACCTTATCATACATTTTATTGGGCACTAAATTAAGTATTGTTGAATTCATTCCATAATATCCATTTAAATCGTTCCATTTCTTTCCCAAATTTTTCAATGTCCACATTCGTGCTATGATATCAGCAACCTGAAAGTGGAAAAAAAATCTTTATAAGGAGTTTAATTTTGAAAATATTAGTATTTAATAATATAATGAAATTGAATTACATCATACTATATTCAAATTACCTCTATTTATGAATCAAAAACATTATTTTTCCAAAATAAAGGCGTATTCCTCCAATCATCAGACGTAATCGAAAAGTTAACAAGATCCTCCTCTAGGTGAACTAGAATCTAGCCAAATAATCGGGCAGTGTCATCTATAGGGACCCCATAGCAGTCAAATGGGAAACTGTATTTATTCCATTTAGATTCCATACATTGGAACTTTTCATATTTTTCTCCATAGTATCATGTTTTCTATCTTTTATGAAATTGATAGTTAGTAGTATAAAAAATGAAATAAATTTATTCATATTATAATTTATACCTATTGCAGTCACCCTCCAATATCCTCATGAAGAACCAGTAGTGGAGACCTACTCTCTTACTGTTGAGGCTACTGAATGGGGAGGCATCAGCTCAGCTGCTGAAGGGATGATGGAAAAGGATATGAGTGATGTTGTATGGGTAAGTGGATGGTGTCTCAGATGTTGTAGGGAGGGATACATATGGATCGTAATCTGGGGGTATGGTTGAGGGAACATTGACTGATAGTTGACTGGAATCATTATAATGCTTCCTCCTCGGTAATCCTATCATTTAATCAGAAAAAAATATTCCACATGAAAAAATTCATTAGTTTATGATGAATAATTTGAAGATGAATTTTGTTACACAAGGGCAGTTCAAAGTGATTTAGAATACATATAAGAAGACTTTTTAAATTACGAAAATATAGAAAACAAATTATTTAAACTAAATAAAAAGGGATGAAGTTAATTATAATAATATAGTTAGTGACTAGATATCCACTATGTAGACTAAAAAAATGGTGTCTTGGAAGAAATAATCTTTTATTTCCCTAGATGAATCAAAAAAATGGATTAAGTTATTGATGATGTGAATTGTGTCCAAAACAATAATGTGAAATGTGATCTGATTGAAAATAATATGATCATTAAAAACAAGTCACAAAGTGAACTCAATTACATATTGGTAACATGAATACCCTATGAATTTTATTTGGGAACTGGACTATTTTAACATATCACGAAGAATTTTAGATAGATTCAAGTGTTTTTTTGTGAAAATATGTTCACTCCATGATTGGTTGTTAATTTCATGAGTATAAATGATCCCATAATAAGTGTTTTTTCATGTCATGAATTTTTTTTGGAAAATTTTTTTGTTGTCATTTCTATGTGATATAGGTGTTATTAATATAGTGTCACAAAATGAATAATTCATTCTGTAGAAAATAACTCTTTGAAACATCTATATCATTCCATTTATAACATCATCACATTGTGAATCATGATTTCTAGGCACATCGAGAAATAGTTCTTTCTCGGTTTTGTATGCGGAATTTAGTGTTTTGTATAAAATTAAAAAATTATTTTTTTAATCTAAATCATGATGTTCATTTAATGAAATATCCAATGGGTATATTTTAATTTTTGAAGAATATAAGTTATCATGATATTTCAATTTCAAAAATAAAGTGAAATTTCATTATTTTGGATAGATCTAGATCCTCTATGAGAAAAGGGAGTGATATAATTTTAGAGTGCAGTATTACCAAGATCATGTATAGAGAAATTATATTATGAGAATAAGAATATATATTTTTAGGTGTATTGATTGATATTTTGAAGGTTTCAAAGTGAAAATTCCATTATTTATACTTTTTTTCAACATCATGTAATAAGTGAAACCCCATTTTTAGAATGTTTACCATCTAATTGTTTCAAATAATAAGACTATCATATAAGGGTTAGTAAAAAACTATCTATATAGGGGAACATTTTATTTTTCATCTTAAAAAATAATGTTAATGTCATTTTATTTTCTTATACTACCTATAATTCTAGAGGGTTATAGAGAAATATCCATTATGTAAGAACATAAATAAATCATTCTATTGTGTTTTAGGTGTGTTTACACTTCACCACTTTCATTCTCCTTGGACTAGACAAGTTTGGATGAACTGAGTAAAAATATATTATTTTCATTACTCCTTTTCTCACTCAAAAGTGAATGTAAGGGAGAGAGTGAAGTGTTCCTAAAATTGAGAAAATAATATAATGATATATAATAAAATATTAATTTTAATAATTCCCTAATTATCTCACCCTTTCAGGGTACAACCTTAATAAATTCCAATTGATTTCCACATAATATATAATAATAATTTAGGAAATACAAATGAAAACTGGTTCAGTTTTCTCTATAATTGGAGTATTAGTATCCATTAATAAAGTATTAAACTCCATGTTAAACACCAAAATATTAACTAGATGTATAGATATAATATAATTTCATGCCTCAAATCCAATAATAACATAACTAATAGTGTATGTGATAAGGATTTTACCTCACACTATAGATAGACAAACAAAAACCTCCACCTCCCCCACCTCCTAAAAAATAAAAAAGTGTTTCCCAATATTCTTATAATGAGATGAATTCTGTTTACAATTCATCCTCACAACACTAATTTGTCACACTAAATCCTTAAACATTGGTAACCAACCTTTATTTATTAATCCAATCATGTGCTTTTAATGTCAATCACCACTCTTCCATGATATCTAGTCAAAATATTTCATAAAATGGCCAACCATCCTATAATTATGACATACATGAGGTGGATATTCAAACATATACATCATATTTTCATCTTATCTACACTAGAAGAACTCTAATTAGCACTTTCCATATAAATATAGGGAAAGTTCCCTAGTTGATTTTATTTTCATGTCTTTCCACTTAATCTTATTCTCAATAAATTAAAATTTCCCTCTAGAAAACTAAAATATTAAATAGAATACATTAATTGAATTTTCAATGTATTCCCCCAAATTATTTCATAATAATGATAACCACTTGATTGTTATAAATCATGAAAAATATAACTAATAAGAAAACCTCCAATCAAAATATTATCTCAATACTCGGTTCCATGAAACATTCAAGGGTTAGGATTTTAAAATGTATGAATGGAACCACCTACCTAAATCTATGACTCGCATAATAATCCATAGCCCACAAGTCCTCCAACGGGTCTACAAGAATATAAAACAACCCTAAAACCCTTAAATTAATTATCTAAACTCCTATAATAAAAATCCTAGAATAGAATAATAAAATCCTAACTCACTGGATGTAATAATGGTCCTGAAACAACAAGAAAAAAAGTATAATCAAATCCCAACACACATCCTTTTTAATTACCTTTCTTTGGTAGAAGTGGTCGTTTGGGGGAGAGAGGGGCATGTTCCTCAGACTCTATCTTGGGGAGCTCAGGGGAGAAGTGGAACAACAGTAAGGGGGAGAAGGGTGGTTGGCAGTTCTGGGGAGAAGGGGAGTCGGCGAGGGGGGGAGGGGCTGGTGGTGAGGGGAAGAAGGGGATCCGGTGGAGAGGGTGAGAGAGGGGTCAGTGGTGAGGGTGAGAGAGGGGTTACTAGTGAGGGGGAGAAGGGGTCTAGTGGTGAGAGTTTCCCGAGGTTGGGTAAGAGGGGGGTCGGGGTGTAAGGCTTGGGGTGGGGGAGGGGGAGGGGTATAAGTGTTGTCATTGAAAAAAAATAAAAAATATTTTGTTGTAGTTTTTCAAAAACTATCGCTATAGGTTTAACAAAAAATAGCTACAATTTAAAATGATAATACTAATAAACTGCCACTAATAACTTATTTTGTTGAAGTTTATTTAATTATACTTCCCTTATCTATCTTTAGCTTCAAGTTCTATGTATCCTTATGTCATTTATGGATCTATATGTTATTTTTTATATATTTTTCTATGATTTCATATTGATTGATTCTATCCTACTCCCTCTCTCGATTCTGGAACCCATGTTGGGTTGTTATCGATCCCATGATTGAGGTATGTTATTTTATAATAAAATTTCTATCAATTGAAATTTTTCTTGAATTCCTTATTTAAAATGGTTTTCTAATTGATTTCTAAAGAATGGTTTTATATTTTTTATAAGTATTTTCAAATACATGGAATCTTATGTAACCCCCATTGACTGTAGATTTTAAAATAAAGTGATGATTTTTGAAACTTGGTTTTGAATATAAATGACTGATTTAAAGAATGAATTTGATAATTCTTGAGAAATGATGAAATAAATTTTTTTATGGATTTGAAATTAAATTAATGGTTTTTAAAGGTATGAGTTTTGATAAAAATAATTTGATGTTGGTTTTTCTAAATGAAATAAAATATTTGAAACTAGAAAATATGATACTCGAATGATGATTGCCTATAATGATATGAGATCAATGATTACCCCTTCTTTGATATACATGAAGCACATGGGATCTATGATACATAGGTTTGTATCCCATAATATGTACACTAAGAATTTATTAGCTCTACCTAGACATGGATAATTTATGATAATGATACTAAAATTGATATGGGAAGATATGTCATTCCTTAAGGTGGACTAATGTTACACCTAGGCCTATGATCTAGGTAATTCTACACACCTAATGTCATATTTCACAGCGATGTAGGAGGATCCATGAGCCTTGATCTAACTATTCCTTGGGATTATAACTACAATGCTATTATTTATAATGATTAAAAATGATTTATAAAGGCTAGTTGTTATACAATTATTTATTCATGGATTTTTATATTAAGATGAATATTCGTGAATATTTTGATAAAAATAATTCTTTGTTCTAATTTCCATTGAAATGAATTGGAAAGTGTGATTTATTATCAGTTGTGAAAAGACTACCATGTCATATTAAATTTATAATTGACCATATTTGGTATATTTGATATGTAATTCTTATGGAATGCTTGGTTGAATCCTATTGGACCAGTTTTGCTCACACCCAAATTTTGCCTTTGGGTGATTTCAGATATTCTTATACCATGTCAAGGGAAAGGGAAATTATCACTTAGAGATAATGGGTGATCTTGATCATGGGAACTTGGGATAAGAAGAGTATATATTCCACTTATTATGAGGAGATCAAGATGATGTCATCTTTTTGGTTTATGAGATGTTTTGGATTGTTAAACTATTTTTTGATTTGTACCTATATATTATTTAAACTTATATTTTGATGATTATATTTGTATAATGATTGTTTATAGATTCTTTTCTTCTAATTTCTTTTTTTGGTAATTCTTGTAGCAAAATCAGTCTATCTTCATCATTCTTTATGCTTAGGCGCAACTCAATAGCCCATGGGAATCGGGAATGCACTTTGAGTTGTGTCATAACATATTTAGGATCAGGTTTATGGTGTTTTATAGGTTAGTTCATGAAAAATTGGAATCAGAGGAGCTAAACTCTCTTATTGAATGTCAGTATATAGTGAGGGGTGTCTATGTAGATAGGAGGTAGGATATTTTGGATTTAAGAGGTATGTTAGGAACTCTTTCCTAGCCATATTTCATTATAGAGTGCCTAATTAAAACATTATACATTAGAGAAAATTATCTTTGAGGAGTTTTATTATTTTATTATATATTTTTTCTAAATATTTATTTGATATTTGTGTTACCAAGTTGAATTTTGACTGATATATTTTATGTTCCTGTGTCTATTGACTGATGGTTCCTTATTTTCTATTGATGTTGTGTAGTATCATACACTCCAGAATATGAAATATCACTCTCTAATAAGGATATATTGATGAACCATAGAATATAAACCTTCCATTTTACCAAAATCTCATTGAGGTAGTAGTGAATGCAATCTAAGATTAGTGATTAGGATCTGTACATGCTCCCATTCAGGCCCCATCAATGGAACCTCAAAGGGATGATATTAAAGTTTGATACCTTGAGTTTATTCATTATAAAAAAAAATATTTCTAGGTAATGAATAACCCTCAATAGGGATAATATTGGTTGGCGAAGATTGGGTTACTCTTCATGTTCTTATGGATGTCATATTACATTAAGGTGGTGTTTGTTTTCTTCAATCTTTATGGGACTAATAGAAGATGGTGGGATGTTATATTTTTAGAAAACAAGGATTATGTTTTGTAGTGGAAAGATATTAAGGCTCTTTTATGGAGTATTTTTATCTAGAATTGATGGTATTGGCTATGTCAATGGAGTTTCTAATCCTTCACGAGGGTGATTGGTCAATGACTTGGTATGCTAATCGTTTTTCTGAACATAGTCAATTTTCACATGAGGTTATGTCAAACAATAAACTGAAGGCCCATAGCTTTCATATGGTTCTTTAATTATATATCCGATATGATATATTTATGTCGAAGCTTTCCTCAAATATTGATGTTATATATATAGCTCTAATGGTGGGACATTATCTAGTTATTAAGTCATGATTCGTGGAAGTTCCTCCTACTCCTAGTAGTTGGTTTAGTAGTTCCTTTAAGGGGATGGAAAATCATAATGATCTTTATTTTGGAAACATAAGTAGTTTTCCTCATTAATAGACATTCACCATATCATCTATAGTTTATGTTAAAGTCCCAATGAAATATTTTCAATGTTGTAAGGTTAGTAAATTGAATTTTTCTTACATTGAGTCATCAAATATTAGTTTCTCTTGTAGATGTTTCTGTTACTTGTAAATTTTTTCCATGTTTTTTCCACACCAAATAGTGGTTTGGGATCATTAGTTTTATTAGGATTAGTTGAGCAGTCAGATGGTTCATGAAAAATGGGGTTCCAACCAAAGGAATCAAGAATAAATAGAATTCATGTAGTGTAAGAGTCTCCAACAGTAAGTAATGTGGGTCCTATGATAGTGAGGGATACCATTATTATTGATTAATTTTTATTGACTATTTTATTTGATATTGGTGCCTCCCATTATTTTATATAAACCCATACTATGGAATTATTAAATATTCCTATCAATCCCATTCCTTATGTGATGGAAATTGTAATGTCTCCTGGTAAAAAGAGAGAAGAGGGTATATAATCCCCCACTTAAACATTCTATTTATTAGAAATCGAGTGTGATAGGTACTTTCATTTTCATTATAAGAATACTCTAGATTTAATTATTATATTGGATGTCTTGTTGCCAATAAATACTAGATTGACTATTACTATTAGTGGGTTTTATTCACTACCCTTTATTAAGGCCAATAGATTTTGAGGTGTTTCGAAGAAACTATAGGTGTTAACAAGAATTTAGTTAAGAATGATGTAGTTTTTCTTAATTATTTTAATTTGTTCACAAAAATAAATCACTTAAAATTATTGATAATTCCTTAAAAAAAAGATTGGATGGAGTGTCTTTTGGACTTAGTCTAATGGATTGAGTCTAATAGATTAAAGTTAATGAAAATAGAGTAATATTAAAATTTTATTTTATTACATTCATAGTTTTATTTGACATATATTTTTGATAATAAAATCAGGTTATGTTTTACTATTCCAAAATTTATCAAACATCTTTAAGAGTTTCATGATTCCAATTGAGTTTTTGTAAAAGATTAAAATTGTATAACATGCTTCTATCAGTCTGATGTTATTGGACGATGGTGCGGCTATGTTTAGTATAATTCATAAAGTAATAGATTTTCTTGATTCAAAGTTTTTTGGTTAAGAATTAATGTATTTTTAGTTTTAAAATCATCATTGGATAAAAATTTATGAATACCACTAATTAGATGATGTTGGAAGAAGTATTGAACAAGGGTCTCTGGGAAATTTCATCAAATAAAGGCCATCATATGGACTTTTAAAAAGACATACAATATTTTCCACTAGTGGGTCCAAGATTATAATTTCCTCATGTATAATTTTATATGTATGTTCATTATATGTTAAAACTCAGTTTCATCATATCAATTTCACTAGATGAACCCTTTTCGAATTCCTCTAGCATAGAAGTTGTTATAGTGGCTCCAGATGAAAGTATCTTTGATAGAGTCTTAAAAATTTCATTACACAGAAGAAGAATATCTGACATCTGATAGTTCATCAGATTAAGGAGATGCTAAAAATATTTTGGAACCTATCAGATGAATGAAATTTCTTTTGGAAGACTTCAAAGGAATAATGAAGACGATTTTTATGAAGGAACACCAGACAAAGTACAATCAAATGGTATTCTTCTTTTGATGTTGTGAAGGATCAAAGAATATATTTTTTACTGAAATGAAGATTTTTTTTGAATATATTCCAGATATAAGGTTCAAATATGTTTACAATGTTTTCATAGAGTCATTAAGGTGATGATATTGAGTTATTCATTCAATTATCTATTAATCATGAAGGGAAAGTTTATGATTATATTTAACAATTAAGGAGTGTTTAAATAATTTTAATGTTGATATTTTTTTAGGTTTGAAGAATAATTTTGTCACCGTGATTTATGGAAAGTTACTTTGATGTTTTTTTGGCTTCTATCTTTTAGGAAGTTTGAATGGAGTCAAAAAACGAAACATTTGAGTGGGATGTTCAATGTTTGAGTAATATATTTTATTTTGGAGTTCATGATCCTCTATTAATTTAAATAAACATTGTACCTATATAAATGGGTTTATTTTATGACAAGGTGTTGTTTATTATTTATAGTTTGGTGAAGTTTTACAGAAGTGAAGAGGTGATTATATGAATAGTGTGAATAGGCATCAGTTTAATGGATACCGGATAGAGTTTCCTAGTAGTGGGTACCAGATGAGTGGTTTGAAGAGGTGACAAAATTAATATATTCAATAGGCATTGAATGAGTAGTGTGAAGAAGTGATCACATAAATAGAGTTAATAATATGAATAGATTGTCATACTTAGTATTATTAGACTGAGGGTATCAGAAGAAGTGATTGGAAAAATAGTTTCATACATAACTATAGGAATAAGTTATTTTTTATTATTTTGTAAGAAAGTGAATAGGGTGAAGAAAATTCAATAAAATTATGTGTAAAGAAATTAGAAGTGGGATAATAACAACTTTGAATACTATTGGTGATGGTTTTTAATTTTTTTACAAAACATTGTTATGTCATATTTTCTATATGAGGATAACATGCACTGTTAGAAGGAAAATATTTATTCTTAATTAATATATATTCATACTTTTTTAACCACAAATAGTATTATTTTCTTGTTGTTTTTTTGTCTTTTATTATTTCCAATCGTTGAAAAGGAATATATACTCTTTTTGAGTACTTAACCTTGTAATTACTAGGGTTCATGTGGGTGTGCATGATTTTTTTCAGAAAATTTGATTCTCATAATTGAATGTGGAATTTTTTTATTAAGTAAAAAAACATAAAAAATAGAATATCACTAATTCACCACCCCCCCTCTCAATGATCAGACATCTCCTGATTGGTCCTTACAATTTTCATTAAAGAGAAAGGTTTCATTTATTGCCCCTTTTTTGAAATTTGAATAAAAATAAAAGTAGTCATGGGTTTTCATAACTATATGAATAGTAATTTGATTGAAATATTTAATGGTAAGACTATCCACCACTAGAAAATTATCCAATATCCATAGTTATATTACAACAGTTTAAAAAATCATGGTCATAGGGAAGCCTACGGACATGGTTATAGCTAAACCATACTAGTTGGGATGCTTGATTCGGCCTATAGACATTGTTTATGGAAATTATGGCCATAGTAGTTGGGATGCTTGATTAGGCCTATAGACATTGTTTATGGAAATTATGGATATAGCCCATGATAATTCAATGGTTATGTGAAACCATGGTAGTGGGTAATATTTGGAAACTCTAATTTTGTAAAACATATTGTAGGAAAAATCTAAAAACATGATTTTTCAAAAATCATGGTGTTAGAGATGGGTTATGGAAATGGTTATACAAAACTATTTCCAGAAGGCTTAGATGGACCACCTATGACCACGATTTCTTAAATATGTTTCTATAGAAATGGTTTTTGGCCACAGTTCTCCAAAACTATGGCCAAAGAGCTTATATGGATAATTATATCCATTTTTCTTAAATTCATGGATTTTATAGGGGTTATGTCATTGGTTCTCCAAAACCGTAGCCATGGTCCTTAGACGGATCACATAAGCACGTGGTTTCTTATTACTATTGATATAGGTTCTATGCCACATCAACTTTTTTGACTTCTTAATTGTTAAATAATATTATTTATAAATATTTATAATATATATATATATATATGTATGTATATGTATATATATAAATTTATTCATGCACTAATATTCATAGAGGGACGAAGGTTAGTGGTAATGTTGTTTATATTCCTTGGAATGGTTCAAGGGATAAAAATACATTTTTGAATTTTTTTTCATATATATTTCCACGATTTAGAGAAGTGGAACTATGATTTGAACTTCCACCAATGGTGGTTGTTTGATCATAAGTCTGTAGTTTAAATTCATTTTCCTAAGAAAGAGACTAATTGTAAGGAATAATACTGCCACAGTAGCCAAAACTATGGTTGTAGTCTACGACCATGCTTTTTGCACTTATTTCCATGTTTTAAAACCACTAAAAAAGAGTAATTTTCTAGATGTGATCATATATAAAAATATATAATGTTATCTTATGTTATATCAATTGGATATGAAGTTCTTAAAGCTGCTATATATGGTTTCCCTCGTTCTACTACGGGTGTTAGCATAACATCTACTGATAAGAATAATTTAGAGATTAACGAGTGAGACAGAAATATTATACTTTCCACACTCTTAAAAAGTGAATTTATAAGATTCAAATGTATTGAAATAAATAAAGGCATCTGTAATAAGTTAAATAACATAAATTAAGAAAATAAAAGTAGTGAAATAATAGTTAAAGATCTAGATATTTAACTATAAAGTCCATAATATGGGTGATGAAAAATATATTGGTGATTTTTTTAAAATGGTTAATGATAATGTAAGTAGCATAAGAAGTTTTCATGAGAAATTCAAAGATTCATATATCATTGAACATATTCTATGAATTCTTCTCTATAAATTTAATACCAAGGTTTCATCTTTAGAAGATAAAGATCTTGAAACTCTTTCTATGGAAGATCTACATAACATTATCATCATATATGAAATAACAACAAAAAGGTTATGAAGAATAAATAAAAGTATGATCGAAAAAATTCTTTGAAATATACTAATAAATGAAAATATAATAATGTTATCAAGAAATAATTCAGTGAAACAGAATCTAAATATGATGTATGGAAAAAATAATGAATTTTTTTCTTTTTTTTCAAGAGAGGTGAAAAGAGGCATAGGTAAGTGAATAAGGAAGTTATCATTTAATTTATTTTAATGTGGAGCCATTGGATACTTTTTGGTAAAATTTAAAAGACATATAGAAGATGAACATAAGTATGAATATGAAAGGAAGTTGAGAAAATATATAAAATAAAATATATATAAATTAAATTCCTGCTCAACAGGAAAAGATAAAAATTTATCTAAGTATAAAAAGAAAAAAAATCTGATCTAAATGCAAGGAAGAGGATGAAAGTAAAGTTAAATCTGAAAAATCCAATGATTTGATGCTTAATAATTTCTTATCATAAGAGTGAATGATGATATTTTTACTAATGATGATAATATCATCTCTTAAGAATAAGATGAAACTTATATAGAGTTAAATATTAAGATAGAGTTGAAATAATGTCATGTAATGATTTTTAGACATGAAAAGGAGAACTATAAGTTAAAGAAAGATGATATTTTATTATACAATAAGTAATATTTTATTCAAAAAAAATACAAGTATTTAAAATATATTGATTATATAAATAATTTTTTTGATGAAATGATAAATATCAACATCAATATTGAAGAAAATATAATTGTGAAGGATATATAATTTTATCATGTTTAAAAGAATTAATTGAAGATATTATATCAATAAAAAAACCCAAAAAAATCAATTTTAGAAGTTGGAAATTGTTTTAAAAAATTTCAACCTCGGAAGGATCATTATAAATTATCTTTAGAGGTTAATATTAATGTTTAGTAAGTTAATAAGAAGAAAAAAATATATAAAACCATGTATGTTTCTAAAAACAAAGATGGAAATATTAATATTTATGAGGTTTAAAAGTGAAAAGAAAGCTGATAAAACTATATATTATAATAAAACGAAGAATAAATCTATACAAAATAAAGTATTAGAAGGATACCAAAACATTGGTGCATATAAATGTGTCATGTTGGATTATAAGAAAGGTGATGGAAATTAGGTACACAGATTTAGACAATAGGTCAATTAGAGAGTAAAATATTATTTATATGGATATTAATGGTATTTTGGAGGATTTTGGTATATGTAAAAATGTTATTTTTCAATCATCAACACTAAAATTAATCCAAGGAGAACTTTATGAAAAGTTTTATGTGGGATTCAACCCACACAAAGAAGGAAAATTGAAGAAACCGTTTTGAAAAATGGAAATAGATTTCAATCTCTTGAAACTATTTGTGGAAGATGTGATCAACTTGGACATCTTGGTAAATGATGTCTTGTTATGTTTCCATCTTAAAATATTTTATATTATAAATCTCATAAGATTCATGTGAAAGATGAATATTTTAAGGAAAATTCATTTTTTATTGAGACTACTCTTAGACATACAAAAGTAGAATGACCTAGGCTATTGGATAATGGAAATTATTTATATATGATAAGAGATTTTAAATAATTGATGAATATATAATATTATAAACAAAAAATAGTGAATTTTTGAAACTATGAGTCACTAAGAATCAAAGTCTTTTGATCTGATATCATTGGAAAAAGAGGAACTTAAATCCTGAAGCACTTTATTTTTTGATGATTTGAAACAAAATTTATTGATGGTTTCAAAATTTTTGTGATTAAGTTAATGACTTTATTCCTAAAAGTATTAATGATTAAAAATATATAATTAGAAGAAAGTGAACCAATGGAAACTTGTTTCATGTTGGATATGCATACGGATTTTGTTATCTAAGCATGATATAAGAAAATAAGTTATGGAATAAGAGTCTTCGGAACATGTGCCTGAGGAATATGAGAAAACTAATAGAGGGTGAAATTATTAATGATATTCCTAACAAGATAATAATAATATATTAGTGTTGTTAAATATACCATAAATATAAGATTAAAAAATCCATACATAAGAATTTTTTGATACATTCAACTCTTATCTTTGATCTTATACATTTTGATATATGTGGGATCATGAGAAAGTAATCAATAAATAGAGACAAGTAATTTATTTATTTTATTAATGATTTTTATCATATTACATGTATTATTATTTTGAAACATATGATAGAGGCTCTAAAAATGTATATAATTTTCAGTACAAGTGCTAAAAAGGAACGTGGTTAAACCATGAAAAAGATTTGACAAGATAATGGTGGATAATATACAAATGGAAATTTTAAAGACTCATTTAAATCATGTAATTTTTCATCAACCTAGTGCATCTTACACACTATAAGAGAAAAGTATCATTGAAAGAAGAAATGGATTCTTTGTTGAGATGGAATGAACTATATTTATTAAACATGATATTTCTCAATTATTTTGTAGGTAAGCTATTGGATCAAGAGTTCATATTCAGAATCTATGTTTCTATAGGATAAATAGTGATATGACTCCTTTTGAGATTTATTAAATTCATACCCTATGTTTGAAATACCTAATGGTGTTTATAATTCCATTAATTATCTAAGATAATTGTGATAATATTAGGAAGTTTGATAAAATACATTAAGATGATATATTTTTTCTAGAATATTAATCATAAAGTTTATAGGTATTATAATATGAAAACATGATTGATTTTGGAATCTATAGATGTGATAGTTCATAGCCAACTTTATATATGAGTTGTAATGAAGATGAAGTGGTTGAAGTTAAAAAGTATGAAAACTTTCTTAAAAAGAGTAATAATATTGATGTTTTAAAAGATGAATATTCTAACTCAACAATTTCAAGTGATGAGTAATAATTACATGCATACCATCCAAGGATGATAAATAAAAGTATAGGTACAAAATATCATTGGTGATTAAGTTAAATTGGTACAAACCTTAAGAACATTGATATTAGTTACACATAATTCTCTATATTCATAGGTTATGCCAAAATATGGTGAAGAAGGTTTTGAGAATCAATAAAATATTGATTCCATGAAGTAATATTTGGATCAGATGTAGAATATTGAGACATGGGAACTTGAAAACATCCTGAAAAATAAGAATTTGATCAGTACAAAATGGTTTTTCAGAAACATTTTGAATGAAAGAGTTGAAGTGATAAAAAAATAAGGAATTAATGGTTTGTAAAGGTTACTCAAAGATTTAAGGTATTGATTTTAATGAGACATTTTTTCAAGTTTCAAGGATTAATACAATCAGAATATTTCTTATTATCATTGAAAAACCAAGATATAAGATATTCCAGATGGATTTCATGTTGTCATTTCATAATGGATATCTCAATTAAGAAGTTTATATTAAAAAATTATGTGGCTTATTTCTTAGAATAAAGTAAAGTAATGTGTTTATGTTAAAGTAATATGTGTATGAGTTAATGAAATATTTGAAAACTTGGTAATAAAAACAAGATACTTTCATAAGGAAGTTTGATTTCAAGAAATGAAGAGTTGAAAGAAACCTCTGTATAAAATAAAATAAATATTTTTCCCTAATTATGTTTGTTTATGTTGATGATATCATATTTTTAGTGAATTATGATTATATATTTAAAAATTTTATAGAATATATGAAGAAGGTATTTGAAATTTCCATTCTTGGAGAAATGAAATAATTTATTTACCAACAATTATCTCAAAAATATATATACATTTTCCTGTCATAAGAAAATTACTCTAAGGAAATTCTCAATAATTTTGGCATAGAGGATTCAAATCCTTTTTTCACACTTATTTTAGGGGGGAAAGATGTAAAATATGGGATATGAAAAGTGGTTTATCTTAAAGTATTTATAAAGTTTTTTGAAATATTTTTAAATTTTATGGACTCAAGTCCAGATATAGTGTATATTATTACATTAGGTGTCGGGTATCAAAGTTAACCAAAGGATTATCATCTTAAGGATATAAAATATATTATTAGTTATATTCAATGTAGAAATTATTTCAGAATAAAATATGACATCTCTGGAATGATATATATGTTTGGTTATATATATGTTTATTGAGAACGTTCTGTTGATGAAAAAATATCCACATATGTCATATTTTTCTTCTTTGGATAAAAATGTGTGAGTCGGAATGCAATGAAGAAAAATTATGTAATCATAAACTCTTAAAAATCTGATTATGTATATTCTACTTAATATATAACATATTTAATATTGATTAAGACATAGTTGGAATTGTTTTTAGTTGATATGATGTTTCCCCTTATCTTCTGTTGTGATAGTTAAACTATTATAAATCTTTCTAAGAATACAATGTAATATTATCAATCTAAGAACATTGATATTAATTATCACTTCATCAAAGAGAATGTTAAAATTAATGAACTAATATTGGATTTTATTCCTATGAGGGAGAATATTATAGATATATTCACTATACCATTTCTAAATGAAACATTTTAGAAACTGGGGTTGATTTTGGGTGTAAAACCTCACTCTCTTCAAGGATAAATTATGTGATGAATCTAATAACATCTCTCATCTTGTCTTTTAACAGTGTTGTCAAATGAGTAGAAAATATATGGCATAAATATATCAATTGTTATGTGTTTTACCTTTCTAGGGAGATTATATATTTAGGGAGAGTTTTTAAAAATGGGTAAGATATGATTTTATCATGTGTAAACTCATTTAATAGTTTGTTGTAGTATATGAATGAATTTTTTTTCATGTAAGTTTTAAGATGTGTGAATGAAAAGAAGTTTTAAAATTTTCTATGGAAAATGTTAGATTGAAAATAATTTAATAAATGTTTCTTAAATCAATTTTTTATGGGAAGTATTGTATAATTATTCAATTAATATTATTTTATATACTCATTTAAATCATGTTGGATTATAATTGTTAGATAATTGATCAATTTATTGACTTAAATTTTTTTAGTTATTTTCGTTCTATGATTTCCAAAAAAAATCCAAAGGGGGGATTTTTGAATCCATGTAGTTTAGAGATGTTTTGAAGAAGATATAGATGTTAAGATGATGGTGTTTGATAAGGATAGAGGTTTTGTTAAGTATTGTTAGTTTTTCTAAAACATAAATCACTTAACATTGTAAATAAATCTTTATAAAAGTGGTCAGATAGAGTGTCCATTGAACCAAGTCCAATGGATCAAGTCTAATGTATCAAAGTTACCTGATTGAGCATGGTGATAAATATTTAGGTGATGATTTTTAATTCATAAATGTATCAAACATCATGAAGATTTTTATTATTCCAGCTGAGTTTATGGAAAATATTAAAATTTTACAAATATTTTTCTACCAGTTTGATTTTATTGACCGAAGGTGAATTTGTGAAAAGTATAACTCATGAAGTAATAAAGTATCTAAATTAAAAGTTTGATATTTATGAAGATATGTAGTTGAAGTGGTATAAAGTTACCTCGGACATAAATTTATAAATACCACTAATCATATTATTTTTTAAGAAGCATTGAAAAGAGGCCTTCAAGAAATTTCATCCAATAAAGGATATCGAATGAAATTTTAAAAATCCTTTCAACATTTTACAGCAGTCGGATAAATATTATAAGTTCATTGTACATAAGGTTATTCATAGGTTCATTGGATGGAAAAATTAAAAGTTAATAGATCTAGATAACCATACTAACCCATTTAAAAGTCCTGAAGTATATATGTTTTTATAGTTTCTCATGATTAAATTGAGTTTGATAGATTCTATAACAACCATGGACCCTCACTACCCGATCCATTTCTAAAAAAATAAAAAATACTTTTATAACATTGATACTAATGAAGGTGACCCAAATTTTTCCATCCAAAACATAAATCATTAAAATTAAATATTGGATTACTTACATACTCAAGGACCTATAGGTTTAGAGTTTTGTAGAATTAAGAAAACACATACATAAATAATTTCCATAAATTATAGGATGAATTTTTTCCACTATACCCATCTTTTCATATTCCATATTACGTCTTTAACATCTCCATCAAACTTCATCATGTTAAAAACCTTTATAGAAACAAAACATTTAGTCATCATTCTTCGTAAACTGGAGAATAGGAAAAATAATATGTGTGAGCTCAAATTCTTTTAAAGGGTAAATATAAGCATTAAAAATAAAATTTCATCATTGGTCATAAGAATATAATTAGGGTATTATCACATAATCAATGTGAATGAGAATAACATAATAATACTCATACACAACAATACCTATATCATTAATCATGAAATATATATTTATCAAATTCAAGAGTCATAATTATCAATAATGATGATCCATGTGATTTCTATCATGATCAAATGAATCAAAAAAACCCATAGTATAAATAAATAAAAAATGATGGTATCTTTGGAACATTGCCTTAATAATCCATTTTAAACTCGTGTAAGAAATAACTAGATCCCAAGAAAATACAAAGGAGAAACCCTCCAGTAACTCCCTCCTTATTGCCTCTACATATGGGGAACATTACCCAAATCATTAAAGAATTATCTAGGAACACCCATCATATAATATATATCATGCGCACAAAGCACTGTATGGTTTCACCCATTGTATAAGCTATATTAGGATCACCCTTAAGAAATAATGGAGGATCAAAACATCATATATACAATGTAAAAAACCAAAAAAACACCAATAATGTACCTAGAGCTTTATTTTTATCATGAAACTAGTAAAAACAATCATTATTCCTTTCAATGCTTTATTAACATATGGAAAAGAAATGGGCTCCATGAAAATCTATTTTAAACGTGATTACTCCATGGAAAATAAATCTTTTCCCTGAAAATATCATTAAAACATTATTAAAATATGGATAAGAAATGGGATCCATAACAATCTCTTTAAGAAATGATTAAACCATGTAAAAGAAAGGGTTTCAATTATAATCTCCTAATCTATCCAAATAAAGAATAAGGATGGTACAAATATAACATATCCCAAGTGGATTGTAATAATCATCAAGGGTTTCTAACATTGATGAATGGAAATAAAATTAAAATATCATAAAAACCATTCTTGAGGAAAATAAAATTTTCAATTTGAGTAAAATCAAAGTATTTCATCTTATATGGAAAATTATTTTGAAAGGTCACTTTGAACATTTCATGATGAAAATATCCTTTCCATTTTGAAAACACATATTTAAAATATACAATTTCTTAAACATTAAATAAAAAATTATCTTGGAAAATTACTTTTAAACATAAAAAAAATAAATCTTTAAAACATTGAGTTGTCATAATGGTAAAAAAAATAATTTCGAGTATGTTAAAACAAATATTCCATTCATATTTTTTGTAAAAGTAAAAAAAGAACCTCGTTTAGAAAAAAACAGGAAGATTAATTCTAAATTTTTTTGAAAAAATCCAATTATGGGTAAAAATGACTTTAAATAACCATAGTAAAAAAAATTATAACATTTTTAGAAAAAATGGATTTAAAAGAAAAACTATTTTCAAACCAAAAGAGAAATGAAGTCATATTTTCTTAAAAACATTTTCTTAATAGTTTAAGTACCAAAGAAATAAAAATAATACTATTACATGAAAATTTACTGAATAACCTGGGGAGAATAAAATATGTGTGGTTCAATAAAATAATATAATATTATTTCCTCCAAAATAACCTTCAATATAAATAATCACTTAAAGAAATTAGATTGAAACATAAAGCCTTTTCACTTTGGTAACTCTTTAATCATAAGTCTCATGAAATAATAACATCATATAGACATTAAATATCATTAACATAAGTATATAAATGATATAACATATAAAAGTGGTAGTATATTCACCTCATAAGGGAAGATAAGTGTATATCATAACATATCTCCCAAAGAAGACAATTTAAGATGAGAACCCCTTACAATGATCAAATTGTTAAAGTGAGAATTAATCACTGATTTTATTATGTGTGAAAAATTTAAATCCACATAAAAATTTAAAATTATATATAATATAATAAGGATTCATTACACAAAAAATCTTATAATATCAAATTTAATGAATAAGTAATACAACCCAATGAAAATAAATAGTGTTATGAGATTCTTGGCCACTTCGTAACATTCAATTCAAATCTATTTAGATGAATTAATTAAAATTGAAATTTAAAATACCATTATTTATGATGTATTCATTATATTACTTTTAAAATGTTCAGTATATACACTATATAAAATAATTTAGGTTCATAACATTAAAATATGATTTAATGAATAAATATTGTGACAAAGTCCCTTAACTCAAGTCCAAACTTTCTATGTCTATCATTTAACTCCTCTATAATATGAATATATAAATTATTTAATTTTTTAAGAAAGTTTTATAGTTTTAATATTTTATACCTAAATCATTTATATTATTTATTTTAATAAAATATTTAAATACTTAATTAGTTAAGTCTATGTCGTGTGTTTTGGGGATGTTCGGTTTATTGATTCAAAAGGATTTCAGTGTATTGACTAAGCTAAAAGAATCTATTGATCCATCATATACAGAATAATAATCATGAAATAATTATCAGTTTAAATTTAAATTGTAATTTTAAAATAATCCATGAATATTTTTTATGAAAAATTTACTGTTTTATAATCATGAAGACAGTAGGTTGTACATACGCATGAGCAACGTTTCCATTTTTCAATGATCATTATAGAAAGAATAAAAGTATTATTTTATATTTATATTATGAAATAATATAATAAATATAATATTATTTATTTAAATAAATTTATATATATCATCTATGTGACTTGGTGATGAGAAAATAATCACATCTCTTCATGGAGGCGGTACTCCACACGTACACATGAACAATGTTATCAACGTTCAGTGAGTGGAAAGGTAAAAAAGAAAATGTTATATTATCATAAAATAATGAAAACTATGTAATTATTATCATAATTATTTCATATATATCAGATATATTCATTAACATTGACCTTATTACCTTCCAAGTAAATTGTCAGTTAAAAACGAACCACATCACTTCATGAGGCAGTGGTCTGATGTGCACAAGAGCGACATTATCATATCCTCAACATAGTGGAAATTAAGAAGTTATATGTGATATAAAAATTAAATGAGTATATTTACATTAAAAATATAATATTTAAATATTTAATCTATCATTATAATCCTCTGTAAGAGTAGGTGATGGAAATCAAATTATCTTGATTCATGTGGTGGTAGAATTCTGTACACGTGAATGATGGTTTTATTTACAATTTCATAGAAGAAGAGATGTATTTAGGAAATTAAATTAACATAATAACATATTATTATATGTTATATTCTTTTTTTATTATGTCATCCCAGTTTAATATTATTTTCAAGAGCTTGAAGAAGAAATAAAATAAAAATGCCCGGTTAAGCCTGATAATTATTCATCAGAAAAACCTTCTTAGGTTAGCACTAAAAGAATTATAAGGATATATTTATAATGAAAACATGATATATAGGTAATTTTTATTGGATTAATGATGGTATTTGGGTATTTATTTTCTAATAAAATGGTCATTTAAGGTGTGAAGGGAAGAGGTGAGGGGTGTCCATTTATAAGTGAGGTGTGTGGAACATGTGTAATTTTTGAAAAGAAAAAGGTGTAACCGCATTTTTCACATTAGAAAAGGATAAAAAATAAAACATTATAGGTAATTATAAATTATAATGTCAATTTATGTGCATAAAATATATTTTAGGAACGTATTAAGGTTATTTTAATCCTTATCTTTTTAGTCTAACTTCCTATTAAACCCGTTTTAAACTTAAACGCATTAAAATATTTTTTCTATTTTAACTAATAATTTTGACCAAAAATGATGTTTAACTTAATATATAACATAAATTATTATTATTAAAAATATTTAAACTATTTTACCAAATTCAATTCCATAATTTTTAGAATTTAATTTAAAATTAAAACCCACAGTCGCGATGAAAAAAATGTTTTTGATGAATTGTGTTTTTCTAGCATAAGATGATTTTATATTAACTCCATGACTAGTGACCATAAATATATGAATTTAAATTAATATTTATATATAAATATATATATATATATATATATATATATATTTCATTTAAAACATTCCTAATTATGTTTTTTTAATTAATTAAATTAGAGAAATATTATTCACTTTAAGAGAGTTTTTCGAAAAATATTTTTTGACCCAAATATAAACTTATAATAAAATTCATTATCAATATGATTTGAATTTAATTAAATTTATTAAATATAAATAAATAGTAATTATTTTATTTAAATCAAATTTATATCATAATGAATCTTTTAAATTATTTAATTTACTAAAAAGAAATGGTAGTTTCCCAAAAATCGGTATTTTCCACTATTAACTAGAAAGACAATATTTTCCAAAAGAACACAAATTTCACCCTAAGTTGATTTTGATATTATAATTTAAAAAGTTTATTTCATTTTATCAAATAAATTTTCTAAAAACTCTATAAATTTATTATAATACTTTCTCCTGAAAATCAAAAATAATAATTTTTGAAGAAAAAATATTTTTGGTGAATAACATTACTCTACTAAAAACTGATTTATTATTTACTATGAATTTATCAATAAATTCATATTGAATATGAAATTTATATTTATGTTATATATAAATCATAATTTAGTTAATACTATTCGTACCTAAAAATTTAACAACTATATTATAATGTTCTTATATTTTTCGGGTTATTTAAGCTCGGTTTTGCATGTCAAATACTCTATCAACCATAATGTTCTTATTTTAAAATATTAGGGTGTTACATCCACCACCACCCCCTAGTAATAAATAGTATCTCGAAAATTTTAAATTTATCTTATTAATTAATGTTTGGATAATTTAATATACCTTTTTTGAAGTCTCACATCGTAAAAAAGGTTAATTAAATTTCTTGTTGAGAATAGAGAAAAGGAAGTATGAAGGTCATCAGAAATAACACATGTTGGGTTTCCACATAAGAGATCATTAGGGGAAGTGAATATTTGGACATGGGAGAAAATAATAATTCCCAAATAATTATGGATATTGACAGAGATCATTGTTCATTATAAAGTGAATGATTATGAGAAAGTCAATATCCAAAAACCCTAAACCAAACTGGTATGAAAAGACCATTGTTTCATCATAAATGAACACAATAGGAAAAAAAATTCATTTTCAAGATAATTTTCCTATGGTTTTGAAATCCCTTAACATATATACTAAGAATATAAGGAAATATACTTACTAGCTAAGTTAAATTTCATCTTCTAATTAATTTCCACCACAATATCTTATTTTTTCTGCAAATAATGAATATACAAGATGAATTTTTCATTCTTGAAACAATAAAATAAAATTTTAACAGATCACATAACCATAAAAGGGATAATAAATCTATTATATATTTCTTAATACATTGACAAAACCCAAAATTTTTATTGCATTGTAATATAATTCCCAAAATTAATAAACCTTCAAATGATGAGATAATACCTTAATCTCCAAAATTCAACAATAATGCCCAATGTTCACACTAAATAATTATATAAAAAATTAATATCTCCCAAATATCCTCAAAAACTTCAATATTAAATATTTTTTTAATGTTAAAGGTTATCTCATTCCTTTTATCTTAAAATTCTAAAAATATAGTGATCTTTTTTTAAAATAACATTAATCATCTATTCAAAAAATCACTTTTCAATCCCATGGTTATCTATATGATAAAATATACATTCCAAAAATAAAATTAATCATTATATTTTATATTATTTAATTAAAAGAGTTTCATACTAACTAAGAAATAACATAGGCTAGTGGTAGGCATTGAACCCTTATCGTCCTTCAGTTGTGGGTTCATGCCCTCCGGTCTTGGTAGATGTAATGGGTTATGAAACATCCTAGTTTTATCATGAGTTAGAGCCCTTTTTATTTTCATTTTAAAATTTTACATTTATATTTTAAACGTGATTTATAGGATAAGGTATAGTTTGGGAGTGTTTGAGGCTTATTCAGAGCCTGAAGCTCTAAATTTTGGAAAGACGGACTGAGCTGGATGGTTAGCGCATGGTTAGTACAAACCGTGTGACTCAACTGTGCGTGGTACTATAATGAACTAAAGAGAGCCACATTTTTTATTTAAATCTTGTATATCGGGATAGATGGCTATATGGGGTGTTGTGGTGAGTTGAATGGGGTCATATTTTTTCCCCACATTGTGCACCTATGGTTGTACACTTAGTGCCACATAACCATTATTGATGCTTGGTTAGGCTCACAGTTTTTAAAACCATGTGTCCAAACTATAGACCCAATTAAATCTTCTCCTCTTAGTAATTGATCTATCTCCTTCATATGGACTCTGATCAGACAACAATTGGTTTCATTGGAAGTGTATCGGTAAGATATTCAAACCCCTTACTTCCTTTTTTATCTCCCCCCTCATGAATTCAATTTTCAGCTGAGATAATATTCCCTATTTTTAGGGAATTTTTTTATTTAATTGATTTATTCTTTTATGTCTTAAATAAAAATCAAAAAATGTATAAGGATTCTTCTACCTCCATAAGGTAGGAGTTCTAGTATTTATCCCTAATATATTTTCACTTTATATCATCTATTGTGGTGAAAAAATGCAAGAACATCCATGTGTTTCCTAAAAAATATAATTTTACTTAATCAGAATTATTAATAATGTTTTAGATGCCCCATTATTTTTTTAATTATCTTCAAAGGTCACCCACCTCAACAAATTCAACCCCTTGGGTGTGCTTATTAAATGATTTGATTAAATTAAATGAAAAAGAATTGTACAACCATGTCACATGCCCCTTATATGAACTATGGATTATAACCCTATATAATTAAGTGTTAATGAGTGGAAACCACTCATTGTATTAAGATGAATCACTAAAACATGATAGACTATAATTATTGTTGTTATTATATCTCTCCCTTGTATAATGGACATTGAGACACATTTGAGGCTAGTGTAGGACGTGATGTTTCATGATCCATTGACATGTGATGTTGGGCATGACATCTCACATCATTTACTGAATGGTGGTCATGAAATTCCACATTCTTTTGAAGGTTTTTAGACACAATGTTTCAATTCTCTCACTGTGATAATGTATATGATGACATATGTATCCCTAGTCAAATGCTTGTTCTAGTACCCTATATGTTGTATAAGATTTTATGACTATGTATTGATGCTTGAGTTACGCCTTAGGTCCTGGCTAGTATCAGTATCTATATATATCTCTATAAAAATCACTACCTATATAGTTCATATATATATATATATACATATCTCTGAAAATATACTTATATATATATATACGTTGACATGCTCAGAGGTATTTTTGTCTTAGGCCGAAGTTGGTAGTGTTAGTCTGATGCCTTTGAGGAACTAATGCTGACTTGTTTTAATTTTACTTTACTGCTTCACTTTTATTATATCATCACACTTTGATATTATATTGTATATATATATATATTTATAGATTCCATTGGTGGTGGCCTACTGAGTATGATTCACACCCTATTTGGGTGACCAATTGGAACCTGAAAAAACCACTTGGTTGTAGGTAGGGACAAAGGAAAGGGTTTGGATATGGATAATTGATTTCATTCCTAAGATGTATTAGGGGATCTGAAGAGCAATATTATTCTCATGATGCTATTATATTTAGCTTGGTCCTTTTTTACATTTTTATAGCATATTGTATATGCATGTTTCTATATATCCCACGAATTTTCCACTTTTATAGGGTATCATGATATGATAATCATTTTTTATATGACTTGGTTTATTCTAATTTCTTTCACTATTATCTATATATATATTACATTCATTATAGTTGCTTATCTATTTCTACTATTTACCTATTATTTTATAACATTTTTCTCAACTCTAACCTAAGGAAATAATCTCCTCATAGACACACCCTAGTCCCTCGCTACTAGTCGACAGCCTTTGGTGTATGGGGAGGCATGCTTGAGACCATATAGACAACTAATTTGGGACACCTTTTACTGTCTCCCATTCCAGGATTCTTCAAAGTTGTATCAAATGTATCTTATTTTACCTTTTTATAATATTTGGGAATATTTATATATGATATTTTGAAGTGTTTGATTTAGTAATGAACTTGTTTCTAGGAGTATCTTAACTATGTATCTAGAAAATCCTAATTATCTAGGATGTGATATTATTGTTTTGGGTTTTTTCCTGTTACTGCTTCATTGATTTCACCATTGGGTGATGATCATGATTTGTGCCTTTAAAAATTCCTTTATTTTTCCATCGTCCAGGTAAGGTAAGGGGGTATTGATCATGTATCATCACGGGAATGTAGAGATTCATATGTCATGTATTATGCCTTTCTATATAGTTTTATCTCATTTCTTTCATTTCATATATTCAATATGGTTATTGTAAGTTCCTTGACAGTTATATTTAAATTACACTATGTTTTTTTGAAGGGAGATAGGTAATTTGTTATTTAAAGTTTCAACATCAACCTAAACATCATTTTCCCATTTAGCGTTATGGTGGAACTCTAATTTAACCAATTATAGTGCATTTGTTCCACAGAACATTGGTCCCACGGGCCAAAATGTTAGTGGTTGAAATTAAGTACATGCCCATTTCAATTTATAGAGAGTATATGCCTCTATAAAATGGTAATTATAATCCATCTAATTGAACTACCATTGAGGTTTTTTACAGTTAAATAATGTGACAGTTGAAATTTATAAATCATTTACTCTATAAATTGGTGGTGGTAACATATCTAATTGGACCATGATGAATATATATAAATATAACACATAAAAACATGCTGAATTCCAGGAAATTAAATAATGGTTACCATTAACTGGGGATGTCAATTTTTATATAAATTTTTTTTTCTTTTATACATTGAAATTTAAACTCAATATAATGAGAAATTTTTATATGATATGGGACCTTGACCCTAGCCTAACCAGAGTATTAGTAAGTAGGGAGTGTAACTTATAACTTAGATGATCTTCTAGTTTACATAGTCCTGTAATTAGATGTAGGAAAATGGGTGTTGAATATTTTATAGGACTTCATTGTACCTAACCTATTTCTATTTCTATGATCTATATGTTTAAAAAATTAAATTTTGAGTCATGTTTTTTGAAATTGTAGTAATATTACACCACGATGACCTCTGTTCGACCACTGGGAAGGTGGTGATTACCATGCTTCAGAGGTGGTAGGCCCTAAACCATTAGTATTACTTCCATTAGTTACACTTGTAGCACTTCCTTCTACACCTATGTTGGGCACCAATACTTATTTAAAAGATAGTTTCTTGGAGTTTATGTAGTCCATTTAGGGATCTACACAATTATCCCCTTATATGGATGAATTAACATGGGATTTCTAGCAGTAGTACCCACATATGTTATTAGGGAATGGTGTCCCCTAGGTTGTTGATTCATAGATGGATGCCATGATTTCTATATTCAATCACTTGGATATGAAATTGAGAGATAGGCTTAGGATTACAACCTATTATGTGATTCTATATTGTCACCCAACTTGGTCAGTATCAAGGTATGGTCTTGAAGGATTTCTAGATGGCCTTATATGATTACTTTTTTCTATAGACACTAAGATCTAAGTGGGATAATGAATTCATACACCTTCACTGGGGTTCTATATTCATGATGGAGTATTATACACACATCACAACACTGTATTGTTTCATGAAAACTCTCAGAGAGGATGATCTGACAACAGTAAGACGGTATGAGGAAGGTCTTGTATATTCCATCTGACCTTTAGTTAATATTATTTTTTTACAACCATTTCAAAGATAGTAAACCAATACTTCATCACTGAGTGTACTTTAAGGTGTTTTAGGGTTTGGTAAAGCTTGTTTCATCACTGATATAGGATATCTTCTCATCTAGCGTCCATTAGTGGCACATTGAGTCTGCTCATGGGGGTAGTTTCGGTCAGATAGTACTTGCCAACACCTATGTGATATGTCGCCAGTGTGGGAAACCTAGTCAACTGAAACTCTAATGAAATAATAATCGATAATAATATTGATCCTAGGGAAATATAAGACATATACAATGTTTCTCACCAACCTTTCCCCCAATCCATAGTGATAATTGGTCTGCACAGACTCTATATTCAGAAGTGGGACTTCAAAATTCTCAATAGAACGGAAGCTGGGATACTACCAACTTTTCTGGATAGGGAGGTGGATATATCCGAGGAATCTAATCTTATGTGATGAATAACAAGTAGAGTGGTCCTTCTATATATTTACATGTTGTGACTCAGGTTTTTGGTACTTTCCAACATCATGTTGTATAGTCTATACCTTAAGAACAACATTTCAGGACTTCTATAGTTTGAGGAACTAGTCTAGTTTCTTATACCCTAGTGTCTTCACTTTTTAACATATGTGTTTTTCATTCTTTTATCTTGATTTTTATTATAGAAATTTTATATCTTGAAGTTAAATACTTATATGGGGGAATCACACTAAATACACTATTGGGAGCATAGTCGGGGAGTATGTACTGATGTAAGGAATGTCCCCTCAATTGTAGTCAATTTTTATTCTTGCCAAACCTCTTCATTCTAGAGATGACTGGTTTTGAAATCATACTCAGGATGGAGTTGTTAGTAACCTATCACACCCAAGTTTATTATTATCACTGGAGGGTGTCTTTTAAATCACCAAATGGTAATACCTATATTCAAATGGGAGAATGGGATTTCCATTCTAGTCAAGCTATATTTGAGCAATGTGGTTAGGGTGGAGCCACATCCCATATTGCTAGTATTTATCTGGATGATTAGGGAATGCATATGATATATTTCCTTCTTGGGGTGTAACATTTTTGGGATATTTTCCCTAATGAATTCTCTATATTTCTTCCTTTTAGTGAGTTATAATTCACCCTTGAGTTTGGGATTAGAGAAACACCAGTTTCAATTCCCCCTTATCATATTTCAAATATTGAGTTTCAGAAGCCCAAGAGGCAGTTAGAGGACTTAGAATATAAGAGTTTATAACTCCCCATAACTTATCCTTGGGGTTAACCTATGTTATTTTCCATGAAGGTGGAAAATACACTCATGATTTGTTGGATTATCACCGGTTGCATATCTTATATTTAAGAACCAGTATCCACTTCCTCTAGTAAAACAACCTCTTTGACCATCTCTATGGAGTGATGGTTTTCTCCAAGATCTATTTTTGTTAGGATACCATTAAGTGTATGTTATGTAGGTTATGGGAACAATGGAAGTGTGTGATGGGTTTTTCCAAAATTTAATTTTTTTCATGATCGATGATCAATTAGATATTTACAAAATGATAAATCTTGTAATCAATGGAATTGAATAAAATAAAACCAAACAAGGGATAAAATTATAGAACCAAGTGTAACGTCATTATATATTATTTATAATTAATGTAATTTTTTAAAGATTTACCTTGAGATAATTATTTCTTCTTTTATGGGTCTGACAATATATATATGTTGTTTTGTTGTTGTATTGTAGGAATCAAGATCATATTCCCTCTAGATGTGATCTACACATGTTTCACAAATCCCTGAACGTCATTCTACGAATCTTAGGGTGATAGTACAGAAGATCATATCGCTTGCATTGTTCACCTTCTATCACCATGAGATTCACTTCTAAATAATTCTCCTTGATCTCTTTAGAATTGATAGTAGATGGTTGAGGAAGATTGCTCTCTATTCATGGGAGTGTTCTTAGAGAGGGATCTCTCTAAGGATTGAGAGGAATCTATCTAGATATTATTGTACACAATAATAAAATGAATTGGATCTCAAGGAATATAATATATTTTGGTTTGAATACCACTAGGGTTTAGAAATTAATATTTTCAAAATTTTCCTTTGATATTTATTTAATCCCTAGTGAACCCCATGTCAAAATAATAATATTATTATTATTATTTCATCAACATACAGCTAAATTTACAATTACATTAATTATTATTTAATCAATTTATATTAAATATATATTTTTTCCTACCATACCTAAAACCAATGTCTGCTATTTATCCACAATATTTATCAGGACTTGAATAAAGACTATTTATTTAATAAATAAATATCACTACATTATTCACTAATAAAAAAAATATTATATTAACTAACTATAAAATAAATATTTATTAAATATTTCACTCACATAATATTATCTCAAATAACTAGTGAAGGAATATGTGTGATCAAGAAAACAAGAATAATTATTAAACCATATGTGTGAATAATATTTATTCAACTTTTTAACTAATAAATAATAATATATTGTTTAACTGAGATTCTGGATACACTTAGTGTGTGACCCTCCAGGCCTATTTCTCAGTGGCAATAGGGGAAGAATCCTAAAGTCAAAGGTTAGAATCTAGAAACAAGCCAAGGAACCCATAGCGAATTAAGTTACATCCATAATGAAATAATAACTCATACAGATTCTTTCTATTTAATATTATACCATTATCATGATATCTCTAATCAAGGAGGTTTCATGTCGATTCCATCAACCAATGTGCTCAATTTCTCTTTCTTTGACATCCTAAAAAAATAAACAATCCTATATAACACCATGGTATTGGATTTATTTTGGATATATCATTTCAATCAAAGGTCTTGAGATATCAACTTCCCTTAAATAACAGATGGGGAAAATCCTTTCTCGCATTATTCATTAACGCAATATTACTGGTGACGTATACAACATGTCCTACCTCACCACGAATATATATCATCATGGTTTTCATAAATACATTAAACTGTACAACTCATAATACTAATTAATAATAATATTAAAGTATAAGGATCAATACACACATTCGAATTTGGGGACATCCAATGACACACATAAATGTGGATTTCCTAATGGCGGGTCTCGTTCTCATAATATCATATACTTGATATTATCAAGGGTGTATACCATGAGAAGGTGACTCGATTTCCTTTGAGTCTCCACCCATAATATACCATATCATTTATGTCCCTTAAATTGTATCGTTTGTAAATATAATATATATTTAATAATATTATCATAGAACTTTTTGGGTTCTCATCATAGCAGAGAAATTCTATGACCTTTTAGTATGATATCTACTCTTAGGACTTTATCACATACCATGTTACATAGAATAAGAGTCATAATGTGATAAGGTGTTTATTCATATTCAAAAATATGACTAATTTTTATAATAAAATACACAGATGTTGGTTCTATGGTACCAAATCCAATACTTTTTTTTAAGAAAGATGGAGGCTGGGCCTCTTATTAATATAAAGTAAAAGATGGTGGCTGAGAAGAGTACAGGAAAACAACGAAAAACCCAAAGCAGTAACTACTTACTGATCTTTTTCAATATTCGTGCACTTAGCATCCTTTATTCTTCCTGAAGGTCATTCCACTCAAACCTTCCATGACCGCACCCCATACCTCTCAGCCGACCCCTACTTGAAGGAAGATATTGAAGCCTTTTTAAAATAGTCTCTGCATTAGTGCTTTCAGAATCAGAGTTATCCCCTTGTCATTACTTACATTTGTTAGAAGAAGCGTATCTTATCATAGGATGATCCATTACCTAAAAGGGAATTTCTTCCATCAGGTGCACAATATCCTGGTTCTTTTTCTCAATAGGAGAGATCAGAGTTGAATCATGCATCTCAATGTCACCTATATGCTGCTCAGATAGAGTGGCAGTGTTACCTGTAATCGAATGCTCATCCACCACTAGAGTGGGAACCAAGGGTTTTTTCCTCTTGTAGGAAACCATATGAAATCCTTCACTATCCACAACTGTCTTTGAAGATTTAGAAAAGACTGTAGAGTTAGATACTATGATATTTTTACCTTTCCGGTTACCTGAAGCAACCATCCTTTCCTATGAGAGCTGGGGATCCACCTCTAACTGGAATCCTTCTTCATTCACTTGATCAACCATTAATTCATCGTATTTAGAAGGAGAAAAAGAGTGATCATGCTACAATATTTCACCTTTTCCTATATTATAAGTATTAGTGAAGTGAGAATTCATCTCTTTGGAAAAGATAGCACCCTAGGATTTTGTCTTGTTTTCAGAGGTGGAGGAATTTGGATGGTTTCCCATTTTAGGAAAAACACTCTACACCTTTGTCTTCTATTCAACGCCCATTCTATCATAAATTTTACAATCATGATGCTGCAACTGAGGAATAACATTAACTTTCTGAGTATGATTTTTTCTTTTTTTAGACACTTACTCACATCATGGCCATGCAAAGCACAGAAGCTCCAAACTATAAAGCACCTACAGGTAAATGATACATGTCCAATAAAATTACATTCCTTACAAAATTTGGGCATTTTTTCATAAATGATCTTCAACTCAATGATATCATCATCAGTTTCAAGAATTACCTTGTCTATAAGAGCGGAACCCAGTTCGACCTCAACCAATAATCTAGAATAGTGCCCAAAGTGAGCTACTTCATATTCCTTATCAATTTTTATCGAGATACCAATGGATAGGGAAATGTCATACAAGATTTTAGAATTCCAGATAGTATAGTTTAAACCATAAACTCGTAACCATATTTGAGTAGTGGAGTTACCAACCTCAAAGGGATTGAATTTTTTATCCCATTCACGCAAATGAATAATCCCCTGTTTGAGTGCTATTGAACAGAAGCCCTAGGCTCGGACTTTCAATTATTTTGAAGGGAAGAGCATATGGAAATATCCTCATCCTAGTGATACATTCTTCCAAGATGAAAACCCCCAAATTGATGAAATATATTCCTTGAGATCATCCATTTTTAGAGGCATAGTACCTTTAGGTAGAAATAAGCGAGCAATAATTGAGAACTCACCCATTTTAAGTCACTCTGATACCGCATCAGGATTGTCTTTAATATGCGCAATACTCCCTTTTCTTTGAATGGAAGGATCAATATATCCTTTTAATATTGCAAAAGAATGATTAGTTTAAGGACCCTAATCCATAAAACCATGTGTACCGATTGCTAGAGATGTTTGAGGAGCCTTAAGATATGCAACTTCAGCAGAACAATTCCTCCCATCCTCGCACTATAATCCAGTCCTTTCAGGTGCATCAGAAGAAATCTTTGTGGTTCAACCCACAATATCAATAGAATTACTCTTCCCATCTTCACATTGAGGTCCAAGTATCTCGGACGCATCATGAAAAACCAGCTTCAAATCTGGAAAAACTCTCTTCCCATCTTCAACTCCCGCTCGTTGAGGACCACTCCTCACTGGTGAAGAAAGGTCGGACGAACCCAAAACAGCTTTCGGGACCTCACAGTATACACAAATCCCATACGAGAAGCTCTAAACCCTTTCAGTTCGTCCCGAAATTTCAACAGGTATATTTCATCCATCATCACACCGAGATCCAAGGCTCTCAGACTCATCACGTGAAGAAGATGTCGAGACCGCTCGCCCCCCATCTTCAACTCATGTTCGTCAAGTACCATTCCTCACAGGCGGAATCTGTTCGGACGAAACCACAACTACCACAGGGACTTCACGTTGTTCTTCCCTAGTCCCATCTGAGGGGGATCAACAATAGATAATGGCCTACGAAGGGGACCATCATGGAGAGAAACCCTTAGTACCAACTCTAATAGTCTCCCACTTACACTAATTCCAATTGATAACAACCTTCAGTCTACTATCTCTCACATGACACTCATGCTTATGCTGAGATAGGAATTTATTCAAGGGTTCTACCATGTTCTTTTCTATGGGTACTCGTCTTACTACAACTTCACCCCTTTGATAAAAATCCCTCAAGAGGTTATATTACAAAGTATATTCTTTTACTCTGGTGTGGCCTTGGATCTTTTGTAAGATCCATTGTTGTATTATTATCACAATACAATGAGATGGGTTCATTAATATTAAGTACCAAATTGAGATCTTTCACAACGTTTTTTAACCAAACGTCTTTCTTGGATGCATTAGAAGCTGATATATACTCGGACTTCACTGTAGAATCAGAAAAAAAAAATTGGCCGCTTTAAACTTTTTCGGATCATGGATCCTCCGTTGAGAGAGAAAACATATCTTGACTACAATATTTGATCATTATGATCTATTTAAAACTAGCATCAATATGACCCATTATGACTAGCTCCTCATATCCTCCATACACGATGAATATATCCTTAGTTCTTCTCCAATACCTGAGGATGGACTTAACAACAAACCAATGTTTTTCTTCTAGATCTTCTTGATATATTCTTACCATTCTCATTCATAGGAAAAATCATGTATATTATAAAACATGGCATACATGATTGATCCTATCACTGAAGCGTATAGGATATTACTCATTCTACCTTTCTACTATTGTGTATGAGGACACATTTTCTTAGAAAGATGTAAACCATGTGACACTGAAACTAATACCCTCTTTGATTGGTCCATAATAAATATCTTTATTATTTGATGAATATGTATACTTTGACGTAGTCCAAGAACCATATTGGATATATCATGTATGGTCATGATCCCTAGAACATAGGGTGCTACACCAAATTCCATCATGGAGAATCATTTATTTAACTAGTCCTTAATAGACTATAAGACTGTTCTGTCATTTAGAATAAGTAATATGTCACCAACATATACTACTAGGATAAAGACAACATTTCTACTAAACCTCTTATAAACACCTGTCTCACATTTGTTCTTAATGTACCCAAATTATTTTATAGATTTTTCTAATTGAATGTTTCATGACCTAGATGTTTTTTTATTCTATAAATGGATCTATACAACTTGAAAATATTTTTGGAATCACCTGGAGTCACAAACCCCTCTGGTTGTTTCGTCTAGACATCTTCCTGAGGGTTCCCATTAAGGAATGAATTTTTTTCATCCATCTTCCATATCTCACAGTCATGTCCTGATTCTATAGTAATTTTAATTATGGTGTAATTAAACATGAAAAATAGTGAAAATGTGTCATTATAGTTAATTAATTGATGTTATTTAGGCCCTTTAACCACTAGCTTTACTTTATAGGTATTTACATTACCTTCCATGTCAGTTTTTATCTTGAATACCCATTTTCACCCTATGAGATCTACATCAATTTGTGCATTGACCAGAACCCAAACACAGTTCTGATACATGGAATCCATTTCAGAATTCATGGATTTTTACCATCTTGCAGCTTTTGAACTCTCTATATTCTATTTTTAGGATATAGTTTCATCATTGTAAACCAATATTGAGTCACCATATTCGGTGACTAGAAAACCATCTCTCTCTTATTCTCTTACCTATCTTGTTCTCATAAACAGTACTTCTTTTTTTTGTAAATACTTCTTCCATGGTGACCTATGTAACCTATTACTATTCCAACTCTAGTGTATCTTGATCATTAACTTCATCTATTTCAATATTTCTCCTAGTATCCTTTTTGAGGATGTTATCCCACTCAATAATAATGAATTATATGGAGAAATTCACTTTCATGTTTAAGGGGTTGTACAGGTAGTATCCCTTTATTTCCTTAGAAAACCCTATAAAATACACTTTGTGCCTCAGGTTTCTAGTTTGTTTCTTGAGAAGGCATTAAAAATTCCTCTCAACCCCATACACATTTATGTGACAAAACGAGTTTATATTCACTCAATAACTTGAAGGGAATTTTGTTTTTCACATTGGTTAGTACTCATTTTAATCTGTATTCCTCTGTTTTTAATGAATATACCTAAAATGATAATGGAAGGTCTTCATGACTCATTATCGACCTTACCAAGTCAAAAAAAGTATGATTCCTCCTTTCACTAACATCATTCCACTATGGTGTGTAAGGTGGAGTGAGTAGACATAGAATCCCGAACTCTTGTAGAAATTATATAAACTCTTTGTTAAGATATTCACTACCACGATCTAATCTAATATTTTTTATCTTCTTTCCAAGTTGATTTTGTACTTCATTATTGAATTCCTTAAATTTCTCAAAGGAATCAGAATTATATGTCATCTTATAGACATAACTATATCTACTCAAGTCATAAGTAGAAGTTATAAAGTAAGAGTACCCACCTCTATATGCTTCTAGAAATGGTCCATATACATTAGTGTGTACCAATCCTCAAATATCTATGTCCCTTTAACCCTTTCCACCAAATTGTGGTTTGTTCATTTTCCCTTATTAACAAGAATCTAAAATTTCATGTTGTTTTAGCTTAGATGAGTCTAAATAACCATCTTTACATAGATTGGTAAAGTGCTTCTTTTTTACCAGAATAAGATGGTGATGCCATAACTGGGTGTTATATGATTCATGTGAGCATGATTAATTATAAATTTAAAATACTTTTTTCATAATTTAATACATAAATACCATTATTTAAATATTCCATACCATAACATATGTTTTATTTATAAAAGAAAAAACATTTATTTCCAAACTTGAAAATAAAACCATATGTATCTAGGAATGATATAGAAATTATTTTCTTGTTTAGTTTTGGTAGATAATAACAATATTTAAAAAAATCAGTCTCATTGGAAATTAAAGGTGGTATTCATAAATGGCTAGAGAAGCTAGCATCACACCATTAATTGCTCTCAATTGTAACTCTCCTATATAAATATTTTTTAATATACTTGGTTCCTACATTTGGACACAGATGTGAGACTGTAAAGTTGTATCTAATACCCAATGTGTATATATTGAAATATTTTACTTGATAATGAAATAAATACCTTATATGGGTAATATTTTCCCCACCAAAGAAAAGGAAGAAGAAGGTGGCCAAGAAACACGGATCATGTGAGATTTCAAGGGACTCTATATCGTGTTACCATCATAAGATCATGGGAAAGAACCGTGTGCATCAAATAACTTGTAAAAGATCATATGGATCATGTTTAAACAATACCCTTCTCCTGTGAAGGAACTCCATGAAACCAGTGGTCATCAGACAACAGCCAGATAAACTCCACCAGGCCGCACGGATTATCAATAGAAGGATTCCTTTAAACCCATCCAAAAATCCTTTCAAAATATGAGGAAAATGTCTAAAATTAGGATGATTATTTTGTTCATTAAAATAATGATATGAATCATTGATAGGTAGGGTAATTGTCTTTGAAAACATGCAAGGAAACTCATGATACCCCTAATCCTTCGTGGAATAGAAAACAAAGGAAATAATGGGGAGGATGTGGGATCCTCTCATGGTCACTAAAATCCATACTCATTCCCCCTAATATCCAAAAGACACTTTGAGACACTTGAAACATGCTCTAATCATCTTGTGAAAGCCCATTCACTTGTAGGGTCATCGCGTGAAAGGCCTCGGGCATGTACATGCAACCATGCACCCCCCCCCATTTTGGTTCCTGAAGGAAAAACAGATGGGTTTTTCCAGGAAATTATCATGTATCTCTCATAGGACCTTTATTAGTCACAATATGAATCAAAAAAATATATTCATTATCCTCTACATTACTCATGAAATCTTGCATGACTCAATACCTTTTTAAAATAAAACAAATAAAATAAAAGGGAAGGAGGTGGGATCCTCTCACAGTCATAAAACCCATGAGACAGGATAAGTAGGTCTATGATATAGTCTTGAAATACTCTTGGAAAAGTTGTTATGATCCCATGAATCCCATTCAAAAATAATCCTTATCTCACAATATGTCCTGGACAAATTAGCCAATATCTTTCGAAGGCCTTTTAATAGGTTTCCTGTTCTCGTATTGACCCTTAGACATGTTAACATGAAAAAGTGGAAGTACTTTGACATACCTTCATGTTTCAAAAATTCACCATTAATGTTAAATAATCCAATAAAGTGAACGTTAATGGGAGGGACTTGTTGTCGTTGAACATTAGAAAACACCTTCAGAATGATCCACAAGAGAGACTCATGAAGATGTGTGGAACTAGATCCCTTCTCATACTCCATCCTATATTCACACAATATATTCCACACAAAGTGGTGAATAATAAAGGTGGTGAGGCCTATAAATCCTCCACCCCATTATGAAAAATGCACAGTTATTTTCGTGATGACTACAGACATACGAACCCTTAGGACCCCGAATCAGCAATAGAGATAATTTCTCCGATCATTAGATCTCATGACCAACAACTTCCTCATCAGGTAAATGTCTAGAAAACCTCTAGAGTCATCATAAAACATGTATAAACAGTTTTCATGATCATCATATATCACATTAAGTACTTCTAAAAGTACATGTGAAGGACATCCCCCACACCTTCTAGATCACACAAGACATAAAATAAGCTAAAACTAAAAAATCTAAGGAATTCATGGTATAACGGCGGGAAGTAATACTAATAAATGGTATAGTCAAGTGAAAACATATTCCTTGATCCTAATGCACTTCATTCGAACCACCCAGGACATGATATAACACTATAGTATGTCACCCAACTCTTGTGACACCCCTTGGGCATGCAATTTGGATCATGATAATTCCTCTAGGCATGTCGAAGAAAGTAATACGACACCTCCCCCCCCCCCACCATATTTTCATGCCGTACTAGTCTCGTGAATTCCTCTGAACTCACCGTTAATGCCTCATGATTTCCTTCAGACATGTCACCTGGCTCATATAATGGCATCAGTTAATCTCAATAGAATCTTGTGTTAAAAACCATGTATGTCAACTGGCTCTTGTGATGTCCCCCTGATCATGCGAGATAAGCCTTGTGATTCCCTATAAGCATGTCATTCAAGAAATGTGGCACCATCCATGACATGTAACACTATCTCTCATGGAACCCTTCATATGTGTTAGTTAGCTCTTTCAATGACCCCAAGGCAAGCCAACCTTGATTATGTAACAACCCTAAGATACGCCCTACAGGATATGTGAACTCCTCCTAACAAGAGAACTGTATCATAAAATTTCCTTTATATATGTCATGAAGACACTCTCCAACTAAAAAATTAGGAAGTCTAGGAATGTTAAGTGGATAAGTAATCCATGACGGGTGAGAAAGTAGGTCAAGGAAAGGGAAACCTCAGTGTATAATCCCTAATGATAAGGGAATCCTAGGAATCAACAAACTTGTAAATCCTTGGTGTGTAAGCCCTAACCATAAGGGAAGCATCATTTCGCAATCCATGATTATAAGGATAATTCCAGTTTGTAAGCCCTCAATGTTATGACATCCCATGTTTTGATAACATTTTCCTCCCTCTGTGTGTAAGCCACAACCACATGAAAAAAATCATAGTGTACGACCCACTCAAGTGAACTACGATGACTCTAATTCTTGCAATAACCAGGATATGTAGAATTATTTCTCAAGATCTGATCCTAATATTAAGCACCCAAAGGGAAGTCTTGCCCCATATAGACCACATCTATAAGTAATGAGACCGATCATTTCACATACCTCGTTTCTCATACTGAGCATTGATTGTGTGGGATTAGTGAGCTACAATAATCATATAATTTGAATTATAAGCCACTAAAAAGGAAAGGTAAACATCAGTTTGTAAGACCCAATAAAATGAACTATTATAACTTGGATTCCTGTAATAACCAAGATGCATAGGATGCCTTCTTAAGGCTTGAGATAAAATAAAAATCATTTTTGATGTAAGAACCATGTCTACAACTTTTCAACCATCAAAAATAAATCATTCCCATGATTATTCTACCTCGTCCCTTAATGGAATGAGAAATAAAATGAACTATGATGACTATAATTCCTTACCTAATTAAGATATATAGGATGTCTCTCTATATCCCAATCCCTATATTAAAAACCCCATTGGTGGTCCTAGTACATAAGTCTCCACACCCATTTATCATGAGGTTGGTCTCTTCTCATACCTTGTTTCTCACACTGAGCATAGCTCATGTGGGATTATAGAGCCACAATTAACACCTCATTATCATCATGAATATACCCCAGCTAGGGAAATCCTAGTACGTAAGCCTTGAATATTGGCACAATATTAACACTTTTCACATACGGGTGTCTACCTTGGGGACAGTCCCAAGGGCATGATATAACTATGATAAATATAATTATTTCCATAAATAGGATATGTAGGATGTCTCCTTGAAACTCAAGCTCAAATATCTGGTGCCTCAGTTCCCACACATATGTTTTCTCTAAAAGACGTTAAAATACATGGGTTTGAAAAACTACATGGGGTTTTATTCATGAAATAACCATAATACATCGTATTCCTAATAATGGCTCAATCCTCACCTCATAATATTAAACTACCTCCCTATGTGATAGAATATTCTGAAGCATCTTGTTATACGGCTTCAACATATAAAGAATCTACCCATCAATTTTGGAAATGGATGAAGAAAATTTGATACATACATATTGATTCACTAATGAGATCCCCTTTCTTTTGTTCATCAATGAGATACACTTTTTTGTATATAAATATAATTAAACTATAATTATTTTTTAGGGTCACCATTTTTGTATTAGGATTACAAAGATATTTGTGAACATATCATAAATATATAAGAGAGTCTTGGAGTACAAAACAATTCCACTCAAAATGATTTGATGAGCCCGACCTCCCATCCTTTCAACCAATGAGAGTCCCTAAGTTTAGTTGGGTCTGAATCCCTACCTAAAAACAGTCATTTTGAAATTAACTCCATTCCCAGTTATGGATGAGAGAACCATTAGGATATTCCATTAATAACAACAAGGACCTGATGTTAATAATTGTGCAAAAATCTGGACACCTCGCAATCAATCATAAACCATAACTGAACCTGCATCAACGAGGGTTCTACCGATTGCATATTAATCCTATCAAAATAGAAATGGTGATCCTGACATGAATCTATGAAATAAAAAATGGTTAGTTATTACCCACCGATAAATCTCGTTTTCCCCATGCACAAATAGAACTGGTGACCCCCGCATGAATCTCTCTAATAATAAAATGATCAGTTAATCATGAATCAGACTACATTTTTTCATACCCTATAGAAAAAATATTATTAATACTAGCATGATCTTATATATGATACTCTGTATATAGGGATCCTATAAAATAATCTCATTCTCATGTTAATAAGTCCACACGAGCATAATAGGTAGATCAGGAGTATCATGACAATTGTGTTAACCATGCATATCTGATTGAGCACATCATGCCAATGATATTTAACTAATTGGTAACCTTATTCCTTGTGGTATTAATTATTTTAGATACTAATAGAATCCCAATACAAGATAATTTCTCCTTTATCTAATTCTCTCTCTGGTAAATCACATATGGTTGCAACCCCTGTGCATCAATAAATGATCTTACCTACTCAATGACTCCAATAGAAGGTGGAAAACATGATCGTCTGGGAGTACCACTGATATGGTACAATCCCGACCATGGAATCATCCAATGAGGTTCTTCAAGTAAGGAAATTATAAATTCCATGTCACCCAATGAAGGTTTTTTTTGAACAAGTGCCCTCGTCGCCACAACCAATAGCATTGGGAGCTTATCCCCAGAGCATGATAACTACCACCTTCCATATCTGATCAAGGTGGACGAGGAATCCAAATTTGTTTCCATTCCAGTTTAAGGTACACCGAAGAGGGATCCTTCTAACCACCATCACCATCATCATCCCATCGGTACCCACCATTTTCTTACTAAGGGTACTACCCAACACATTGCTTCCTTTGACGCCCATGAACAGGCAACAAGGAAGGCTCATCAAAGGAGGAAGGCATTGGATATCTAATAGAGGTCTCATATCCCCCATACTACTGATGATTCCTAGCAAAATATTCTACAAGGAACCAATAAGAAGGCTCATAACCCTACTCTATTGGAACATGTCTACAATCATACTTCTGAAGCTGGCATGGGGGAGGCACATATCCCTACCCCCGTGCATGAATTCCATCGACATATCCTGGTGGAATCAGGAGGATAGAAGTTGGCTAATATCACTACTTCAATTGAAGATATCAACCAGCACATAGTGTAGATATTAAATGTGCTGGATTATATCCCATCACACACTTTTCTAAAATGATAATATATTTTAAAAATAGGTGAATAACTCCATCGTCATATTCCAAAACTATTGCAGATAAAGGGACAAGTGCATACTCTTATACCTATATCTATGATAGATCAACACATTGATCATTGCAAGAATGTGGCTATGTAGAGGTAAGATCACATTACTTCTCCCATCTAAGAGGAATATCAATATATTCCGATAAAATATGACACATCAGACTGGGCTCATATTCCCATTCCAACCATGGTTTACCAGGTGAGAGTAGCACATTCCTTAGGATAGGGGCACATGCCCATCAAAAAAGGCCATTTGCATATTCCAATGGCCCAGTATTGGGATAATGTACCCTTTTTGGTTGGGGATCACAAGGTGAGTGGGGAACATGCCTTAGGATAGGCTCATATTCCTATTCAAGAAGTCCAGCAGAATACTCCAAAAGCCTAGGATCGGGTATATTTTTCCATTCGGGCCAGGACAAAAAAATTGATAATGTAAAAAAACCTTAGGATATGATAATATTTCAATCAGTGAATATTTCTATCATACTCCAGCAAATCATGTATCCCACACGCATATTCCTACTTTCACCGATGAATGACTGCACCTACTTCATTCTGAGGTAATACATGGGGAGGCTCATATCCCTTCTCCCATTCTAAAGTTCCATCAGTATATTCCGGTGGGGAATTCATATTCATAGAAGGATCATATTCTTAAGCCAACCAATTCCCACCAATTTAGAGTGGCACATGCCTTGGGACAGGATCATATTCCTTCCATGAAAGACCTCCGACATATTTCAAATGCTAGGGATCGAGCTCATGCTTCCGTTCTGAATGAGGATCACCAATTGAGAGTGTCTCATGCCTCAATATAGTCACATATTCCTATCAATATTGATACAGGTCATTAGAATACTTTAACAGCTTCTCATTAGCGGGATCATATCCCCATAGAACCAATTTTTTATAATAATGTTCCAGTAACCATCATACATAATGCTCATATTCCTACACAATCCCAAATGGTAGGTCATACTATTCTAAACATGATGTAGGACATGCCCCATTTTTCCCATATTCTTAATTCTAGTGTCCTTGTGGTCATTCTAGACACATTATCAAACCCAAGAGGGTCGGTCGAATCTTTCATAGAAGTGGAAGAATAAGTCGTTCATTACCATGATAGTCCTACTTGTGGAAGTGTGGATATGGATCACATGGATTCTACTCCCGACATCCACCTTGGTCAACCTATTGATGGTGATATCTCCCATGGACAAGGAAATCCTCCCCATTCCTAGAAACCTTTATATAGATAGGTGTCCCAAACTCTGACACCTTCATATAGAGAGGTTCTTGAAACATCGTGGTTAGTGGTATACAGCTCCCCAACAACTTCCAGCAGCACTCCACTCTCATCATCAAGAGACCTTCAAAATCATCTTCTATGGTCTGACTAGATGGATTCATGAATGTCTGATAAATAGGAGTTCGACATTAAAATATGGAGAGAGTCACTACAACATAAATCTCCTTTAGTGGTAGTCTTTTAGCGGCGGTTTTGTAAACCGCCGCCAAACATTTCTGTAAAATGGTTTAGCGGTGATTTATTAAAAACTTCCACGAATCCCATTTAATTTTTTACAGTGGAGACAATCCCCCCTAACCAAGCCGACCATCTTCCCTGACACCCGCGATGCTTATCCCTCGATGATCCCCAACCCTAGCTCCACTCCCCTCCCATGTCACCAGTGACCTCGTCGCTCGTCACTGCTGACCCCCCTTCTCCCCTCAACACCCACGACGCCGCCTTCTCCCCCGACCCTATCAAGTTCCTACCCTAGGTCGGCTCCCCTCCCCTACTACCGATTGTTTTCATAGTCATAGGTATTTTTTTCATATTTTTTTAGAGCCTTCAGTGCATAGGGTTATAGAAATATGCAACCCTTTTGTGTGTATAAACATGTCTTGGAAGATGTTAGTATTCATTCATGATTCAAATATATTCACCTTTTTTGGTTTGGATTTGGATACCAATTATTTTTAATTAGGAACATATATTGTACCATCAAGTGATGACTTGGGTCAAGGGGATGGGTTTCTAATCATGATTTTCGGTTATTAATTTGGTCCTACTTAGATTCGGGATACACTAGGTTAGTTAAATATCTCCCAGAGGGGAAGTTTTAGTGTATTTTATAGGTGTGTGATTTCATGATCTAGATGTGTGCTATAGTGTGAGTTTTTCTCATAGGTTATATGTATCTTATTCACTGGTTTTTATCTTCACTTTTATTTTATATAAAATGTTAGATAACTTGTTTTTATTACAGTATCATGTGTAGGAAGTCTTTGGTTGACCATATACTTGGTGTACATACTCACACCCCAAATATGCATCTTGGTTCATATAATGTTTGACATGGTATAGGTAAAGTGAAGACATATTAATTCTATAGAGGATAACCTTGATTTTATGGTTATTGGTGATAGAGGTAGGATATTAGAGATATTAGTGGTCTGTAGCTTGGTGTAGTGCCATGTTTTGATCCATATTCTACCTTTTTAAGTCTTTTGTCTTATCAACTTATTTGATGATATTTTTATTTATTTTATCTCAAATTATTATTATTATTTTATAGTATTATAGTTTGGTTTTTCTTTCTCATGCATCATATATATATTTTAACATTATAGTTATTCCACTTAAGGTTATGTATTTTAAGGGTAAATCTTCCCCCAATAATATTCTTAACCCTAGGTATTTATTTCCAACCTTTAGTGTTTGTGGGATGGAGCTAAGGTTAGTGGAATTCCAATGTTATCTAAGGTGATCGGTTGGGGTTGTGATATTACAAATGATATCAGTTTTTTATGATCTATTAGTTAGGAAGTTTGGTATGGATATAGGATGTTTTAGGACTTGCAATATAGGGTATAAAAAGTTATATATAACCTCTTTATACTAATATTCAAGTTACCTGGGTGATCTGAGTATTAAAAGTGTTTTAAAACACTTCTAGGAGTGTTTTCTCCACGTCATAATGGGTTTAGCCAATGAGAGTTGTGTATCAACATTATTAAAGAGACTTACCACCATAAATTCATCATTCAAATGATATTTCATGGGTTTTTACTTTGAAAATTTTCCATTTTGATCTTACTTGTATATTATTGCACACTGTAAAACCTTTAACTAAAGTGTTAGGTGGTGACTAAGTAATGATTTTAATAACATCGACTATGGTTATAGAAAAAAAATACCAATGGTTAGAAGACCTATAAATTAGCAGGAGTGTGATACTAGGAATGTGGTTCCACCTAAACCATAAGTAAATTAGTAACTATTAATAAGAATAGTGAAATATTTTTGGGTAGTGGAAAAGAAAAAATTGGAATGAGGAACCACATTATATGGATCAATCATTGGAATTTCAAAGGAAAATCCTGCCAATATTATAGGTTGACTTAGGACCTAAAGATTCAAAGTCATGGATAGGTTGGATAAATAGGATCTTTGATTTTCTTGGAACTATAGATGGGACTAAATTAAATATAGTCGTGTTCATACTCAAAGGACTATCATGAAAATGGTGAGACTGAGTCATCTATGTTAAGGTTGATCAATACCTTACCTAGGATGGATTTGAGGATTTTTTAACAAAAAATTATACCTACATACCTTTCAAGTATTAAGAAAAATATATTTTTTATCATAATCATAGAGATATCTCAGGTTTATAATATATATCCCAATTTACTTTCCTTCCTCACTTTGTACTAGAAGTGGCATCTAGTTAATCTCTCAAATCATGTGTGTTTGATTTGGTTCTGTGACTTAAGAATCACTCTAATATTTTCATGTTTTTTATTGATAATTTCATTGATATTGAGAATAACTTGATGGTAGAAAATGTGTACATTATAGGGAATATTAGTGGTGGGAACACCTTTTTCCACATGAGCATAGGTGGAAACTCTGGCAGTAGAAATAAGTATAGAAGGAAAAATTATACCTAGGCTAGAAAAGAACTAGATAACCAATCCAAAAGGTCGTTTTACTTTTATCCACTTCAAAATTATTAGTTGGGTTAATTCCAATATGTCTCTTTAGATCACTTAAAAAGGGAATGTATGATAGTCCTTTGAGAATTTCACAACTATGGCAAAATATGACATCTGAAATGTTTCTATACTTATCCTTTGAATTAAAAATGAGGCAATGGTTTTAATCTATATCAATCCTCTCATGATCAACTAGGATGATATCATCAGATTATTTTTCATACACAAAATTGATTTATTTATAGTGATTCCAAGAACAACCCCAACATCCCAGCAATCCCTATCTCAGCATGGGGGTAGGAATTATCAAGGAGAGGGTCAATGATAAATATTTAGGGATAATAAAGATATATAAAATTAATAATGGGTTACCTTAATATTGTGAGGTACTATTAGTATTGATTTAACCATAATGCATGTATGTCTTGACACTAGTGTTTCCTACTCTTTTATTTAGTATCATGTGAAAAATCAAATATGGTTATCTGTAGAAATTATACATCATTTCATTAGAAGAATGTTTGAACTTTCAACATGGATACTTATAACTTCCCTCCATTTTATTAGTTATTTTAGATGATGAACCTTTCATAAGCTTCTAAAATTTATATTCCAAGGCCTTTACCTTCCCAATGTGAAATATTCTTAGGAGGTTTTTTTCTTACAATATTATTTCACTTTTTCGTAAGGATTATTTTTATTTATTCACTAACTTATGTGGCCTTATTTTCTTATTTCATTAATATATAGGTTGATATGAACATGGACTAATCCTATGAATACTTCTTCTTTATACATTAGACACATTTTCAAAATTTCCAATTATTTTTTTGTATACATGTTTCTCTTAACCTATGGAAGTTTCGTCTTCATATCTGGATTTCTATCCCTTGGAATTAGATTCATTTCTAATTTTTAATTTAACGGTCTATACCAATAATCTAATTCACAATAAATGAATTTTTCACAACACCAACATTGATCCACAACCCATGATCATCTTATTTCATTTGAATAATGACATTAGTTTTTGTTTATAACTTGTTTAGATTTTTAAGGGAAACCAACTTCCTTAATTTTATTATCCACCTTAGCTAAGGTGTAATATTCCATCAAACATTTAAAAATCCATGCTTGTACATAATTTTTCCTACCCATTCCCTTCCTGAAAAGATATTTACAAACATTATTATGAGATGGTACCTCTTCCTTATTAGTGGTCTAATTCTACTAAATTTAGTAATTGATATCCCTTGTTATAAACCAGATTCAATATGACATCATTGATTCGTGAGGCATTTCCTACTAAAGTTTTACCATATCAAATGTCTATGTGGAATTACAAATAATTCAATGTCCATGATATTGTAATTGATTCTCGATGCATTTCCTGAAGCAAAAATCCCCGAGTCTTTTTATAATATGAAAAAAGTTGTTAACAGGCTTGGTCTGAATTATATAAAAATACATGCATATCCCAATGATTGTATGCTTTATTGGGGAGAGGATTCAAGTAGACAGAATTGAAAAAAAAATTATTCTTCTATATGGAAGTCAAAGGGTAATTTTGGACGTCTGAATCAATATAATTTCATGGAGAAGAAGAAAAGGAACACACCTGCAAAGGTTTCTCGTTACTTTCCTTTGAAGCCTCAATTTCAAAGATTATTCATGTCATCGAAAACCACAAAACACATGAATTGACATTCTATAGATAATAACAATGACAGGTTAATGAGGCATCCATAAGATTCATAATCATGGAAGACATTTGATTCATTACATCCATATTTCTCAGCTGATCCTAGGAATGTTCTATTGGGATTGGTTGTCGATGGATTCAACCCATTTGGGACTTTGAGTACCAGTTATAAGATTTGTCCAATTGTTTTGATCCATTACAATCTGCCTCCATGGATGTGTATGAAACAAACATATTTTATCATTTTGATGATTATTCCTAGAAAAAAAATGCCTATAAATGATATTTATGTATACATGCTTCCTTTGATTAACGAATTGTAGGATTTATGGAGCAACGGTGTTGAGACATTTGACGCTTCTTCTAAAACAATGTTCAAAATGCATGATGCTTTAATGTGTACCATTAGTGACTACCCTGGGCTTGGGAATTTATCTGGTTGGAACACTTACATGGGTTTGTCTTTTCCCGTTTTTAACTTTAATTTTGAGCCCAAATGGCTACCTCATAGTAGAAAATGGTGCTTCTTGTTCCATGGAATATTTCTTGATGCATCTCATAGATTTCGGCTAAACAGATCAAAATTTAATGGTTTCATTTAACGTAGACAACCTCCAAAGTTGCTAACTGGTTCTGAAATATTTACACAACTTGAAAATGTTGAAACAGAATTTGGGAAGGTTCATCATTTGAATGATAGTGGAAAACGAGTCTGAAGTGAATCGTCAAGTGAAATCATAAAGCAATAATGGAAAAAAGTATATTCTTCAAACTTCCGTATTGCGAATTTAATTTGTTGCGGCATAATCTTGATGTGATTCATATTGAGAAGAATTTATGTGACAATTTGATTTTCACATTACATAATGAGCATGGAAATTCAAAGGATCATCTCAATGCTCGCAAAGACTTACAAGTAATGAACATAAAACGTGATCTCTGGCCATATGAGAATGAAAAGTATGCTCCATCCATTTTTTCAATGAAAAATAGGGATAAAGATACATTCCTTCAAATTTTAAAGAATGTGAAGTTATCTGATGGGTATTCGAGTAACATCTCAAAGTGTGTTGACTTGAAGAATCGTAAGTTGCATGGATTGAAAAGTCACGATTCACATATTTTGTTACAATAGTTACTACCATTAGCATTTTGTACATTATTACCTAAAAAAGTTACTACTGTTGTACTCCAAATCTGCACATTTTTCAAAAAATTATGTGAGAAATCTCTACATCCATTTCAGCTTGACAACCTCCAGGATAGGTTTGTATTGACCCTTTGTGAAATGGAGATGATCTTTCCTCCATTGTTTTTTACTTTCATGATGCATTTAACTGTGTATTTGGTTGAGGAAGCTAAATTAGGAGGCCCCGTTCATTATCGATGGATGTATCCAATTAAGAGGTATTTTATTTATATGTTTTTTAGTTAAGTAAACAATTTTTGGCATTTAAAATAATCCATAATTATGATTATTTTATTTCACAGATATCTTGGGCATTCGAAAGCATATGTGAGAAATAAAGCTCAACCAGAAGGCTCTATTACTGAAGGCTATTTGGATGAGTAGTGTCTTACTTTTTCTTCCAGATACTTGGATGATATTGAGACAATATTTAATCGAGTTTTACATATTGACAACACATCGACTCAATTTCAAATACATCAGAAATCAAAAATATTTCCTGCTATTGGCTGATCAGTTAAGAGGACCTGAAATGCGACACTGACAGAATTGGAATTATTACAGGCACATAGATATGTGTTGATGAATAGTAAAATTGCAGATCCATTAATTGAAGAGTTGAGGATACAAACAAAGAGAAGAATGAGAGCCTGAACACGAAATGAGAAAGATATAATGAAAGCTGTGAATAAAGATCTTGTAGAATGGTTTGCACGACGTGTAAGTTCATAAATATTTCAATAAATACGAATATTAGTTTGACACATATATTTTGTAAATCTAATAAATTATATTTCTTTTTTAGATCATGAATACCAATACTTGAGTAGAGTTGTCAGATGATTTGAATTTTATTTCTAGAGGTCCTATAAAACAAGTTAGAAAGTTCGACGCTTACAATGTGAATGGCTTTAGATTTCGTACAATTGATCGAGAAGTGGGTTTGAAAACACAGAATAGTGTTATATTTACATTTTCTGAAGTGGGATACTATGGAAAGCTACTTGATATTATTGAATTAAACTACCATGGAATTTCTCTATTGTTTTATTCAAATGAAATTGGGTCGATATTATCAGAGGTGTTAAAAGAGATTCCTTGCAATTTACTTCTATGAACTTATCTCGCTTGATGGATGTTGGTGATTGTGAATTGCATGATCCATATATCTTATCATCACAAGAAAAAATGGTATATTATGTGAATGATTTTGTGGATGAAGGGTGGAGTGTAGTTGCTCATGTAATACAAAGAGATTTTTATGATATGGGTGATGAAGTGGAAGATTTGACCTCTAAAATTGAATCTCATCAACAAAAAGAAGTAGAATTATTTGTCCATCATGATATTGAAAATATTAGTCTAGAAAGGATGAATGAAGTGGATAAATTAATGGAGAAAGAAACAGACATGATTAAAGGGGAAAATAATTGTATATACAGTTATTTATTAATTCAGCAACCACTTATTTCATTTGTGTTGTCATTCATTATCATTGTTATATATATATTTTTGTTATTATTGGGAATTTATTATAATTTTTTCTACATAATTTTTTTGAAATATATATTCTGAACTTAATTTTATTTGATTAAATGACATAAATTCCAACAAGGAAGTGGTACATTATTTCATATAATACTATGACAGATGACGATCCATCTGTCTCCCTCCCAACGGCATCTGATCCACCAGCTACCTACAAACCTGCACCATCTCTCACACCCTCTGTGGGTGACCCATTAGACGTAGAGTCATCAACTCTCCCTTCAGGAGCCTTAGTAGTGGGGTGGCAGCACGCCCCTTCCAGTTAATCACGGGCATACTACAGGGTCACTGTCATAGGTACAAATTTTAATATATATAAATTTATTACATTTTGTTTATACTAATTGTTTTCTCATTGATGATGAAAAAATGAAACCATGGAGAAAAACATAAAAAATTCAGATGTTTGGAATATGAATGGCAATAAGATAGTCGTTCCATTTGATTCATTTGGGGTCCCTACGGATGACGCGACAGGGTTACTTGGCCAAATTCTAGGCCAACTGGAAGCGGAAACCATTTCTCTACCTATTTCTTATGATGATTGGAGACATATTCCTCCATGTTGGAAAATATAATTTTTTGATTCTCAAATAAAGGTAATTTTAATACATTATGGTTTAATTGAATGTCATGTTACTAATATGTTCAAAATGAATTTTTGTATATAGATGTTCTTCCACTTCAGAGCTACTGATGTGATAGCACGAAAGTGGTCTTTGAAAAATATTGGTAAGAAATGGAAATAATTAAAATGGATATTGTGGTGCGATGTCAATGATACTTTGTTGACCGTGAAACAAATGTATGAGAAGCTACCTAGTGGGGTACCAAAGGAATAGTGGAATGTTTTTGTTGACAGACATCGTGATGAGAAGAGGATGGTATTGAAATATATAGTATTATATTATCCTAATTTTACATTTATACATGTATATGAAGAGGATATGACATTGAATACACTACTGTTAAATTTCATTTTATTTATTTCAGGATCTCTCAAGACAGAATGCATCAAATCGGGCTAAGCAAGTCATCCCTCACACTACGGGGTCAAAAAGATTTTCTAGAAGTCGAACGACTCGGGTAATATTTTCATTAGTTTAAATATTTATAATACAATATTATTTTTTTAATATATTAAATTGTTGATTTATATTTGATTAATGTAGTCACAGAGTTTAGGGCACGAAGCATCTCGAACTGAAGTGTGGTTTGATGTTCACAAAAAATCAGATGGAAGTTTTGTTAATGAGCCTGCAAAATAAGTTGGGGTATGAAGTCAATTTTTTATTATAATAACTTATTATCATTTTTTAATGTGTAAATATATATTGATATTTTATTTATAGGTAAAAATTCAAGAACTATGGGATGTCAGTCCTGGACATTCCTACTCAGTCTCCCAGGATGACCCAGTTGCTAAAGTGTAACATCCACAAATGATAAAGGGTTAAATGGCTAAATGATATGACTCATGTCAATAAGGTGCACCTTCCTTTTCGGGAGCCTACCGGATTAGAACACCACAGTTAAGTGTGCTTGGCCTGGAGTAGAGATCGGGATGGGTGACCTTCTGGGATGTTTCCCAGGGTGTGTGTGAGTGAGGACAAAGCACACTAGAAAGGACATGTGTTGTCATGTGGGGAATATCATTAGTCAGATGACATGTTTAAGCACGTGGGTGGACCCTAGGGTGGGACCCACATGTCTGTGGGGAAACTGGTGGTACCTGGTGGGCTAGGACCCGACGGTCATGTTAAGGCGGGGTAGTTGTTCTTTCACCGGGACCCAGTTGTCACATTTGGTATCAGAGGTGGTACCCAGCCTTAAGTGCGGTGCACTCCCTAGGTTGAGATGTAGAGTACACAACGAGGGTGTTGTGCTATAAAGGGGGGTGATTGTGACATCCCCAAATGATAAAGGGTTAAATGTCTAAATGATATGACTCATGTCAACAAGGTGCACTTTCCTTTTCAGGAGCCTACCTGATTAGAACTCCACAGTTAAGTGTGCTTGGCCTGGAGTAGAGATCAGGATGGGTGACCTTATGGGACGTTTCTCAGGGTTTCTGTGAGTGAGGACAAAGCACACTGGAAAGGACATGTGTTGGCCTGTGGGGACTATCATTAGTCAGATGACCCGTTTAGGCACGTGGGTGGACCATAGGGTGGGCCCCACGTGTCTGTGGGGAAACTGGTGGTACCTGGTGGGCCAGGACCCGACGATGATGTTAAGGCGGGGTGGTTGTTCTTTCACTGGGACCCAGTTGTCACATTTGGGATCAGAGGTGGTACCCATCCTTAAGTGTGGTGCACTCCCTGGGTTGAGATGTAGGGTCCACAATGAGGGCGTTGTGCTCTAAAGGTGGGGTGATTGTAACATCCCCAAATGATAAAGGGTTAAATTTATAAATGATATGACTCATGTCAACAAGGTGCACCTTCCTTTTCGGGAGCCTACCTGATTAGAACTCCACAGTTAAGCATGCTTGTCCTGGAGTAGAGATCAGGATTGGTGACCTTCTGGGAAGTTTCCCAGGGTGTGTGTGACTGAGGAAAAAGCACACTGGAAAGGACATGTGTTGTCATGTGGGGACTATCATTATTCATATGACCCGTTTAGGCACGTGGGTGGACCCTAGGGTGGGCCCCACGTGTCTGTGGGGAAACTGGTGGAACTTAGTGGGCCAGGACCCGACGGTCATGTTAAGGCGGGGTGGTTGTGCTGTCACCGGGACCCAGTTGTCACATAAAGTCTTTGGGAATGAGCATATTGGTAGAGTGCATAGGATGAGTTTCGGACCTGTACCATCTAAGGTCTTTGGTAGGCCATCAGAGATTCCAGCTACATCTACTCCGGATTATAGTCAGTCCATACCTGAAGATGCTCAGAGGGAGATTGCTTCTCTACGAACCACAGTTCAAGACCAAGGGGCTCAACTATCCACTTTTCAAAAAGAGGTGACTGATATATATCAGCAGAAGAGTAGATATGCCCCCGGTGGTAGTGCATCGACTGGTGGTAAGCAGGTAAATCGCAAAAAAATGAAAATCATTTAGTTTTCAAACTTTTATTGGTTTTAAGTTTAAATATAAATATGCAACAGTATTTAATTTTCAATATAATGTTCTTACAGGTGACAACAGGAAGTGGAGATGGAGGTGGAGAGGGTGACGATACGTGTTCATCATCAGACCATGAGTAGTTGTATTATTTATGTGTTTAAAGAATATGGGAACAATTTTTTTTATATGTATCATGTGTGGCACTTAGTTTCCTTTCATGCATTTTATTGATTTCTAATGTTTCCTTTCATGTCTTGATTTCTCGAGTGTGGTATGCACCATATATGTCGATTATTTATTGGGAATAGTTGGTTTTTATATGTATCATTGGTGTTGGTAATTATATTTTCTATCATTGGTGTGGGTGGTAGGGTTACATGGGGAGACTGTGTGATAGTAATCAATTTGAGTGTCGAGATTGCAGTAGGATGATCCATCTACATGATTTTTGTATATAGTGAATTAGTTTCTGTAATAATTCCACATTTAAGAGTGGGGAAATCAGATTCTTGTTAAAAAGGGATATATTTTTAGGCCAATCGATCAGTTCGAAGCGGTGGTCATGGTCAAATAATCTAGATACAAGACTTACATCACTAGCATAGAGGACCATCTCAAGGTATATAGGCTATATATTAGGGCCATAGATCAGTGTAATTGTATAATGTGAGACCAATATGTGAGGAACAAAGTTTTGGAACTTCTATAGTGAGTGGTACTATTTTGGTAGCTTTCACTTTAGTATCTAATTTTTTTGATATAGGAGCTTCTCATTCCATCATGTTTGTGCATGTTGTGGAGATCCTTGGGCTCGACATTCAGTTTTCATAAGAAGTCATGAAACTCAAAACTTTGTTGGGGATTTGATTATAGAATTTATGTTAGTTTAGGGAGTGGACCTTGATATAAGTGGGTGCCACCACATATGGGGCCTTGTTTTCCTCGAGATGAGGGTTTTTACATCATTCTTGGGAGGCACTTTTCGCAGCGGTTTTAATTATTTTAGAGGCACTTTTCCAACAAGGGGGTGTTTTTTCTTCACGGCGGTTACAACCACCGCTAAAAAAATAGATCCAATAACCGTAAAACTGTAGCTAAAAAAATCCGAACCGCTGCAAAATGAGGCAACTACAACAATTAATTTAAACCGGCGCTAAACGGATATAACTGCCGCTAATAGCTTCCCGACGTGCAATTTAGCGGTGGTTTCCTAAAACCTCCGCCAAATCTTATAGGGGCAGTTTAAACTACCGCTAATAGGTTATTTTCTTGTAGTGAGTTATCCAGAAACAACCACCTCATCATGTTCTGGCCCCTCTCCACTTCTAATTATTAGATCCCAGATGATCTATAAAAGGAGTTCATGCCTTATCTATGCCAAAATATGTGGGATACTCATCAGTAGCTAAAGGATAGACCCCCCCCCCCCTATCTAGGATAAAAGGGTCACCTTCATACCATTGGAATACTCTGTTGTTGGTTAGATGTGGCTACTGTCTCCATGGACCTGGATTCAAAACCAAAAAAGAACATCGTAAATCTGCACCATGCTTGCTGTCATTGCACCATGATCCCTCAAAATCTGATTTATGAAGTTGTTTAATGCATCCTTATTCAATTTTGGGGAGTGTATGAAGTGTTACAATTTTACACACTCTTGGAATAGCATAACCCCTCAGATACGGTGTCCTATAATTTTATAACCTCCTGTGAAATCAAAGGAACGGGTAATGGCCGGGCTAGTTGGTCACTATAACAAAATGATCCCACATCAATAGTGACCAGATATCATGGATAGAGAGAGAGTATAGACAATGGTATTGAAAACTTGGCCCCTTGAACTGATGGGAATTCATTAAATACACAGAGACTAAAGTTTTGATCACTTGGAAATCTTCTCGTAAGGAATGGTTCTCATCATGGGGTTCCATTGTACCGAGATCCTACGCAAGAAAAGCTATTCCACATCAAATGGTCCATGGTAGTAGCTATTATATCATCCATCTAGGAGCGGACCTAGCTCACTGGGATGGAGGAATATCTTCCACCACCTCCACCTCTCAGATTGTCAATTCCCGAGAGGATTTGGGACACAACGACGACAACTGCAAACAAACCCCATCCCCCTGGGATGGGATAATTTATATCTCAATCACTATCACCATGTTCATAATCACCTAATAGGACCCTAGATATATCTGTGGGGAATCCAAATCCACCCCACCCCACTGGGATGGGGGCATTCATATCTTTATATCAGTCCTTGGAGTAATAAAATTTCTGAATGGAAGCATTGGAGTCTCAAAAAATGACCAATCAATGCCAATTGCATCCCCATATTACCCTCATCCCACATGGCTGGGGTAATTTTCATCATCACCACAAAATATGGAATAATTCTTCTCTAGGATGGGAAGGAAAATCAATAGTTGGCATCCCACCTATTCCTCCCACCAAAAGACAAACCTCTTCTAGTCACAGACCATTCGGAAATCGAGATCAGAATCTCCCTCAGGCTTGTTGTTCATATACCAAGAAATAAGAAGTATACAGTGAAGGAAATTATACCCTACTATGGTTGCAAGAAAAATATACCAATATGTACAAGGGTTTGAATAATGACCCTAAGGAAGGCAGTGCAGAATCAGCCTATTGTGTCAAAATTAATGGCACAAACACCCTTTTATGATATTTCTATGTGAATGTAATCAATTTAAGCATGACATACATTGATGAAGACACAAATGTAGGGGGCCAAAACATGGAAGATATACCACAATAGGAGGGTGATTTTGATTCTCCAACCAGAGCTGTACGCACCCAGAACCAAATAAGGCTCCAAAATCTAGAAACTTGTAATACCAAGCATCCACCTCTCTAGAGGAGACCTTCCAAATAAAAAATAAAAGGTGAAGCTACTTCCCGATCAACATCCAGAAGTATTGAGGTTCTTTCCATGGATTAAAAACTATCATAATATGATAGAAAAATCAAAACTCTCAAACAACTCAATGAGGAGCTAATTAGGGTAAATATTATAGCAACATATCATCTTTCGGAATAGATTAAAATTCACCATCATAAAGTTATCCTACTAGTGAGAGTAGTGTCTAAGAATCATATTGGATCAAGATCTAGGCAACTAGTTTACATAAATGAATAATTCCAAAATGATTTTGATTTCCCTCCACTATGGTGACATCATCTCCCTCACCAAGGCGATCATTCAGTCATAGGAAAAATCGAGGATTAGCGGGAGCTGAAAATGGGGCCACCTCATCGAACCCCACTCCTTACCTATAGACTAGAGTCATCTCATGTTGCAATTACCATAGATCCTCTCAACATCATTGAGTCAATTGCTACATGAATAAAATCCATGGAAGTGTGACGTGCACCAGTGTAGTCTGAAAGGAAGCCATATCCCAAATGGGTAGCAAAAACACTTTGCCTCCACCCAATTTCATAAATCCTACCTTCTCTAATTTTGATGGTGCAGGAGACTCTGAACAACATCTGAAAAAATTTATATCCTGATGTGGGTCAATCATGAGCCCTCGAGATCAAAAGGAGGTATAAATGTTGAAGTGTTTTGGGAAGACTCTAATTGGGTAGACCTTTGTGTGGTACAACATCATTCCAGCAAGATCCTTTGATGGATGGGAAGACCTTCATCATTAGTTCCTTTATTTTTTCATCACCACATTGAGGAAAAGGGATATCATCAACCTGATGAACTGAAAACAACATGATAATGAGAGGGTGTCTGACTTCATATCCAGATGGAAGGTTTTAACCTATTCACTCAACATCCCTCTCTCGCAGGAATAACTACTATAACTCTATGATGAAAATCTCCAGGATGAGTTGTAGACACCTCTGATCCCCATAAATTATCTAGGTGGGTTGCATGAGTTCACTAAAATGGAATAACATATCAAGGATGGAATTCAGCAAACATGGTCCAAAACTCAACTCAAGTCCATAGCACCTGGAGACATTATAGGAAAATCAGAAACTATATTTTTCACTCTCAAGGCCATAGAAGTTCCCATCCAATCACCTAGGAAGGTCCCAAACTACCCAAAACCTCGTATCAAGTGGTGACAACCACAAAATCTCCCTCTCCCAGAAGCATAGAAAAATCATGTACACCCGAGATTTGAAGAACAGGTGAATAAAGCATACACCTTTGGAAATGAACAATTACCCAGTTATTTCATAGAAGCCATAGATAACAACCCACTCACACTCTTGTGGTCTAAGAGTCCTAAGTAGATCAACCTCACAAATAGTCCTGACTAATGGAATTTCCATAGAAGGTTGTATCATGATCTCCAGGACTACTTCATCTTTAAATACATCCTTCAAGGCATGGTCAATTCTAGACATGTGGTGTTAGATAACTCCCCAGAACAAGTTTTATGCATAACCATCACCCAATCAGAAGATGAGGGTGATTGGAAGAAAGTTCCAGTTAGGTGTGAGTAGAAATTCAACAACTGGATGACTCGAAAAATAGTTGATTGATCTCATTACACCCTGATATCATATCTTTATAGACCCAAAATATCTATAACACCCAAGAAGGAAACATAAAATATGCCTCCCAAAAGTGGGTTTAACCGCCGAAAGTAGAAAGAAACCGAATAGGAAGAGTCATATTATTCTCCAACACAAGATCTAACTCTTTCATATTTTCCCCTGTAATATCTGAAGCACGGGAACCACCCCACCAAAGGGAATCTTCATCAGAAAAATATATAATATTTGGTTCTTTCAACATTATATACTTGGAAGACCCATTCTTTGATGATCAATATGCCCCTAAATATGGTTTTCCCACACATAACCAGGGAACAGGAGGCATCATGGGCCAGAATCAGGGATCTTGGGGAAAACGTGAATGTGGTCATAGCCAATATTTTGGTTACGTATCCATGGATAACATATCTAAGGTAGAGACTTAGGGTAAAGTTCTCCAGCAAGCCCAAAATAGGTGGGGACGTGTCCCAGAACCCTCTAGTGGTTGCATGCATCCCATTATCTTGCATGACTAGAAAGTAAGAGTTCATTTATCTGATCAACCCATGAAATAGGGAACGTTGGAATAACATTCATCACTGGAAGTAGATATTACGTAAATTTTTATATAGGAACTAGCCCCATCCACATAAAATGAATCATCTCATAGGTTACATTCCCCAAAGAAACCCCATGTTGGTAAGTACCGACCTCTGCCACACAAGTACGACATTCTAAAATTGTTGTCCAATGTCTCGGCCAAACTATCGATCCTAAATTATCTTTGTCTCTCATAATAACTTAGGTAGTCACTTATTTAATACCTTTGGAGGACAAAAGAGTTCATGTTATAAGTTACTAGATCTTAGGATATTTGAGTGGAGACCATTTCATCAAAATACCACATTACCCTCTAATTCACTGATCAGGATTAGGAAGAGGTACTTCAACATCACATCAGGACTCTATATGTTTCGGGCAGACCCAATAATGTCAATGTCTAAAGGGACCTGATTGATAATGGATTTGGGATCAACATCATCTTGGTTTAAACCCTCCAATGTTTGGGAAATTGTGAAGTGGATTTTTCTCCCACAAGTCTAACCATTCAATGATATGATAAGCATGATAAAATTCCTCTTGGGAAGATAAAACTTTGGGCTTGATTTGGGGATCTCACATCAGATGCTGACTTTAAAGTAATCAAGAAAGAAAAAAATAAAATTTCCTTCTTCGGAGTCCCTAGATATATATACATTTGGTGGTACCTTCAACATCCCCTAAGTTCCTGAAGTACCCCATCAATGGAAAGGTCGACATACATCATGGTGAAAATACCCCCTTAAAAACTTGCAGATCCACATATGCTGAAAGATTTTTCTTCAAAAATGGAGGAAAACATCTATGATTGGATCATGATATATATGTTTCATCCCACAATGGTTTGGGGAACACCCCTAAAAATCCATGTAATATGCTCAACTTTGATTATGGGATCCCCATAAGTCAAGTCAAGGTAATAGAATTGACCCCTAGAAGTCAAAGATCCTCCTCTCCCTAGTGAAAGTGTAAAAGATCTTCAGCTCTAGAATCTATCTGCAATGACTCTGGAAAAAGGGGTGATAATTTATCTTCTCATGGACTATCTCATCCTAATAGTGTTAGAGAAGCCCCAATATTGTCATCTTTATCTGAATTTGTCTCTACCAACTCTGAGATGGAAGAAGATGAGGATGACCTCAAGATCGCCCCTCTAGTATTTAGGGAAGGTGGATCCACTACCATCGATGAACATATGAAGATAAATCTGGTAATAGAAGAAGACATATGACCTAATCTAATTAGTTTCATGATTCCCCTCTAATATAAAGAGATGAACATTTCATTTCTGAAGAAGCATCGATATATGTTCACTTGCAACTATAAAAAAATTCCTGGGCTGAATCTAGATGTGTCTATTCACCATATTGTCTTACCTAATGAGTATTTAGGCTTTAAGTAGGTATCTAGGAGGATTCACCCCTCCCATGCCACCAATGTAGAAGAATTGGATGACAAGTTCATCAAATCAAACATTTTGCTGAGAAGTGAAATACCTAAGATGGATTCCAAAATCATCCCTATAAAGAAGAAGAATGGGAATATTATCATATGAATTGGATTTGGAGACCTTAATATCCATTTCCTAAAGGAAAAATTCCCATTTCCGATTACAAAACTCTTGATCGATGTAACTGATGGATTTCAAGTCCTTACCTTCATGTACAGGTACTTGGGGTATAATCAGATAAAGATGGCCCCAGAAGATGAATACTCCACTACCTTCAGAGAACATTAGGGTATCTTTTTCTATTACTTCATGCCCATTATATTGAATAATTGTGACTCCACATATCAATGAACCATGCATCACATCATTAAGCAATTCCTGGGAAATATAGCTTCATTTTATGTCGATGACATGTTGGTCAAATCCTGACAATGTTGTGATCACTTCATGGATCGTCAAACAATATTTGACAAGCTGTGATAACATAGTATAAAGATGAATCTGCTAAAATTTTCTTTTGGGGTAACATTAGAGAAGTTCCTTATCTTTGTGGTATGGCACCATGACATTGAGGTCAGCCCAGAAAAGACTAGTGCTATTCTAGAAAAGTCACCCCCCATAAATCTCAAATAATTGAGGGTAAGGGAACCTCACCTATATTCCACGATTCATTTCTAACCTGGTTTCTAAATATCTCCCCTTCACCAGGCTAATGAATAAGGGAATATCTTATTAATGGGATCATTATTTCCAAGAAGCCTTCAAAAGTATCAAGTATAACCTACTGCACCCATTGGTCTTGATGACTCTAATGGAAGGTATTCCACTAATATTATAGGTGGTTTCCATGGAATTATAATTGGGCTCCCTCCTCACATAGAAAAATGATGTGGGGAGTGAGGTCAGTATCTACTACCTCATCCAAATGATGCTAGGTATTGTGGCTCGATACTTTGATTTCGAGAAGAACTGCCTTGCACTCATCTTCATTGTACAAAATATGATTCATTACTTGAAACACCGTGAAGTCCGTCTGGTTACTCATATTGATCAACTCAAGTATGTCCTTGGTCGTCCTATTTTAAATGGGTGCTTGGCTCTATGGGTGTTCATTCTTTGAAATACTAAATTCATTTGTATCACCTAAATCGGTGAAAGGGAAAACCTTAGATGATTTTCTTGCAGCACATCCTACCTTGGAAAATACATCGATGGACACCGACCTTCCATACGAGGATGTATTTTTTTCCCATGACACTCCTCGGACATGGGAGGTGTATTTTGATGGATCCTTCTGAAGTCATTTCGAACAAAGATTGGAAAACCCAATGCTAAATTGGGTTTTCATAGGGGTCATGTTTGTCCCTCTTAACAAAATAGTTTTTTCCTACACGATCTCACTATCAGAAGGCTTACCGAATAATGAGGAAAAATACCAAGCCCTCATTGATGGATTCAAATTATCCATAAAACAAAAAATATCTTACCTAAATGTCAAGGACTCTTGGTTAGTGATAAAGTAGATCAATGGAAAATATTCCATAAAAATAATAAATAACACCTCTCACTAGTTGTGACGAGGGATTGATGGTAGAGATCCCTTTTTAACCCACATTACATCATTTTCTCTGATCAAAAAATGTGCATGCCGACGCATTGTCCAATGAAAACACTATCTTGGCTGACCATAATCAGGAAGAAACAATATTCTGTATCACACATTCAAAAATGGTCTCATAGATCATCATTTGTGATATGGAATAAATCAATCAGGTCAATACTACCCTTGATAATGATGAGCCAATGTATAATCTGGATGGATGGATCCCATAATTAGTTATCATCAAAAGGGGACTCTCCCAATGGAATGAACCCGAAGGTAATAGATTTTGTCCTTTTCCCTTATTACACCCAATGGGATGGGAAAATGAGAAGAAAACCCTTTTTATGTGTGTATTTGATGACATCTTCTTCATATGAAAAGAAAATGGAGATATTTTCACCATCATGGAAGACATCCATGTGGGCTCCTGTGACACCCATCAATCAAGGAATGGGCTCTCCCACCATCTCATGAAGATGGGATATTACTAGAAAACCATGAAATTAGTCTTTTTGGAATATACTAAGAAATTTCATGCATTCCAAATCCATGAAACCTTCATTCATCAACCTCTCAAACATCTACATAGAGCTAAATATTCTGGGACATTTTCCATTTGGGGGATGGATATCATGGGGACATATTCTCCAGCCACAGTTAAGTAGTTCAAGTACCAGTAGCTTCTTTTCTAAATGGTATGAGGTAATACCCCTCAAGGAATTTGGAATGGATAACATAATTAACATCATAATGTCTCATATCATCATGAGGCTCAGGGTCCCTCACACAATATTTTCGAACAACGACACCAACTTCCGTTCTACAGAGTTGAAGAAACTGCATCAGGAGTACAACATCGAGTCTAATCATTCATCTCGCTATCATGTAATGAAAAATAGAAAAATATAGGCCTTCAATAATACTTTATAAAATATACTGTATAATTTGGTCAACAAGGATAAAAATTAATGTCCAAACAAGCTCCTCAGTGCTCTATAGGCCTACCATACCATCATGCATACTACTACACAATAATCGTTGGTGTACAGGACCGAGTAAGTACTACCCATAGAATTTCAACTACCCTCACTCTGAATACCCATTTGTATATAGCTCTTAGATGATGATAAATTGGAAAAGTGTTGGGAAAAATTGGAGAAAATCGATGATAATAGGTTGTGCGCATTGCACGACCTTAAAGTCCATTAGAATCAGATTTCACTAGACTTCAATAAAAAAGTTATCATCTATTCATTCCTCCAAGGGGAACTAGTGTTAGTCCTCATAACCCCAATGATTCTGGTAAATAATTCTGATATTATGGAACCCAAATGGGAAGGACCTTATATCTTACATAATTTTTATCACAATGAGGAATACTCATTGTCCACAATAGATGCAGAGCATGTCACACCACCCAAAAATTCAATAATTCTCAAGAAATACTTCTCATTGCTTCCAAAATGAGTTTACACAATAGTGTATGTCCAACCATTTTTCTTGGTTACATGACATTAAACTATATAGCTCCATCCTGGTTACATGATGATAAACTGTACTGGTGAATCCTAGAAAAAATATGTTAAACTTTATTGCATCTCTATCCTTACCACATGATGATAAATTGCACAGGTCCATGACATCCATGATCATTAATGTCAGGTGATCCACATCCTTAATGCATTCAATAAAATTGCAGGGATCTATAATATTCTTTCTCTTTCATGTCGGGTGTTCCACATCCTTATAGTGTGACAATAAACTACATGGAATATTTTCATTCCACTTGACATTAAACTACATGGGTTTCCTAAAACTACGAATGGATTTATTCTCATTTCAAATGAGATACATAGGGACACCATGATATTATATCTTGGTCCAGCCACTACATGATACAATATTCCCCTATCCTTCTCTTAAATTCCTCTACGTGTTCATATGAACCCTTTTATTTCGTTGTTTCTCACAATGAGCATATCACACGTGGTCTTAGGAGTTTTGGGAAGGGAATACCCACATGAAAAATGGGTATCATCTTTTGATAAGATAATATTTTTCCTAAATTCAATACCTTTAAAGGTATATCGTGAGTCCTCACCATATAACGTTACACTGCACGATTAATATCTCTTGCACAACATAAAACTGCTCACTTCCATGGACCACACCCAAGAGGACCACTATGGTTGTTGTTGGACTTCTATCACACCTCCATACTTGAGAACTATGTGTGGATTTATTCTAATTTTCATTATGTATATATCAACACCTAAAATTTCACCCTTAGTCCCATCCACAACATCTCTTTTTTCACTTTAGTTCATCCTCATCATTTCTACAAGAAGTTAACCTACATGATTCCTCAAGAACTATTTGTGTCTTGATTACTTTCATTATAAAATATGTAGTGATTATTGGATCTCCAATCCTGGGCCCACCTACAATAATCAATGGAAACAATTCCCACCTCTATGTATGGTTTAGATCAACATGGAGTGTCACTTGTTCAAAACTACATATGGATTCATTTCCATTTTCGTTAGATAAATAGTGACACATGGACTTCCAACCTAGGGCCCAACTATAATAATTCCATTATTTTACATCATTCAATCTTTATCCTTACTGCATGATGTTAAATTGCATAGAAACCATCCTTACCGCATGACGTTAACCTTAAAGGAAAATTTACTTAAGGCATGATAGTAAACTGCATGAAACATGTCCGAACTACATGACGTTAAAATTAATAAAAAAATATGTACCTACTATAAGACAATAAACTATGTAGACAACCACCCATGTTTCATTCCTTATCAAATGACTAAAATAACCTTACCTCGATCAACTAAAGTATGGGATGCATCCATCATCTTTCAAATCACCTCAATCCATAAATCTTACATCATACCTCAAGCACCTCAAGTTTCCAAAAACCTTTTATGGAACTTATAAACGATACTAGAAATCATGGACCCTTTTCATCAATATGAATGTATTCCCATGGATCATGCATGCATTCCTATGGTCGTCAACCAAATGTTTCACTCTACAAAAAGGGATTTCTAACCCTTGTGATCCCTGACACCACTACAGCATAACTTATCTCCCCAGTGTGATCTGAACCTCTCCTAGTATGACTATCCCATATCATCACTCATGGAATAAGAACTATGATACATGATTTACAATGCTTTCATATCATGATCATAAGGATGATGGGGTACTCTAGACCCTGGTTATCCCAATTAGGCTCTTGTGCATCATCCCCCATATTAAGTTCATGTGCATTATGACCATAAACTACATATACTTTGGTTAAAGATGTATGACCTAAAACTATATCCTATAATTCTATAAATTGAAAGACCTTAAACTGCTAGATAAAGAGGCACAAAACTCATCATGATGAAAAACTGTAAAGGGTGGCTGCAGTAAAAGTAAATTATTTACTCACTAAAATCATAACCTTCAGAGTTTAGGAAAAAATTGTGGTGAAAAAAATAAGGCATAAATCTAATAGGGTCTACTCAGTAACCTAGAAAAATTAAATCTATGATCATAGGCCCCCTGGTTTAGGAAAAAATTATATTAATGGGTTTTAGTATCTCCTCATCATGAGAATATTCTCACTAGTTAGTGGAGAAACTTTTAGGGTACTCAAACCCTTCTTTGATATTACACGTTCCACAAATCACACTTCAAGATTTGGGTGCATCAGATCACCACAACCTTCCATGGACCTTGGAGAGGATATCCATCTTCAATGTCCCTTTTTTTGTCTATACATTCATGCCCATGGCTCCTGTATATACGTCTATGATCATCAAACAAAGACATCACTCTGTAAAAAGGTATTTCCAATCCTTGTGAGACCTGACACCACTATAGCATAACTCAATACCCAAGTGTGATCTGAACCTCTCTCAATATAACCATCCCATATCATTCTCCTATCCTAATAACTTCGATACATGACATAAAATCCCCTCACTAAACTATCCAAGTGGATTCTGCATCCTCAAAGTTAAATCATCATGTTTTTTACCATTTCTCAAGGAAGTATTGTGACACTCCATTCCCAAACATTTAATGGACCACACCTCATGATTTGAAACTATTGGGCATAGGGATCAATCTTCACAATCAAGATCTAGACTATCCTAGGGTGTCATAACCCTTCTTGTATATCCATCCTACCATACTCAGCCTCATCACCTAAATGTTTGTCTCTTAAAAAATATTTCATGGCCCTCAGAGAGGAGTTAAGATCATATTTTTCTTGTCCATGCTATTGATGCATAAGGACCTTCACCTAATAACTAAAGGTATGTCCTCCTTTCAAGAAAGGATCTTTGATCCTTGTGATCCCTTGCAAAAATGTGGTGGAACCTAACATATCATAATGTCATTGGGAAATACCTCGCATGTCTACCCTATCTCATTTTCTTAGACATAAGATTTTGTCTTGTGATCTACATCACCCATATTCCAACTATCCAGGTAGACCTATCATCCCTATTATTTCTCCCTCCAACTGATATTACCTCCATAAATCTTTCATATCCCTTGAAAAAGATATGAATCTTCAAGGACACTTTTCTTGACTATGAATGCATGCCCATTTCTCCTTCATATGTGGCTATAGTCATCATCCAAATGTGTCACTATAAATAAAGTGATTACTAATCCTTGTATTCCCTCACAAAACCATGGAAGCACCCAACACCTCAGTGTGTTTTGGATCATTACCAAAATTTCTGCACCACATCCCATTATCATTGATCAGGTTCAAGCTAAAAGACATTAAACTAAAGAGATATTAGGTCTAAGATAAAAGGCATTAAACTAAAGTGATGTCAGTTTTGAGCTATAATAACATAAAATAAAGTGATATCAGGTCAGAATTAAAAGACCTTAAACTGAAGAAATATCAGGCCAGAGATAAAATACATTAAACTAAAGCAATATCATGTCTAAGCTTAAATATCTTAAACCAAAGAATTATTATGTTTGTGCTAAAAGACCATAAAATAAAGTGATATATGGTCCTAGATAAAGTCATTAAACTAAATATATATTAGTTTTGAGATAAAATACCTTAAACTAAATAAAATATCAGGTTCGAGCTAAAATACCTTAAACTAAATCAATATCAGGTCCGAGATAAAAGGACTTAAAACAAAGTAATATCATTTATATGATAAAAGAACTTAAAAAAAGTGATATCAAGTCCAAGAAAAAACACCTTAAACTTAATCAATATCAATCATGAGATAAAATACCTTAAACTAAACAATATGAGGTCCGAGCTAAAATTCCTTAAACTAACGTCATATCAGGTCCAATATGAAAGACCTAAAACTAAATAAATATCAGGTCTGAGATCAAAAAACTTAAACTACAGCATAATAGTGATTTATCCTACAAGATATTGTATGGCCCACCATAAGGTCTTATCCAAAATCAACCAATTCTGACCAAGTATATAGACTTTAGAAAAAAAACAAAAACCTCCCTCTATGAAATATAGCATCCTCAGTAAAAACAAACCGATAAATAGAAAAAAAACTGATAGGGGATAGTTTGATAATTTTAATCCCATAAATGTTATTAGACTCATTTGGTATGACCCAATAGAATGATTGAAATAAGGATCTACTCTCACCACTATAACATCACGACTATATATCACTAAATTGGTCTCCTTCTAAGAAAGCATTTGGGAAGATCCATGAGAACATGAAGAAATATGAATAAAATTAAGTTGCATATATTAGATATATAGAATAAAATAATTTCAAAAAAATGCATAAATGTTCTAGCAGTATCATGCACATAGCATGAATTAGAAAAAACAACCTTAATGAATTGCCTATAGAGATCAGTAATCACCTAACCCCAAAGGTCTCACAGGTCACATAAACCCTGTAGGGAATCATTTAATCACCTGGTCTATTAGAGAATCATGGTCGCATGACTTAGAAATGGTCACATGAATCGTATGATAATAAATTGATTAATTGATCATATGATCAGGCCAATAGATCTTTATAATTCTTTAGGATAGTCACACATCCTTAGGGAAAATGTTCAAGAAATTCCCGAAGTTGAATTTGTAAACTAGTTTGAATGAGGGTTTATGAAAAATTGGTCATGTAGAACAGTTATCACAATGAAGTCTCTTTAATAGGTCTTGCAATCAGGTCATGTGGAATAGTCTTGTGACAAGTAATGTGATGGAGGCAATGCGAGAATGATCTGAAGGGTGAGTGGATGTTGAAATGAATGGATCACCTCTTCCCTATATGTAGGTAATTTCATAGAAATAAAAGTGTCTCATGGAAGACCAAATGTCACCCAGGGATCCGGTTTGAGATAAATCCAAAGAATAATGTTGGTATTTACTTTCCTTGTAACCGAACCATTTTCCCTACAGAAGTCACTCCTTAGGGGGGAATTCATTGACACCCTCCAAATGAAAATCAGTAAATTCCCAAAGGAAAAAATACCTGATATGGGTATTATTATCCCCACCATAAAAAAGGTAGAAGAATTTGGGTAATACCCATAGATTGTGTGAGCCTTCAAGGGACTCTTGAACAAGTGAACAACATAAGGTAACATAAAAGAACCTTGTGCAGTGCATAACTTACAGTGTATCCTACAAATCCTCTTTCAGCAATCCCTCTTTCTCTTGTAACGGCACTCTAGAAAACCAAAGGTTATGCAGCGGTAGCTAGATATACTCCCCCAGGCTGCGTATATTGTCAACTGGTGGATTCTTGACAACCCATATAAAAATCCATTGAAAATAGGAGTTAAATTTGAAAAGGGTGGAGGCTTCTTAAAGTAATAAACATCATGCATTAATTTTTTCTTGAAAATATACAAGGAAACTCTTGATACCCCTGCTTTATCAAATAATAAAAACAATGAAATTATAGGGGAGGAGGTGGGAGGCTCTCATAGTCTCTAAACATCATGTTCACACCCCTAGAGATCTAAAATATACTGCGAGACCCTGGCGAGGTGTCTACCTAATCTCAATAAATCTAATGAAACATCGTGTGAAATGCCTCGAGCATGTCCAGGAAACCATGCACTCCTCCTTTTGGATCTATAAGTACAAACATATGGTTTTTTCCATGAAATTCTTGTGCATATCTTACAAGACCTTTATTGGTCAAGAAACACATCACCAAAAACTACAATAATTTTCCTCAGCATTACTCATGAAATCTCACATGACTTCCAACCATTGTCAAATAAAACAAAGAAAATGAAAGGGAATTAGAAAGAAGCCTCTAGAGATTATAAAACCCATGTGGCGTGCTAAGGATGTTTGTGATATGGTATCAAAAGACACCTAGAGAATCTATCTTTATACCATGAAATCCCCTTGACAACCCATCCTTGTCCCACAAAATGTACTAGTGAAATCACCCAAGATCATGCAAAGGCCTTTCAACAGGATCCTTGATCTCACAAAGGTCCTAAGATGTGTCAACATGATGACAAGGAATTTCTTGGACATACAGGAATGTTTCAACAAGTCCCCATTAATGGGAAATAATCTTATAAATGGAAAAAATTTTAGTGGGACTCATGGTTGAAAAAAATCAGGTGAAACCCTTAGAATGAAAGATAGAAGAGACTCATGAAGACATGGGGGACCATATCCCTTAACTGACTCTAGCCTAGATTCGTGCAAGATATGTCGTGAAAAGTGGTGAAAACAAGGGCAGTCAGGCCTATAAATCCTCCACCCCAAAATGAAAAATTTACTGCTACTTACCGTAATGACTACATTTGGATGAACCCTCAAGACCTCACACCAACTCTAGAGAGGATTTCTTGGAGCAGTGGATCTCATGACCAGAAAGTTCCTAATCTATTAAAGGTCCAGTGAACCAATGGAGTAATCATGTGACATGAATAAACACTTATCATGATCATCATAAATCATGTGAATTAATTCTAGAAGGACATTTGAATGATATCTCATACACCTTCTAGATTAGGCGAGACATAAAATAATCTAACATTGAACAAATCAAAGGAATTATATGTATAATGGCAGGAAAAAATACTAATAAACAGGATACTCAAGTGAATACATATTCATTGATCCTCATTTTCTTCATGTGAAGCACACAGAACATGCAACAACACCATGGTATGTCACCTAGGTATCGTGACACACCTTGGTATTACTATTTTGATCAAGATATGTTCTCTGGACATTTAGAAGCATGTCATGTAGACCCCCCCCCCACTCGATGTATTTCATCCTAGTATAGTGAAGTCCTTTGGACATGTCATTTAAGCCTCGCAATGTCTTTCAGATATGTATCCTGACTTATATAATGGAACCATTTCATGTTATTGGAACCTTTTGGTAGCACCTAGGTCTATCAACTGGCTCTCACACCCCCCCCCCTCGGGAATGCATGCAGGTAGCACGATTCCCTCTAGGCATGTCATCCATGACATGTGACACCCTTCGAGATAAGTAACACTAACTCTTGTGATTACCTTCAATGTGTCAACTAGATCTCATGATGAAACCAAGGAAACGTAGCCTTAATCACGCGACAACACTTAGACATGCCATATAGGAAATGTGAATTCCTCAAAACAAGACAACTAGATCATAAAATTTCCTTTAGACATGTTAGGAAGATGCTCTCTAACATTTCAGGTAGACAGTCAAGGCATGTGAAGTACAAAATCAACATATTATGGGTGATCAAGAAGGTCAAGTCTAGGGAAACCTCACCGTGTAATCCCCTATGATAAGGGAATGTCAATATTTGGCAACCTTGTCCATCCTGGGTGTGTATACCCTGATCATAAGGGCAGTGTCAGTGTGTGAGCCTCAATAATAAGGGAAAGATCTGTGTTTAAACCCTAAATACTAGGGTATACTAGGGTTTGATAACTTTTTTCACCCTTAGTTTGTAATCCCCAGCTATAGGGAAACCTCAAAGTGTAATCCCTAATCATGTGAACTTTTATAGATCTGATTCCTATAATAACTAAGATATTCATGATACCTTCTCAAGGTACGAGATAATATTAAGCACCCAAAGGGATTTCTCGGCTCATAGAGCCAAAATATAGAAGCAATGAGACTGGTCGTTTTCCATCCCATGATTCTCAAACTGATCATAGCTCATGTGGGCTTAGGGAGATATAATAATCATATCATTTTCATTATAAGACTCTCTAAATTCAAGGGAAATGTCAACATGTAAAACCCAATCAACTAAACAATGATAACTCTAATTCCCGTAATAACCATGATATATAGGTTTCCTTCCTAAGGCCCAAGATCAAATAAATATCCATTTTGATGTAAACACCATGTATCCAACATTTTAACCGTTAGGACCCAATCATTCCCCTGGTTATTCTATCTCATCCCTCAGTGGACTGAGAAATAAACTAAACTACAATGACCCTGATTCCTTCCATAATCAGAATACATAGGAAATATCTCTGAGGCTCGACCTATATATTAACCATCCCAAGGTTAGTCCTGTTACATAAGTCTCCACGCCCATATTTCATGAGGCTGATCACTTTTCATACCTTATTTCTCACATAGATCATAGCTCATGTGGTCTTAGGAAGCCATAATGAACACCTCATTAGCATCATGAATCTCCACTAGCTAGGAAAATCACATTATGTAAGCCCTGATGAGTGGAATGATATGAACACCTTCCACATAAGGGTATATAATATAAGTCCAGTCCCAAGGGCCTGATCGAACTATGATAACTCTAATTCTTTCAATAAATAGGATACGTAGGATGTCTCCTTGATACTTGAGCTCAAATATATAGTACCTCAATGTCCACAAATATTTTCTCACTAAAAGACATTAAATTGCATAGTTTTAATTAACCACATGGATTTTTATCCCTACAATAACCAAGATACGTAGGATTCCTCATTATGGCTCAATCCACTCCTCATAATATTAAACAACCTCCCTACATGGAATTATATTCTGATGCATCTGGTTATATGGCTTCAGCATATAAAGAATATACCCATCAATTTTTGTAAATTAATGATGAAAATTAGATACATACATATGGATTCACTAATTAGATCACGTTTCCTTTGTTCATAAATGTGTTATAATTTCTTTTTTATATAAAGAGAATTAACCTATAATCTATTTTTAGGGCAACTAATCCTATTTCCAGAATAGTAAGAGATTTGTGCACATATCTTCAATCTATAAGAGACTCCTGGAGTAGAAAATTTGTATGTACAACAGAATATTAAATTACATAGAGCCCCATATTCAATCATTTCTAATAGGGATACCAACTTCACATCCTAGTTTTGAAGAGGCCTCCATGAGGAAAATGGATCCTAGGTTAGGTTGATCATATATTACCATCCTCATGTAAAGGTTTGGTCAAAACGGGTTATACATATTCTTGAAGGATTTCAATGTACATGTATCCTTGAATTTGAAGGAGTGTGGGATTGGAACTTAGGAATGGCTGAGTTTTCCTACAAAAATAACTAATAGGCAATCAATAAGATGGAATCCTTTGAGGCCATGTATGGTTAGCCTTGTAAATATTTGATTTTTGGGTCTAACATAGGATAATCCCTCCTAGTTTGACCTAGATTGGTCCAAGAGAAAATAGTGAAAATATAGATGATTTGATATAGAATAGTACTGTCTTAGAGCCGGTATAAATATTATGTGTATTTTAAATGAAATCATTTGGGGTTCTTGGGTATTGATCAAGTGTTATTAAGAGTCTCTCCTCGGTTGGGTAATTAATGGATTGGAGAACAAGTGAAATGGGGATATATATATATATATATATATATATATATGACCTTTTGAGGTTTCTTATTGAAGTGGAAATATGTTGTACTATTTTTCCTTTCCACCTCATTTGAATTTGATCCAGGACATGTTTCACTTCTCATTACTCGCAAAATATCTTTCAACCCCATCTTGTGTTTTAGATTAAGAGGACATTGATATGGAATCAGATACGAATATAAAGGAGTAACCAATTTAGATTATTTATTCTTAGTTAAAGGTTCTCCATGGAAAATCTGTACCTTTAGAATAGGTTTGATAATAGCATGGATAGTATGATCATGAGACATGGAAGTATGAGGTGATTATGAGAGAGTAGTGGTCGCATCTCTGTGTGGACTAGTATTTATGATGACTATTTGGGGGAAAAGAAATAAATATGGTGGGGGGAATTTTCACATACCATTATTTATTTCAGGTACTTTTATCACTTCATTTTTATCAACATTCACTTGGGGTTTTCCTTATACCATTTTTGATGGATTTTGGAGGGTTTTCGAGTTTGTTTGGGTTGTTCACGTTTGGTGAACGGTTAGAGAAAAACATGTGGGTATTCCCATGAAACCCTACACTATGATTTGGAGTCCCAAAGGAGGTTGCATGGTTTGGTTCATGGTTAATAAAAACCTTTTCTCCATCCCCTCAAACTATGTTACTTGGGATATAAGTTTTATTTATGTTTTTCACATGGTTTTTCAAATCTTGTAGTAAAAAAATGTGTCTTATCTAGTATCCTAGAAATGGGTGCATGGTCAGCACACAATTTCATAAACTATGCAATATGATTTAATTAAATTTTTTATTCTTTTAACCCCTAATTTAATTCTAAACTCTTCTCCCTTGAAACTATTTTCACCTATTTGACCTTAGAGGCTCTCTAGAGACAATTTTTCCCCTTTCAACCTTGAATATTCATAAAGATTTATATTTATTAAAGCATTGAATTTATTATGGTAAGTGTAATATATATTGCATTATGAAATATGTTTCTATTTGCTATCTCCTTATTTGAGGGTTTTTAATCCTTATGTAATTGATGGGTCCATATCTTGTTTTGTAGATTTGTTTTATATTATTCCCTCTTATTTGATTCTAAAATGTCATATCTTCTAATTTTGGATACCGTGTTGGGTGGTTATTGATCCCATGATTCAAGTATGTGGTTTTATTATGAAATTCCTATCAATTGATTTTTTTTGTTGATTTTTTTAATGGATTTCTAACTGACCTCAAAATAATTATTTGATATTCTTGATAAAATTTTTAAAATGGAATGGTATGTGATGTAACCCCATTGACTATGGATTTTGAAATAAATTATTGATTTTTGGAAAGTTATTTTGAATTGAAATGATTGATTTTAATAATGGATTTTATTATTATTTAAAGGTTAAGTCATTAAAGGTTTTATGGATTTGAAATGAAATGAATGGTTTTGAAAGGAATGAGTTTTGATTAAAACCATTTGATGTTGGTTTCTAAAATTAAATTTAAAATTTGAAACATAAAGTGGGGATACTTATAATATAATTAATGAAACTAATTTGAATGAATTATTTTTCCCTTGTTTGATTTACTTGAATCGTGTAGGATCCTAGGTGGTATGGTGGGTAGTTTGGTAATATCATGTTAATCGTGTATTATCTCACATATTCAAGGTTAGATGATGATAATGATACAAAACATGAGTAGGGTAGGGTTTTAATTTTGTAGGTTTGAATCATATTCCTTTTATGATTCATATCAAGGTAAGTGTGCACACCTAGATTCTTAATTCACTAAGATTTGTGAGGATCCTTGATCCTTGATCTAACTGAAACTGGGGATTATAACCATCGTTTTATGATTGAGAATGATTGAAAATTATTTATAAAAGCCATCGTTTTTTAAATGATTTATTCATGCCTATTCTAATTAAGATACTTATTCATGCCTATTTTTATAGAAATTTTCTTTTTTCGAAATTAAATTTACCAATTAAATGAATTTAATGGAATGATTTATTATGAGTTGTGAAAATATTACCATTCCAATTTTTATTCATAATTGAGTATATTTGGTTTATTTGATATGGAATGCTTGGTGGGATCCTAATGGGATAGTGTTTATCACACCATAATTTTGTATTTGGTAATTTATATTCTTTTATATGCTATATCTAAGAATAGGGAATGTACCCCATTGGAGTTTTTGGACCAAGTTTGCAAGAGATGATTTTTGGAAGTAAGAAGAAGTTTGTTTTACAAGTGTGTGTTCTTTTATTGTCAAAGAAGATAAATCAATTCACTTTGTAAAATTAGACAATAAGACTAAACATTGTATTCAATTCATTGAAATTACAATGCTAAATATGTTCCATTGGATTAGGAAGATGTTTTTAGGAAGAAAATGTTTATCATACTCGCCCTAAATCCATAATGAAAGGAAGATCATAGTGAGTTGTTTCTTATTAGTCTACCTGGATCTGATAATATCTAATGATGATTTCATGTTTTTTTTATTTCCCACAAATCATAATTTGGTTGAAAAACTTGTGATTCTATCATGGTGAAAGAAAGGATAGAAAATGTGTTCGCAATCATGTTTAGGTGGTTGGAAAGATAAATGTTGTTAGAAGAATGGGAAGTTAAAATAATTTTTATTACAAGTCAGATGATTTTGAAACTGATCATAAAAATATTTAAAGTTGTGAGCAAGTCATTCTTACAAGAACAATTCTGTGAAATAAGGAAGTTTCAGAAGTTTTTTTGTCTCAGATCATCGGAATGAGATCACTAGATGCAGATTTGTTTGAAAGATTGTAATATTGATCGTAATGAGATAAAATGAAGATTTGAAGAATTTTATGAAGTCGAAGCTACTAATACTGGTCCATTAGACTTGGTGTTCCATCATAATAATTAGAGGGAGATTTTTTTCATTGGGAGTATTTGGGACTAATGAAAAGGAAATAATGTGATGTTGTTGGGGGGCAATATGAAAAGAAAATTCATAGACACATCAACAATGTAGTCAACCAATTTCATCCCCACGAATTATTGGGTTTTTTTCAAGTGGGTAATCTACAATATAATAACTATGATAATTTTTCAATTGGTTCAAGATAAATAATACTTTCCTTAATACCTGGGTAAAGTGATATCAGACTGGAGCTAACACTGATTGTCGGAATGAAGCTGAGACCCATAATCAAATGTAACTTGACATCAATATATTCATTAGAATAATGAACATAGATCTATATAAAAGAAGAATAAAAACATTATTAGGGATTTTTTTAAGTGTTTTAGAAGTGGGATATAAATATTGCTTGAAGAGTTTAAAGAAAATTATAAGTTATTGTCAAGGGTATCTTTAAGAAGCTTCATTTTTTCACTAGTTGGTATGAAGAATCATAATGGGAATAAATATGTTTTACATTTTTCAAAATTAGTATAGGGTAATGTATTGAAAAATATATTTTCTTCATCCTAATTAGGAAATTATAATTAATATATTAGTCCTACATGTGGTTTTAAGAAATTTAAATAGATGTATTTAGTTCTAATTTGATTGTATGTGGGTCAAGAAAATTGGAGTAACCAAATACCTTCATCGTAATGAATAAACCTTAATGAAAATTTAGGATTGGAATCGGACTAAATTTTTATGTGATATGAAGTTGTAGAATATTTTAGAAGTGTTTATAAGTGTTGAAGAAGACATAAATGCAACTTCAATTCAAGGGAAATAGAAATTTTAGGGAATTTGGTTGAGCGGTAATGATTTAAATAATCCCTATTAAACCTATTTTGGGTCACCTATAAAAGAAGGATATAATTTTTTACTTTCCAAACATGGATTTAAAATTGATAACAAGATATAGAAGTAATGAATTTCTAGTGAAAATAAATTTCTATATTGGTAATACCTAAGGAAGTATTCTAGACATAAGAAGAAAGGAAGAAATGTATTCAGTTTCTAGATTATACTAAGAAATCATATTGGGTTTTTCAGAGTGAGTTTGAAACATATCAGATTATATTTAGTGGTATTCTGGAAGAGTATTAATTCCATATTGAGAAATTATAATGGTGATCGAACTGGGTAGTTGGACTGAGAATCATTACGAACTCCAAAGAAGTTCTTACCTGGTTATCGTTTAGAATGTGAAGAATTGTTTTTAAATATCATATTTTTGAAAGTTTATCAAGAAGAATCATAACATTTTTGTTACAAAAATTATCTTATATCATTTCATGATACTTTAATCACATACACTATTATATTGATCATACTGAAAAATGAGTGTAAGGGAATATCCTAATCATTTTTTCACACAATAGGATTGTTTTCTAGTGGATTGGGTGGTATTGGATTCTTTTTCGGACCATAAAAAGGATATAGATACTCCTATTTAGTAGTGAACCTTTTAAATTCATGTGTTCCTATTTATGGGTGTTGGTTTTTTTTAGCTGGGAAATAAATATTTAATAATAGGTGAAGGTTTTTTCTAAATAAAGAAATTTAAAATAAAAAGAAATCACTGATTCAACCCTCCCCCTCTTAATGATACAAATATCTTGACTAGTAAATTACAAGTGATATCAGATGTCTTAGTGAAGATTTGGAGGATTCTATTTTTATTTAAAAGATCTTAAGAATTCATTCTGAAAGGTTTGATGCTGAAGTCTCCTTATTGGAATATAGATATCCTGAAACTCTATCTCTATATGACCTTTATCGTACTCTCATTACTTATGAAATGTGAAGGGAAATATTTACAGAGGGAAAAAATATTGATAGATAAATATCTTTCAAATATGCTAAGAAAAGTTTGAGAATATTCTTTAGGGATATGATGTTATTGACTCTCACTCTGAAAATGAGGTATGTAAAAATCTTGATGAAATTTCATCCTTGTTTTATAAAAATGTGATAAGAGGTACAGGTAAATACAAAGGAAAACTCCCCTTGAAGTGTTTTGAATGTGGATCCATTAGTCACTTTGTGTATAATTGTACATGAAGTAAGAAATAATAGGGTAATGATAAAGAATAAGGATTTACAACAAGTTCTTAGAAGAAATTGGGTGATAAGGATAAATCATTTTCCATAGGGAAGGATAGAAAATTCTACAAATATAAAAGGATAAGTATCTTTTCTAAAGATCATGTAGAAGAATGATACAGTCAGTTTGAATCCAAAAAAAATATATTGATCATTCTGGTTAGAATATTTACATTGTAATAATGAATAATGAAGAGTTCATAAGCAACATTTTTGGAGAATAAGAAACTCAATTAGAATTTAATCTTAAAGAATAATTGAAATAATGTATATGAAAGATTAGGAGTCTTGAAAAAGAAATTATGAAGATGAAAAATAAAAATTCTTCATTAAACAATCAAGAATGTTTTCTTTATGATATATTCATGATGATGAAATATATTGATGATTTGATTAAATTTCTTGAGATAGAAAATAATCATAATGAACATCTAGAATTTAAGGTAAAGGAAAAGGAAAAAGAGAAAGATATTTTCCAACAAAAAATTTCTAAAGATAAAAAGATGGATATAATTTTTAAAAAATCTATCTCTAAATTCGGTGAATTATATCATAAGATAGAACTCGAGAATGATTAAAAAAATAACCATCCATGGTTGAGAATAAATATGGAATAGTTTCTTAGAAGAATAAATCTGGGAAAGTAATGTATATGGCCAAGAACAACAATGTTGAGAAGTAAAAAGTTACTAAACAATCCAAGAATGAAAAGGTTTTCTTTAATTTTGGTTCTGATAAGACTAGAAATAAATCTGAGCTAAAAAATAAGATTAAGGTTGATGATACAAAGGTTTTATTTCAACAAAGTTCTTATAAGAAAGATAATAAGTTTGTTGAGATACATGTTCACAAATATGGTTATTATGCATGCTTTAGAGGCATATATTCTCTCTATAGATACTAATATTATTTTAGCTGATTTGGAAATATGTAAATACATTTTATTTTCAATCAAAAACATTACAACTATTCAAACAATTACAAAAGGAAATGTTTGAGGGGGAGACAATCCCTACAAATGAAGAAGTCTGAGAAGGATGTTTGGAAGAAACCGTAGAGTTCTTGTGTGAAAGTTTATAATAGGTTAAAACCTATGGAAACTACTTTTTGAATGATGTGAACAATTTGGAAATCTCACAAAAGGATGTATTATTTGGTTACCATCACAATAAAAGTTTCTTTACAATTCTCAGAAGTCAAAGACGAATAATGATAAATAAAAATATTTTATTCTAGAGACTACTCTGAAATCTAAAAAAGGATAAAAGCCTTATATTATTGATAGTGGGTCTTCTTCTCATATGATAAGATACTTAAATTTGTTTAATAATGTTAAATACTTCAAGTAATGAATTGTAATATTTGAAAATGATGAATCTCTAAGAATCAAATATGTTGGATCAACCATCATTGGGAAGGAAAAGTTAAAATCCCAGAAATATTTGTTTGTTGATGGGATGAAACACATATTTATAAGTGTTTAAAAACTTTTTTATGAAGGAAAAAAATTAATTTTCATAAAATATGTATTTTTTGTGAAAATTAAAGAATATAGATAGATATTTACAATATTACAATATAGAAAAGTAAATTTATTTCAAGTTGGTGAAATAAAAAAGTCTTGTTACTTAGGTATGGTTGAAGAGAATCAGTTGTGGAATAAAATTCTAGGGAACATGTGTTAATGAAACATGATCAAGTTATCAAATAAATATAGTGTACATGGTAAACCTGATATTTCAAGAAGAATATATTGGTGTTGTACTATTTTTCAGGAAGGAAACATTTCAAATTCAGTGCATAAGAAAGTTGAGATTTGTTCAAAAAAACCCCTAGAACTTATCCATTATAATATATATGGGCCAATGACCATAAAATAAAATAATTGAGATAAGTAATTCATCATTTTAATTTATGAATTTACTCACATTAATTGTGTTATGTATATTAAACATAAGTCATATTCTCTTAAAATGTTTAAAAGTGTCAAGATGAAATCTGGGAAGGAATGTGAGTATTCAGTGAAGAAGTTGAGAACGGATAATGGTGATGAATAAAAAATTTAATAATTTGAAAATAATATTTATAATCATGGAATTTGGAATGATTTCAATTCACCTTAAACACCTCCACAAAATGGGTTTATTGAAAGGAAGAATAGAATTTTGGTGGAAATGGGGAGAACTATGTTACTTGAACATGGTATTTATTATTACTTTTGAAGGAAAGCCATGAGTATTGTTGTTTATATTCAAAATCAACATTTAAATAGTAAATGTTCATATATGTATCCATATTAAATGTTTTATAACAAATATATAAGTTTGTAACACTTAAGTGTCATCGAGAGTCCATGAATTATAAATAATTAAGGTGGGAACTTTGTAATGTTTGAGAAAAGTAGTGAAGATGGAATTTTTCTTAGATATGATTTGGAAGGAAGAGGTTACAGAAGATTCAACAAAGAGATAGGTACAATTTTTTATTCTATTGATGTGAATGTTATTGAAAAGGATGATAACGATAAAAAAATTTGTGATAATGAAAAACATGAGTAGGATAGGGAAAGTTTTGTTAGCAATTCTAACAAGGATACAGAAAAGTTTAATCCTACTCATGGAGAAAACTCGGACTCACCTATTTCTAGTGATTAGGAAACAAATTGAAAATATAATCCCAGGATGTAAGTGGAATATCAAAACATTATTGGTGATCAACATCAAATTTTTGAAATAATAACAACATAAAAATTTGTTACACATACTTCTTTGTATTCAAAAGTGCAGTTGAAATATATGAATAAATATTTTGAGCATCTGGAATGGGTTTAGGCTAAAAATGAAGAAAATTATCAAATATAAAATAAGGATACTTAGGAACTCATGCCCATTCTGAATAACAAAAAATTTATTGGTATAAAATGGGATTCTCAAAAAAAAGCTGAATAAAGAAGGTGAAGTGATAAGGAACAAAGCAATATTAGTGTGCAAAGGTTACTCGCATATTGAAGGAATTGACTTAGATGATACTTTTACTCTAATGGAAATATTAAAAATAATTATAATTTTCTTTTCTATTTTTTCACAAAAAGGTTACAATATTTTTCAAATGGATGTGAAGTCCATATTTATAAATAGGGATCTTAGTGAGGAAATTTACATTGAAAAACCTTCTGTCTTTATTTTCAAGAAATATAAAAATTATTTTGTAACTTGAAGAAATCCTTTTATGTTCTAATACAATATTTGAGAGTATGTTATTTCAAATTGGATACTTTATTAAGGAAGATGAGTTTCAGAAAAGGAAGATTTTATAGATATCATTACTTTAGGGAAACTCAAAAGTTTTCCCTTATTATAATTGTTTATTTTGATGACATTATCTCTGTTGGTAGTGATGAAAGAACTTGTGAAAGATTCTCTAAAGATTTGAAAAGGTTGTTTTAGATTTCCATGTTAGGGGTAAATGAAATACTTTCTTGCATTACAAATTTTACAAAATAAGGAATATATATTTCTTTCTCAAGAAAAGTATGCTTATAAACATCCTAAGAGGTTTCGCATAAAAAATGAAAAAAAAGTTTCCTTGCTAATTTCAGTGGGAACCAAGTTGTATACATATAGATAAGGCAAGGAAGTTGATCAGAAATATTTTTGAAATATGATAGGAATATTTTTTATTTTACTTTCGCAAGACTCCACATTGTTTATATTATTACCATATGTGAAATATTTCATAGTTATCCTAAAGAAAAACATTCAAAATCTAAAAATAGAATTATTAGATACATCAAAGGCACAAAAAATTTCAGAATTAAGTATTATATATCAAATAGTATTAAACTATTTGGGTATTCAGATACTGATTGGATAGGATATATTGATGATAAAATATTCATATCTAGTAGAGTTTTATTTATTGGAAAAATTTTACTTAGTTTTTACACAAAGAACCAAAATTTTGTATCTCTTAACATGGATGAAGGTGAGTATGTTTCTTCCACTCATGTTTCTACCCATTTTATATGGATTAAGAATCAATTGGAATAATTACTTGTTCAAGTGAAGTTACCCTTTCTCTTGGGTTGGTATAATCAAAGTTCAATCAAACTTACCATGAATCTAGTACGACATTGTCATTCAAAACATATTGATATGAAATATCATTTCATCAAAGAGCATGTAGAGAAGAATTAATTAAAGCTAGAGTATGTTCCAACATCAGAACAACATACTGAAATTTTCATAAAATCTTTACTGAAAGAATAGTTTTCTAAATTGATGTTGAACATGGGAATAAAAACTTCTTATCATTAAATTTGAGGTTTGTTTTTGTGTCCCCTCCCTCATCTTTTCTTTAGATAGTGTTTTTTAGGGTTAATTTTTTCATAAATATATGCATTGAATATGTGCTAAACCTTTTAAGGAAGCATATATATAGGGGGAGTTGTGGGTAAGCTGTGATATCATCATATGTGTGTGTTAAATATTCTTAATATTTTTTGGAGTGGTTGTAGTGAAAAAAAATCAGGAAAGTTTAATAAGAAAAGTGGAAGTATAAGAATTTTTTGATAAATGGCTCAAGAGGTTTCATGAGTGACTAATTTTTAAAATAATGGTTTTGTTTTCAAAAATTCTTGTTTCCTATAATTAGTTAGCTCACGTAGGCTTAGAATTTTTTATAATTTATCCATATGTTAAGCTTAAACAGATCAGTGATTTATGAATCTTGGTTGACAACAAAATCCAAATGGGTAGATTGTTGGGACGATGTTGGCTAGAGACAGTTTGTGTAAGTAAGAAGAAGTTTGTTTTATAATTGTGTTATCTTTTGTTGTTAATAAAAATAAATCAATTCACTTTGTAAAATTTGACAATAAAATTAACCATCATATTCATTTCATCAATCTCGTAATGATTAATAAGTTCCATTAGATTGAGAAGATGTTTTTGGGAAGAAAAGTTCCATTGGACTCATTCTAAGTCTAGAATGAAAGGAAGATCGTAATGAGGTGATAATTCATATTTTACCTAGCTATGATAATATCTAATGATTATTTTATATTTTTTATTTCCCAAAAATAAAAATAAATTTGTAAAACTTGTGATGGTGTCTTGATGAAAGAATGTATAGAAAAGGTGTTTCCATTCATGTTCAGGTGGTTGGAAAGAAAAATGTTTCTAAAATAATGTTAATTCACAATACTTTAAATTAAAAGTGATAATATTTTGAATATGTTCTTAAAAATATTCAAATTCATGAGTAAGTCATTCTTACAAGAAAAAGTTTCTGAAATAAGGATGTTTTTGAAGGTTTCTGGTCTCAATTCATCAGAATGAAATCATCTGATGAATATATTTTTTTCAAATATGAGATGATTGATCATGATGAGAGAAACTAAATACGTAAATAAGTTTCAAAATTCAAAGCTACTGATACTAGTCCATCAAAAATGGTATTTTTTTTTAATAATCAAAGGAATATTTTTTTCATTGGTATTTATTGGGTCTGATGAAAATGAAAGGAAGTGATGTTTTGGGGGGAAAATACAAAAAGAAAAGTCAGAGACTGATCAAAAATGTAGTCATACAAAATAATCACCATGAATTATTAGTTACATTACAAGTGGTTAAAGTATTATAGAATAAATCTGATCATTTCTTAAGTGGGTTAAGATATAGAAGAATTCCCTTTACAATTGGTTTAATATCTATCAGACTAGATATGACACCGATTGTCAAAATGAATCTAATATTGATCATAAAATGTAACCTGACACTGATAAATTTATCTAAATTTGGAAAATTGGTCTAGATAAAATAAGAAGAATAAAATTTCTTTTAGAGTTTTGGAAGTGTTTTCTGTGGGGTATAAAAATATTTTGAGAAGTGTTTGAAAAATATTTCAAAATATTTTTAAGGGTATCTTGAACAAGTTTCTTTTGTTTTCATCATTTGGTATGGATCATAGAAATGGGAAGACATGTGTTTTACATTTGTCACAATTGGTACATAGAATCATATTTAATAATAAGTTGTCTTCATCAAAATAAATAAATTTTAATGAGAAAAGTATTCCTTCAAGTGGTGCGGGGAAATGTAAATAGATGTATTCAGTTCTGATTATTTTTTACGTGGGTCAAGAAAATTAGAGTAACCAAATACCTTCATCTTAATAAAGAAATCATAATGAAAAATTAGAATTGAAATTGGGCTAAAGTTTGAAGCGAGATGGAGTTGAAGAATATTAGAGAAGATTTGAGAATAGTTGAGAAGCGTAGATGAAGTCTTAATGGAGTCCATAATCCAACAAAAACAAAAAAAATGGGGAATTTGGTTGGGCGGGAAAGATTTTAAGAATCCCGTTCAAACCTATTTTGGGTTACTTATAAAAGGAGCAAGAAATTTTCTACTTTACTAAGAGATATTTACTATTGAAAATAAGAGATAGAAGCTCTGGATTTCTAGAGAGAAGAAGTTTCTAGATTTTTCTTACCTATAAAAGTTTTTTAGATAAAAGAATAATTAATTAAAGAGAATATCATATTCATTTTTGGGATCAAACTGAGCAATCTTATTAGGTTTTCCTAAATGAGGAAGAAATAGTTCAATTTCTAGTCATTTGTATTCTGGTATATTATTATTTCTATATTGAGTAATTGGATTGCTGATCAGACTAGTAACTTAAGCAATATATCATTATGAAGTCCAAAGAAGTTCTTACCAGCTTCTGGGTAAGAAAGTGAAGAATATTTTTGAAAGAACATATTTATGAATGTTGATCAAGAAGCATTATAACATGTTTGTTACAAAAATTATCTTATATCATTTCATAATACTTGAATCACATGAAATTTTGTATTGATCATAGTGATACAAGACTGAAATGGAATATCCTACTCATTGTATTCCACACAAAAGGATTATTTTCTAGTGGATTTTTTGGTATTGGATTGTTTCCAAACCATACCAAGGAAGTAGCTAATCTTATTGAGTAGTGAACCCTATAAATTATTTTAATTTTATGGATGTGTGTTGTTTTCTATTTTTATCAAGGAAATAAATATTTAACATGTTTTGAAGGTAGTTTATAAAGAAAAAAAATTATTATAAAAATACATCCCTGATTCACACCTCACCCTCTCAGTGGTAAAAATATCTTGACTGTGAAATTACATGGAGGTGGTGGATGATCTTAATAGAGGTACCTTGGTAGTTGGTGGTTAGAAATGAATTATGTATTCTACATGTTATGATTAGATCATTATGGATTTTTCTTTTTGTTTTATGAGTTGTTTTGGATTTTTGTTCTGTTTTGGGATTTTTACTTGTCTATTTTGTGTTACTTCTCTTTTTATGACTGTATTTGTATACTGGTTGTTTATGGATTCTTATCTGATAATCTCATTTTTTTTGTAACTATTATGGTGAAATAATTCCCTCTTGATCATTCTTAGTTATCAATAACTAGTCTCTAGCCTATGGGGATCATGGATTCCATTCAAGCCATGTCAGTACATATTTGAGTTCAAGTTTAGTCGGTTATTTGGGTAAGTTCATGACATTTCTTGAATCAATTTTCTTTCATTGAGTTATATATTTTCTTCAGTAACTATATTATTCCAGGATTATATGAACTATAAAATATAATTTTTTTATATTGTTTTTTTCAACTGTTTTATGTGGATTTAAATTTCATCCAAATAATATTTTCCCTGATATATACATACTCCACATGTTAGAATCTTGGTAAGGGTTTCCTTTCCAATCTCACACTGAATTTATGATTTTTTATGACTAGGTTTAAATATAGGGAAATTATCAGATCATACTCTCTTAAACCAAATATATTTTATTCCCTTATGGTTATTTATAATTTTTACATGTCATCTTTCCATTTTACCTAACTTTGGTTTGTAATTCAATTGAAATATTACTTATAAGTGGAGAAAACATATCGCTTATTTTTTTTAAAGAATCGTTTCCCTCCTTTCTCATATTCATAAAATTACTTCAAAAATATCCCTTTAAAAACATCAATGATTTCAAAAGGTAAATTCCAATTGTCATTGAATTTATTTATATATTTTTTAGTGGATTATTTTTAACATTTTCTACATGAGTCATTTTTTTATTAAACTTTACTTTGTTTAAAAAATATTGCAAAGAATATTCCTTTTAAAAAATTTCCACATGGATGAATTTTAATGTTTTATTTTCAATTTTTATTTAATAATATTAAATTAAAATTTTAAATGGTTTTATAAAGTAAATTATTATACTTTTTGTTTTTTAAATTATTTTCTTTTCAAAAAAAAATTGTTATTCAAAAGTAAAGGATACATCTTTTTATTTTTATAGGAAATTTACTAATGCTCTTATAAAAGTGTTTTTAATATATGTCAATATAGTATAATTATTCTTATACTTATATATGGATATTCAATAATGATACTATCAATATTATTTCTATAGATGTAATATGATCATATTTTGTGGAATTAGCCTTGAAACCTATTTCTATCTCATGGTTATTTATGTTGTAATGGATGTATGATTGTTATTAGGTTTATCTAGCACACATATATATGGTTTATCACTATGTGATGGGTGGGTATGTTATAGACATTCAATTAATTGTGTAATGTTTAATATCTAATTACATCAATAGGTTATAATTGTGGTTAGCCTATGCCCATAAAATATATATTATAAATGTTGTTAGCCCAAGTCCATTATATTATGGGAATGTGGTCAGACTAGTTCATTATAATATGATTTTTTTTGTTTTAATCCTTTGAATATTCTATGATTTATATTCTTATGTTAATTCCATAAACTTATTTTATTTTACATGCATATATCATGATGGATTATGTTTACTAACTTATGCATACACCCTCTTATGACTCATGTATATTATTATAATTAGATACTTATGTAATATTTTTTGGTTTATGATCAATATTTCATTGGGTATGATTTCCTTATGTTATATCCATGCACCTTGATCAATATCTCATACCCACATGTTCATCTTATACTCACTTATGATCTTCGATTGGTGTTTCTTATGTTTACACTTAGTGTTTGAACTCATCCATTTTATGTTTCCATTATCATGGTAAGTAATGAATAGTATTATTTATAATGTGTCAACAAGGGTATCATGACTGGATAATTTTGTGGGAGATATTTAAAACTAATTCCAAATTATAGATTTAAGGTTATATCCTTAAATTATGTAGTTTAATCCCTTAATGAGTCTGGTTTAGTGTGAAAATTCTCCATTTGGTATGGTTTTTTTATTTAATGGTTTTTCCTAATCCTCTAAAACTTAAAACCTAAAATTTCTTCCATATTTTTTTAATAATTCATGTAATTGAGGGATGGTTATGTTAATTTTTTTATAGTTGGTATCAAATTAGGGTTTAGATATCTTAATCAGTTATGGTGTTATTGGTTGAGGATAATTTAAGATTTATAGTTACTATCATGGGTTAATAAGTTAATTGATGATGATAAATTTAAATGCATATATTCTATATTAATACCTTATGTAATTAGATTTTAAGGTTATTTTGGGAGATATTTAATCGGTTTTTGAGAATAATACTTGATTGAGGCATAGATAATCTTTAGTGTTATTAAATTATTTAATGTTGAGATAATTTTAGTTTATTAGGAAGAAGGGTTGATTGTTTTCAGAAACAAAGTTAAGTAGTACAATTAACCTTGGGAATTTATAATTTGTTTTATGATAAGGTGATTTAGGTTATTTCTGTTTAGGTTTACTATATTTTTGAGATTAGGTTATATATTATCTAGTGTGTGATTTTATGTAAAAATAGACAGTTAATTATTAAACAATATATGTTCTAGGTTATCAAGACTTTTCAGTTTATAAATTTATTAAGAAATGTTTTCATGATTATTGATGTTTAATAATTTTTCATAAAAATATTAAGTTGGATTTTGGGACAAAAATTGACTCAGGTACGTGTTATTTTTAATGTTTCAATTTTAAGATTACAATATTTTAAAGTGTTGTTTTTTATTTCATATTTTATCATTACTAAAAAAATTTATTTTCTTGGAAGATGAATATGTATTCTCTTTTAAACCCCTCATGTTTAACATTATATCTGTTCAAAATTAAATTATATATTTCTTTTATTAATGTGAATTTCCTAAAACCCATTTAAGAATCCTAAAAGGAATTTATTTCAACTTATATTTATTTATTTTACCTTTCACTCCACATTTATTCTCATTATCATTTGTTCTATTCAATGATCTATTATTATATATTCTATTGATATTATGGTTTTATAAGTCCTATCTCACCCCCATTAAATGTATTTTTTTAAAAGTTTTAATGTATTCATAAACCCTTGATCATCAGGACCTACATAAAAATTCAAGTAGGGGATTCTAGTAAAGTATTTAAAATGGAAAGGATATTGTTTCTTTAAGGAGGAATGTAAAAACCTAGGAATTTTTAATAAAAATATTTATGTTTTATTAATATTCATGTTATGAATACATATTCATTCAATAAATATTAATTTTATAAATGATTAAATGTCACTAAAAGATATTATATAATCAATATGATACCAATAATAGTTTAAAATTATTATCTATAACTCATTACATAAAATAATGTTATAAAAATGTTAAATTTATTTTCTTTATATGATTTATTATTTTGATATATATAAAGAATTACTTGATCATTATATATTTTATAAATGGATATTAATGTAACTTATATAAATTCTAATTTATATTTTTTATTATAATAGTCATAGAAATAATTTTATTAAGGTATAAATCAACAAAATGGTTTTTTATTTGAAAATTAAATAATCCTTATTATAAATAATTTGTTTCTACATATTATGTTATTTTATTAAAAATATAGACTTACAACATTCACAGCATGAAGTTTAATAAAATTTATATATTTTATAAATTAAAATATGAAAAAAAAACATCTAGGAAATTAAATTTAATTATTTAGTAATAAATATATCATTTAATGTTAATAAACACATTTTTGAAAGAAATGTTCTCTAAACTGTACTGTATTTATATAATCAAAAATTAAGTTGATCAATTTTAAAATATGGTTCTAAAAAAATCAATATAAAAAAATATATTTACAATTATTTACTTATTAATTGATATGAAATAAGATTAAGAACACTTAATGTTTTAAAATAATTATTTCTAATCAAATTGATTTTTCATTGTACTTCATGAATTCATTCAAAAGTAAAATTTATAAATTTTATAAAATGAAATTCTTTTTTGGTTTCTGCATGTTAGAATTATCTTAGGGTGAATTTTTATGTTTTTCAGGTTTTTTTAATAGTAACAATGTCTTTTTTTTATAAATATCATAACTTTTATGAAATCATTATGATATAAATATTAAATAAAAATTTATGAAAACTTTTGGTTGATAGAAAATTATTTAATAACTAAAATGTTGTATCAAAAAATAATAAGTTATATTTAGAATCCTATGTTTGAAATTTTGGAACTTATATTATATTGTATTCTAATAAAAAAATGTTTTCGATTCTTTAGATTTAATTAAGTGGTATGAAGTTTTAATTTAGTTTTGGCTCAGATATAATGTAAAATAACTCTCCTTTAATTGATTATAAACATATAAATTTCATATTAATCAATATTATTTAATTTTTTTACTTAAAAATATATTTTTCTTAAAACTTTTTTATGTGTTATACATTTATTATTTTAAAATTAAATTACATTATATTTTAAAATAAAATAGAATAAAATAAATTTAATATTTGGAATCAAAATATTAAAATTATTTAATAAGTTCAATTTCATTTCTATTTATAAAAATTAGTTACCAAGGAAAAAGTTTGTCACCTCAATAAAGGCTAACATAAGGTACAAGTGTTAAATCAAGGAATAAATTCATAATATATCACAAAAAATATCCCTAATTTCATGCATGATGGTATTATCAACCTAAACTTACCATATCATCATTATTTCTTAAACTTGTATCCACTTGATAGGAAAATGACATTCTATTTATATTAAGTAATTAGTATTTACAAAAACTACACCCCTCTCACTTATAAAAGGACCCCTTCGCCACCCCTTTCAAGACATACCTAACATTATAATTCCTCTACATAATATACCATATTTCCTTCCCTAATAATCCATACAACATGTTTTTTAGCCTCTAGTCTCAAGAATATTATCTAATTCCATCAAAACCAAGAAGGCTTCCAAGTGAAGATATGATTTCTTCATTGTAAGTAATGACTTCTTATCCTTCATTTTAATTTATTTGATTTTTATAAATACAAAAAATTATGATTTATCCCATTAATAAAATCTAAAAAAGATCTTTAAACTTCTATAATGATGATATTTTTTAAATCCATTACATAATTATACTCATCCATTGAGTATAACATTACTTGTTTAGGTCTCTTTAACCACCTACATGGACGTTGATATAAAATTTTATCATGGATGATTATAGAAATTTAATATCTATAAATATATGACATTTATATGTAAATATTTTTATCCTATTGAATTATAATATCAATATTTTAAACCTTATTAATATACCACCTGTTTTACATTAAAAATAATTGAAATAATCTTGTTATGTGTTTCATCTTTAGAATCACAACTATACCCCCCCCCCCATGGAATGAACCCAAAAATTCATAAAAAAATATGGAACTTATTTTCTAGTTCCATTAATACTCATTATATTTTAAACTCATGAACATGTAATGATTATAGAAAATTTTGTACCAAAACCAAAAAAGTAACAGTTGAAACTACTAACAAATATTGATAAAGAAAACCAAAAAAAAGTAATAACTATGGAATAAATAAATATAAATGAATAATATAAAAGTTAATACACATTAATAAAGTTATAAAATATATTATTAATGAGTCTTGGTTTATTATATATTAATGAAAACAATTTCTAAGCAATAGTGAATCCAAGGTAAGGTTTTTTATCTCAATTCTCCTTCATTGAGACATGTTTCATATTATGCATTTATTTTCATTTATATGGTGTATATAATGTATCATTGAAATATTTTATCATCATTTTTTTATTAATGGTATTTAAATATACATTTAAATCTATATCTATCTAAGTATTTTTATTCAAAATTTACTAAACTCGTGAGGGTTCTTTTCCTCATCATACATTACTTGAGACATATTCAAATTATCCACTTATTATTCTATAAAATAGTGTACTTATTGTAACTTCATCACATATCCCATTGGCTTGGGAAATGTATATGGTGCTATGAATATTAATTTATTTCCACAAGACAACAATGTTTGGAAATATATTCCAAGGGATTATAAAAAAATTGGGTGATTATTTTCACTTTTAAACAATACAACCTATCATGATAAAATAAAAACAAACCAACCAACTATATGATGCATGATTATATATAATAAAAATCAAAGGCAACAAAAATAAAAAAAAAATATTATATTAGTTGTGAAAAGTATAACTAAAGACTCATGAAACCAAAATACATCTCAATTAAGAAACACTGATGTGGCATCACTCTAATTAATCTAAAAGAAAAACTCCTGGATCCAATGCCATAATTAGAAAATAGAATCTTGAGGCTCCACTAGAAAATACAAGACATTTCCTTAACTTTTGTTATGAAGAATAACATATGTATACACACCTAAGTGCATATTCAAAGGGTGAGTAATAATACCCAGTAGGCTTTCCCCAACTGAATTCCCAAATAGTTCTACTAAGATAGGAAAACGTTAGCTCACAGTATAAGACTTAATTTATAACGAAAATACAAACTTCAGAATAGTTATTCAAATTCAAACTATTAAAATTAAAATAAGAACAATTTATCTATAATAAAATAGTTTAATTAAAATATTTGGACTAAATAACTTTGCACTTTATTCCTTTACACTTGGAATACCAATTCCATGTTTCACACACACATGCCTTCATATTTAATGATAATCCTATACTCGTGAGAAGTTACTCACTAATCCACTAAGTCATCAATTGGTGAATATTCTCTAGGTTTCTTAGTGGAACATGCCCCTTTTTTAGGGTCATGTTCAATGAAAATGAACTCGTTCCAACGATGTATGTAAAAGTTTCGTATCAATTCATTCCAAATAAACAATTTATTCCTTTTAAAAAATTCATCAAACATATTTCATGCATTTAGCCAAAACGAAAATTTTTAAAATATAGCTTACAATTATAAAAATAATGGGTTTTACAAAAGACATTAAAATTACTATATTACCAAAATCATAAACTAAAATGGTTTCCCTCAAAAATTAATTCAAAATTTCCTTTTCCATTCCAAGAAATATAATCAAATAAAACTAATAAATTAATTTATAGAATGAGAGGAAAAGAGAGAGAATACACTAATTATTAATTTATGAAGAATACTATGAAAAAAACCAATATATCTAGAATTAAAACACCTTTTCTTGAGTATATATAACAAATGTCTCATCAAAACACGTCGTAAATTATATATCTATCCATAACGAATTAAATATAACATTATAGGTGAGAGGATATTATTATTTCTAAAGAGAAAGAAAGAAAACAAAGTTTTTTTGTTGACTATGGAGATCCAACACACATTGGTCCATCAAAAATAGTTTTTGAGTCAAAATAAACCACCAATAATTCTTAGGAGATGAAAGGATTTTTAGAGCCGAGAATAAGTGGAAAAAATTGAGAGTTTCAGTGAATAAAACCGAGTTAAAATATAATTTTCAGAGTATTTAGTGCACATAAAATGATTAGGCCACATGGTTTATCAAATCATATGATAACCATTTATATGTAACTATCTCTAAAGTAGAGAGTCATGCAGTTGTGCCATATGGTTTGGAAAATTATGTGCCAACCATGCAACACTATTATCCAATTACTTTTCATTCCATACGGTTTCTCCTAGGAACCCGCACAATTTGTCCAAATTGTATGCCTACCTAGTGACTCCAAAAATATCCTTACACAGTTTCCTAGAGAAGGTTCACAGTTTCCACTAACTATTCTAAAATATTTCACCCATAAAAATATTTACAAAACAATCCAAAACCATCCAGAAACTTCTGAAATGAAACCCAAGTATTATATAACTTCAAAAAATATATAATAAAATTGTAAAGTACCAGAAAATAGTGGTGTTAAACTTAATTCCCCATTGAATTATTTTATCATAATTCACTTTTGATTTATTTGATTTATATTTTTTTCTTATGATTTACTTCTCTGTTCTTTTGATTCATAAATTACCATTGTTATAGGGTGATTCTTAGTTCAATTTCCTTTCATAGAGTTGTATCTTTTCTTTGTTGCCTATATTATCCTAGGATTATATTAATTATAAACTGTAATTGTTTTATATTATATATAAAAAAATATGTGTATTTATTTTCTTTCGAATAATTATTTCCATTATATATTGTTACTTCACATTTCTTCAATCATGGTAAGAGTTTTTTTTCAATCTCACTTTGAATTCAAGATTGTTTATGAATAAGTTTCCAGGTAGATAAATTTATGCATCTTCCTCTCTTAAAACCCATCTATTTTCTTTCCCTTTAATCATTTCTAGTTTTTATATGTATGTTTACCATTTCTCCTCTCTTTGGTTTATAATTAAACTGAAAGATTACTTGTAATTAGACCCAGCCTTATCTCCTCTTTTTGGTCAAAAATATTTTTTCTCCATCTCTATATTCTTCAAATTATTTTAAAAAATTATGTTTCCATAATTTAATTATTGATTAAGGTAATTTTTCAGTGTCTATAAATTTATATATAGAATTTTGAAAGGGATATTATTAGAATTTTCTACATGGATAATTTTTCTATTAACCTTGAATCTCTTTTAAAAAGTGTGAAAAGAATCTTCCTTTTTAATTATTTATACACGAATGAATTTATCCACCATAATTTACATTTTTATTTAATAATATTACTTTCTAATTTTATATAGTTTTCTTAAAGAAATTATTTTTCCCATTTTATTATAAATTATTTCCTATTAAATCAATTTTTATCTAGAAGTAAAGGATATTTCCTTTTATTTTTCAAAGAAATTGTATAATTCTCTTATAAAATTAATTTTAATATATGCCAACATTATTAAATACTCATTATAATTCTATGGGGATATTCTATAATGACATAATCAACCTTATTCGTATGTAAATATTATGATCATTTTTTTGTAATTTCTTATGAAACCATTTTCTTTCTCATAGGTAATTATGTTACATTGGAATTATGAATTTTATCAGGTTTATATGGAACACATATATATTGTTTTTCATTATTTTATGGGTGGGTATGATATATCCCTCCAATGAATTTGTTAATAATTATATATCATGATATCAAGAGGGTACATGTGTCCTAACCCATAAAAGGATATGGGATATGGGTGGTTAACCCAAATCCACTATGTTATGGGCAGGTGGTTATTCTAGTCTATTATGACATAAATTTATTTGTGGGAATCCTTGAAAAAAGTTACAATTTATATGATTATTTTTTTCCAAATTTGAATTGAATCAATCATAACAGACATAGATATTTTATCTTTTCAATGAATATTCAATATATATCCCAAGTAAACATGCCTGAGAAACATAAAGATTTAGTATAAATGGAGACTAGATACATAAACATATTATTTAAGTATAATCCTCACTATCTAAATAATTTTCTTTACATAATGATACATTATAGACTCATCATACTTAGTACCATTCTGTGTAACCTATGAAAAAATAAAAACCTAAGAAGCAGTGAGCTCAGATTCTCGATAAGGGTAAACATGAGAGATTTCAATTAATTATAATGTGTAAGAATATAATTTGCATAAATGTATTATAACATGTTATTATTAATATAAAATCATACCAATAAATTCATATATCATAATCATGAGTAATTTTATAAAACTTTAGTATGCCATAGGATTGGGGAATCATCAAAAATTAATGATGAGGCATGAGTCCAAATCATAATCATATCAATATTTCATAAGAGTGTGGAACCATAATAGGCATAAAACCATATCATATATTAAGGTTAACAATTGATACCATCATAACATAGAATATCAAGCATCAAAACCTATTTCCCATGTCATAGTGGATCAAAACTCCCTACCTATTTTCAATAGTTGATTGAGAAAATCAACTCCTTTCCCATAATTATCTCATGAGATATAAGGCTTTAACAATTTAATTAGAGGGATATGAAATTATGGGACAACCTTTAACATAATGAAAACCATACATATGTGTTCCACAAGATCATAAAAAACTCATCATATCATCATATCATAACCTATGGAAAGAAAACTTTTTTCATAAACATTTCCTCATTTTATCATATCTTAAATCATGGAAAATAAATGGGTTTCATAATGGTTTCATCACAACTTAATTAAACCATAGGAAATAAATGTGTTTCATAGAACCATCCTTATATTTTAATCACATTCATAATTTATATAGAGAAATTAATTGGATGGTATTATAAGATAATATCCTTTAGGAAGTTCAACAATCCTTAAAAGATGTTGACATGGATAAAAATACCTTTAAAAAATTGAACCATTCTTTGAAAAAATGACAAAAATATCATTTTCTTTTGATAATATTTTAAGTAAAAATTCACATAATATTTGAAAAATCCTTTTTTTTCAAACATCCAAGTAAAATTTTAAAGGAAGATTCAAACAAAATAAAGGGTATGATGCTGGGAAAATCTAGCCATGTTGTATATGTTAAAATCAAACAATCCTTATACACTTTTATAAAAAGTAAAAAATGGATTGTTTGGAAAAAAATTAGAAATATTCATTTATGAAACATTGTAAATAAACTAAAAGGTAGTGGAAATTAACTTATAAAAAATTTCAATAATAGGTAATAACTTACATAAACCAATTTTTATGATTTTTTACCTGGAAGAAAAAAAAAATAACCAAAGATAAAATATGGTCGAGTTTTATTTAAAAACACTTTCTTGATGATGTTAAGTATCAAAGATAGGAAGATGTTATTAATACATAAAAACTATATAATTTAATAAAGTACAAGAAAATAGATAAATTTTAAAGGATAATATATATATATATATAATTTTCCTTGATAAAAATTTAGCATAGACAATCCTAAAATGAAAATGAGATTAAAACATAAACCCATTCCCTCAAGTGATGTCTTGCAACCTACATGTTAAAATATCATGTATAATAAATATAGATTTATTATAAAAATATTATAGAACCATATTCATACATAACATACAATAAATTTTAATGATCTAAGAAATATTCTCCAATGAAAATAAAAAAAAATTGATATGAAAAATAGTGGCATTACATGTGAGTTTTCAAAAGAGCGTGAAAACTACACCATGTGTATCCACTTCAAAAAAGGAAATACAAAAATCAGCAGTGAAAAAGGACCACTTTGAGATCACATACACAATTTATCTTTTCTAAAGAGAGTCTATAACCTGGTTAGCTTCCCATTATCCATGTTTTACAATCATGTTGACATTATTGGTGGATTATAGGCATTCAATGTAGGATGGAAGCAATCTTCATGGAACTTTCTGAGTTATGGTTTTTAAGGACTCAAATTCTAAATATGAATCATATTATACCAATAAAATATTCCATACATTATGAACTACATACTTTATAGCCTAGATTATGGCCCAAATTCTATCTTCATATGCCACTCTATTTTATAATATAGTGGTATAAGTATCACTTGAAAATCCAATGGTGCTTATGAAAGATGCCACCACAACTTGAGGGTCTCATTACTCCTAATTCCATTATGTTAACATTAACTTTTATCCATGATAGGATCAGAGGAATTCATAAGATGTATTTCCAAACTAAAGGCTTTTTAGTCCCCCATAGTACCAAGCGAACAAAGAATAACAAGGTCACATATATCATTTTTTATAAGACCGGTTTGAATATTAGTGGAATAAAACACATCTATGTATATTTCCATGATGTATACATGAATATAAGATTAATATATATCAAATTCTAGGCCATTGTTCTGTATTATAGATGTATTAAATGATGGATGCATCAATAACAATGAGCATATTATAAATTAACTAATTGAGTGATGAGGTAATGATGGAAATCATGATATCAGAAAACAATTGATCCAAAAAATTCTTGATATAAAACCTCCCCTTTATTTAATCCCATATTTTAATGAAAAAATCACATCAAAATTTCTATTTATCCAATTATTAATAATTTCCTCATTAAAATGAACATTATGGTGAAGATTAGTTTGTTTTCCATGCATGTTCTTGTTTGATGGTTCTGGTACTTGATCCTTGGGTAAGGTGTAATAATATCCACAATGTAAATTATTTCATAATAATTATATTTTTTCATCATATACACTTTTAAAATTATTCATATAAATCAGTGATGAAAAATGAATCATATCACTCTGTGGGGGTAGTACTACACACATTTTCTTGATCTATGTTATCATTTTCCAATAGATTAAAAGGTAAAAAGATAGATAACTAATTAAATCTTCAAAATAATAATCATTTAATAAATATAATATATAAAAATTAAGACCATAATAATAACCATACATAATTGATGGTGACGGAAAATGAATCATGTCACAATGTGGAGGTAGTAGTCCAAACGTACACATGAGTAATACTTGCATTTACTATTTGTTAGAATAAATATGGAAAATGATTTCTCCATCACAATAAATATAATTTATTATATTTAATATAGGGAATTAATTATTTTAAAATGGAAACCATATATTTAAGGGAGGTTAAAGAAGAAATAAAAATTTATGTAATTGGCTAAGAGTTATAAAGCTTTATTGAGAAACCTCCTTTGGATTACACATTAAGCCTTAAAAGGATGGTATTTTGATCAAAAAATGACTTATAGGAAATTGGTATGGTTGTTAATAAAGTATTCTTGTTTGGATTTTTCTAGATGGTAGGATCATTAAGTATGTAAAAGAGAGGATAGAGGGTGTCATTTTACATGTTAGGGAGAGGACACACATGGAATACTTTAAAAGATTAAAATATATTAATGTATTATTAAAGAAAAATGACTCCAAAATGAATCGTCCTTGAATAGAAGATGATATAGGGTCGAAATATGACCATAAAATAGGAGTTAGACAATTTTTTAGGTCATTTAAACATTTTCATTTTATTTTTAACCCTTTTAACATCTTTTAATTTTTACTATGTTAACTAAATTTTTACTAAAGTTACTATTAATAATGACCAAAATTAAAGTGGCCTCATTAAAAAATTTGTACATGATGATTCAAAATATGGATTCTATTTTATCGAATTCAATTTCTAAATTTTTTATTAATTAATTTAAATACAAACCCATAAAGAGAGATGGAAACGTTTTTCCATAAAAATGCCTTTTTAAGTATAAAATGTTTTTTATACATAAATAAATTGTAATATAAATTAAAATGACAATATTAAGCTAATTTTAATAAAAATAAACAAATAAAATTTTATAAAAAATATAAAATATAATTTGAAAATGTAAATACATTAAAAGAACAAACAGTTTTCCTAAAAAATCCATATTTTCTACTATTCACCCAAAAACAACTATTTTAGAAAAAATAACAAAAAAATAACCCTAAGTTTATAGTGAAATGATTATTTAAAAATTATATACATTGACTCAAATTAAATTTAAAAAAAATTATGAAATTAATTATAATGTTCATGAACAAAATACAATAAAAAACATTTTTGAAAAAACGTATTTTTAAAGAATAAAATGACATTACTAAAAATTGGGAAATTATTTATTAATAATTAATCAATATATTGTGATTATATAAAACATTTATACATATTTTTTATAATTTTTTTATTCCTATTAATACTACTAAATTAATGCTTAGGTTATAATGGTTATATTTGAATAATAGTAATTCAATGGTATATCATGATTTGTTTAAACTCGGTGATGAGTTTAAAGAAAGATATCAATGAAATTAAATTTATTTGAAGAGAAATATTTCATAAAATCTATGGGTGTTACATTTTTTCCCTATATAAGAATTTTTACTTTAAAATTTCATCATTGTGATACAGAAAAATTAGAATATCTATGCTTCATCACATCCTCGGGATCCCATGTAACATCTTCAAATTTATGATTCCTTCAAAGAACATTAACTACGGTAGTAGTATTGTTCTCTACCACTTTATATCTATGATAAATGATTTATACTAGTTTTTATTTATAGTAAATATCGTGATTATTTGGTATAACTACTAAGTTTAATACATGTGAATTATCTTGTATCCTCATAAGAGATACATTGAGCACATCATTAACCTGAGATAGATTTAGTGGAAGCACAAAGAAATAAGAAAATTTATTATTAGGAATAAGAATTTTTAAGGGACTAATGTATCTAGGGGTAAAATTCCCCTTCTTTCCAAATCTCATAACCTTCTTCTGAGGATATATTCATAGGAATACCTTTTCACCAACTTTGAACTCTAGATTTCTCTGATGATTGTCTGAATAACTTTTCTCTCGACTCTGAGCTACGCTAATATACAATTGAAAGGATATATCTCTATCTTCTATTTCCTTAGCTAGATCAGGTCCTAATATATATATTTTCCAAATTTATCCCATGACATTATATTTTTTCACTTCATTCATAGAGGGATTCATAAGTATCCATCTAAATTCTCGAGTGAAATCTATTTTTGTAAGAAAATTCCACCAAAGGAAGGTATTGATCCCAAGGTCATTTGAAATAAATAGATAAATTGCTTAGTATATATTCTATAGTTTTAATCATCCTCTAATATTTACAATATTTATGAGGATGAAATTGAGTATTGAACCTCAACTCTGTATCCAGATCCTGCTAAAAACTTCCCTAAAACATTGAGGTGAACCTTAGATCCCAATAGAATATAAATGAGAGTGGTACTTAATGAAATTTAACCAATTTTTTAATGTATGTTAGAGTAATTTTATCCAGATAAAAATCTTATCTAATGGTAATGAAATGTGGTAATTTCTTAAGGTGGTCAACTAAAACCCATATATCATTGATACATTTTAATGTTTTAGGGAGTCTGATCATAAAATCATAGTGAAGTTTTTCCATTTCCATTATGTTATGGTTTATGGTTGTAACATCCCCTTATACATTTTTCACTCTTTTTTAACTTGTTAACATGTTAAGAATCAAGATACATACTCTACAATATCCCTTTTCATGTTATCCCTCAATAAATACTCTTTTAGATCTCTATAGCTCTTTGTACTTCTGGGATAGATAAAGAATGATGAACTATGAAATTTATCCAACTGTTCCTTTATTAAGTATGGTTGTCACGACCTGTCCCTCGGGGCACATGTCGTGACAACCCCAAGCCCGCCTTCCATAGGCCAGGGGCTAGAGACTAGCACTAGAAAGGCATATCCCTAAAATCAGGAAGGCATTTCCTTTTTATCCTACAACTCACACAATCCAAGCACACAAAAAGATACAAGAACAAGGTAAACTATATAGTAAATTGGTGAATGCAGTTAGTAAAGGGTCCGAAATACAAGCCCAACTGGAAAGTACAAGTAAAACTGAAAACATATCCTTTGAACACCCGCCAAGGATTTTACCCGAAGAGTAGTTATAGCTCTCGAACGGTCATCCATGTAGTACATCTCATCTAATGGTCCACCCCCAAGGAGCCTCCAGCCCTGGCACCCTCATCCTCGATCATTGTTGTCCGTATTTTGCACAATACACATCAAGGTGTGGGCGTATCCCATGAAGGGGAGAGTATGACAACACTCAGTAGGGACCCCGAGACCCCCTAAGGTCTCTCATAATCCAAAAAGGATAATCCAAAAAGAAAGACCAAAATTAAAAATCACGAAGAAACAGTCAACCCTACATAGGTATATTCCCATGAATATACCTAAATTATCATGTAAACTTGTCTCATTCATGAGGAAACACAAGGCACAACACTTTAGACAAAAGCACAACGCTTCCATGAACGAAATATTACCACAAAGGTAACACCCCGAAGGTAAGTACCACAATGGTAACGCCACATAGAAGAATACCACGAAGTTATCACCACACAGAAGTGTACCACAAAGGTAAAGACTCAGCTCACACCAGGTATAACTTAAGTACGAAAGTATAGTTGATTAGCTGTATTGTTAGATCATCTTACATCGTCGAGAAGCTCTGTTGTTGACCCACACAGGATCGAAGATAACCCACATAGGATCTGAAGATGCTGAACCACACTTGATCCGAAGATGACCCACACAACATCTGAAGATGAACCACACAGTATTGGAAGGTTACCCACAGAGGATCTGAAGATTCTCCAAGTACAGCCAGCCATAGGGTTCCCGCACTAAGCACGCATGTTTCCAGAAGGATCCAATCCTAAAGCCATCGGACGATACTTCAACTACCACAAAATCCCATTAAGAACTATTTAGAAGGTCTGTCACATCAATATTCACCCAACGCAACTGACGACGTGTCAATCGGACACCTGATCTGTAAGTTATTAGCATTTCCGTTCAAAGGGCCCGGTTGGACTCGGGTTTGAACTAACCCGTTCGTAATCCACCTTTATCCAAATATCAAGTTGAGTATACCAAAAGGAACAACTCGATCCAAGGATTCAAGAGCTACAGATGATTCGTCAAACGGACGCTCAGTTCTCAAGATATGGCCAAAAAGGCGTATCTGGGTCCAGATGGGCCTGGGTCAGGTCTGACCCGGTCGGACCGACCCGGCTCGACCCGGCTTGGGCTGACCCAACCTGGATCTAGTGTGGCCCAGAAGGGCTAGGCCACAGTGGGCTAGGCCAACTAGGCGGGGCCCGCTCGGTGTGGCCCACTGGGTGGCCCGCGGTACGGACCGTAGCCGGGGTGGCCCGCTATGGCGGGGTCCGCCCTAGCCAACACCCATAGGGTCTACTTGTGGACCATTTGGAGCATTATAAAAAAGATTATGGCATTTATATTATTTTATTTTAAATGATTTTAAAGTTGTCACCTTCATACTTTAATAAAGATAACATTTTAAAAGTTGGTTGTTTTAGAGGATAAATTAGAATAAAATTATTATTATGAAAGATTTTAAATTTACCTTCATCCTAGTATTTTATTTTTAATTTTTATGCAACAAATAAGTATATTAAACAATTATACAAAAATGTTGTAGTAATTATTTTATTAAGAGAAATATCAAATAAATGGTTTTAAAAATATTAAAATAAATATTATATGAACTAATTAATGTGATACATGAATTTTATAGATTAATATGACATGTTATGAGCCAATTAAATATTTTATTTCGAATATATCTTCTGTGTGGATTTTATTTAAATTAAAATAAATTAATTGTGTCAAAATTGACACTATTGATATTTTATAAAAATAACATATTATTAAATTTTTTAAAAATAACAAAGATATTTAAAAATTTAAAATTTAAAATTAAATGCTCTGAAATATAATAATGTATCTAATTATGGAAAATTTACAACACATAAGTAAGTATTTTTAACAATTTCAAAATTATAATATTAATACCACAAATACAATTAAATAGATTAAATAAGGATAAATCAAAATGAAAAGGTTTAAAATAAACATAAAACATGTATAAATATTATTGGGTGATGATATTACAACCCTATGTCATCTCATGTTCTAATTGATCCATTTTTGGAGGTTTTTATGTGGGGTTTGAGTTTATTGTAAATTAATATTTGTGAGGTTTCCAAAAGTGCCCCTCTCCTCTCTTATAAAAGGGAACCTCATTCCTCTCCTATTAAAACAATTTTGATCCTTCAATCTCAGCCAACCCCTGAACATTACTCTTCTAAACTTCCTTATTAACATTATGGAGGTTATTTTCTTCTCAAAATACAAACTCTAGTGCCCTTAGAGGAAGTTTAAAAGAGGCACGTCGAGGAAGAGGTAATCTCTTCTACCGATTCTTTCAAGTTTCTTTCTTATTCTACTTCATCTTATTTAGTTGTTTCATCATAAATTAATAACATAAGTATCAAAAATATACTTATATTTTATTATAAATATGAAACAACCCAATTTCACCTTATATCCATCCTATGAAAAATGAAATCACTACTCGTGCGTATGTACGACTTACCGTCTCCACGCCATGGTGTAATCTGTTTTCCACCACCACCATAATTGGATGGGTGTAATGGTGTAAATAATAACTATATATGATTATTATAATATAATAATTATTATGAGATAATATATCATCCACTTAAATTCCCTTCAATCATTATGGGAATGACATCATCACTCATGCGTACGTATAGATTATCGTCTCCACGACGCGCTGAGATTCATTCTCTGTGTTAACCATTCTAGAATGATTATAAAGTATATATAATAAATAATCATGAAATATATGACATTATAATGATACTATATTTATTTATATGTTATTTACTTACTTCGATTCAATTTAATAAGGAAACAAAAACAGCGTCCATGCGTACATACGGTCTACCGTCTCCATGAATGGTATATTTAATTCTATTTATCAATCTATTATATATATTTATATTATGAATATATATTATATATAAATAATTTTTTACATTATGGAAGTAATTAATCATGATCTATGTAATTATATGAATAATTACCAGTCAAAACACATATGATGAATGAAACGATTTTACCTAAAACATTGCTTTAACATGGAATTGACAAATGAATGGGTAATATAATGTCGTAAGTGAATCATATATGATATAATAAATATTATTATGGTTCTTTTACAAGTTAATAATATGTTTAAACCCACTATAATGGAGTCTCGGACACATACAAAAGAAATTTGACATAAGTTAAGGGATAATTATTCTAATCTCGTTCTTATCCGGGATTGTTGATTTGTAAGTATTTGTTGGGGTTATGTTTATCATCCATGTCCATGTTTTATAAAAATGTTTTCAAAAAAAAATTACTATTCTTCCATGTATTTTTAAAGTTATTTTTTCCCTTTTTGACTTTTACCACATGATATGGAAGGAATCTTTCTTTTGTTTACCAAACGAGGTACTTTTTGACTTTTCTGTAAAAAGTACAAGAAGAATGTTTTTTAACTTTACGGCATGAAAAGAGTTTTATGGTTTCATAAAGAATTATTCCCATGAATCTTACTCTACAAGATTTCATGATTATTTTCAACAAAATCTTTTTCTTTTAAAATTTCATGGCATTTTGAGAAAAGAAAATGATTTTGAAGAAGAAAGGATATTTTTCTCAATAATTCATTTCACGTTTTTTATCAAAACTAGTTTCCATCTCAGATGAAATTATTTAATATGTTTATGTTTCAAGTATAATGTCTCTATTATTTACATGGTTTGATTTTTCTTATGATGAATTGATATCCATTTGTTTTTTATTGATTATGTTATGATGATATGATGTTTATGAAACCCATTTCATTCTTTAGGTTATAATGAACGATTTATGTTCATTTTATGGAACACATAAGAATGATTTCATTATGAGATTGGTGGGACCTATATCTCCCTCCAATTAATTGGGTAAAGATTTATATCTCATGAGATATACATGTCTGGAACGGTTAGTAAATCTGGTTCAGTAATACAGGGCTGGAACTGCAAGTAAACCCAGTTCAGTAATGGACTTTGTCCACTATGATGGTATTGGAAGCAATTCCTTAGCTACTATGGAAATCATATCATGTTCTTTATGGTTTTCCACAATTCCATGTTTCATTTCCATGATATTTTATCATATTTAATGTTCCTTAATGATCTATGCCTTACATACTACCAGGATTTGTTTCACAGCTCGAGATTTTGATGTTTAAACTTTATGTTCATGTTTTTAAGTTCAGATGTATATGGTTTGTTTTATTTTCTCCATGCTTACCCTTACTGAGCATTTGAGCACACCCTTTTTATGTTTTATTTTCCCCAGGATATAAAGAAATGTTTTAGGTAAGAAAAAAAAGGGGAACATCTTTATGGGAGATGTTGAAGATCATTAACCATAATTAGAATATTATCTTCCGAGTTTCCAAAGACACTAAACTAATATAGTCTTTGGGCGTCTGCTTTTGTTATGTATTAAGTATTCCACCAAAGTAATGTAATATCTATGTACTTAAAGCTCTGGGTCTCTATAGTTGGTATCATAGCAAAGGTTTAGTCAACCTTTGGAGACTAGGATGCGAAAACTTTAGTGAGATCCCAAGAGATTTTTTTAAGTTATGTCTAGGGATTTTCCTAAGGTTAAGTATAACTATAGGTTTTAGTCCTAGAATTATGGTAATGATATTATAATGAAATCTAAGATGATAGATATTGAAGGTACTCCCACTTTAATATGTTGTTTTCCTAGCATGATTTTTTCCTCTCACGCTATTCTTATTGGATTTTAGAAAAATGGATGGAAATAGGAAGATTCATGAAAATGGATAATATGATGGATAGTGGAATAATATTCTTCATGAGCAACCAAATGAAATGGTATTTGGAAGTCCACATATCATTATTATGCCTAATCAGAAATCTCATAATATGATCAATAATCTCAACTTTGGTATGTTTCCTGACTCAGCTAATAAGAGAAATATGGAGTTTCATGATCATCATAAAGGAAAGAAAGTTCAATTTCCCTCATGTAAATCATGTGGGAAGAGGCATCAAGGAGAATGTTTCAAAGGAACTGGAAGATTTTTTGGGTGTGGAAAAGAAGGACACAAAGCCAATAATTTCAAAGGAAAAGGTTCAGTTAACTCAATGGACAAGGATAATGGTATTTCTAAGACATCAAAAATGGTTAAATTTTTTAAATTTGGAATGTACGAGAATTATGAAAACCAATGCCCTAAGGGAAAGTCTCGTGAAGAGAATCAGCATGGTCGTTTGGGTAGTATTTATGTTGATGATGATGAAGAGACTACAAATTATATATGAGATGAAAGAAGTGTTTAATCTCGGTCAATGGTTTAATAATATAGTATAATTATTGCATGTTTATTAAGAATAATGTATGGTACTATGGAATAAAGAAAAATATAAGGATTGTTACACTATTGTTTTTCCTTGAGTATTTGAAAGTATATGTTGAATGGTATAGGTAACCATGAAAGGTTATTAAAATATTTTTGGAAAGTAGATGATATTTGTATAATTAAGGTATAAGTAGATAATGAGATGTCTAATAGTATTAATGAGCTCATGACTTATATAAGGACAAAGTGATATCATGGTTTGAGTATATAGAAATTTTGGGATTTGGGTGTGGGAAAAGAGTTAACTTTTGACAGCATTCATGTTTTCACTAAGGTTCAATGGTAATTCATGTTTCAAGAGAATACATTATTAAGGTATTCACATGTTTGGAATATGACCAAAAATATACATGTTATTATATATGGGGGATAAATGATGGTATTTAGATTCTTGGTAGATGACCTCTCTAGTAATATTTTTCTTTACACTATGAGATTGAACAGAAGTATTTTCGATATACCTAAATATTGGAATGAATTAAGTTAGACATCAGATAGTATTGTTTATGGATATAACTTTTTGATATTGTATCTAAAATGTTATAATAGTATAGTTTTAGAAAAAGGAAAACCCATAGGACAGGTGACAACCCGTCGCGTCGGACATGGCTGCGGGAATCGAACCCACAATCGAAGTGCGACAGGCCTTTATCGCCTACCACTGACCTACAATAAGTCCCTGGTTTTTATAAATTAGTTTTATTTTGTTAATAGGTATGATATATGAAGTATAAGTCCATTTTTGGAACCATATACGATTAAACTCACCATAGAAGGACTTATGTATATTTAATATCTTGTGTTAACCTTTATTGTGATAGCGATAGATGGGAAGACATATCATTCTATCGCATGATCTGCTAATACATCAAGAATGAAAAATTAAACTTCATTTCTTTAAATAAGAGATGAATTGTAAATTGTTCATGGAATGACCAATGATGATATTACACTGAAATCAAGTAAGTATTTTTCCTTATGAAAAAATTCATCAACTTTAGGGAAATGATCTTGAAAACCAAAAATGTTGTCCTAGTATACTCATATCTAATGAATCAGATGGTACCTAAGATCATCACAAATTTATGGATTTGTTATTGTTGTATTTTTCATAGCCATGTTCTCTACCACTCTCCATCAGAACATGATGGTTAGATTTCTCTTCCATATCCATATTTTTACATATATTCTCCTATATGGAAACCTAGTTATGTGTTACTTTGGGTGACCGTTATGTTTCTAACTTTCCTTTTTAAAATTAATTTTTATTATTCCTTTTTACGATGTGGGTTTCTATGAAATAAACTTTCAAGTATTAACTGATTTATAACCCCGACGAATTTCGAGGGAGAAATTCCTTTTAAGGGGGGTAGAATGTAACTCCCCAAGGTTTTATGAGAAATATTATTTTTAATTTATTTGATGTCTTGTGTTGTACGCTACACCAAGATTATATTGTGTTATATGTAACACAATATTAGCTTTTATTATACTCAAACACTATTCTTGGCTTGTGTTGCACGCAAGAGCGACCTTCCTCAATAGCGTGTGTTGTACGCAATACTGAGTTTCACGAAACAATGATATATTGTTATAATATTATTATGAACTACCCGTTATGAATAGTATTAACCACATTTTGAATTTTATAACATTATCATTAATCTTACACATATTCTAGAAAATGGTATGAGAACAAAATAAATGTTTCAGGTAAAATAAGTATTTTTCAAAAAATGCAGTTTTTTCACCTTTTGATGGCGCACCAATTTTAAATCTAATTTTTACAAGTTTATAAGTTAAATTTGACAAATAAAACTACTTATTTTGAATCAGGATATAAAAATTTTCATTGGATAGATTCTTGACATTATTCGGATAACCTTCATATTTAGATGAATAGTAAAAATACGCTAAATTTTAATTAAAAATAACTTTTTTCATCAAGATAATTTTTATGGTTAAATTATAATATTGAATGGTTTTAATGAATAAATAGAATATAATTTTACCATTTAATATAATTTAATTCATTATAATTAATTTTATAATGAATTCATAGGTAAAAACATTTCAATCTTTTGCAATGTTTTAACTTTTAAAACCTGTTTTCTCAATAGGGGGATTAATTTTAAATTAAATATTCAAACTTCAATGTATTGAATTTAGAAAAATGGATTCCATATTTGGAATCAGTAGGTCCTAATTGTGTTAATAGTCAACTTTATATTTTTGGGCATTATGAATAGTAACAACGGTAAATTTTATTTACCACAGTTAAAGGTAAATCAGGTAATTAAGGGTAAAAAAAATATTATAAAATTACCCTATCATTTTTATTAATATAAATGGATTATTATATTTCGTCTTAAAATATATTTGGGTAGAAATGGTATCTTTTGGAACCCACTTTAATGTGATTAAGACCTTTAATTTATTTTATTTGATGAAAGTAAAATATGTCTCACTAAAACTTTAATAAATAAAGTATTTTAAATATAAGGATATACAGAATATAAATTTGATTATAAATACTAATTTTAAATATAAAATGTTGTTATTCATCATGGTAATTTATTTGTGATTTTTAAGAAATATATAATTACCTTAATAGCTTATACATTAATGATACAGAAATTATTTATTTAGTGAAAAATCAATAATATAGTTTTTATTAAAATAATAATACCCATCAAAAAGAACCATAAACATGAAAAAACCTTATTGGTCGAGTATATATATACCCTAAGCATCCAAGGGTCGACTGGTGGACCATTTGGAGGCTTATAAAACAGATTATGACATTTATATTATTTTATTTTAAATGATGTCAATGTTGTCACCTTCATACTTTAATAAATATAACATTTTAAAAGTTGGTTGTTTTAGAAGATAAATTCGACTAAAATTATTATTATTAAAGCTATTAAATTTACCTTCATACTAGTATTTTATTCTTAATTTTTATGCAAAAAATATGTATATTAAATAACTATACAAAAATGTTGTAGTAATTAGTTTAATAAGAGAAATATCAAATAAATGGTTTTAAAAATATTTAAATAAATATTATATGAACTAATTAATGTTATAAACGAATTTTATAGATTAATATGACATTTTAGGAGTATATAAAATATTTATTTAGAATATACCCTCTGTTTGGATTCTATTTAAATTCAAATAAATGAATAGTGTCAAAATTGACACTTTTGATATTTTATAAAAATAACATATTATTAAATTGTTTAAAAATTACAAAAATATTTAAAAATTTATAATTGAAAATTATATGGTCTAAAATTTAATAATATATCTAATTATGTAATATTTACAACACATAAGTAAGTATTTATAACAATATAAAAATTATAATATTATTACCACAAATAAAATTAAATAGTTTAAATAAGGATAAATCAAAATTATAAGGTTTAAAATTAATATAAAACAAGTTCAAATTTTATTTGTTGATGATATTACAACCCTATATCATCTTATATTTGAATTGAGTTATTTTATGAGGTTTTTAATTGGGTTTTTTGTTTATTATAAATTAATATTTGTGAGGTTTCCAAAAGTGTCCCTCTCCTCTCTTATAAAAGGGCACCTCATCCCTCTACTCTTTAAACAATTTTGAGAATTCAATCTCGTCTAACCCCTTACCATTACTCTTCTAAACTTCCCTAGTAACATTCTAGATGTTCTGGTCTTCTCAAAATACCAACTCTATTTCCCTAAGAGGAAGTTTAAAAGAGGCACATCGAGGAAGAGGTAATCTCTTCTACCGATTCTTTCGAGTTTCTTTCTTATTATACTTCATCTTATTTAATTTTTTAATTATAAAGTAATAATATAAGTATGAAAAATATACTTATATGTTATTATAAATATAAAACAACCCTATTTCACCTTATATCCATCCTACAAAAAATGAAATCACCGCGTGTGCATACATACGGCTTACCCTCTCCATGCTGTGGTGTAATCTGTTTTTCCACCACCACTACACTTGGATGGGTATAATGGTGGAAATAATAACTATATCTGATTATTATAAAATCATACTGAATCTGAGATATTATATCATCCACTTCAATTCCCTTCAATAATTATGGGAATGTTATCATCGCTCGTACATACGTACGGATTACCATCTCCACGACGCGATGAGATTCATTTTCCATGTTAACCATTCCAGAATGACTATAAAGTATATATAATAAATAATCATGAAATATATGACATAATAATGATACTAGATTTATTTATATTTTATTTACTTACTTCCATTCAATTTAATAAGGAAATAAAAACAACATTCATGCGTACGTACGGCCTACTGTCTCCATGAACGGTGTATTTCATTCCATTTATTGATCTTATATTTATATATATATGTATATTCTGATTATATATTATATATAAATCATGTTTTACATTCTAGAATTAATTAATCATGATCTAAGTAATCATATTAATAATTACAAGTTAAAACACATACGATGAATGAAACGATTTTACCCAAAACACTGCTCTAACATGGAATTGACAAATGAACGGTTAATATAAAGTCGTAAGTGAATCATATATGATATCATAAATATTATTATGGTTCTGTTAAAAGTTAATAATATGTTTAAACCCACCATATAGGAGTCTCGGACACATAAGGAAGAAATTGGACATAAGGTAATGGATAATTATTCCAATCTTGTTCTTATCAAGGATTGTTTATTCGTAAGTATTTACTAGGGTTATGTTTATCATCCATGTCCATGTTTTCTAAAAATGTTTTCATAAAATGTTTACTATTATTCCATTTATTTTTAAATTCATTTTTCCCTTTTTTACGTTTACCACATGCTATGGAAGGAATCTTTCTTTTTTTTAACATACGAGGTACTTTTTGACTTTTCCGAAAAAAGTACAAGAAGGATGTTTTTTTAACTTATATGGCATGAATGGAGTTTTAAAGTTTCATAACTACTTATTCCCATGAATATTCCTCTACAAGAATTCTATATTATTTTAAAAAAAATAGTTTTCTTTTAAAATTTCATGGCATTTTGAGAAAAGAAAATGATTTTGTAGAAGAAAGAATATTTTCATCAAGAATTCATTTCAAGTGTTTTATCAAAACTACTTTCCATATAAGATTCCATTATTTAATATGTTTATGTTTCAAGTATAATGTCTCTATTATTTACATGGTTTGATTTTTTCTTATGATGAAATGATATCCATTTGTTTTGTATTGATTATGTTATGATTGGATGATGTTTTTGAAACCCACTTCATTCTTTGGGTTATGATGAATGATTTATGTTTATTTTGTGGCACATGTAAGAATGATTTCATTATGAGATGGGTGGGACATATATCTCCCTCCAATTAATTGGGTAAAAATTTATATATCATGAGATATACAAGGATGTAATGGAAAGTAAATCTGGTTCAGTAATATAGGGCTGGAAAGGCAAGTAAACCCGGTCCAGTAATTGACTTTGTCCACTATGATGGTCTTTCCAGCAATGCCTTCGATACTATGGAAATCATATCATGTGATTTATGGTTTTCCACAGTTCCATGTTTCATTTCCATGATATTTTATCATATTTAATGTTCCTTTATGATCTACGCCTTACGTACTGCCAAGATTTATTTCACTGCTCGAGATTTTGATATTTAAACTTTATGTTCATGTTTTTAAGTTCATACGTATATGGTTTGTTTTATTTTATCATTGCTTACCCTTACTGATAATTTTAGCTCACAATTTTTATGTTTTCTTTTCCCCTAGATATAAAGAAATTTTTTAAGTAAGAAAACAAAAGGGGAAGCTCTTTATAGGAGATGTTGAAGATATTTAACCATAATTAGAAGATTATCTTCTGAGTTTCCAAAGACACTAAACTAATACAGTCTTTGGGTGTTTGTTTTTTTTTATGTATTAATTATTCTGAAAAAGTAATTTAATCTTCATGTACGTCAAGCTTTGGGTCTCTATAGTGACCCTCTAGGCTCTTTCTCATTGGCATTTAGCGGGCTTGCCTAAAGTCCAAGATTACTATCTAGTAACGGGTCAAGGAACCCAAGAGAAAGACATTTACACCGCATTGAGGTGTCACCTCATACAAACACTTACCATGAAATTTAATCCCTTTGTCTCAATATCTCATCAAGAAGGTTTCATGGTAGTTTCATAAACCTATATGCTTCATCCTTCATTCTTTGACTTCCAGAAATAAACTCGTCATTACACCATTGCCATGGAATTTGGGCGACAGTTCAATTTCAATCAAAAGGCCTGAGATATTTACTTACATAAATATGGAAGGGAAAAATATTTCCTCGACTTATCCATTAAAAACATGTCATTTGGGATGCACCCAACGTACCCTACTTCCCACCAACTGTCTTCATGACGATTTTCGTCAACAAATCTAAGTGCACGAGTCATGAAATGAGTTAATGATAATCTTCCAGTCTAAGGACCATTACACACGCTCATAGATAGAAATGTCTGATAAAACCAAGACATGTGGAAGTACTACTACTGGGTCAGTTCTCATAATATCCTATCTTGGAGATTACCAAGTGAAAACTCCATGAGAGAGAGTCTCGTCTTCTTTTGAGTACTCTCACAAGATGGTTTTTATACTATGTGTCTTATCATAGTATTTCATCTAACCATAGAACTTTATTTAAGAATGTTGTTATAGAATTTCAAGGTTCTCATCATAGCGGGGATCTGTTGTGACCTTATTAATGCAACAAATAATCCAGGAAATTATTATATTATATTCATGAAGATCAATGAAAAATATATAATATGCGTAAATTCATGTAATCAAAGTATAAATAGTTGGTTCTCAGGACACAAACTCCAAAAAACTCCCACTTGGACTAGAGCCAACTACCAATGACTTTTAGTCTGCTAGACCTCACATGATGATCATGTTTCTGCTGAGTCAAGGCTTTAGTCAAGTGGTCTACAACATTGTCTCTTGTGGAAATACTTCTCACTAAAACTTCACCTCTCTGAGAAAAATTGTCCATTGATGTGACCTTGGCTATTTTTCAAGTGCCACTAATGTAGTATTATCACAAGATAGTGTGATAGGATCTTTGCTGTTAGGTACTACATCCAACTCTTGGACGAAGCTTTGCATCCATATTGCTTCTTTAACTACCTCAGAAGTTGTGATATACTCAGACTCTACTGTAGAATCCGCGACCACACCTTACTTTGACCTCTTCCAGCTCACTTCACCTCCATTCAAACTGAAGATGTATACAGTCTGCGACTTCATGTCATCTTGATCAATCTGAAAACTATCATCTACATGTCCTCTAATGACTAGTTCCTCATATCCTCCATAAACCAGGAACATATACTTAGTACGTCTCAGATACTTAAGGATTTTCTTGATTTCCATCCAATGGTGGTCTCCTGGATCAGCTTGATATCTTCCTACCACACTAAATGTATAAGCAACATCCATCCTTGTACATATCAGAGCATACATGACTAACCCAATAGCATATGCATAAGGGATCCTTGCCATTTTCTTTCTTTCCTCATGTGTCTGAGGGCACATTTTCTTGGAAAGATGAATGCCATGTGACACTTGCAACAATCCCCTCTTGGACGATTCCATTCTGAATCTCTTCAGTATCATGTCAATGTATGTACTTTGAATCAGGACCAACATTCTCTTGGATCTATCACGATGGATCTTGATCCCAAGAATATATACTACCTCACCCAATTATTTCATAGAGATGAATTTATCCAACCATTCTTTAACTGACTATAAGATAGGTACTTCGTTTCCAATTAGTAATATGTCATCACCATATACTATTAGGAAAATTAATGCACTTCCTCTAATACTTTTCTAGACACAAGGCTCACATTCATTCTTAACAAAGCCAAATTCCATTATGGCTTCATCAAAACGAATGTTCCATGACCATGATGCTTGCTTTAATCCATAAAAGGATTTCTGAAACTTGCATACCTTGTTGGCATCCTTTGGAGACACAAACCCTTCAGTTTGTGTCATGTAGACATCTTCTTGGAGGTTACCATTAAGGAATACTATTTTGACATCCATTTTCCAAAATTCATAGTCATGGTAACCAGCAATGGCCAATAGGATTCTGATGTATTTCAGCATCAAAACTGGTGAAAAGGTTTCATCATAGTCAATTCCTTGACGTTGTCTATAACCTTTTGCAACCAGTCATGCCTTATAGGTGCTTAATTGTACCTATATGTCTAGTTTCTTATTGAATACCCATTTATTACCAACAGGATTTACATCAAATAGAGGATCTACCAAAGTCTAGACTTTGTTTTGGTACATGGGAGCCATTTCAGAATTCATGGATTCTTGCCACTTGGCAACGTCTGTGCCTTTAACTGCTTCCTTATAGGTAAGAGGATTATCATTGTCAGCCAATAATGAGTCCCCATCCTCTGTGACAAGAAAACCATATCATTCTGGTTCTCTCACCTCTCCCATGCTTCTACGAAGTTCTTGTGTCTCTGGAACAGATAATTCTTCCATGGGGCTTTGTGGAATATGTTATTTTATCAACTCCTATGTATCTTGAGCCTTGACTTCATCGAAGTCTATCTCACCCCCACTATCTCTTTTGGATATGTGCTCCCTCTCAAGTAATATGGAATTTCTTGCCACTGTATCCTTTTTATCTAAGGGTTTGTATAGGTAATATCCCCTTGTTTCCTTGGGATATCCTATAAAGGTACACTTTGTGCCTCAGGGTGAAAGCTTGTTACCTGAAGAGCCCTTAACAAATTATTCTCTACCCCACACATGTAAATTTGATAACATGGATTTGTGTCCACTCCATAATTTGTATGGAATACCATTTATCTATTTACTTGGTACTTGGTTTAGTATGTGTCCTACTGTTTGTAATGCATATCGCCAAAAAGATAATGGAAGACCTGCATGACTCATCATTAATCTCAACATGTCCAACAGGGTGTGGTTCCTCCTTTCACTTACACCATTCCACTGAGGCATGTAAGGAGGAGTGAGTTGAGATAGAATTCCAAAATCCCATAAGAAATCAATGAAGTCCTGATTAAGATATTCTCCTCCTCTATCTGAGCGGATTTTCTTAATCTTCTTACCAATCTAGTTCTCTAATTCATTCTTGTATTCTTTGAACCGATCAAAAGAATCGTACTTATACCTCATTAAGTAAATATATCCATATCTACTAAAATCATCAGTAAAAGTTATCAAGTACAAGAACCCACATCTTACTTCAACTGGAAATGGTCTACACACATCTGTGTGAACTAATTCTAGAAGCACTTTATACCTTTCACCCTTCCCACTAAATGGGGATTTGGTCATTTTTCCTTGTATACATGCATGACATACACCAAGTGGGTTTAGTTCGAAAGAATCTAAATACCCAACTTAATGTAATTTTGTCAAACATTTCTCATTGATATGTCCTAGCCAGTGATGCCAAAGTTGGGTGTGGTATGATTCATGTGAATTAACTTTGTCATTGATTTCCATTACTTGTTTTGTGTAGTCTAACACATAAAGGTAAATATATAAATGTGCCCTACCAAAACAAATGATATCTTTATAAAAGTAGCAACATTCATTTCCAAACATGAAGATGAATCCATCAGTATCTAATATGGATAATGAAATAGTGTTTTTGGTTATAAGGGGTACATAATAACATCCTTTTAATACCAAGACCATCCCAGTAGGCAATGTGAGGTTGTAGTCTCCGACAGCTTCACCAGCGAGTCTGGATCCATTGGCTACTCTCAGATCCACCTCACCTCATTCAATCTTTATGAATCTACATGGTTCCTATATTTGGATACATATATGATCACTACAAGCAGTATCTAATACCCAATTGGTAGAAATAGATAGATTTCATTCAATAACAAACACACCTGAAGCTTCCCCTTTCTTCCTTGGCTGGGTGAAATTTTTCTTCTAGTGGCCCTTCTTTCCACATGCGAAACAAATAGCCTCATGTTCTCTCTTTCCTCCCCTTTGATCTTCCTTTTCTTGGAAAGCCTTGTATAATATTTGAGCTTAAATCTCTTCTCATTACCTTTCCATTTATTCACCGTAAGGACAGAAGGATTCTTATGCTTCATATCATTGACCACTTGGCGAATGAGGATAAGAAGATCAGATAGAGACTTCTCAATGTTGTTCATGTTGAAATTTACAACAAAGTTAGGGAAGCTCTAAAGGAGTGATGCAAGAATGAGATCAGTACCCAGTTATTCATGGTGTTTAAACCCTATAACATCAAAGAGATCAATGTAGCTAATGAACATGACTACATGAGGCCCAGCTGGGGCACCCTCTCCAAGATTTATCTGAAATAGAACCTTGTAGATCTCAAACCTTTACTACCTTGTTCTCTCTTGTTATATACCACGGAGGTGCTCGAGCATGCTATATGCATCCATGTCTTCATGAGACTTCATGATCTCACTACACATTGATGACAGCATCAAACATTGAATGTCAAGTGCATTGTTAAAATGTTGATCATAGACCAGGAAATCTTCATCACTCTCCCCTTGGGCAGGTGAATCAGGAAGTGAGGACTCCAGCATGTAAAACTTTCTTTCATAGAATAGGATAACCTGAAGGTGCCTAAACCATTCCTGAAATTTACTGCTAGTGAGGATATTATCTTTATCCAGAATTGATCGCAGAGAAAATTTGGTTGACGAGTTTGTCATATTGATTCTACAAATTAAAAGATCAAATTTATCAGTACCTTTTGATTACATTTTTGTGAAAAATAATAAATGAATTTATTAATTCTCCCACTATTTTATCAAGTCCCAATGGCCCCCACCATTTAACTTGGAATTCCTAGTTTCATTGAAATTCTATTGGAAAGGGTCCATATTCCTCTTTGCATAACCCCAACAAGGGTTGGTCAAGCTATTTAAAGGTATTTCGGTAGGCAGATATTTGCCAACTGTGGGCATGTAGTTCCTTGATCTGTTGAGTGGACTCCCCAATCCTTAAATCTTGACATTGGATCTTCTCAACTCTTGCCTCCAATATTACACCAAGTCTAGAAAGGGCTACTCCTCTTGATGTAATATGGTTAAGTCAACCCGAAACATTCATAAGGGCTTCCTTTATAAAAGTAAGTCTCCCAACAAGGGTTGGTCAAACACATAGTTTTATTGATTCTTGCCCTTAATCAAGTAATGGAAGGCTTGGTCTGACTTAATATGGTATTTGAGTGATTTTAATCCTTTATGCATAATTTCTCATTATCACATGCTTCTTAATATTAAGTGATGATTGCTTAAGTGATTAACCATGTTCTAATAATTTTTACCCATTGTCTAGTTTTTATTTTATTCCATCTTTGCATACTTATTAATTTCATTAACTAGGTGATCGTGACAACAAATACATAACAAATAAACCATGAAATGAGATAAAAATAAAATAAGATGGCATGATCATGAGCTTCTATTGGTTAGCTTATCAAGAAATTTTGATAAGATAACCCTGACCTAGGGAAAAACACCTTGAACCCGATGGTTCATGTTTTACAGGTCCCACCTGTCCACCTTTGTATCTTCTTGGGTTGGTTTCGCCTCAGCTTCAGATTTTCAACCATCTCCACTGGCTTGGGAGACCCTCCATTACATGGGGTATACATTAAAGAAACCATGGGCACATAGGCCCTACATTTTATTGGAATAAGGCTCACAGGATAACGAATTTAAATTAAATAAATTTAAATGAAACCATACATACACAAAGGGTCTTTGGTCTAGATCATGATCATCCATAGCATGCAACGACATTTACGCATATTTAGTATTCAAATTCTTTTAATTTTTCTTTTATTCAAGATAAGTCGCACTTGAATTCAATTAATTATGATCTTATAATTAATCAATTATTTATCCTAAATTCCTTTCTGAATTTCCTTGAGATTCTTCTCATTCATATTCCTTGTATGGGTCTTGGTACTTTAGAGGAAACCTGGTGAAATTCCATTTCTAGAAAGTACACGGAGTGTAGGATATATTACATGACTTGTATTTATTTTCACCCTTTATCCAAAGTACATGTCGGGGACTTTGGTGTGTTTCTTGTACTTTAGAAATATTGGAGTACACGACGTTTGGATTAATCTAACATGGTGTATACTTCCTTGTTACGTGGTTACCATCCTGGAAATCTCGTGTACGCAGTACACGGCTTCTCCTTGTACACGGTTTCACCTAGGCTGGAACAGACTACATGGCATGTTGATTCAACATACACATCATGTATTCCATTTTCCACGCGTCATTCAGTTTTGGTCAACACGGTGTATTAAAAATTTAGGTATGCTCAATTCACAAAGCATGGTTTGGAAGACCAGTACCGGTTCGTTGAACCTAAGTACACGTCGTGTAGTTTTCACTACACGCCATGTATTCTTGTGTTGTACAGACAGAATGAGTGGCTCCTCCAGATGAGTTCCTCATTTTTATTTTAATAAAAATTAAAATTAAAAGGTCGTTTCTATTATGTGAATCGAGAAATTAATGACGAAGAACAGATCTCGTTCATTCAGTTTTATAGAACAGTTTTTCTTTAATTGAATCAAATATAAATGCATAAATTATCAACGAAAATTAAATAACTATAATCAATGTTGAAAACTCGCTATGATACCAATTGAAGGTCCCGGGCACAGCGGAAGCTCATGGGTGGATGTGCCCACTTGGATTTTTTTCATTAGCAATGATCATTCCGGGATCAATACGACAATAAATGACACTCCACATATCGAATCATAGAAATTGACAAAGAAGAAGAATATTCCCGGAACCACAAAGGAGGATCATCATAGGTTGATTATAATTAATTTAATTAATTGAAAATAAGTACCTTTTATGGTGTTCTTTCTCCGTTGATATTTCTAATCATGTTCTGATGTGATTCGTCATTGCATCACAGAAGCCAAGTGTAGACTTCCTCTAGTAGTGATCCACACATGCACCACATATCTATGGACGTTGCCAAAGGAATCTCCGGGTGCTAGCATGGAGAAGCCTTTTCTTGTGTTGTCCGCCTTAGATCTCCTTGATCTGATGGAGGTGGATCTCTCTTGGTCTTGAAAGAGTTCTTGGAGGACTGGGTTCTTTTGTCCTTGAGAGAATTATCCATAATTGTTGTGCACATCAATTAGGGAAAAGTGTTGGGGTTGTGAGTATATTTATAATCGGTTTTGGGGTTATAGATTTATGACAATAAATAAACATGTTACACATTTTATTTATTTCATTAACTCTTATTTAAAACTCCCAGGTCGAATCATTAATTCCTTGAAATATGCCCACACTGATTATAATAAATATCATTTAATAAAATGATATTATTTCCTTAAAATCCCAACTCCAAAAACTACATGGTGTGTAATCATTAATACACAGCGTGTACTCATTTTTCATTTCCTTTCCAAAATGAAAACTACATGGCGTGTATGTTCAATGTACATGGCATGTATATCTTTTTTTATTTTATTCTTCCTCCAACATAAAAATGTTTTAGTCTTCCTTGAATAATTATTAAACTATATACAGGAATAATCTTTATTCTACTTGAGATATTTGGATACACTTAGTGTGTGAACTCTAGGCCTCTTTCTCGTTGGCATTAGGCGGGCTTGCCTAAAGTCCAAGATTATTGTCTAGCAATGGGTCAAGGAACCCAAGAAAAAGAAGTTGTCTCAGCATTGACATGTCACCTCATACGAATGCTTACCATGTAATTTAATCCCTTTGTCTCAAAATCTCATCAAGAAGGTTTCATGGCGGTTTCATAAACCTATATGCTTGATCCATCATTCATTGACTTCTAGAAATAAACTCTTCTTGGCACCATGGCCATGTAATTTGGGAAAAATTTCTATTATAATCAAGGGGCCCGAGATATCTACTTCCATAAATATGGAATGGAAAAATCCTTCCTCGACATATCCATTAACAACATGTCATTCGTGACGCACCCAACGTACCCTACTTCCCGCCAACAGTCTTCATGACGGTTTCTTCAACAAATCTAAGTGCGCGAGTCATGACATGAGTTAATGATAATCTTCCAGTATAAGGACCATTACACATGCTTGTAGATAGCAATGTCCAATGACACCACGACATGAAAAATTACTACTGGATGGTTTGTTCTCATGATCTCTTATCTTGTAGATTACCAAGTGAGAACTCCATGAGAGAGAGTCTCGTCTTATTACGAGTACTCGCACATGAATGTCTGTATAATATGTGTCCTATCATAGTATGTAATTCAACCATATAACTTTATTTAAGAATATTGTTATATCATTTCAAGGTTCTCATCATAGCAGGGATCTTCCATGACATTATTAATGCAACAAATATTCTTGGACATTATTATATTATAGTCATGCAGAACAATGAACAATATATAAAAAGTGTAGATTCATGTAATCAAAGTATAAACACTTGGTTCTCAGGACACCAAATCAGACAAAAGGTAACACCATGAAGGTAATTAACACAAAGGTAATGCCACACAGAAGAATACCATGAAGGTATAACCATATAGAAGTGCACCACAAAGGTAAAGAATCATCTCACACCTGGTATAACTTATGTACTAAAGTATAATTGATTAGCAGTATTGCAAGATTATTTTACTTCGTCGAGAAGCTCTATTGTTGACCCACACAGGAATCAAGATGACCCACACAAGAGTCGAAGATTCTGACCCACAAAGGATCCAAAGATGACCCACACAGGATCTGAAGATGACCCACACAGGATTGAAAGATGACCCATATCAGATCTAAAGATTCTCCAAGTATATCCAGCCATAGGGTTCCCACACTAAACACGCTTGATTCCAAGAGGATCCGCTCCTCAAGCCATCATAAGATACTTTAACTGCAACTAAGTCTCAAGAATGAGTATTACAAAGTTTCATCACATCAATAGGGACTCAACGCGACCGATGGCGTGTCAATCGGACGCCGGGTCAATAAGTTATTAGCATTTCCGTTCTGAGGGCCCGATTGGATTTGGGTTCGATCCAACTCGGTCGTACTCCAACTTTATCTAAAACTCAAGTGGAGTATACCAAAAATATCATCTCGGTCAAATGATTTCATTTCCACATATGGTTTGCCAAATTTATTCTCGGTTCTTAGGATATGGTCAAAAGGACGTATCTGGGTCCAGATGGGCTCGGGTCCGGTCTGACCCGGCCCAGGTCCGACCAAGAAGTGCTCGGCCAGGGCAGGTCCTGCCCGACCCACAAAGGGGGGGGGGGCCCGTTGGGCATGGCCCACTCTATGTGGCCCGTTGGGGGGGCCCACTGCTAGGGTGGTCTTCCATGGCAGGGTCCACCCTAGCCGACACTCGGGGGAGGCACCCCCAGGATTATCGAACGGCCCAAGGGCCGTACATTTTTTGTCAACCTAGGGGTGCCATGTGGCGCTGCCTGCTGGCATGCGAGACCCTCCAAAGAGGGTCCTGCTCGGCATGACGCAGACAGTCGGGGCTCTGGCTAACTCCACCTTCCAATGGTGTGATGGTGCCGCTACTCCTCCTACGGTCGTCCAGGCACCGGCCGCCCTCTGGTTGCGCCTCTGCGGCTCAGCAGCCGCAGCCTCCTCCTCTGCTGGCGGCACGGACGCGTACCGCCCCGGTTCCACATGGCCGACCAGCCTGTCGGCGACCACTCTTCACCGCCGTGGCTGACAATCTGCGGCCTCCTTCGGCAGCATGGTTGCGATGCTTCCACCATCGCGGCCAGTCGCCGCCTTTACCCTGCCATCATCGGTCACCGGCGACATGGCCAGGTTCTGCTTAACTCGTTGATCCACCCGTGAAGAACATGTTAGCAATGAAGTAGCGGAGGGATTGGGTCATGTGTGTTTTTCCTACACCCTCCATGTTAGATCGATATCAAGCGGTTCATAGATTGATTCAACGTAAAACTAAGAAGAACAATATGATCAATTCCCTACCTTGTTTGTTTGTTGGAGGTGGCGTGATGAAGAAGATGAAGATGATGAAGGAGACCGTGGTCTTCGTCGCTCACATAACATGCTTCGGATCTGAGCTCGAGCGTCAGTTCCCTGTTCTTGATCAAGAGGTTAGTTCTTCTTTGGAGGGGGTTCTTCCCAAGGCTCTCCCATGTTCTCTCCTCCCAAATCTCTTCTTTTCCAACGATTCCCCACCACGAGAGTTGAGGAGCCAACATAATTAATTTATTGATCAATTATTGTTTGTTCATTAAGTGGGGGAATTCTGAGAGTTACATCACATTATAAGAGTGTTTTAGCATCAGGTGGTCCCCACCACTATGATTCAAATGATAGGTTACAGATAATTAAAAATAAAAGTTAATTGTTTTATTTTTATTATTTTTATTATTTTTTTAACTATCCCGCGAAGAACTAGAAATCCAACTTCTATGCTCGACCTACTGCAGTCGAGATGAAGGTTACCTTAAGCGAATATCGGCACAGCGAGTTCAACGGTGTCCTCGTATTTCAATTCTGATCACCGGTTCAAAATTTACAAAACACCGCTCATGCGTTTACTAAACTTACCCAAAACAAAGTTTAGAAATTCATTTCAGGCACACTAGGCCTCGGAATCATGCGCCGTTAATTTTTGCAAACTCGTAATATTTCCATATAATTAAAATAAATACATGGAAATATTCTAGTTCTTTACAATAGTATTGATGGGACACATACTCAGTTCCAAAAACTTATCATTCAATCACAATCATGGTTGAACTTCGGAAAATTTCTCACCATTTCATTCTATTCTACATCCACCTTTTTTTCCTTATTAATACTCACAGGGATGGATAGTTGAACATTCATCTGAGAAAGATATTATTTTTCACCATTACTTATGATTTCAAGTTACATATTCTTCAAAAACATAAATTTTTTATTGCTTTCAATCCTCATCATGGAAAAAACATGTAACACCCCGAGCTTCCACGATAGGCTTCTCATTCAATAATGCAATAGCTTACATTGTACGCAAGTTCGAGTTCTAACACACCGCGACTAATCAAAGTAGCCGTTATGAATAGTAATAACCAATTTTTAAAATTATAGAAATTTTATATTTCAAAATGGACTTCATTTTTGTATTCTTAATATCGAAATTATCCTATGTTGAATTTTTTGTAACTTTCTGAGAACTTCCAATTTTTTATGAATAGTGAAAAATACTTAAAAAAACTTTTTTAATCAAAATAATTTATTGTGATAAATTATACTATTTAGTGGTTTTAAAGTATAATTAGAATATATTTTTACCATTTTATCCAATGGTGGTCATTAGAATTAATTTAACATTGAAATTGGATATAAACAATTGCCAATCTTTTGATATAAATTGTTTCTTAAAAACACGCTATTTGTTGTGACATCGGGAATTAATTATAAAATTAATTAATGCAACTTAAATTTTTAGAATTTTGTAAAATAGACATCATTTTTGAATTCGGAATATCAATTATAGCTTAGGGTGAAATTTTGGCATTGTTCTGAAAGACTTCAATTTTTGATGAATAGTGAAACCACTAAGTGGTAGTTAAAAAACTAATTTTTCTTTTAAATGAAATATTACCACTTCTGTGATTTGATTTTCAAAAATCCGACATACATGGTTTTCATTAAGAAGTAAAATGTGGTTCAATGAGATTAAAATAATTTTTGGTGAATAGTAACTTTTAAGTTCTTAATCGCGATTAGAGGTAATTTGTATAGTTTAAGGTAAAAATAATGTTTTAATAATATGAGATGAGATTGACACATGTCCTACCATCATTGGATGTTCCATGGCCGACCAAGACAATCCATGGGTCAACTTGGGGACCCCATGGAGCCACTTTAGTTGGAAAATGACATAAATACCTTTTATTTAATGTTAAAGTAAAAAAATGACACAAACATGAAATGTTTTACTAAAACAATTTTTACATGGGGTTATACAAGTAATAATTTTGACTATAAATAGTCATTGGAAATATAAAAAGATTTCCTACATCATAGTATTTTTTTTATAATTTTTAGACATTAAATAAATTAAATTATTTATGACATCATTATGATGCAGCGATGACCTCATTATTTAACGATTTTAATAAAATGAAAAGATAATGTAAAATCCAAGGATTACACTTGTCCAAAGACTATTGTATGGGTAGATTTAGAACCCTTATCACCTTAGACATGAATTATATAAGTGTGGGACCTTTAGAATTAGAAAAGCATTGTATAATAATGTAAACTTTCCTTACATTCCAAGAGTTCCCCTCCTCTCCTCTTATAAAAGGCCCCCACCTCTACCACCTCATTCACACATTAAAGCCATTTGGCTCGGCCAACCTCTGCCCAAATACTCTCCCAACTTCCCCCTCTTACTCCTAGAAGCCTCAATTTGGGCAGAACTCTTCCCAAGGAAGCCTTTGGCTCAAATCAAAAAGAGTTACCCGATTTTAAGGTAATGTCTTCTCTAATGTTGTTTTGTTTTATTTTTCTTCTCCAACCCCCTAAACTCTTTTTATTCATTTCTTTTGTAAAAAAACCAGTATCCTCAATATACTAGGATGTTATTATAAGAAGTATTTTATCTACACTTACACACACCTACATATAATGGTTAAAGAACATACGGTTTCTGTGGATGGCGAATTTCTGCCTCACGAAACGATGATTGTTCAACACTCATATAACACCTTAAAAGGTGGCCGTTAAGATATCACTATATTTATATATGATATATAATATGTTTATGTTTTACTTATTCTTCTGTATTTCTCATTTATGGCATACTTTATGATTTCTGTTATGGGTAAAACGCGATAATTTCATTTTAGGAAGTGCGGACTACCGCCCCCTCAAAGTGATTTGAATCGTTAATGCCATATGTGGGATGTATAAAGGATGGAGTAAATGGTATTATACACTATATTATACTGGAACTATATTATACATTTATATCATTATGATTTCATTCCATTAAATATGAAATATAAATTAAAGTAGCGTTCATGCGTACGTACGGCTTACCGTCTCCATGAACGGTGCATTTCATTTCTTACCTCTAAATGTTACGTAATATTATAAATGAATGTATATACTGGATATATATGATATATATGACATCTAAATCATGAATATAATTCTGGAGATAATGGATATTCTACCACATAAACAACTTGTAATTATAAGAAGTTTATTGTTGACTCAAGTACCAAAGATCGACAAAACGACCGTTATTAACTTAAATAATTACATAATGTTCATAACATTGTAATAAATGATATAAAAAGGATAATGAAATTAAAAATGGTTCTTAATAAGGTATATATTAACTCTATTTTATTATTCTGGAGGTTAAAGAACGTTTGAGTCAAGTCAGACATGAGGTAAGGGAACTTCTTAACCCAATTTCCATTCTTTGGGTTAATCTCCTACTTTCAAATTATGTCATGATATTATTATGTCCTATCTTGTATTTTTACATTATTTATGTGTACTTATAGTGAATACACATTATAGATGTACTTTATGTAAAAAAAATGATCTTTTTAAGGACTTCGTCTCAATCCCCTTTCATTGAGGCATATTTGGTTTTATACACAACTTTCTTTTAAACGGTGTATAAACCCCTTTGACTTTTACATTTATTCAAAAGGAATCTTTTTTATACGAAGCGTTTTTCTAAACGACAAAAGGGAATGTTTTTATTTTTGTACTTATGCGGCGACAACGACTTCTCCGCCGCCGTGACCATTATTTGAGTTTCGGCTTCCTCTACAAGCCATCATTTTTTTAATGAAAAATAAATACAAAGTTTTAACTTTCTTTTATTTTGGTATTGAAAATGGTTTTGAAAGTGTTTTTATTATATCAATGTGTTGTGTTGATATCTTGTGATTGAAATGTGGAAATGTTATGTTTCCTTTATGCATGTTTTATGTGATACGATTATGTTATGGTTTATGATATGTTTAAACCTATTCATATGAGGAATGTATTGGACTTAATAAGTGACGGGTGGAGCCCACTATAGCTCCTCGATGCATCGGTAGGTCTCATGAGACAACTAGACGTGGAATTGGTCGAGGCCCTTTCCCAATTTGTTTTATGGTTTTGGCCGAGGCCTTAATCATTTTAGACGTCTTGGCCGAGGCCTTGAAAAAATGTTTCAGAATGTCTGGAATTATACATTCCCTCATTATGAAAGTGGTTATTGATATTGCATGTGATTATTTGAATAGTAGAATATCCATGTGAGTAGGTAAATGGCATTATTTTATTTTATTTTTTCAATATTATGCTGAATTTCAAGTTTAAAAAGGCTTTTGTTTTAGTTATACATTGCCTTAAATGTTAATGTTTATTTATGAAAGCTTCCGCAATATTGTTATCCTTACTGAGCATCTGAGCTCACCCCTTTCAATGTTTTAATATTTTCTAGGATGTGAAGAAGTATTTTATGAATGACCTGCAGGGATAGTCAGAAGAGGATATGAGTGTGGACTATGAAGACTTTGTTATTAGTTTTTCACTTTATGATGTAATGTAACATTTACGAATGTATCTAGTGTTTCCAAGGCTACTAAAATAATCGGTCTTTCGAGACTTGATCTTTTGTGATCATGCCAATGTTACGAAGTAATGCACCAACTCTGGGTAGCTGGGGTCGGGGCATTACAGTTGGTATCAGAGGCAGTTTAGTACTAACCTTGGAAGCTAGATTTAGATAAACTCTGATTAGAGAACATAGCCCGAAGATAGACTTTGAGGATTAGTATAGAAGAACTTCCTAGAATTTTGTTATTGTAGAGATTTTGTGAGCTTTCCGAGCAATACATCCCTGTCTGGATACGAGCAGGTAGAGGCGGCTTTGGCACAGATGTACCTAGGGGTAAAACCCGAAATCACCGATTTGAGATAGACTCGAACGGGAACTGGTGCACGACAACGGGCCTTGCTGCACTCTTGGTTACGACACTCCTGGGGGATATGCTTAGGATAATTCTCGTTTTCTTTACAAACCACTATGAAGGGTTATGAGTATATACTTACTCAAAAAAAACATTTTTATGGATTATATCCATAAATAGTTCAATTTATGTTAAGTATCTTACAAGTATGGAATTATGTATTTTGATTCATAAACTAATATAGTTTATGCCATTGTTTAGAAATGGCACCTAGTGGAAGGAATGGAAACCGTATCAATGCACGCACTCCGTGTAGGGATTGCCCTCCTACTAAAGATAATTATTGTGGATCTGGAGATACAACTGGTGCTGATCAACTTATTACCATACTGGGACAAATCACTCAGGTTATGAATAATAACCTTACTCGTATGGAGCACCCTGATCCGCAACGTGGAGGATCAATGTTAGACTGCTTCATGAGGCAACAACCACCAACTTTTAATGGGGGTACAAATCCTTTAGTAGCTGATCAATGGATAAACTCCTTAGAGAAAATATTCCATGCCTAGGGGAGTAGCGATAGGGAGAAGGTTGTCATGGCAGTTTACCGCCTCACTGGAGATGCCGATCAGTGGTGTTCGGTGATTCAAAACACAAAGGAAGATGATGACATATCGAATATGGAATGGAGGGAGTTCAAAGATCTTTTCTTAGAAAAATACTTTCTTCATGACCATAGAGCAGATATGGAAAGGCAATTTCTGAGTCTGAAACAAAATGAGGATGAAAATGTCGCAAAGTATGAGGCCAACTTTACAAGGTTAGCGAGGTATGCTGTATATTATATACGTAACCCAAGAGGTAAGATTGTTCGTTTCTTTGATGGGTTAAAACCATTTCTCCGTCGAGCTTTAGTATCACAATCGTTCTCAACATACGAAGATAATGTCTCATGTGCTATCAAGACAGAAAAGGAATTCTCTAAGTCTTATGACAACAAATTAAAGCAAGAGAAGAAGAGAATGGTGGAACAAGAGACAGATAAAGGGAAAAAGGGAAAGAAGGATTTTCCATTATGTGATAATTGTGGGAAGAATCACCTTGGTACTTGCCTAAAAGGAATGGGAGTTTGTTATAAATGTGGAGAAAAAGGTCACCAGGCGCGTGATTGTAAGGGAAAGAAAGAGGCTATCAAAGTTGAATGATACAATTGTAGGGAAATGGGGCATTATGAAAATGAATGTCCTAAGCGTCAGGGAAACTTACCTCAGAAAAGGCCAAGGGATCAAGGACAATCTTATGTTGTTACTACAGTTGAAGCAGAATAACTAATGTATTGGTGCTTTTGGACTCATGGATTATATTCTGGTTATTAGAATAATGTGATATATATATAAGGATTGTACTGTAGGACTTGTTGATTTTAGTAAGGTTTTAATATGATTAAGGTAATCATATTTTTAGTATGTGACAATAAGAGAAACTTTTCTTTGTTTGGGGAATCTGATGTTACAATTGATTTTGGAATTTAGAGACCTTTTTGAGAAAGTCTGGACAGAGGTATATTGGATAATTATAAAGGTTGGAGTGGATTAAGTTGATCTTTGGATATTATTGTTTAAGGTTAAAAAATTTATGAAGATTATTTTTGGAATATTATGATACTATAGTTTTAGGAAAAGGACAACCTGCAGGGTGGGGCATAACCCGTCGCGACGGACAAAGCTGCAGGAATCGAACCCACAACCATAGTACGACAGGCCTTTATTTCCTACCACTAGCATACAGGAAGTCCCTGGTTATTACAAAATAATTTTACTAATCTAAATGGTATGTTTTAACATTTGGAACCTTATACAATTAGGATAAGTATAATATTTTTGAGTTCTATTATCTTTTTGAGTTAAAGATGAGTTGAAGGTTGAAACTCTAATTGTCAAGCATAAATATATATATACCTATCTCTTATTCAATGAATAAATTAATTCTTAAACTTTAGTAAAGGGATATTAAAACAAAAAAAATGTGTTATCCTAATACCTTATGTCTTGTTGAACTGATGATATTTTAAATCAACATAGATTGAAGGCTTTGAGGCCCTCAATTTGACAGTTGATTGTGATTGATGACCTCAATCACTCCCTACAAATATTTACATTTTTCCTCCAATTATATGTCTCTAATTGCAACCAATGTTATCCTAATCGAGATCATAATTGGGTGGTGACTTTTTCATTTCCATTTCCCTCTTATTAAGGCTAAATTTTATTAATCTTATTTCCGATGTGGGTTTTCCTCAAAGGTATTTTCTCTTTTCAACCTTTTATTTTCAATAAAAAATTTCAAATTGTGAGGACGCAATTTATTGAAGGAGGGGAGAATGTAACACCTCGAGCTTCCACGATAGGATTCTCATTCAATAATGCAATAGCTTGCATTGTATGCAAGTTTGAGTTCTAACACACCGTGACTAATCAAAGTAGCCGTTATGAATAGTAATAACCACTTTTTAAAATTATAGAAATTTTATATTTCAAAATGGACTTCATTTTTGTATTCGTAATATCGAAATTATCCTAAGTTGAATTTTTTGTAACTTTCTGAGAACTTCCAATTTTTTATGAATAGTGAAAAATACTTAAAAAAACATTTTTAATCAAAATAATTTATTGTGATAAATTATACTATTTAGTGGTTTTAAAGTATAATTAGAATATATTTTTACCATTTTATCCAATGGTGGTCATTAGAATTAATTTAACATTGAAATTTGACATAAACAATTGTCAATCTTTTGATATAAATTGTTTCTTAAAAACACGCTATTTGTTGTGACAACGTGAATTAATTATAAAATTAATTAATGCAACTTAAATGTTTGGAATTTTTTAAAATAGACATCATTTTTGAATTCGGAATATCAATTATATCTTAGGGTGAAATTTTGGCATTGTTCTGAAAAACATCAATTTTTGATGAATAGTGAAACCACTAAGTGGTAGTTAAATAACTAATTTTTCTTTTAAATGAAATATTACCACTTCTGTGATTTAATTTTCAAAAAACTGACATACATGGTTTTCATTAAGAAGTAAAATGTGGTTCAATGAGATTAAAATAATTTTTGGTGAATAGTAACTTTTAAGTTCTTAATCGCGATTAGAGGTAATTAGTGTAGTTTAAGGTAAAAATAATGTTTTAATAATATGATATGAGCTTGACACATGTCCTACCCTCATTGGATGTTCCATGTCCGACCAAGACAATCCATGGGTCAACTTGGGGACTCCATGGAGCCACTTTAGTTGGAAAATGACATAAATACCTTTTATTTAATGTTAAAGTAAAAAATGACACAAACATGAAATGTTCTACTAAAACAATTTTTACATGGGGTTATACAAGTCATATTTTTGAATATAAATAGTCATTGGAAATCTAAAACTATTTCCTACATCATAGTATTTTTTTTATAATTTTTAGACATTAAATAAATTAAATTATTTATGACATCATTATGATGCAGCGATAACCTCATTATTTAACGATTTTAATAAAATGAAAAGATAACGTACAATCCAAGGATTACACTTGTCCAAAGACTATTGTATGGGTAGATTTAGAACCCTTATCACCTTATCCACGAATTATATAAGTGTGGGACCTTTAGAATCCGAAAATCATTGTATAATAATGTAAACTTTCCTTACTTTCCAAGAGTGCCCCTCCTCTCCTCTTATAAAAGGCCCCCACCTCTACCACCTCATTCACACATTAAAGCCATTTGGCTCGGCCAACCTCTGCCCAAATACTCTCCCAACTTCCCCCTCTTACTCCTAGAAGAATCACTTTGGGCAGAACTCTTCCCAAGGAAGCCTTTGGCTCAAATCAAAAAGAGTTACCCGATTTTAAGGTAATGTCTTCTCTAATGTTGTTTTGTTTTATTTTTATTCTCCAACCCCTTAACTCTTTTTATTAATTTCTTTTGTAAAAACACCAGTATCCTCAATATACTAGGATGTTTTTATAAGAAGGATTCAAGCTACACTTACACACACCTACATCTAATGGTTAAAGAACATACGGTTTCTGTGGATGGCGAATTTCTGCCTCACGAAATGATGATTGTTCAACACTCATATAACACCTTCAAAGGTGGACATTAAGATATCACTATATTTATATATGATATATAATATGTTTATGTTTTAATTATGCTTCTGTATTTCTCATTTATGTCATACTTTATGATTTCTGTTATGGGTAAAACACGATAATTTCATTTTAGGAAGTGCGGACTACCGCCCCCTAAAAGTGATTTGAATCGTTAATGCCATATGTGGGATGTATAAAGGATGGAGTAAATGGTATTATACACTATATTATACTGGAACTATATTATACATTTATATCATTATGATTTCATTCTATTAAATACGAAATAGAAATGAAAGTAGCGTTCATGCGTACGTACGGCTTACCGTCTCCATGAACGGTGCATTTCATTTCTTACCTCTAAATGTTACGTAATATTTTAAATTAATGTATATACTGAATATATATGATATATATGACATCTAAATCATGAATATAATTCTGTAGATAATAGATATTCTACCACATAAACAACTTGTAATTATAAGAAGTTTATTGTTGACTCAAGTACCAAAGATCGACAAAACGACCGTTATTAACTTAAATAATTACATAATGTTCATAACATTGTAATAAGTGATATAAAAAGGATAATGAAATTAAAAATGGTTCTTAATAAGGTATATATTAACTCTAGTTTATTATTCAGGAGGTTAAAGAACGGTTGAGTCAAGTCAGACACGAGGTAAGGGAACTTCTTAACCAAATTTCCATTCTTTGGGTTAATCTCCTACTTTCAAATTATGTCATGATATTATTATGTCCTATATTGTATTTTTACATTATTTATGTGTACTTATAGAGAATAAACATTATAGATGTAATTTATTTACAAAAAATGATCTTTTTAAGGACTTCGTCTCAATCCCCTTTCATTGAGGCATATTTGGTTTTATACACAACTTTCTTTTAAACAGTGTATAAACCCCTTTGACTTTTACGTTTATTCAAAAGGAATCTTTTTTATACGAAGCATTTTTCTAAACGACAAAAGGGAATGTTTTTATTTCCGTACTTATACAGAGAAAACGAATTCTCCACCGCCGTGACCATTATTTGAGTTTCGGCTTCCTCTACAAGCCATCATTTTTTTAATGAAAAATAAATACAAAGTTTTAACATTCTTTTATTTTGGTATTGAAAATGGTTTTGAAAGCATTTTTATTATATCAATGTGTTGTATTGATATCCTGTGATTGAAATGTGGAAATGTTATGTTTCCTTTATGCATGTTTTATGTGATACGATTATGTTATGGTTTATGATATGTTTAAACCTATTCATATGAGGAATGTATTGGACTTAATAAGTGACAGGTGGAGCCCGCTATAGCTCCTCGATGCATCGGTAGGTCTCATGAGACAACTAGATGTGGAATTGGCCGAGGCCCTTTCCCAATTTGTTTTATGGTTTTGGCCAAGGCCTTAATCATTTTAGACGTCTTGGCCGAGGCCTTGACAAAATGTTTCAGAATGTTTGGCATTATACATTCCCTCATTATGAAAGTGGTTATTGATATTGCATGTGATTATTTGACTAGTATAATATACATGTGAGTAGGTAAATGGAATTATTTAATTTTATTTTTCCCATATTATTCTGAAGTTCAAGTTTAAAAAGGCTTTTGTTTTAGTTATACATTGACTTAAATGTTAATGTTTATTTATGAAAGCTTCCGCAATATTGTTATCCTTACGGAGCATCTGAGCTCACCCCTTTCAATGTTTTAATATTTTCCAGGATGTGAAGAAGTATTTTATGAATGACCTGCAGGGATAGTCAGAAAAGGATATGAGTGTGGACTATGAAGACTTTGTTATTAGTTTTTCACTTTATGATGTAATGTAACATTTACTAATGTATCTAGTGTTTCCAAGGCCACTAAACTAATCGGTCTTTCGAGACATGATCTTTTGTGATCATGCCAATGTTACGAAGTAATGCACCGAATCTGGGTAGTTGGGGTCGGGGCATTACAAAACAAGTATATTTTTTCCAACTTATACGATCATGCACCTTTTTCACCTTCCCAAGGTCGTAGTATATTGACAAATCATAATCATTAATCAATTCCAACCATCTCTATTAGTTCATATTCAATTATTTCTATGTGAATATATACTTTAATATTTTATGATTAATATATATATATATATATCACAAATTTTACCATAAAGATAATTCCTCTATAATTTAAATCAAAAAAATTCTACTTCCATGTGAAAATCATGAATTGGGTAATTTTTATCCCAAATTTTAAATTAAAGAAAGGAATAATCTATCACCATATCATTTTGTTTGAGGATTTATCATATTCCCTTCTTTAATGAATCTGTAATGATCATAAATCATTTTCCATTATAGGGAAGTATAAGAACAGTTGTGTTAAATAATCTTCATTTAAACTCCTTGAAATATTCTTCATGTTTATTTTTCTAAAAGAACATGGATCCCTTCCTATTAAACATGGATATTAGATTATATATTCACGATAAATCACTCAAAAAAGTGGAAATAGTATCCATCAAACCAAAGAAAACCATATATATTGGTTACCGTGGTTATTTTAGTTCATTTCTAAATAACTTCCATCTTTGAAGGATCCACTGATATACCCATACTTGAGATTATATAACCTAAAAATGAAACTTTATATAACCAAAATTTAATCTTGGTAAGTTTTTATAAAAATTATCCATCCTTAGGGTATTAATTATAATCCTTAAGTGATCTTTATTCTCTTACATTCTCTTGGAGGATATAAGAACAACATCTATAAATACTACCACAAACTGATTAAGTAAATCTTTAAAGACTTTATTAATTAAATCTGTAATAATAGGAGGATAATTGTTATGTCAAAATTCATCACATTAAATTCTTAATGACCATAAATCATATAGAAGGTTTTCTTACATATATAATCCTTCTTGTCCCTCAATTAGTGATATCTAAAATAATTTTCAATATCATAAAATTATTGAGCTAAGTGAATTTAATCAAATATATAACCAATACAATGTTGAGGGTACTAGTTCTTTCTAGTGAACTTGTTAAGTTATTGGTAATCAAATAAAAGACACATTGACCCATCTTTATTCTTAACAAAAAGAATATGTTACCCAATGGTGATTCAACAGGATGTATGAATCCCTTAATAATATTCCCCTATATTTGATTCTTCAATTCATGTAACTCGATCAAGGTCCTTCTATATATAGTCTTTGAAATAGGTGTAACACCGGGTATTAATTCTATTGAAAACTTAACTTCATGATTCAAGGAAAGAGTAGAAAAATCTTTATAAAATACATCACCATAATCCCAAACCATAATAATATATTTGATGTTGATTTTCTCCTAAACCATTTGAGATTCATATCCCTCATGAATAGGTAGAAAGACCCATATATTGGAAGTAACTTCCATTGCAATTTCATATTCATCCTCGAACTGAATGAAAATCATAGGTTTATTCAAAATACCAAACTTGGATTCCCTTATTTGGAAATTAATAGGAGATCTAAATAGATATTTCCAATTCATTCCCAAAATCCCATTAAATTAAACTAGAGGAAGAATCACAAGATTTACAAGAATCACATTACCACACACTTCTATTAGAGAGGAGTTATACACATAAGATTTAATCAACATACCATTAAGAGTTTTTAATTCCAACTTAACATATAATAATTAAGTTGATGATGTGATACCCATAGTAAATTCTTCTGATATTAATGAGTGGGAAGATCCATTATAGAAATTATACATTAGATATTATATAGTGGATGATAAGTGTACCTTTCACCACATCATTCTCATAAACCACTTAAGATGTTGTGATTTCAGGATATTTCCCTTTATAATTGGTCTTAAGAGGTTTATAATGTCAATTATCATCATTAAACTTCAAATTCATGCACAAGTTAGTGAAATGCACATGCTACTTTCATTTTAAGTAGGTGGGAGTAAGTGGTTCTTTATTTTGAATCTTTATTTCCTACATTATATTATCCAACCTATATATCACCTATTTAAATTCATGGTCTTTATGACCAACCCTTACACATTTAAAGAACCTCCTAATTCTGTCCAAGAAATTTCCTTTGTGTTTATTCCCACATTTATATCATATTGGTGATTGTAATTTCATTCCTCCATGTGACTTATTTTATTTTTAATGATACTCTATCTTCATTTTATTATCAAAACATTGGGAATGATGTAAATATATAATTTTCATTTCTACCTTGGTATCATATCCAGTGATTTTTTATAGCTACTAAAGTCTCTTATACCTAATTATTTTTAAATACTTAGTTTTAAGACACCAATAAATAAATAAATTTTTCTTTTAAGGATGTTGATTAAACCAGAATCATACCATGAAATTATTGTGAAATTGACCTCACAGATACCAATGGTTTAATCATCCTTATGCTTAGGCTCAAGAAATTCCTGCTCCACTTCTGTACATAGAATACTAGGGAATTAATTACTAAGAAATATCCTCTTAAACTCATCTCATTCAATAGATTCAATTTATAAATCTTTCCTCATATTCTTAATAATATTTTACCATTATTATGTTTTACTTCTAAATGATAAATGGTTAAGACAATGCTTTCATGTTCTGAGAACTAGAGAACAAATTTTTTTTCTAAATGGTACTAATCCATCTCTCAACCATTTGTGGATCATAAAACCCACTAAAAAGGTGGATGTTTCCTCATGAAAGACTCAACTATACATTGTTCCCTACATTGATTATTTAGGTTCTTGTCATGATTCATGGCATACGAAAGTTGTATGAACATAGAAACAAAATTATATATTCCATCTCCCATAACATTTGGTTACTCGAGATAAGAATCATTTAATTCTCCATAACATTAATTATTAGTATGATTACTTCTAGTTTAATAAATTGAATAAAAATAAAAAGTATAATTTAACCATAAAGTTACAATAATCAGAGTGTAAGACTATATAATCATGAAAATCATTCCTAAGATTTCCAAAATAATGACACATACATATCAAACTTCCACACTTAAGATTCATACTATATCAATATAACTTCAAAATAGGCTTACTTCAGTTATATACCAATATTCCTCATTATATAATATCAAAAAATAACAAAAATATCCTCTGATACCAATTGAAGAGACCCAAGAAAAACATACAGGGATATTATATATTTTTGAATATGTTTCAATATATCTCCCAAATAAACAAGCCTGATAACCATAAATGATTAGTGTACTTGGAAACTAGACACATAAACATATTATTTAAGTAAAATATTTATCATATGAAATATATTTATTTATATAAGTTACCCTTATAGACTCATCATACATTTTGAACCCTTCTTCATAACGTGGGGGGAAATTAAAGCATAAGAAGTGGTGAGATCGAATGCATAGTAAGGGTAATAATGGGATATGTCAACCAATGATCATGTAAAAGAATATAATGACCATAAGGGTATGAGAACATGTGATTATAAATAAAAAAATCATACCTAAAAATTCATATATCCCAATTGAGAGTCATGGAATAAAACATTAGTATGTTGCAAAATTGAGGAATCGTCAAAAATCAATCATGATCCATAAGTCCAAATCATAAGCATATAAAAATTTTATAAGAGTTTGGTACCATAATAGTAATAGAAACCATTTCATATTTCAAGGTTAACTATAACAACCCTATACTTTTACACAAATTATTACATGATATAATCATAATTAACCATCAAATACAAACCAAGGATCATAAAGTCTATTGTCATTCGAAGATTAGGTACATAAAATTGAAAACTTGGAACTAAAATAAAAATATCTCTATATTTATCATCCATAATGAGATCCTAACAACATTTGAGCTCCTAAATATTCATAGGGTAACCAAGGGAATACATTAACAAAGGGATAAGCTAAAAATATCAGTAAGGTAATAAACATAGGAGTAAAGTAAAACACATGGGTTAGAAGGCATAACATGATGACATAAAAAGACATGGAAAATGAATAAAAATAATGAATATTAACATTTAGAACATGTAATCACATAATCATGGAATCATAAAAATTTGGAAAAAAACATACAACATTACAGAATCATGATTCAAGAATAACTACCAAGACCATTAGACATGGTAGACAAAGTCCCATAAAGGAATTTGGTTCACTCCTTGTCCCAACATGACGCCTCTTGAAACTAAACATTACCCAATTAATTGGAGCGATATACAATATTAATCATCCGAACATTTTTATGCATATTTGTTCCACATAAATAATGAAATTTATGGAGTACATAGAAGTGTTACCCATTAGAAGAAATGGGTATCATAATCATGCCATAAGGTATAAAAAATGGGTGTATCATAAAGGTGTCTATGAAAGAATGGATTTAAGTAATAGTTGGAAATTAATAAGGGTAAAATGGTATAGATAATGATAAATTATTTCCAAGTTAATTGAAAACGTGTAAAAAAAGTGTTTAAGAAACTTTAGAAATGAGTCAATTTGATGCGGATTAAGGGAAAATATAAAAGAGTATTTAAAGAGAAAAAAGGAATAATTATTTGCATAAAACTAGAAATGAAGAATGATAGTTTTCTTATGATAGGAATAGTGATTTTAGGAAAATATTGGTGGCTTAAAAAATATTATAGAGTGAACTTGATAATGGGTAAGATATTGGGAAGCTCCCTTTAATCAGGCTTCCTTATCGAGAGGAATTGAGAAGGGAACCTTATAAAAAATTTATTTCCCCATAAAAGAAAGAATAATTGATATAGGTAAATATTTTTGGAACATACACTGATAATTTAGGAGGATTATATAATAATAATTAAGAATTATATTGTGTTAATGAGAGATAAAGTGTAACCCGAAGGAAAAATGGAGGTTCGGAAAGAACCTCTTACCTTATGTCTGAAAGTGTTCTAAACATATACTTAATATACTATATAATAAAATTAAATAAATTTATTATTTAATTAATAAAATATTATAAATTTATATTATTTATTATAATTTTATTAGTTTCATTTATTTCCATTTAAATGAGATTTATTTTTTAATTTTGTTGTTCTGGGAGCATCTGTTTCATGGATTTCTTGATCGGTTTCCTTGAGTTTTATTATGGAAGTTCTTGTAAAATTATAACAACTCTAAAGAAGTGAAATTATATGGTATTAATTAAATTACACAAATTTATATGTTTTTATATATCATTTTATATTTTTACATGAGGATGATTTATTTGATAAAACATTGATGGAAATTGATTAGTTTAATTTAACGGTTTTAACAAAGATCATGAATTAGCATCGTTTTATTTAATAATATGTTTATATACTAGTTAAAAACATTAAATAAGTTTTAATACACATATTATAATATTTTTAACCATAAAAATGGTTTTATGACCATCCTTGAAGGTGGTAATGTAAAATTAAAACGCATCATCCATGATGGCGGTGAATCGACACGTCAAGGATGATGTTTTCATTTTTAGAAAACAAAATAAAGAGGGAAGATATTTAATGATGGATTGTTCCATTAACACAATAAAATTAAATTATATAAAATATAATTTATTTATAATGACACTTTGGGATAGTTATGTTAGGATAGGATAAGAAAAGAAATTAAATTAAAAGAAATTAAAAGAAAAAGAAAGAGGATTTTACCTCTTAAGATTCTTCTACTTGAGAAACTCCTTAGGGAAATTGGGTTTGGAATTTTATTGAGACCAAATGATCTTTTACGTGATTTTAGTGTATTGGGAATAGTATTTGGTATAATTTGTACATGATTCAAGGTCTTGGAGGTGTGAGGAGAAGCGGTGGTCAGGGGTGGTATTTATAGTGGAGGAGAGGGGTGTTTTTTTTATTTTGTTAATTTGTCTATTATTTTTGATCAATATAATAAATTGTGTTTATTTTTTTAACTAATTATAGTAATTGATTCATGTGATTTTAAAAAAATGGATTTATACCTCATCTATATATTCTCTCTGACTCAATAATTCATGTATTTGTTAAATACTGCACTATTCACCAAAAATTCAATTATTTTAGAAAAATACCAAATATTAGGCCAAAAAAATTTGATGTGTATATTTTAAAAATGGATTCCCTTTTATAAAAAAATTCTAAATATGATAAATTTATTTTTTTTAAAAAAATCTTCATTAATTCAAAAAAATACTGAATTTAACATTATAACAGATTTTATGAGACTTTGATAAATTAATTAAGTTATCATAAAATTATCTTATAATAATAAGAAAATAAAATATCAATTTAGGAATATATTTTATGAAAATAAATTTTCTTTTAAATCATTATATTAATTGTAAAATTGAAAATAAAAATTTACATTTTACAAAAATACCAACAATTTAATTATCATTTTTAAAAATTTATTTACTTGTGGTAAGATATAAATATATCATATTTTCATTTATAATATGCCTAAATTTTATTTATACTTTTATATGTGAGGTTACTATTATATTTTCTGGGTTATTATTCTTAATAGTAACATTACTATTCCAATTTTCATGTTACTATTCCATTTGTATAGGTTTATTAATTACTATAAATACCTTTTATTTCATTCGTTATTCTTTTATAAAGTTTGTATTGTGTTCTCAATGTGATTTTATGTTATTTTTATGACATAATTATAAGAATGGAATTTCATTAATAAAATTTTGGGTTGTTACATTCTTCACCCCTTATGAAATTTTACCCCTAAAATATCATTTTAAAAACTAAGTGGTAAATAGGTGAGGGTACGTCTCCTTCGTTGCTTTGTTTGGATCCCATGTTTCCTCTTCATACGTAAGGTTAAACCATTGTACTTTGACCAGGTGAGTAGTCGTTTTGTGTATAACTTTATCTCTATGGTCCATGATCATCATCAACTTCTCTTCATATGAGAGGTTGTTCTCCCGTTATACCACCTATGAATTCAATACATGTGAGGGATATGGTATGTACTTCTTCAAGAGGGATATGTGGAATACATCATGTACTTGAGACATAGTATGTGGAAGTTCTAGTAGATAGGCCATATCTTTTACATGATCAAGAATCTTTAAAGGACCTATATACTTAGGACTTCTCTTTCCTTTCTTCCCAAATCTCATGATCCTATTCTATGGAGATATTCGGAGGAATACCATGTCTCCAACCTTAAAATCTAGGTCTCATTGATGATTTTCTTCATTTCTCTTTTATCGAATTTTGGTTTCCTTGATGTGATTATGAATGGTTTTCACATTTTTTACCAATTTCTATGACCATTTTTGGTCCTAGTATCATACATTAACCAACTTCATTCCACTATGCTAGTGTTATAGATCTTTTCCAATAATGGATTTAATATGGAACCATTTGAATACTCGAGTGGAAATTATTATTGTAGGAGAAATTGACCAGAGGTAGATGTTGGTTCTATCCTCCCATGAAGTCTTTAGAATATTCTCTCAACATATATTCTAGTTTTTTAATGGTTCACTAAGATTGGCCATCAGTTTGAGGATGATAAGACTTACTAAAGATCATCTTAGTGTTTAGAGCATGTTGGAGACTTTTCCAAAACATGGAGGTAAATATCGAATCTTTATCAGATACAATCAATAGTGGTACACCATTAAACCATAACACTTCTATGATGTATGTATATTCAATTTGATCAAGTGATAAGTCCTCTCTAATTGTGATAAAGTGAGTTATCTTTTTAAGAAGACCCACAATGACCCATATAGCATTATTTCCACAAGATTTATTCAGATGTCTGGTGAAAAAGTCAATGGTGATCTTTCCCACTTCTATGTTGGTATGGGTAATGGTTGTGTCATCCCCTTATAATTTTTCCTTTAATCCTTGCCTTTTTGATATATCATGCACTTTTATGAAAATTAAGTGATCTACTTCTTCAATTGTCCCACCAATAATTCTCTTGGAGATCTCAATACATATTTTTTTTCCTTGGTGAATAGAGAAAGTTGATCTATGTGCATCATTCAGAATCTCTTTCTTTATCTATGGATTGTGTTGTACACATAATAATAACCCAAATATTATGATTGTTTCCCCATAAATTTTAAACTTTGAGGATTTACTTTTTTTGATAGCTTCAAACGTTTTATGAATATTTTCATTATTTCTTTGAGCATCCTATATTTTCTCTATAAGGGGTGGTTGTGAAATCATTTGAGAAATTATTTATGATTTTATTTCCTTAATGATTCCCATTTACATCCTGTTTGGGTCAAATTATATTGCATCCTTCTCAATTTTCACCATTGATAAACTTGTAGGATCCTCTCTACTTAGATCATCATTCACTTTATTTACTTTACCAGGATGATTATGGGTTGATTGGTTGTAATACTTGATGAGCTCTGACCATATTCACTATAACATATTAATCTCTTTCTATGTGAATATAAATTTGAGTCTCTTCTGATTAGTATATATCCCACACTTCTCCCCATAGAGATAATTCCACCATATTTTCAACATGAAGATCACATCCACCAATTCCATATCATGTGTGGGATACATTCTCTCATTAATTTTAAATATCCTTGTGGAATAGTCTAGCACTTTATCATTTTTTATAAATACATAGCTTAATCCCTTCTTTGATGCATCTTTTTATTCCACATAGAGTTCCCCGATTGTTGGTAGTGTGAGTACTAGTACAGTGATAAGACTCTTTTTCAACTTATTGAAGCAATCTTCACATTCACTAGTCCAGATAAACTTTACTCCCTTTCAAGTCAAATTATTTAGTGGGTTTGAAAATCATGATAATTTCTTCATAAATCGTTGGTTATACCCATCTAGACCAAGGATTCTATAGATATCCATTACAGATGTTAGCATGGCCCACTCCTCACCATCCTTTATCTTAGAAGGGTCTATAGGTATTCCTTTACTAGTGATATAATTACCAAATAATGATACTTCCTCTATCCAGAACACACATTTACTTTACTTTTAATAAAGTTACTCCCTTCACAAAGTCTCTAGTACATTATTCAAATTCTCCACATGTTTCTCCTTGCTCTTGGAGTATATCAAAATATCAGCAATAAAGACTACCAAAAAAATTCAAGGTAATATTTAAATAATCTATTCATTAAATCCATGAAAATTTATGGAGCATTAGTGAGTCTTAAGGGCATCACTATAAAATCATAGTTTCCATACCTTTTTCTAAAGGCATCCTTAGGAATATATTTCTTAATAATCATTAATTAGTGATATCCTGACCGAAGTTCCACCATTCAAAAATACTTTCCCCAAATAGTTGATCAAACAATTCATCTATCCTTTGTAGGGGACACTTTTTATTTATCAAAATTTTGTTTAGATCGTGAAAATAAATACATAGGTGCATCTATCAATTTTCTTTCATGATGAAGAGGAATGGTGCACCCCATTGTGAAGTAATTGGGCATACAAAACCCTTTTTTGTATTCTCTTGTAACTGCTTCGTTATTTATTCCAACTAAATGGTGGCCATTATATAATGAGTTTTTTATATATGTAGAGATATAAGAATAAGTTCAATTGAGAACTCAACCTATCGGTCAAGAGGAATACTAATAAATTTTTTGGGTAACACATCAGTGTAGTCCCTCACAATGGGCATGTATTCAAGCATGATCCTCTCCTTTGTCTTGGTTATTTGAGAAAGATATGATTTCCCATAAAAAACAATATCCATAATTGAGATGATGATTATGAAGAAGATTCATCTTCCACCTTACACTTGTACAAAATTGGGGGATGCCTTGGGATGTGAAGGGTAATATCCATTTCTCAACAGTTGATGTTAGATTAATATGAAGATATCCAATAAAGAATTAAAATCCACCAAAGGAAGTATGACAAGTTTTTATAAGAGGTTCACTCCACAAACCTTAAATTGGTAGGAGTTATATACTTTGGATTCAATAATTTCCACATCCATTGTTTTAATAAATAACCCAACCTCCATATTTTGAGGTGGTGTTTGAATAGTTCTACTAAACTTAAAAGATATGAAAGAATGCATAGAACTAGAATCAAATAGTATGTTAACTATTCTTGAATGAATAACTAGTTTACCTATCACCACATCATTTCGAGGTTCCACCTTAGCACTAGTGATAAAATATTCCCTTCCTTGTTTCCTTGGAGGTTGTTTTTGTTGATTGCATCCAACAAACCTTTGCTTAAGAAAATGGCTTGTATAATTCCCATGTTCCATGTAGTTGAATTACTACACTATAGGATGAGTTTTGATATAAAACTTCCTTTATTCTTCCGCATTTGTTGGCTTCTTTATATCCATTTAGAAATTATTATCCATATTCCCCTCTATTCCACATTTAAAGAATCTTCTAGATCCATTTGGATGGTTACCAGGATGCTTCTTCCCATAGTTTTGACATGTGGGATGTTGTGTTTTCCTTCCATCATGGGATTTATCTATTAATCCACCCATATTAAACTCTATTTTATATTTTTTATCTTCAATTACATGAGACCATTGACAGTCTATGGTATATATTTCAACCTTAAGGGAACAACATACAATCTCTTAATAACTATCAAATTCTTGAATCACCAACACTTTTTATAGACTTGAATTTATTCCACCAAAGAAGGGATCCACTTTTCTTTCAGTGTTCATGACAAATCTGGAGGTCTTTCATGAAATCCTTGTAAATATTTTCTCATACTCCCCAATAGACTCTTATTCCTTTTTTACTTAGTCTAAGTAACTCCCATTTCATCTTACGATGGAGTGTTTGGGGAAAATTTTTATTAAAAAATATTTTCTTGAAATATCATCATTCCATGGAATCAATTTCATCCTTATACTTCATGTTCTTGATAATTTTCCACCACTAATTTGTTTCCACATCAAAACAATAGACTTTCAACAAAACTTTCTCTTCTTCCGAGCACCGGATGACATAGAATATCTTTTAAATGTATTCAATCCATTGTTTTGTGATGATGGGATGAGAAGATTCACTAAATATGGGAGGAATTTTTCACATGAAGTATTTGACCATAACTTGATCTTTATTTGGAGAAGGAGTTCATTCAACATAGTTCAAGTTATTTTTTATAACTTTGGCCAGTAGAGTTAGTACTTTCATGAAGTTTTGATCTCATGTTCCCATAAGATTTGGCATTTCATTAGGGAAATTGTCACATTTCCTATTACATTAATTATTCACATAGTTTCTCTAATTTATATCCATTAACTAAGAAAAATAAATTACAATTAGGTATTCTGGAATACTTATCAAATAATAATAATAAAATTAACCTTTTGACATATAAGTATAAACTTGAAAATGGAAAGTATATCATATCTTGTGATTCCCTAAGTTTCAATATAGGTTATAAATGCTGCTCGAATTATCTCGATGGTTATTACTAAAGTTTTATAGTCCTAGTATATAAAAATAACTAGACCATTCTCTAATACCAATTATAACATCCCTATCCCTTTACACAAATTATTACATGATTTTAGTGTAATTGGCCATCAAATACAAACCAAGGATTGTAATTTTTAGTGTCTTTGGAAGATTAGGAACACAAATATGAAAACATGGAACTAGGATAAAACATATCTATATTTATCATCCTTAATGAGATCTTGAAAACCTTTTAGAACCTAAATCTGCATAGGGTTACCTGGGGAATACATAAACAAAGGTATGAGCTAAAATCCTAGTAAGGGAATACATATAGAAGTAAAGTATATAACATAGGTTAGAAGGCATAACATGATGACATAAAAATGAATGGAATGTGACTAAACATAAGTAAGAATAACATATAGAAAATGGGATCATATAATCATGGAATAATAGTAATGTGGAAACAACATACAACATGACATAATCATTAGTAAAGGCTAACTGCCAAGATCATTTCACGTGGCTGACAAAGTCCCATAAAGGAATCAAGTTCAATCCCTATCCCAAAATGGAATCTCATGAAACTAAAAATTACCCAATGAATTAGAACTATATCTAGACGTACCCATCCTAACATGCACATACATATGTGTTCCACATAAAGAATAAAATGTAAGGACTACACATAAGGGTAACCCTTGGAAAGGAATGGGTACCATAATCATGTCATAAATCATAACAAATGGGTGTATCATAAATTTATATATGAAGGAATGGATTTAAGTCATATTTTTACATTAATAATGGAAAAAATATATAGATAATGATAAATTATGTCCAACTGATTTGAGAACATGTAAAAATCGTGTTTAAGAAACTTTATAAATGAGTCACTTTTGTGTGGTCTAAGGGAAAATATAAGTGTATTTAAAGTGGAAAAAAGAATAATTGTTTTCATAAAACCAGAAATGAAAAAAGGTAGTTTTTTCATGATAAAATAAATTATTTTAGAAACATATTATTGTACTAAAACATATAATAGAGTGAACTTGAAAATGGGTAAGAAATTGGGAAGTTCCCATTAATCGAGAAAGCTTATTGGGGGAATTGAGAAGAGAACCTAATAAAAAATGTATTACCCCGTAAAATAAAGAAAATTTGAGCTAGGTAAATATTATGTAACATACACACAAAATTTATTAATATTATATAATAATAGTTCATGATTACATTGCGTTAAAGGGAGATAAATTGTAACCCAATAGAAAAAATGGAGGTTCGAAAATAATCTCTTACCTTACGTCTGAAATTGTTCTTCACGTAGACTTAATGTCATGGATAATAAAATTAAATCCATTAATAAATTAATTATTTAATAACCTTTTCTAAATTTAATTGATTTATTATAATTTTTTAGGTTCATTTATGTCCATTTCATTGAGTTATAGTGTTCAGTTTTTCCGTTATGGGAGCGTTCGTTTCATAGACATCATGATAGGTCCCCTTGAGTTTTATTATGGAAGTTCTTATCCAACTGTAATAACTCTATAGAAGTGAAATTATATGGTATTAATTCACTTAAATAAATTTAAATGGTTAGATATATAATTTTCTATTTTTTATCTGATAATTATTCATTAGATAAAACATTGATGGAAAATGATTAGTTTAATTTGGAAGTTTTCTAGACCATCTTGAATTAGTATAATTTTATTTAATAATATTTTTATATAATGGTTATATAACATTAAATAAGTTTTAATAAACATATTATAATAAATTTTAAACAAAAAATTGTTTTATGATCATCCTTGATGGCGGTAATGGAAAGTGAAAATGTATCATCCATGATGGCGGAAAATCGACACATAATGGACGATGTTTCCATTTTTAGAAATAAAATTAAGAGGGAACAGATCTGATGATGGATTATTACATTAAATAAATTCCATTATATTAAATATAATAGATTTATCATTCCACTTTTTTATTGTGATTTAAGGATAGGGTAATAAAATAAAAGAAATTGAAAATAAATTAAAAGAAAATGAAAGAGGATTTTACCTCTTGAACTTCTTCTCCTTGAAAACCTCCATAAGACAATTGGATTCCGTGTTTTTTTGAGACCAAAGGATCCTAGATGTTGGGGGAGAGTATTTTTAAGATAATTGGGTAGAATTTGGACAAGTTTCAAGGATTAGAAGGTGTGAGGAGAAGAGGTGGTGAGGGGTGGTATTTATAGTGGATGAGAGGGGTGTTTTTTATTTGTTTATTCATTATTTTATTATTTTGGATCAAGATAAGAAATAGTGTTGATTATTTTTACTAAGTACATTAAATAGTAAATTTTAGTTTAAACTAATGGGTTCTTACCTCATCTATATAGCAGGAATGACTCAATAATTCATGTATTTTATAAATCCATAAATTAATATATTTCACTATTCACCAACAATTCAAATATTTTACAAAAATTACAATAATTAACTCCAAAAATATTTTGATGTGTAGATTTCAAAATGGAAACCATTTTATTAATATAATTTTGTAAATATGATTAATTTAATTTTTAATTAAAATCATCATTTATTCGAAAAGTACCAAATTTAAAATTATAACTGATTTTATAACACTTGAAAAATTAATTAAGGTCTCATAAAATTATATTATAATAATAAGACAACAAAATATTAATTTATGAATCTATTTTATGAAAATAAATTTTATTTTAAATCATTATATTAAATTTAAAATTGTAAATAAACATTTACGTTTTACAAAAATATGAAAAAATAATTAATCGTTTTTAAATAAAAATTATTTACTTATTATAGGATATAAATATATCATATTTTCATTTATAAGATGCCTAAATTTTATTTATACATTTATATATGAGGTTAATATTCTATGTTCCATGTTATTATTCTTAATGGTCACATTACTATTTCAACGGTCATGTTACTGTTCCATTGGTATAGGTTCCTTAATTTATACAAATACCTCTTATTTCATTTATTATTTCTTTATAATGTTTTTATTGTGTTCTCAATGTGATTTTATATGATTTATATTACATAATTATAAGAATGAAATTTCCATTGAGAAAATTTTGGGTTGTTGTATTAACTACTAAAAGCATCATATCATAATGGATCGGATATCACCACATATTAACCATGTCATAGTAGATCAGTCCTACCTACATGTTTCATGTATTGGATTAAGTACATAAACTCATTTCCCATAATTATCTTATGAGATACAAAGCTTTACACAATTCATTGGATGGATAAATAATTTCAGGACCATCCATCACATAATTAAAACCATATATATGTGTACCATAAGATCATAAAAAATTATTCATAATATTATATCATAACCCATGTAAATTAAATTTCTTTTATAAATATTTCATTATATCATCATAGTGTATCCTAGGGAAAAGAAATGGTTTTTATAAAGTTTTCATCATAACTTAATTGAACCATAGGAAAGAAATAGGTTTCATAGAATCATCTTTAAATCATTATCATTATGTGACCCATATTTTTCATAAATAGATATTATATCTAAATATATGAACATTATTTACATAAAATAAGGATCCACGCTAGAATCATATAGGTATGGTATCTTCAGATACTTGGAAACATAAAAAATCGAGTGATAAAATATCTATATCTTTTTCCATTTTTTTATTCAAAACTAGAACCCTTCTAAGACATGCCATGCTTAATACCCTTATTCATAACCAAGGTAATAGAAACATAGTAAAGGGTGAGATCTGATTCTCGGCAAGGGAAAACAAGGTTTATATCAATGATCATACAATCATTACATGAAAAAAAATGTATGAGACTATGAGCTTAACATTTTAAAACCATACCCTACATACCATAGATCATAATCTTGAATCATGGCATAAATCTTGGTATCATATAAGACATGAATCATAAAGTAATCAAATAGCATGATCCATGCGATAAAAATATAGACATAAGACAAGGAATTATGACATACACATAAGCATAGAAAGTCATTTCCTTAGTAGTCAAGGATATTTTTCAAGACTATCACAGTGGAATGGGATCACTTCCCAAACCATCATGTTATTCAAGGTTAACTCCCAATACTATCATAACAGAAAAATTCCCTTACTAAACTGGGTTCACTCCCCATTCTTTTCTTATTTATCTCATGAGATATAAATCTTTACCCAAGAACATAAATAATAATTAAAATCATAAATATGTCTCCCAAAAGAACATCAATAATTCATCATATCAGAACCCATGAAAATAAATGGGTTTCATAAACATTTTATCATATAATAACCAATGAAAAAAATGGTTTTCATAAACATTTTGTTATTTCATCACAGTATAACCCATGGAAAATAAATAGGTTTCATAAAAATTGTGTCATCGTATTCATAAACCATCAAGAGAATGAATAACTATGGTATCATTTAATCATATTCCCAGAAAATCATAAGTGAAATCAAGGGTTTATTTCTTTGATGAATATATATTCCATTATAAGATCATTAAATCATTCTTTTGAAAAATAACCATTCCATTCTGAATTCACTTATTAAAAGAAGTGTGAAAATATAAAGGAAAGAATTTTCTATAAAAATAACCATGTAAACTTATAAAGTAATATTCAAAGAAAAATTTAGTAATGATTACAGTAAAAAAATTCACTTCGTATAAGTTTAAAAAACATTCCTTCCATACTTTTTTTCAGAAAAGTCACAAAGTACATCGTTTTGAAAATGAAAAAAAAATATTCCTTTCAAACTATTTTTTAAAAAGTTAACCATGGGTAAAAATGATTTTAAATAATTATATTATAATATTAAAAACCATATTTAAAACATTTTTATAAAACATGGATATGGAATAAAAAAAATCTACCGAAGAGAGAAATGAAATCGATTTTCCTTAAAAACATATTTTCGGTCTCTTAAGTATATAAGGTAATGAAAATGAAAGGAAAACATATATTTCTATAAATAACCATATTATAAGAAAATTTAAAAATTTATTGAGATTTAGTTCATAATATTTCTTCATCGGAGGTATAGTCATTATCAATCTCAATAAATAATGAGATTGTGACACAAAACCCTTACCTTGATTTTTCCTTACATAAAAGCACACTAACCTCCTGTATAAAAAAATTTCTTATAATTTTATATCAGAGTAATTTTAATATATATAATATCATATATGATCCATTTATAACATTTTAAAACTCATTTTAACAATAATTACTTATGAAAATCATCATTTCCAGGTGTTATCTATTTAGTTTATCATGATTATTTAAGTTCAGTAGTTCTAATCCTTGTATATTTATCTCAGTTCAACCATATATAGAATATTAATAATAAAAAAATAAATATATATATATATATATTAATTATATACATATTTATAGTCCTCCATAAAATTAAGAGATAAAAATTAATTTCATCATTCATATGATGGTACGTCATACATACACATGAACATTGTTTTCATTTTTCGACGGATGAAAATAAATAAAGGTACATATTAATTCACTATTATAGGATAATTATTAAATCATATATATAATATTTATTCATAAGATTCTTCCTCATTACCATACAAGTAAAATATAAATGAAAAACTAATCACATCACTTCGTGGGGGTATTAGTCCAAACGTATGCCCAAAGAACATTATTTTTCCCAACGGATTTGATTATAAATAGTTAGATGTGTTATTATAATTTAAGAAGTATAATTATTTCATAAATATAATATATAAACATTAAACTCATCATAATAACCACAAATAAAAGAAGGTTATGAAAAATGAATTTTATTGTTACGTGGAGAGGGTAAGTCATACGTATGCACGAGCAATACTTTCACTTCTTATTTGATGGGAAAGATGGTGAATAATGGTGTTTTATTAATAATAATATTTTATCAAATTTATGATAATAAATTTATTATTTTATGATAAATACCATATATTTAAATTAGGTAAATATGAGTATAAAATAAAGTGATCGGGTAAGGTGATTACCTCTTCTTTGAAATGAATCATTTTTATCTTCTCTATAGGGATATAGGGTTTGTCTTTCGGGAAGCATAGAACTGCTATAATGTGTATATAAAATTTTATAAGATTAATTTTTATTGTTTTTTTTTGAGCTATAATTTTCAATGTGTTGTAAATAAGTGAGGGAGGAGGTGCCCTTTTATAATTGTGGTGGGGCACTTTTGTAATTTATCAAATTATTAAACAATAATAAATTCATGCTCTATCCAAACACCTCCAAATAAACATTTATTAAAATATAATGTAGGATAAGGTTGTAATACCATCAAATAATATAATTTATATAGGAATTTAAATAATTATAAACCTTACAATTTTGATTAACACTTAGTTAACAAATTCTAATTTTAACTATAGTGACAAATTGTTCAATATTAAAGGTTTGAAATTTTTACTTATAAGGTGAAAATTGGACAACAAATTTCAAATTTAAGGTATTTTATACCATTTAATATCCAAATTTTTCTATTTAAATACTTTTATAATTTTTAAATAATTTAATAAAATATTATTTTGATAAAATATCACTAATGTCAATTTTGACACTATTTGTTTAATCTGACATTAAATACATCAATAAAAAGGGTTATCGTGACTCTAATCATTTAAAAAATATTTAAAAAATAATATATATCTATAAAATTCTTCGTATATGGTAATTATTTCAAATTATATTAGTTTTATTATTTTTCAAATCATTTATTTTATTTTTCTATTAATTAATTAAATATTGTGTCAACGTTGAGAAAGTATTTAGTGTATTTATTTATTACCAAAACATTATAAATAAATTAACATCACGAAAATAAGTTTTTTATTCTCAAAATATCCATTTATATTTGTAAAATATGTTTTTAACTCACATATAAGTCATAAAAACTTATTTAATATGTTATTTTGACGTTTTCGGCCTTATGAAAGTATTGCACAAGCCTTTGTATAATCCAATTGTTATATAACTCAATAATTAATTTATAACAAAAAAATAATATATAATACATAATATTTAATAGAAAATTTGATAAATGGATTATTCCATCCCAAATATTTTCTTTAGGGTGCCAAATTTGTCTTTTACAACACTGTGTAAGCTCTGCATAGGAACTGAAAATGTTTTCCATATTTATCATGGAATAAATTATAATTTATATTTTTTTATATTTACATCTATACTATATTATTATTATTTTATCATAATTTAATCATTCCAAAAGTTTTTATAAATCTTTATATTATGTTTATGTCTTGCAGATATCATATAAGATATCGTATTTTATAAAAACAATATTTTTTTACTATTCACTAAAAATTTAACTTGTTCATAAGAAATTTAAAAAAAATCCTAAGATAAATTATAATTTATGAACCCAAAAAATAAATTCCATTTCATAAAAGTAAATTCCTATAAGTAACAGAAGTTAATTTTAATATAAATGTGTAAAATAAAATAAAAATCACATTTTAGAAAAATGTCTTTTAAGTATAAAAAATTTTTTACACTAAATTAAAACATAAAATAGATTTTAATGAACTTATTTTGATTATTTTAAATATAAAATAACTAATTTTACTTTAAAACCATTTAAAAAAGTGGTTCTTTGTAAATATTTGAAACAAAAATACAATTTTCATTAAAATTTAGTATTTTTCACTATTCACCAACAAATCAATCTTTTGAAAAAAAAACGTAAAAAATGAAACATAATATAATTTTGATAAGATGATTTAAAAATGATATTTTTTTATTAAAAAAATAAAATTTCTAGTAATTGATTATAATATTTTCTCATAAAAACCAATAAAATCATTTTTGAAGAAGACGTATTTCTGAAGAATAAAATCACTTTACAAAAAATTGATTAATTTTTTACTAATTATTTTTTAATAAATTTATATTGAGTAGGAAATTTATTTATATTTCAAAAATTATTGAATCTTATTCATACCCACCCAATTAAAGCTTGATTTATATTTTTTGAAAGAAATAATAAAATTTTAATGGTGTATCAAAGTTCGTTTAAACTCAATGTTGTGTTTAACACAATCTATAGAAGAACTAAAATTATTTAAATAGAAACATTTTATAAAATATCAGGGTTATACATTTCCCCCTATAATAAATTATATCCACACAATTTCAACTTGTTCTCAGTTATCAATGGTTTGATATTTGAAAAAAAAAATCTTTTGTTTAAAACCCAAATCATAAAATTTTTTAGTAAATATTCCTCTTAAAATGATGGAAAGGGAAGTTAAAAGGTCACCACAAAACTACTTTTAAAAATAGGATAAAATCATCAGGAATTGAAATCATGTACATGGAAGAGAAAAATAACTCCCAATGAATAATAGTGAGTGATATATAATATTTTCATGAGAACATTAACAACCACAAAACCATGAATCTATAAGGGGTTAAAAGACCAAAAATTCATCGAAATTGAATATTATAGGACAAAATATTTTTCTTAAAATCCTTTTACTATTGTTGAGGTGCTACTTTACTATCTAGACAAAGATCATAAGGAAATATACTTTTTGAATAGTATAATTTCATCCTTTAATCAACTTCCACTAAAATCTCATTTGTTGCTCCAAACAATGAGTATTCGAGATGATTTTTTTATGCCTGAAGCACTAAAATAAAATTAAAAAATATGAAAATTATATCAAGATATTCCTACTATATTTAGGAATTAACCAAAATTAAAAATGGTTAGCATAAGATAATTATCAAAATGAATAAACCATGAAATAATACATTTAACTCCAAAATTTTCCATAATAACAACAAAGGTTCAACTTAGTTCAATTAAATAGATAACTCTACATCCCAAATTACCTTAATAACCTCAAAATTAAATAATTTTTTGACCTCAATGGCTATTTAATACCCTTAAACTTATATCTTTAAAATTTTACTTACATTTTTATCAAATAATCTTTAATGTTAAATCACTTGTTAAAACAAAGGGTTACATATACCTCAACCCCCATGGAACATATACCAAATATAATTAATCACTATGATAAATAATTATATATTATTTCTATTTAATAAAATTGACCCAAATATAATGAATTGGATTTAGATAATAATCTGAAAGGTAATCCTTAACTTGACCATAAATAACTCTGAAAATATCACCTTGTTAATAATTCACTTTTTAAACATCAAGATTATTTATATTGCACAATCCAGTATACCATAATTAAATTAACATAAAATAACATAATAACCCCCCAATAATTATTTAAACATCAATATATTATTCTTCTTAGTACCCAATAAAAGTTTCAAATAACTTTCAAATCACATAACTAAAAACATTAGAAGGTGGTGTTTATGACTTTGAAATTATGATAAACTTCAAACTTATAAACCCATGATGGTATCCATAAAAGTTTAGTCAACCTCACATGAAAACATATATTCTTCAAAAATTAACACAATATTTTTCCTTAAATAAGTTTACAATAATTGAATATTTTTCATAAATCCACAAAATGTAATAAACTTCATCAAAGATGACCTAAATCACATTTTATTAAATCAAAAAAAAATTCATGGTTATAAATAATATGAATATAAATAAACTATTTATCCAAACTAAAAAATATTAACACAACATCAGACACAAGTTTTATCTTTCCCTTAAGCATGTTTTCTCCAAAAAAATGTCACCTTACTATTAAATCACTTTTCTTGGTTATTAGCACCATTCAAAATATGTTTTAAAATCATTAATTAAAAACCAATATGGAAAAATACTTAGATGTTTCATGATTTTTATATCCATAATATCATTATTATAACACTTATTCAACATAATTATTAAATCCAAATACATAAACACTTAAATCATTTCATTTCCTTATTAATCCATTTAATGGGATTCATCATCTTATTCCTCAATAATTATTTCCTATAATATGAAATATTAATCCTGAATTAATATTTATCAACTTCAATTTAATCATGTGTCATACTTTTAACATAAGCACAAATATTAAAACCGACCATACGTTTCAAACATCATTCTTAGTTTCTTCATCATAATCGGTAAAACCATTATTCATATAACCTTGTTGATCCTCCTGTCGATCATTTCCCCTTGGACATATATTTTTATAATACCCATACATTACACATTAAAAACATTCAAACATTGAGGATGTCTTAGGGAGACCATTATTCTCATACATTGGGTTAAAAAAACTTTTCATTTTTCATTGGAAACTACTTGCTTTGTGTCCTTCTTTTACACACTCAAAAAATATTCACATTCCTTTAAGACATTACTTTGAGTGATTAATCCCAAATTTTAGACAAGTTGAAAGATAAATCTTATTTCCTCTGTGTTATTTATAAAACTCCGTATTTCTCTTATTATGTGTTATAAAATTCAAAAAATTTGATATTGTTAATCACATAATGAGTTATCTTATTATGAGTAATCACAAGGTTTCACATTCCATCTATTATTTCAATTGGTTTTTTCATGAGGACCATAATTTTATTGACCATCACCTTCAATATTAACATGATTCCTTTGATTTATACCCATTGATTAAAACCAAAAAAAACACAATATGAGAAATAATAATTATATTGGTAAACCACATAATCATGATAAATTATTTAGAGGATGTATAAATCATGGAAGTTTATTTTATAAAACCTTAGGTTTAACCTAGGTAATTCAAGATCATTACCAAAACATTAATATTTTATCCTATAATTAGTCTTATCTCTGGGTTTCTTACTAAAGCGTTATCATCCTACATTCTAAAGGTTTACTAAACGTTTTTTTGATACTGACTATAGTAACCCATTATTTTAATAAATATATATAATATCTAAATTGATTAATATTATTTATATAAAATAATGATCTGCACCATAATTTTATTTGTATAGTATCTTTGAAAACATAGAAATATAAATAACTAGTTAATAAAATATCTACGTAGCCTCAAACATATATATTCATAACTATCACCCTTATTAGACATACCATGATTAATTCCATTATTCATAACTTGGTGAAAAGAAACATAATAAAGGGTTATCTATGATGCTCGGTAAGGGTAAACAAGGAGATATTAATGATCAAATAATTTTAACATGAGAAAAAGGGTATGATTACATGAGATTAGCATTTGAAAATAATAACCTACATATCATAGATCATAATTATGAATCATGTAATAAATATTGGTAGTTTATAAAACATGAATCATAATGGAGTCAAATAACTTGATCCATGGTATCATAATATAGGCATAAGACATGAAATTGTGTCATATAGATAAGAATAGAAAATAATTTCCTTAACGGTTAAGGATATTTTATAAGACTATCATAATGTAATGGGATTAATCTCTAAATCATCATAGTATTCAAGGTTCACTACTAAGATTATCATAGTAGAAAATTTACCTTACTAAACAAGGTCCACACCCTATTTTAGTCCTATTTATATCATAAGATATTGATCTCTATCCAATACATTTGAGGAATATATAGTTCCCACCCATCACATAATGAAATTCATATATGTGTGTGATATAATAACATAAATCATTCATCATATCATAAACCACAAAAAAATGGGTTTCATAAAAATTTCTTCATAACATAACCCATTGAAAAGAAATGGGTTTCATAAACATTTCATAATTTCATCATAGCATTACCCATGGAAAAAAACGGGTTTCATAAACATTATTTCATCATATTCATAAACCATCTAGATAAATAATAAGGATTTTAACCTTGGATAATATATCCTATAATTTATAAGTTAAATCAAGTGTTATAGTCTTTGATGAATTGAAATACCATCATAAGATAATTAAAGCATTCTTGAGGAAAATAACCTTTCAATTTTGAAGTCACGTATTAACAAAACTGTATAAATATAAAAGAAAAAATATTATTTTAAAAGAACATTATAAACTTATAAATTAATATTAAAATTAAAATTTATTCATGATATTATGATATTTTTTTCAGGATGTATAAGTAAATAACATTTCTTCCTTACTTTTTTTAGAAAATTCACAAAGTACATCATTTTGGAAATGAAAAATGATTATTTTCAAAATATTTTGTAAAAAATAAAACATGGGTAAAATTTACTTTAAAAAACATATTATAATATTAAAAACCTTACTTAAAATTTTTTTATATATCATAAATATCGAATAAAAAGGGTTTTCGACTAAAGTAAGGAATGAAGTCAATTTTCCTTACAAACATATTTGTGGTCTCTTGTGTACATAAGGTGAGTAAAATGAAACTAAAACATGTATTTTCAATAAATAACTATAGGATAATAAAATTTAAATTTTTATTTATATTTATACTATAATATTTCACCATCATAGGTATAGTCATTATCAATCTCAATAAATAATTAGATTATGATATAAAACCCTTAACTCATGTTCATCTTCCTTCAAAATCACTCTAAAATCTTATATAATAAATTTAAATTTATTATAATTATATAACATATTATTTTTCATACTTATAATATCATATATTATCCCTTTAAATCATTTCAACGCCCCTTTTATCAATAATTCCTTATTATAATAGTCACTTTCGAGTGTTGGTTGTTTCATTTATCGTGATTATTTCAGTTCATTAGTTTTGGTACTTGTAAATTTATCTTGGATCCATAATATAAAAAATATTAATCATGATATAAATATACTATATATTAATTATATAAATATTTATAGTCATCAATGAATTTTAGCGATAGAAAAATTAATTATACTGTTCATGGAGACGGTAGGCCACACAAACACATGAAAGTTATTTTAATTTTTCAATGAATGGAATGAAATAAAGGTAAATATTAATTCAAATTTATGGTATTGTTATTATATTATATATATCGTATATATTCATAAAATTATTCCTCGTCACCATCCAAGTGAAATATAAGTGAAAAACGAATCATATTTCTTTGTGGAGGTGGTAGTCCACACGTACATGTTAATGACGTTATCATTTCCCAAATGATTGGATGGTAAGAAGGTAGATGTGATATTATAATTTTATAAGTAATATTATTTCATAAATATAATATAAAATATTAAACCCATCATAATAATAGTCCATAAAATATGGTGATGAAAAATTATTTGTATCGCAACGCATACACAGTAAGTCATATGTATGCACGAGCGGTACTTTCACTTCACATTTGATAGGAAATAGGGTATATAATGGTCTAATAATAAAAATAACATTTAATAATATTCGTTCCAACAAATTTATTATTTTATGATAATTTTCATTGATTTATAGGAGGTAAATAATAGTTTAAAATAAATTGATTGGGTAAGGCAATTACATCTTCTTTGAAATGAACCCTTTAGATCCCCTATAAAGGGGTCTATGTTTTGTCTTTTGGGAAAACTAGAGCCTCTATAATGTGTCTATATAAGTTTATAATATTAATTTATAGAGTTTTGTCAAGATATAATTCTCAATTTGGTGTAATGAAATGAGGGAGGAGGTTCCCTTTCATAATTGATGTGAGTGGAACTTTTGGAATTTCCCAAAGATTAAATTATACTAAGTTCATACTTAAGAGAAATGCATTAAAATGAAAAGATATTAGAAGATAAGGTATTATAGGGTTTTAATACCAGAAAACCATATAATTTATTTGTTTAATTTTAATCCTTGTCATTTTGATTAACCCTTAGTTAACTAATTTTAATTTTAACTACGGTGACATGGTTTTCAATATTAAAGGGTTATAATTTTTACTTATAAGGTAAAAAATTGACCATAAATGGAACATTTATGGTATTTTATACCCTATAATACTAACCTTATTCTATTTCAATATTTCTATAATTTTTAAATAATTTAATTAAATATTATTTTGATAAAATATAATTAATTTAAATTTTGAATACATTCATTTAATCTGAATTTAAATAAATCATGACAATGTGAGATTTGGAATATAATAATTTAAAAAATTTCTAATATTTCAAATATATCTATAAAATATATCTTTTACATTAATTATTTAAAATTATATTAGTTTTAATATTTCTAAAATCATTTATTTTATTTTTTATATTAATTAAGTAAATGTTGTGTCGACGTTGTGCAAGTATTTAAGGTATTTTTTTATACCTAATAAATATAAATAAATTAACATCATCAAAATAAGTTTATTATTATAAAAATATCCATTTAATTCATTAAATATTTATTTTAACTCATATATATGTTATAAAAACTTATTTAATATGTTTTTCTGACTTTTCTAGCCATGCACAGGTATTACATAAGCATTTTGAAGATACACTTTTTATATAAATCTAAATTTCACGTATAACCATAAATATTATCTATAATACTTAATATTTAATAAAAAAGTTGATCAAGGACTTATTCCATCTCAAATTTTATCTTTAGGGTTACAAATTTTAATTTTTCATTACTGCGCAAGCTCTGCGTTGACACTGAAAATGATTTTCATATTTATCATGGAATAAATTCTAATTTCTTTTTTGAATTAAATTTTTATTTTATTTTTATTATTTTATTATGATTTATTCATTCTATAAGTTTCATACATTTTTATATTATTTTTATGTCATGGTGATATCATAAATGATACTTTATTTAATAGTAACTATACTGTTTATTATCCAACAAAAATTTAACGTCTTTATGTAAATGTTAAAAAATAATCCTAGGAAAAAATTTTAATTGATAAACCCAAAAATAAATAACATTTCATAAAATTAAATTACTGGAAATGAAAAAAATTAATTTCAATATAAATGCATAAAATGGAATGAAAATCAAATTTTAGAGTAAATGTATTTTTAAGTATAAAAAATGATTTTATACCAGATTCAACCAAAGAAATAATTTTAATGAAATTAATTGGGTTTTTAACAATATAATATATCTAATTTCACTTTTAAACCATTTTAAAATCAAATTGGTAATTTTTAAATATTTAAAACAAAAATACAATTTTCTATAAAATTTAGTATTTTTAACTATTCACAGAAAAATAAATCTTTTCAAAAAAATTCATCCTAAGTTGATTTAGATTTTATATTTTCAATAATATTATTATTTTTATTAAATAATTTTTTAAAATTTCCAAAGAAATTGTTAAAATATTTTCCCATCAAAAATAAAAAGAAAATTGAAGAAGACATGTTTATGAAGCATAAAATAACTTTACTAAAAATTGAGTGATTATTTAATAATTATTTATAATTATATTTATATTGAGTAAGAAATATAAATGTATTTCATAAATTAGTTAATCATATTCATACCCACTGATTTAACATCTAGGTTATAACTATTGCATTAAATAATAATATTTTAATGGTGTATCAAAGTTTGTTTAAATTCAGAGTCATGTTTAAGGAAAGCTATTTAAGAACTAAATTTATTTAAAGATAAATATTTTCTAAAATATCAGGGTTTTACACTAACACCCCCATTTAATAAATTACATCCTCACAATTGAACTTGTTCTTGATAATCAAAGGTTTTATATTTGAAAAAAAAAATCCTTTATTGAAAAACCACATCATAAAAAGGGTTAATAAGACTTACACTTAAAAAGAGGGAAACAAAAGTATAAAGGTCACCAAAAAACTAGGTTTCGAAACATTAGAACATTATTGGGAAGTAAAAATATAGACATAGAAGAGAAATCTAATTCCCAAAGACTAATATATAGTGATATAGAATATTTTCAGTAGAAAGTTAACAACTACAATCCCATAAATCAATGAGGGGTTAAAAGACTATCAATTCATCAGAATTAAAGTTTATATGAAAAAATATTTCTTATAAAATAATTTTTCTAGATTTGAGGAATTCCTTTACTATATATACGAAGAAAATAAGGAAATATACTTACTTGATAGGTATGATTTCTTACTTTAATCGATTTCTACCCCAATCTCATTTGTTTCTCCAAAAAATAAGTATTTGAGATGAATTTAATATTCCTGAAGCACTAAAATCGACATCTAATGGATTAAAAACATATGTTAAGATATTTCTACTATCTCTATCCATTAGTAAAAACAAAAAATTATTAGCATAAGATAATTCTAAAAATTAGTAAACCATGAAATTATACATTTAACTCCAAAATTTTCCAGAATAATAACAAATTTTACCCTCATATTATTCAGTAAATAACTATATTTCTCAAATTACATCAATAAACTCAATATTAAAGAAAATTTTAACATAAATAGTTATGTTATACCCTTTAGCGTATATCTTTAAAAATTTAATTATGTTCTTCTCGAATAATCTTTCATGTTAACTCACTTGTAAAACCTAATGGTAACATATAGCTTGACTCCAAGGAACATCTCCCAAATATCATTAATCACCAAGATAAATAACTATATAATATTTTAATGTAATAAACATCACTATAATATCAGGAAATTAATTTAGATACTAAACTAAAAATTAATCCTTATATTGACTATAAATATCGCTGAAAATATCACATTGTCAATGATTCACTTTTCAACCATCAAAATTATATTTATCCCATAGTATATTATACCATAAGTAACTAATAATAAAATAATATACAAGCCAAAAATATTTATTTAAATATAAATAGAGTTTCTTTCCTAATACCCAATAAAAGTTTCAAATCACTTCCAAATCCCATAACTAAAAAAATTAAAAGGGTTGTTGATTCCTTTGAACATATGATAAAATTTAAACACACAAACCCATAATGGTATCCATGACTTTTAAGATAAACTCACATAAAAACATATTTATTCTAAATTTAATATGATCCTTATTCCTTAATTATTTTCACAACTAGTGAATATTTTCCATAAACCCAAAAATGAAATAAGATTCATCATAGATAACAAAATCACTTTTTATTAAATCATGGACCAATTTCAAGGTTACCAATAGTCTCAATATCAATCATATATTTATCCAAAATAACATTATTAACTCAACATCTCACATATATTAAGGTTTATCTTTCCCATAATCATGTGTTCTCCAAAAATTATCACTTTACTACTAAATCACGTTTCTTGGTTATTAGTACCATTAAAAATATGTTTTAAAATTATTAAATAAAAACTAATGAAAAAGAATAAATTGATATTTAATGATTTTTATATCTATAATATCATTAGTATAACACTTATAAAACATAATTATTAAATAAAAATACATAAACACTTCAATAATCACATTTCCTTATTAAACCATTAATTATGATTCATCATATTATTCCCCAATACTTATTTCCTGTAATATAAAATATGAATCATGTATTAGGATTCATAAACTTAAATTTAATCAAGCTAGTTACATTAAAAAAATAATTTCTATTAAAATAGACCATACATTTCAAAATTTACTCTTAGTTTCTTCATCATCATCAGTAAAACCATTATTCATAAAACCTTATTGATTCTCTTCTCAAGATTTCCCCCTAGGACATCAATTTTCATATTTCTCATACTTTATTAATTTAAAACATTTAACTATCAAGGATACCTTAGGGAGACCATTATTCTAATCCATTTTATTAACTAAAATTTTCATTTTTCCTCAAAAATTACTTTCTTTGGTAACTTATATTCCACACTACAAATATCTTCATGTTCCTTTGAGACATTAATTTGAGTTCTTCTTACCACATTCTAGAAAAGTTGGAATCGGAATTTTATTTCCTCTATATTCTTTATAAAACTCTATATTTATCTTATTAGGTTTATTATTAAATTCACCAAAGTTTATATTGTTAATATTATAACTAGATATCTAATTAATAATAATCAGAAGGATTTACATTCCATCTCTTTTTTAAATTGGTTTCTCATGAGCATAGTCATTCCAATAACTATCACATTCAACATTAACAAAATTCTTTCAGGTTCCAACCATTGAAAAAGAACAACAATCAAAATGTGAGCAACAATAATCATAGTGTTATAACACACAAATAATGAAAAATCAATTAATGTATGTCTAAATTGTGGCACATTATTTTATAAATTCGTAGGTTTAAACTATGTTATTTATGATCATTACCAAAACATTAGTATTTTATCTTGGATATAGATATATCCCTATGGTTCTTAATAATTTTTTTCTCAAACTAGTTTCCAAAGGATAGATAAAGATTTATATAATACCAACTATAGTAACACATAATTTTTATAAATAAATATTATATCTAAATGGATGAATATTACTTACATAACATAATGATCCATGCCAGAGTCGTATTGGTCAAGTATCTTTGGAAACTTGTAAACATAAACAACAGGTTCGTAAAATATCTACATAGTCTCCCACTTATTTATTCATAACTATCACCCATCTTAGACATATCATTCTTAATACCTTTCTTCATAACCTAGTAAATGAAACATAAGAAAGGGTTTGTTGTGATTCTTAGTATGGGTAAAAAAGGTAGATATCCATGATAATATTAGCATAACATGGGAAAATGGTCATAAGAACATAAGGTTAAAATTTTAAAACTATACCCTATATATCATAGATCATAATATTCAATCATGGTATAAATCATGTAATTTTATAATACATGAATCATAAAGTAATAAAAGAACATTATCCATCAGAGTATAATATAAGTATAAGACATGGAATTATGGGATACACATGTGCATAGAAAATCATTTCCTTAGTAGTCAATGATCTTTTCAAATACTATCACAGTGGAATGGTTTCACTCTAAAATAATTGTAGTAGTCAAGGTTCACTCCCTATACTATCATAGTAGAAAAATTACCTTACTTAACTGGGTTTACTCCCCATTCCATTCTTATTTATCTCATGAGATATCAATCTTTACCCAATGTATTGGAGGGAGATATAGCTCCCACCCATCATATAATGAAAATATTACATATGTGCTCCATAAAAATATAAAGCATTAATTATATAAAATGCTATGAAATTAAATAGTTTTCAATAAGATTTCATCATAGCATAACCCATGGAGAAGAAATGGGTTCCATAAACATTTAATCATTTCATCACAACATAACATGTAGAAAAGAAATGGGTTTCATAAACATTATTTCATAATATTAATAAACGATCAAAAGAAAGAATAATTATGGAATCCTTGGATCAAATTCCTAGTAAATAATAAATAAAATAAATGTTTTTAGTCTTTGATTAAAATAAATATCATTAGAATATCATTAAAATATTCTTCAGGAAAATAACATTTCCATTTTGAAGACGCTTATTTAAAAAACTGTGTAAATATAATTTAAAACATTTTATTTTAAAATATCCATGAAAAAATTTAAATAAAGCTTCAAATAAAAATTTATTCATGATGTACATAAATTTCATTGATTTCATATAAGTTAAAAAAACATTCCTTCTATACTTTTGTCAAAAAAACTCACAAAGTACCTCATTTGGAATGCAACCAAAGGATTCCTTTCAAACTATATTGAAAAAAATAAAACATGTGTAAACATTAATTTAAATAATCATATGATAATTGTATAAACCTTTTTTAAAACATTTTTAAAAAACATGGATTTGTAAGAAAAAGTTTTTTCGACTGAAGAGAGAAATGAAGTCGATTTTCCTTAAAAACATATTTTTGGTATCTTGAGTACATAAGGTGAGTAAAATGAAATGAAAACATGTATTTTTAATAAATTATTGTAGAATAATAAAATTAATTAGTTTATTATTAGTTATATAATAATATTTCATCATCAGAGGAATAGTCATAATCAATCTCGATTAACAATGGGATTGAGACATAAAATTCATTCCTCAAATTTTCCTTACTTCAAAAGTACTCTAACCTCATGTATAATAAATTTAAATTTATTATAATTATATAAAATATTAATTTTAATAATTATAATATCATATATGATTCCTTTATAACATTTCAAGACCCCTTTATCAATAATTCATTATTAAAATCACCATTTCCAGGTGTTAACTATTTCATTTATCAAAATTATTTTGGTTCAATAATTATGATCCTTATACATTTTTCTTGGTCCCATAATATGAATAATATTAATCATTTTATAAATATCATATATATTCATTATATACATATTTAGATTTATCTATAAAATTTATATATAGAAAAATGAATTAAACCATTCGTGGGGATGATAGTTCGTACGTACGCATAAATGATGTTTTCATTTTTTGACAGATGAAACAAAAAAAAAGGTAAATATTAATTAATGTTTGTAGGATAATTATTATATCATATATATATAATATGTATTCATAATATTATTCCTAATTACCATTAAACTAAAATATAAATTAAAAATGAATCATATCAATTCGTGGAGGTGGTAGTCCACACATAATTATGAACAATGTTATCATTTCCCAAAGGATTAGATGATAAATTGGTAGATGTGATATTATAATTTAAGAATTATATTCATTTAATAAATATAATATATAAATATTAAACACATCATAATACCAATCAACAATATATGGTGATTAAAAATGAATTGTTTCGCTACGTGGAGATGGAAAGTCGTACGTACGTACGAGTAATGAATTCACTTATCATTTGATGAGAAATTTTTCTTATAATGGTGTTTTATTATTAAAAGTAATATTTAATAATATTTAGGGTACTAAATTTATTATTTTTTTATAAATAAAATATATTTATATAGGTAAATAAGATAATAAAATAAAGTGATCGAGTAAGGAAATTGCCTCTTCTTTAAAAGGACTCGTTTAGATATCCTCGAAATGGCTCTAAGGCTGGTCTTTTGGAAATACTAGAATCTCAATAATGTGGATAGGGAAGTTGGTAATAGGAATTGGAATAGTATAGTCGAGATATAATACTCAATGTTTTTCAAATAAGTGAGGGAGGAGGTTCCCTTTTATCATTGAGTTAAGGGGTACTATTGGAATTTCCCCAAGATTAAATTATAATAAATTCATACTTTGAAAAAATTACACTAAATGAAAAGTTGGATGAATATAAGGTTGATAGGGTTTTAATACCATCAAAAAATATAATATAGATAAGTTTTGATGTAACTTTTAACTTTATCATTTTTATTAACCCTTAGTTAACCAATTTTCATTTTAACTACGATGACAAACTTTTCAATATTAAAGGGTTATAATTTTTTATTATAAGGTAAAAATTGACCTATAAATGGAAAATTAATGAAATTTTCTTCCATATCATAACCAAACTTTCCAGTTTCTGGATTTTATAAATTTTAAATAATTTAATAGAATATTATTTTGATAAAATATCATTAATATCAATTTTAACAATATTTATTTAATTTGACATTAAATACATAAAGACGAAGGGTCATTTAAAATATAATACTTTAATACTTCACTAAAATGTATTATAGATCTATAAAATTAGTGGGATACATAAATTATATCAAATTATATTATTTTAGTCTTTCTAGTATCATTTATTTTTTTATATTAGTTGAATAAATGTTGTGTCGGCATTGTGCAAGTAATTAAGTTATTTATTTAATGCCTAATAATTATAAATAAATTGCCAACATGAATATAAGTTTATTATTCTCAAAATATACATTTAGTTTCACTGAATATGTATTTTAACTCATATATATTTCATGAAAACTAATTTAATATGATATTTCGACCTTTTCAGCCTTATGCAAGCATTGCCCAAGAATTTGGATAAGAAACTTGTTATATAACTAAGAAATTCAGGTATGACCATAAATATTATCTATACTACTTAATATTTAATAAAAAAGTCTATAAATTACTTATTAAATCTCAAATATTATCTTTAGGGTTCCATATTTGACTTCCCTGGTGTTGTGCAAGCTCTGCATCAACACTGAAAATGATTTTCATATTCATCATGGAATAAATTATAATTTATATTATTTTTTGAATTAAATTAGTATGATATTTTTATTATTTTTTAAAACTTTATTTATTCCAAAAAAAAATTAAATTGTTATATTAAGTTTATGTCTTGGCGATTTCATAAAAGATACTCTATTTTATGAAAAACGGTTTTTTTACTATTCATCAAAAATCATAACTTCTTCATAAAAATGTAAAAAAAATAATACTATGATAAATTTTAATATATGAACATAAAAATAAATTCCATTTCATAAATTAAATTCATACAAGTGAAAGAATTTAATTTTAATATTAATTCATAAAACGTAATAAAAATCGGATTTTAGAAAAAATTCTTTTTTAAGTATAAAAGTGTTTTTATAAAAAATTCATCCATAAATTAATTTTTAATTAATTTAATTATATTAATAATAATATAATAGAACTAATTTTACTATGAAACAATTTTAAAAAAGTTGTATTTTGTAAATGTCTGAAATAAAAATACAATTTTAAATAAAATTCATTATTTTTACTTTTCACTAAAAAGGCCAATCTTTTCATAAAAACACAAAAATTAACCCTAAGATAATATTTATATGATGATTTAAAAAATTATATTATTTTTATTAAATAATTTTTTTAAATATTCTGGAAATTACTTATAATATTTTCTCACTGAGGTCATTAAAATCAGTTTTGAAGAAGACGTATTTTTTATACATAAAATAACATTACAAAAAATCGAGTGATTATTTACTAAGAATTTATCAATAAATTTATATTAAGTAGTTAATTCATATATATTTCATAAATTATATAATCATTTTTATACCCACCAATTTAACATCTATGTTATAATTGTCATATTAAATAATGATATTTTAATGGTGTATTGAGGTTCATTTAAACTCGGTGATTCATGTAACGTAAGACATAAAAGAACTAAAATTATTTAAAGATAACTATTTTTAAAATCTTAGTGTTGTTCTAATCATAATATATCTATACAAATAAATTTTATAGTATCATATGATCATATCCACATTGAAGTGTAACAATCCTTAAAGGATATTGACATAGATGAAAAATACCTTCAAAAAAACATTCGAATCGTTCTTTGAAAACTTGATAAAAATATCATTTTATTTTGAAAAAATTTTAACTAAAAAATAATATAATATTAAAAAATAGTTTAATTTTAAAATAAATGGGTAAACTTGTAAGGTAATATTTAAATAAAATAACAATCATGTGGTAAAATCTGTTAATGTCGTATACGTTAAAAAAATTCATTAACACTTTTGTTAAAATTCAAAATTGACTTATATGGAAAACTTATATAATGATTCCTTTTTAAAACATTGTAAATAAATTCAAAGGTAGTGAAAATTAACGTTTTAAAAAATTCAATTCTAGTTAAGATCTTTCATAAAACAATTTTTAAGATTATGGACATTGAAGAGAATTTTCATCGACCAAAGAGGAAATATGGTCAAGTTTTCTTTAAAATTATTTTCTTGATCATTTTAAGTAAAAAAGTGAGAAATATAGTACTTGTTCATAAAAATATAGAATTAAACAAATTATAATAAAATATATTAGGTTTAAAGGATAATATCTATATAATTTTCCTTAATGGAAATTTAGTATGGACAATCCCAAAGAGAAATGATATTATAGCATAAACCCTTTACCTTATGTCATGTCTTGCTACATACGAGTTCAAATATCCTATATAGTAAATATAGTTTTATTATAAATATATTATAGTACCATATTCATATATAAAATACTATCTATCATTCATATATAATTTCTAATTATACATTTAATAATTATTTTCTCATTAAAATAAACATTTGGTTGAAAGCTAGTCTGTTTTCCATGCATGTTTTGGTTTGATGGTTCTGGTACTTTCACCTTGGTCATGGTTACAGAGTATATATAATTTTAATCACTAAATAAGGCTAATATTTATTCATTATATAGACTTTTGTAATTATTAATATAAATAGATAATTAAAAATGAATCATGTCATTGTGTGGACATGGTAGTCCACACATATGTACAAGCAATGTTATCATTTTCAAACAGTTGGAAAGTGATATGGTATATAATATATTATAGTAAAATAATAAAAATAATTTCATAAATATAATATATAATTTCATGAACCTGCATGAATACCCTGGTACTTAGATAACCATGTCATTCCTGACATAACTCGAAGGGCATTCTCGATCCCCACGGGTTGCTGACTAAAAGTTGGCATCATACAATATGAAAGTGGAAAAAAATCCTAAAATGCAATTAAAGAAAGAGAAAAAATTAAATAGTAAAAAAAAGAAAGCTCCATGGGGAGAACTATTCCAGATTTCAAATGGGTAACAAAACCCAAGAGTACACCATCAAAGTACCAGAAGACAAGATAAACAACTCAAGTCCCAATGGACACAACTCTCTAAGCCCAAGGATTGGTAACAAGAACCACCTCCAAGTGGCGCTTTTCCCTTTCTCAAACCTGAAATAATAAAATATACAAACACTCGGAAGCAAAGGTAGGGTGTTAGCTAAAATCTCGATAGCTTCTAACCAAGGGTTTCTTGAGAATATAACATAATTAACTAACCAAATAAAGCTTTCAATTTTAAATAAACAGACATGGAATTTCAAAAGATCATTTAACATAAATCATGATTTACATTTCAAATGATGTAAACATTTCAAACAATTGATTAAATAATCATTTTATATAAAATAGTTTATCTAAATTCGTAAGGAATTTCGAAAATAGTTTACAAATAATGTCATATATATCAAATATAAAAAAATGAGAGATATAGACATCTTCCAAGAGGTAGGATAGTTCCAGGTTATTAGATCCTCACACACTTGAAGGTAATCATAGAAATATGTGTACACACATCCCTCAGAAACTAGTCAAAGTGGACTCATCACTATACCATTAGGGATGCGACCTACTACATTAGGTTTTGTTTCAGTTGTAAATCATAAAAAGAGTGTTATCTGAAATAACTCATTAACTACATAGGCTTGTGTGTGCTCTGGAATCTATCAATAATGGGAAATTTATTTCAAAACTATCCAAAATAAAATTCATCCAATTTTTCAATTTCAATCTTCCAATTTCTCTTAAAAAATCAATATATGGTCTTTTAATCAAATTATTTATTTTTCTATGATAAAACCACCAGGTTTATATCAAAACAATTTAAGATATTTTTCTCAAATATGATTTTGAAATAAATTATACAAATAAATTTCACAATTTAATTTCCACAATTTAAATTCAAAAATCCAATTTCACAATATTCAATCAAATTCTAAAAACACCCCCCCCCCCAATTCAATGGAATTAGGGGTTTTCACTAATTTCATTCCAAAACTTTTCAAATCCAAATTTACAAAAACAATTATGTTTTCATAGTATAATTGAAAGTAATTTAAATTAAATCAAGAAATTTATGGTTCAATAAATTTGAAAATCTTAAAAGGAACCACCTATTATAGATCAATAGTTCACAAAACACAAATCCCTAAGAGGTAAACTCCAATAAATAACGTTATCATTGAATATCTAAGAATAAATTATGGATTCATGATAAAAAAACTTAGATTAGATCCTCCAACAAAACAAAGATCTAAGAAACCATAAGGAAGAAAGAAGATGAGAGTGGGCGATAGTTATTGTGGAGATAAATATTACCAGGAAAGGACTGAATGAAGATTTCATATCTTTGATCTTCCTTGGAGATGGTTTGGAGGATACATAATTGGATCTTTAGAACCCCAAAACTTAAGGAAAATGTAATTAGTCAAGTTAGTCCCGAGATGGGTTCTAAATGGGGAGGTGAGAAATTTTAAATGAATTTTAATATTAATTAAAATTCACATGCATAGTTTCCTAGGCAAGGTTGCATGGTTAGAAAAACCTTGTGCCCTATTCATGTACCCCTAATGGTTGGGTTTCATAGTTTCTCCTTGGTGGGTGTACAGTTTTTCAAACATGCACCAACCATGAAAACCCTTATTGTCTTGGTTTAAATGGTTTTCATCAGCAGGATTCATGGTTTGGTAAAACCATGCGCCAACCATGCACATCCCAAAAGCAATTCGTGATTTCCAAACATTCACCTGAAGTACCCTCAAATGAATCCCAAACAAACCATGATCAAAAGAGTGATTTAAGAATACCTAAAAATACTAATAGGATGTCACAACCTCCCCACTTTAGAAATATTTTGTCCCCATAAATCATGTTAAGAAGCTTTAATGTTAAAAATATGCGGTCACTGCTCTCTTATAGGTGCCTCTTTATCCCACATCTCATGAATATCAGAACCGTGTTTCCATAACACTCGAACCAAAGGTATATTCCTCCCATGAAACACCTTGGTTTCATAATCAACTATCTGTAATGGATGCCCAGTCATGGATAAATCAAGATCAACTTCATGATCACTCCAGCTCAGAATGTGATATAGATTAGAAAGATACTTTTGTAGTTGAGATACATGGAACATGTTATGTATAGATGTTAGCTATGGTAGAATTGATGAATGGTAATCCACTTTCTCCACCTTCTCAACAACTCATAAGAGAACCAAAAAACAAGGAGAAAGTTTTCCTTACCTCCCAAGCCACCAATGACCCAACTGAGGTGAAACTTTCAAGAACACCTGGTCACAAACTGAAAATTCTAATAGTCTATAGAGACGATATGCATAAGTCTTATACTGGATCTGTTCCATCAACATTATCTGATGAAACAACTAAATATTTATTGTCTTCTCTTGAACCATGATCAGTTTAACCAAGGAACTTTCACTAATCTCTGACCAACACAATAGATATTTAAAGGGATGACTATACAAGGCCTAAAAAGGATCCATTATAATCATGGATTGGGAACTATTATTATAAGAAAACTCAACCAGTCCCAAATGGTCATCCCAAGATCCACCAAAGTCAAGGATTCCATCACATAGCATATCCTCAAGAATATGTTTAGCTTTTTTAGTCTATCCATCCGACTGTGGATGGCATGTCATACTCAAATGGACCTGAGATCCTAGAGCCTCCTAAAGGACTCTCCAAAAATGAGAAGTAAACCAAGGATCCTTATCAGAGATTATAGTATATAGAACTCTGTTCAAACAAAACAATATCTTTTACATAGATATTTCCCAATTCCTCAATATGGGTTGTATCAAAAATGGGTATAAAGTGAGATGATTTAGTCATCCTATCAGTCAAAATGAACATTGATTTCTTCTTTATCTGGGTACATGGAAACCCAACCACAAATTCCATAGATATTACATCTCACTTCCAAGTCAGCACTAGAAGTGGCTATAGCAAACCCGAAGGTTTCTGGTGCTTAGCCTTGACATTTTATCACAACAATGAGAGAGAAAAATCATCAATGCCCCATCTCATACGTGGACACTATAATTTTTGTCATATGTTATAGAAAATCTCAATGGTTCCTGGGTTCATTTCCCACTAGGAATTATGGAAATCCCCCAATCACATATCCCATCACCACTAATGTAATAACAAAACAATTATGATAGCATAGAATTCCCTCTATAGTAAACAACCAATCAAAAACAGTCTACCCACCATGAAGATAGGATATAATGATACGATATTCATCATCAAGTTTATGTTTCTAAAGAATCATCTTGAGCAGAGTGGAGGTCAACTGAACACTAGCCAGATTAACCTTGACCCCTAATTCTCATACTCCAATATGCATCTATGTAAATAGATCCATAAATTTATACTCTTTAGATGATTCTTTTACTTCCTAGGTTGAAATTTATCTTCTCAAAGCATCTACAATTACACTATCTTTCTATGGGGTATAGGTGATGTCGAAATAAAAATATTGCAGGTAATCCACCCAACATATCTAGCACAGATTCAAGTATTTTTTAGAGAAGATATAACTCAAGATCTTTTTGTCTAGATAAATGGTAAACCTTTATCTAAAAAGGTAATGTTTCCAAATATTAAATGGGTTCATAATAGCTTCAAGTTAAATTTCATGGGTTGGGTAATTCTTCTCATGTGGACTAAGATGACAAGAGCCATAATAAACAATATGATCCCCCTACATAAGAATGTAAACCAAACCTAAACCTAATGCATCACAAAATACCACATAGACTTACCCATAATATAGAAGAGTTAACAGCAGTACATTAGTCAAAATACATTTTAGCTTAACAAAAGAGTTATGACATTTCTCATCCCGGGAAAAATTTACTCCCTTCTAAGTTAGAGAAGTCATCAGAGAAGAAAACTTTTGGAATTACTTAATCAACTGGTGATAATAAATTGTTAAGAAAAATAATACCTTAATCTTAAAAGCGTTTAGTGATTATTCGTGTGTCATAATAGCTTTCAAATTTTTTGGATCAACTAAAATACCATATTCTAACACCATGTGTCCTAAGAACATCACTTACTGAATCTGGAAATCACATTTTGATGTCTTGGAATAAAGTTTGTGATTTCTCAAAAATTCTATAACTACTCTATGATGATGCACAAGATCCTCCTCAGACTTATTATAAACAAGTATTTCATCCACAAAGACTACCACAAAGGTATCGAGATACTCATGGAAAATCCTATTCATTAAATCTATAAAGATTACAATAGAATTTGATAGACCAAATGTAATTAAAAGTTACTCATAATGGTTGTACCTAATATAAAAGGTTCTATTATGAATGTCAACTTATTTTATTCTCAACTGATGGTAACCAAACAAAAGATCAATCTTCAAGAACCACTTCACCAATTTAAACTATTCTAATAGGTCATCAATACATGGAAATGGATACTTTTTCTTCATTGTAACTTGATTGATCTTTTGATAATCAACACAAAGTTTAAGTGACCCAACAACTATCTTAGAATAGAGAATTGATTCTTACCGAGGTGACATGATCAGGAATATAAATATTTTCTCTAGAAGATCATCTGACTAAGACTTCAACTCTTTCATTTTAGTGGGTTCCATGCAGTAATATGGAATATAAACTGGTTCAGTACCAGGTACTAAATCAATACAAAACTCTACCTCTCTTATCAGTGTAAAACAAAATAATTCAGAATGAAAAATATTAGGAAACTTGAAAAAAAACTATAGGGATGTCACCACTCAAAGATTCTAACTCCAGATAAAAATTTAACACAAATATAAATTTCCCAAACTCAGGATAAAAAGTTTTGGCTCTACTCAACCTCAGGTCCCATTATCCTTGAAAGATGCAACACACCCCATCGGGTGTAGTAAATGAGATCCATTGAAGATAAAAATCAATATGAGATTTATTTTCAGTGATCCAATCTATCCAAAATATAATGTCAAGAGTTTTCATATTGAAAACCATAAAATTCAAATCAAGCTCGATATTTAATTACAAGAAAACATAAGTAGGACTACATATACCCTACTGTCTCATTGTTCTAAGGAATGTAGAAATATCCATCACATAAGATAAAATCTTCATATGAAGATTTATAAGATTGTTAATACAAGTTTAAATAAACAAATGAGTTTCACTAGTATCAATTAAAAGAAATCACTAATGAAGAAGCTATAGTGATGGTACCTCTCATGGTCACTGGACCCATATCCTCTTCCTTTGGAGACTCTTGCATTATATGAAGAATATTCATTCGGGATGCATATGGTTGGAACCCCTTTATCCTTGAAGAATCTTATTGCACCTCATTACTTTTTATCACGATTGATCCCATTCTACTATAGGGATCAGAAAAGACATGGAAGAACTTGTGTAGGTGAATGACCGTATACAGTAACCACATGTCTTGGGTTCCTTAATTCAAACCCGCTTTGAGTGCCCTAGATTTTTGAACTGGTATAAAATCAAAGGCCCTCTTCTAGGAACTATATGTGTTCTTGAAAAACCCTGATATTGATAAATACCATGAGAATCATCATGCTTCCTTTTCCCTTTATGGGAACTCACATAACTACCACTATGAGAAAAAGGAACTGTCTTCAACCCTGACTTGGTAGCTAGGTCCATTTCAACCATCAATGCATTGTCAAACACATTAGTATAAGAAGACATATTCAGCAATAAAACATAATAATGAATATCATATTGAATTCTCATCTCAAAAAATCAAGTCATCATCCTCTCATTCAACATAATCACAGGTACAAACTGCACAAGATTAGAAAATGGTTTTCATATTCTATAATAATTATATTATCCTACTCAAGTTTTAAAAACTCTAAAGCCTTATCCAACACCATAGACTATGGTTATAAATATTTTTTGAAAATAAATTTGACGTTTTTTCACTCTAATCCCTCATTATTCTTCTCTATCACCATCATGTCCCACCATCTCCTTGTAATTACCTATAGATTAAAGGTGGAACATTCCACCTTGATTTCATCCATAATCTCCAAGAAACCAAATAGAAGCTTGATATACCTCAACCATTTCTTATACAGTTGGGGATTGTTAAATACTTGGAATTATATAGGCTTCTGGAGAAGGAATTCCAAATCATGATTCTATAAAACAGCCCTTTGAGGTTCCACTGATGGAGCCTAAATGGGTGCTGGTGTAGGTGTCTTTCTCAGAGGCTAGACAACACACATGATAACCTCAACTATATTCTAGTCCATCAGATGATTTTCTCACTGAGGTTCATCTAAAGCTTCCCATAGATCCAATTTTCATATCTTCTTAGAGGCATGATTCTAAAAAACATCAATAGAAAACATTGAAGACATCATATTAACACTCAAATAGAGGGATAGGGGAAATAAATATCCTCAAATAAGAACAAGATATTTGGATTTCCCCCTATCCAAATCAAAATTAGGGAAAACACTAAAAATAATCCTCAAGATTTCTTTCCCAAATCACCCTTGGTTACTTAAGTCTCATTGTAGTGAGATCTATTCATTCACTCAATCATAACTACCTTCTAAGTCCCTAAAATATTACTCAGCTACATATTGACATCAAGGAAATATGTTTAACATGCACCTTTGATACCACTTTGTCATAAACAATACTAGATACCCTAGTACCCTGATAGCTAGGATGGTACTGACATAGCCTGAAGGAAATTATCGATCCCCATGGGTTGGAGACTAGTACCTGGCATCATAGAATATGAAAGTGGGAACGAATTTTCCACAAACACAATGGAAGAAAGAGAAAAAAGTTAGTATGAACAAAAGAAAACTTCATATAGAGAATTTTTCCATAAGTCAAATAGGTAAAAAACCAAATATTACACCATCAAAATACTAGAAAATATGATTAACAACCCAAGCCTCAATGAACGCAACTCTCTAAGCCTAAGGATCAACAATAAGAACTACCTCCAAGTGGTGATTTAACCTTGCTGAAACCTGGAATAATATAATCTACAAACACTTAAATTCATAAGTAGGGTGTGAGATAAAATCCACGTAGGGTCTCACCAAGGATTCCATAATAATATGGAATAATAAATTAACCAAATAAATATTTTAGTTTTAAATAAATAGGCATGGTATTTCAAAATCATATTTAATGAAAATCATGATTTACATTTCAAATGATGGAAACATTTCAAACAATGGATTAAATAAACATTTTATATAAAACATTTTATATAAATTCATAAGGAATTTTTAAAATATTTTACAAACAATAGAATATATTTCAAATATAAAAAAGGTGTGGCATAGTCATCTTCTAAGAGGTACGATAGTTTCAGGTTATGGGATCCTCACCCACATGAAGGTCATCACTGTAATATGTGTACACACATCCCTTAGACACCAATCAAAGAGGACTCATCACCATCCCATTGGGGATGTGACCTAATGAATTTTGTATTGTTTCACTAGTAAAGTATCAAAATATTATTTTCCCAAATAACTCACTAACTAACTAGGATTTCATGTTCTCTAACGTCAATCAATAATTGGAAATTTATTTCAAAACTTATCAAAATAAAATTCAACCCATTTTCTCATTTTAGTATTCCAATTTCTCTTTAAAACTCAATACATGGGTTTTTAATAAAATTATGAATTTTTCTAGGATAAAGCCAACAGGTTTCTATCAAAACATTTTAATCCATTTTCTCAAATAAAAATTTGAAATCAATTTAAAACATCAATTTCACAATTTAATTTTACAATTTAAATTCAACAATCCAATTTCACAACATTTCATCAAATTCTATAAACACACCCCAATTCAATTGAATTGGGGGTCTTCTGAAGTGCCCAGATCAGTGTGAATCACTGAGAGGGGGAGGGGGTGAATCAGTGATCCATTTAAATTTTTTACAAATTTATTCTTTTCAATTAAACCTCTATGGATGGTTAAAACCTCGATCCACTCTTCTTGTGTCTCTAAGCCTTACCTTGAAACATGTTGTAAATATAAAGGCACTAGACACAAGGATTTACAAGGTTCGGTTCAAAGACATACTCCTTGGTGTTTTGGTTATTCTCCATAACACAGATTCTCCACTATAATATTATTATCAATTACAATGGTCGATAAAGTGTCCCACTGCATCTCTCATGAGTCCCACATGAGGTTCTTTATACTGCCTCCCATAGTGTTACCAGAGTCCCACTAGCCTGCTCAAGAGTCTCACTGAATTCTTCTTCTCCTCTATGAATCACACAGGGTTTTTCTAGCTCTCAAGTCACATGAGTATCTTCCTTATTTTTTATTTCTTGATTAACTATAGATGATATTATACTCTTCCCACACAGGCTTGCTGAACCAAACTTTCTTGTGTATCCCTTAAAGAATCTTCAATTTCCTTTGGTATGATTTGTTGGCCTTACTCAATAACTCTAATCACTTTTCTGATCAGCCCTTACTTTCACAATTCATGGCAATTCTTTCTTCTTCTGATGAAGACCCAGCCTCACTTATGTGTGTGAAAATGGTGCACACAGCCTCTTCAAGAATTCAAGAATAATTCTAAACAATATCATCTCTATCTGCCTTCTTGGATTCTCAAATACTGTCAACTCAGATACAAGATCGTCATTTAATTCTATATGGATTTAGTCTCAATACTTATTCACCTCATGCATGGATTTCATGGCATCCAAACTTCTTGTTTTTGGATATCCCAATTAATTATGCTTCATGCATGAGTTTCATGTCATTGATTCTTCTTGTTTACACACATGCACTCAAAGTCTTGATGATTCCTTTTAAGTGTCTTCATGTGTGCATGTGCATACATGCATGCATGCATGCACAATCTCCTTCTTCTCTATTTATTGTGTAAAAAACCACACTGGGTATAACCTTTTGGGCACACACACACTTTCTCTTTCGTTTCCTCACTTAATATCACACACACTTTCTTGCCTTTTGTTCTTTTCACGCACACACTTATTATTTAGTTTAGGTTCAATATAATTGTGTGTTTATTCACACCTGAATGGTTAAGTTCTTAGTGTGTGATATTCTTCTTTATTCCTTCTTCTTCACATGTGCACACATACTTTGTTCTTATGTTTTCTTTTCATGCCCATGAACTCCACCATGCATGCACCCTCCTTATTCTCTCTTCTTTCACACACAACCCAAATGGGTATATGGATAGTGTGTGTGTGAGTTTTCCTTCTTCTTCAAGTAAATCACACACAATATGAATGGTTATGTGGGTGGTGTATGTGTGGGTTTTCTTCTCAGGAGGATTCCTATTCTTCTACAAGGGTAGTGTATGTGTACATTGTCCCTTTATGAACTCTCCTTCTCTTCGTGAAACCAATGAGGTTCACAGATGGAGTACCTTATCAGGGTATCACAAGGATGCATTGACCGATTTTTTACCCATATGAATTCCTCCACAAATGACGACAAGGGTTTATTAAAACTAGTCTTGTGTTTTTTTGGGTTCCTTCGCACATAGGGTGCACCTTCTTTCGTGAACCAAGGGGTCCTCAGTTCTTCTCTTCATGAACCATGAGTTTTGTGTGGATCTCCTTTTCATAAGGGGTGGGTGGGACTTCTTCGAGAGAGACCCTTTGAGAGTGAATAGAACTTGTCGAAGGGAAGCGTTATCCTCTTCTCCTTTTTGTAGCAAAGCTGGATGGTGCCTCTTCTTTTTGTGAACCAGAGAGGACCATTTTAGCTCTATTTATTTGGATAAATATGATTTCCTTATTATGAGATGGTAGAACTATGTTTCGACTTGGTGACTCTCCTTTTATAGGTGATAATTCTTGTTCAAATCTATGGGGATCAAAGTTTTGAAATGCCAATATCTTCAGCTTTGAATATTTTCAAACGTGGATCAAGATATGGCCACAAGCCTTGATTTCTTTTTTTTCAATGTAAACTCCTTATTTCTCAGTGAAATCCTCACATGAATTCATTTTAGAATGCATAAAAATCATCTCCCAAACACATCAAGCATCCTGATGTGGCCTCAAAACATTGTTTTCTTTGTCCACATTCGAGTTTCTCTATTTTGATGAATGCATGTAAATGAAATTTCATGCATGTGTTTGTTATATCCTAACAATCACTGTGGTCTTGAAATGAGATCAAATGATTCCCAGAGTGGTGAGATCATCATTCGGCTCGAGTACTGGTTTGTGGGTTCTCTCAAGTGTGGTTGGAGGTTTAATAGGACATGATGAAGAGATCAGATGGCCCTACTTCAATTCTGAACTGTGGAGATTAGATGGATGGCATGAATGAACGTGATCAATCTCACAATGTATCGAATGGTGCTCCGCATCACATTTCTATCCCACATAAAAATGGTATAGCAGGTGTGCTCTTGTTTATAACACTGAGTGCTCCAGCCTTAGCTCAGAATTCTTCTCCCCCCTCGCTCAGTGTCGCCATGCACCAGTGTTCTGCGGGCGCACTTCTACGCCCACTCTTTCCTCCTCAGATGCGCTCCTGGCGCCCACTATTCACCCTTTCCACATGGGTTGATCACCATGCGTGATCTTGTGGTCTTATACATGGCCCGCGATCCTGCCTCATATAGGGCTGGCTTTGAGGTTTCCCTTATGCACGGTTGGCCCTCGGGTCCCGCATGTGCCTGTGATTGAGGACCTCAGATGGCCCTCATGGTTGGATCTATTTTTTGACAAAGTAACATAAAAAATGTTAAACATAAATGTTCACATAAAATAATATTCCTGGAACTCTTCTTCATCTCATGCATTAAATAATAATGCATGGAATCATTGTTGTGAGTGATGTGTTCTCTTTTAAACACATGTATTCTTCTTTGAAGATCAGCATAAACAATTGTCTGATTTGTTTCAAAACCTTCATCTAATTAGAATTTATTGTATGGATATTCTAAATTCATCATGAAATTAATTATCTCATGGGGTTCTTCAAATATTGTAACAATTCTTCATTCTTTGACACATGATTTGGATCTTAAGATCAGTTCTACAATCGTATTATTTTTATCCTCTTGGAGAATTGATCAAGTGTAGCATTCAATGCATTGAATCAACAACAATTCTCTAAGGCTTATCCAACTTCTTTGTCAATACCTTTCATTAACATATTGAATTCTCATTGACAACAAATGAAATTCTTATTCACTCAAATCTCCCCATTTTTATTTTGTTTTCAATATCACCTAAGAACACTTTGTATGGTTCAATATGTGGGCCAATATTCTCTTCCCCTTATTGGAAACCAAATTCAAAGGTTTTATGGGGACTTTTCAAAAACTTATTCTCCTCCCTTTAAATAATATCGTCTTGAATATTTCTAATATAGGTATGATGTCACATGGTTCACTTAGTAAAAAGACTTTAGCTAATCAACTCTAAGACTACTTGGGCTAACCCGGTGTAGAAAACAAGAGAGATATGACCAAGGTTTTTAGTGTTGTCCGTAAACAACCATACATGTGAAATCATCCTCAGAATGGTTCAATTCTGTACCAAGGTATTGGAGATCATCATATTTATCAATGAAATGATAAATCATGCACATAATTCACCAAACATATTTGAAAGCTCAAGTGAAAAGATAAATCTCCCCATTTCATCCCATATTGTCATCAATCAAGTACCCCCCCCCCCCAATTTACATGATAAATACAATTAAGAACAAGGGTTGAAAGTGTGATTGGAATACCTCAACTTCAACTTATTGAGATGATACGAATTTCAAGGTTTTTCTTGACATAATCCTTGATATAATCTCCTTCATTTTTTATCCCCCTCAAGGGGTGCACTCCCTTTGATTTTCCTTGGTGTAAAATGATAATCAAGATGTTCATATTGATAATCTTACACTATAGAACACTTCATGTAATTACCAAATCATGAATATTGAGTCCAACTTGTAGTTATCCACTTTGTTCATTCAATTATCATTTTGATAATGACCTTCATCTTCAATTCACTTCAATGTAAGAACACATGTATAACAAAAGTATAAAGTAATAATATGGAATCTCCTTGCTTCATCAATGTGAACAACAAGGTTGGGATGGTTTTCCCAACAAATATTCTCCAGTTTCTCTAATATTCACACTTACACATGTGATCTTCAATACCGGTTGTTCTTGTGTGGATATCAATACTTATTCTACATCTTTTTGTGTGATCCCTCATTCTTCAAGTTCTTTTATAGCACTATAATTTCCTAGTTCAATTTTCATTCTTTTGAGAAATTATTATTTAGTTGGAATAAGTGCCATACACTTTTTAATAGTGTGACCATATTTCCTACACCTCCCACACATAACTTCTGAGACACTTGGGTTGTCATGTGTTGAAAACCACTCATGAAATTATAATTTTTCTTCATGTGGAATGACATGTTTCCACATTTCCTTAACTTTATCTAGTACTTCATTTTCTGATCTTTTTAGTTCTTTAGAAATTTTCAACTGATTAGGAAAGATAACTAAACAATACTTCTTGGAATTCTCAGTCTTGGAGCTTCCACGTGGCTTATTTAATACTTTCAAGTTACCTTTATTAGAAAACTTATCTTCAATCAATCATGTCTTCTCCTAGATTGATTGTCTTTTTATGTTCATCTTGATTCCATTCATTTCCATATCTTGTTTGAAGTGATCCATTGTATGACTTCTCTTTCCATAGTAGAAGCATTTTCTGTTGGTTGTGCTTTTGGATCCATCACCTTTCAACTTCTTGGATTTAGAATCCAAGGACTTCTCACTCTTACTTCTTCACATCTTCTTGGGATAATTTTCTTTTGCACCATTCTTCTTCTTACTTCGTAAGGATGCTTCTTATTTCTTATCCAACTTCTGTGATATTCTTTTCTTATCAGCTTTCAATACATGTTGATATTAACATGTACCAAAATTGTGACCACTTTTATTACATATATCACAGATATTATCAATAATTCCAATTTTGTTTGTAGTGTACAAATGCTTTTGGATCAGTGGATGTTTCTTCCTTTTCTCTTGCTTGCTCCCCCTTGAGTTGGGATTCCTTTATGTTTTTTCATTTAGAGGATTGTACCAGTATTCTAATTCACAATGCACATACTTGTTGCAACACCAACATTGACCTAAAAATCTTGACTTCTTGATATATTCTTCATGAGATTTTTGGGTCTCCTTCTTGATGTGTTGGGATCTATGTGTGGATCCATCTTCCAACTTCTTATTACTATCCACCCTAGTCATGGTGGTAGGTTTCTTATCACCTTTCATCATTCATACTTGTTTATAATTCTTCTTCTAACCTGAACTTTTGGTGTAAACACATTTAGAAACATGAGTACAAGATGGTATGGATGGTACCTTTTCCTTAGAGGTTGTTTTCATTGGATTAAGGTATTATTTAGTACTCCTTTTGGAATCATTATCCTCAATGGAAACTTGAGTGGAAACATCTCTTCTTCTAGCTAGTTGGTAAGTTTCATCTTGGGGTGATTTTTGATTTTTCAATATCACCTCCAATTTAAAACATTTCATGTTGATAGAGTTATTCTCATCCTCAACTGATCTTAGTTTTCTTTCCCAATTCTCATTTAGCTTTATCATTTGTTATTCATGCATTCTTATTAATTATTGCAATGAAATGTCAAGATCCTTTACCCTTTCATCTTTGTATTCAATTTTAGGATATTTGAAAATCATATAAACTTTTTGAAACTTTTCAAATGTATGGAAATCTTATAAAAACACAATCCCAAAGAATTCATTCTCAAAAATACTTCCTTTCAATTATTCAGTAACTTCATCAATTATTTCATTGCAAATAGAAATTATTTCGTCCTTTTCTTTCACAAGTTTTGTGAGGGTGTTGGATATGCAACCCTTTTAGCCAATGCTTCTTCCATGGAATCAGATTCTTCTTCCATCTGTAATTTTTCATCTTGAAGAGCACTAATTATTTCAGTAATATGTATTTCCACTTCTCTAGGGACTTTCTTTAGATGTTATTTGAGTACACACATAGGATAAGTAATTGATCTATCATCATCACAGATTTAAAAGGCTTCATCAGAAGAGTCATAATAATAAAAATAATTATCACATGTTATACCTTTTAGATTACCTTCAGTAGAAGGGGTCTCCCCATTAGCAGTAATATTCTTCTTTATCTTCCTTGCTTGTTTCTTTTTTTTTGAGTCTTGGAAGATATCTACATTTGAGGTTTCTCACTCATTTACTAAAATTTTCACTTCATAAATACTCCCTCGGATCTTTTAGAGGTAACCTCTCTCTGATACCAATTAAAGTGCCCAGATAAGTGTGAATCACTGAGAGGTGGAGGGGGTGAATCAGTGATCCATTTAAATATTTTTAATAATTGATTATTTTCAATTAAACCTTTATGGATGGTTATATCCTTGATCCACTCTTCTTGTGTCTCTAATCCTTACCTAAAATGATGTTGTAAATATAAAGGCACTGAACACAAGTATTTACTAGGTTCGGTTCAAACACCTACTCCTTTTTGTGTGGGTTATTCTCCCCAACATATATTCTCCACTATAATATTATTATCAATTACAATGGTCTATATAGAGTACCACGGTATATCTCCTGAGTCCCACATGAGGTTCATTATACTGCTTCCCACAGTGTTACCAGAGTCCCACTTGCCTACTCCAGAGTCTTATTGAAGTCTTCTTATCCTCCCTGAATCTCACAAGGTTATTCTATCTCTCGAGTCACATGAGAAGATTACTTATTTGTTCTTTCTTGATTAACTATAGATGATCTTTTACTCTTCCCATATAGACTTATTGAATAAAACTTTCCTATGTATTTCTCTATGAATCCTCAACATCCTTTGGTAAGGTTTGTTGGCCTTTCTTAGTAACTCTGATCACTTTTCTGATCAAACCTCAGTTTCAAAATTCTCAGAAAATTACTTATTCTTATGATGAAGACCCGTCCTCACTTATGTGTGTGAAAATGGTACACACAGCCTATTCAAGAATGAAAGAATAATTCTGAACAATATCAACTCTATCTTCCTTCTTGGATTCACAAATACTCTCAACTCAAATACAAGATCTTCTTTTAATTCTATCTGGATATAGTCTCAGTACTTATTCACTTCATGCATGGATTTCAGGGAATCCAAACTTCTTGTTTTTTTATATCTCAATTAATTATTATTCATTCATGAGTTTAAATGCATTTCTTCTTCTTTTTTACACAAATACACTCACAATCTTGATTATTCCTCTTAAGTGTCTTCATGTGTGCATTTGCACGCATGCATGCATGCACAATCTCCTTATTCTCTCTTGATTGTGTGAAACCCCCACTGGGTATAACCTTTTGATCACACACACTTTCTCTTTATTTTCCTCACTTAATATCAAAACACACTTTCTTGTCTTTGGTTCTTTGAACACACACACTTATTATTTAGTTTAGGTTCAATATAAGTGTGTGTTTCTTCACACCCGAATGGGTAAGTTATTAGTGTGTGATATTCTTATTTGTTATTCCTTCTTCACATGTTCCACATAATTTGTTCTTATGTTTTCTTTGCATTCACATGAACTCCACCATACATGAACCCTCCTTCTTCTTTATTCTTTTATAAACAACCTGAATGGGTATATGGATGGTGTGTGTGTGTGAGTTTTTCTTCTTCTTCAAGTAAAGCACACACAACCCGAATGGGTATGTGGGTGGTGTATGTGTGGTTTTTTCTTCACAGGATGGTTCCTCTTCTACTTCAAGGGCAGTGTATGTGTACACTTTCCCTTTATGAACTCTCCTTATCTTCATGAAACCAAGGAGGTTCAAATATCGGGTACCTTCACAGGGTATCACAAGGGTGCATTCACCGGTTGTATAGCTTCGGGAATGCCTCCAAAAATCATGATGAGGTTTTATTAAAACTAGTCATGTGTTCTTGGGGTTCCTTTGCACAGAGGGTATTCCTTCTTTCATGAACGAAGGGGTTTGCAGTTCTTCTCTTCACAAACCACAAGTGGTGTGTGGCTCTCCTTCACTCAAAGGGTGTGTGGGACTTCTTCTTCTTGAGACCCTTTGAGAGAGCGTAGAACTTTTCAAAGGGAAGAGGGATCATCTTCTCCTTCACGTAGAAAAGCTACGTGGTACCTCTTCCTTTTGCAAACCATAGAGGTTCGCTTTATCTCTATTTATTTGGAGAAATAGAAGATCCTTCTTACGATATGGAAGCACCATTTTTCGACGTAGTGCATATAATTTTATAGGAGAGAATGAATGTTCAAATCCATGGGGATAAAATAATCGAGAGGATAAGATCTTCGGCTTTGAATATTTTTAAACGTAGATCAAGATATGGCCACAATTCCCCGTTTCTTTCTGTTCAACATAAACTCCTTATTTCTCAATGCATTACTCATGTGCATGCATTTTCTAACGCATGAAAATAATCTCCTGAATGAATAGAGCATTGTGATGTGGACATGCAACTTTGTTTTCTTTGGCTATGTTCGAGTTCCTCTATTTCAATGCATGCATGAAAATGAAATTTCATGCATGTGTTCCTTATATACTAACGATCGCTATGGGATTGAAATGAGATCAAATGATATTTGGAGTGGTGAGATCATCATTCAGCTCGAGTACTAGTTCATAGGTGATATGAGGTGTGGATGGAGGTTGAAGATGATGTGATTAAGAGATCATATGGCCCTACATCAATCCTAAACCATGGAGATCAGATGGGTGGCCCGGATGCGTGAGATTGATCTCACGATTGATCAAACGGTGCTCTGCATCGCATTTATATCCCACATTGAAATGGGATTGCGGGGGAGCTCTTGTTTATAATTTTGATAGCTCCAGCCACTTCCCATAATTCTCCCCCCACCTCCTGGTGCCGCCTTGCACCTGTTTTCTGCGGGCACACTTCTACACCCCCTATTTCCTCCTCAGGAGTGCTCTTGGAGCCTACTATGCACCCTTGTCGCACGGGTTGATCACTGTGTGTGCTCCTGTGATATTATACATGGACTACACTTGTGCCTCATGTAGGGATGGCTTTAAGGCTTCCCTCAGTTGCAGTTAACCCTTGGGTCTTGTATGTGCCTATGGCCAAGGACCTTGTCTAGCCCTCTTGGCTGCCTCTATTTTTTGACAAAGTAACATAAAAAATGTTAAACATAAATGTTCACCTAAAATAAGATGCATAGAACTCTTCTTCACCTCATGCATTAAAGCATAATGCATGGAATCATTGTTGTGAGTGATGTGTTCTCTTTTAAACACATGTATTAATCTTTGAAGATCATTACGAACAATTGTATGATTTGTTTCACAACCTTCATCCAATTAGAATATATTGGATGGATTTATAAAGTCATCATGAAATTAATTATTTCATGGGTTTCTTAAAATGTTGTAAAAATGTGCCATTATTTGACACATGATTTGGAACTTAAGATTAGTTCTAAAATCATCTTATTTTTATCCTATTGGAGAATTGATCAAGTGTAGAATTAAATTCTTTAATCAACAACAATTCTCAAAGGCTTCACCAACTTCTTTATAAATACCTTTCATTCACATATTGACTTATCATTGATAACAAATGAAACTATTATGCACTCCATCTTCCCTAATTTCATGCCAAATATGATTCAAATCCCAATTTAAAACAAATTTACATTTTCATAATATAATTAAAATCAATTTAAATTAAATTAATCAAATTAGGGTTCAATAAATTTGAAATCATAAATGGAACCACCTACCATAGATCAATGGATCATGAAACACAAATCCCTAAGTGGGAAACTCCAACGAAGAGCGTCGACAATGAAGATCTAAGAATCAATCCTAGATTAAAGATCTAAAAAATATATATTAGATTCTCCAACAACACATATATCTAAGAAACCCTAAGTAGGAGAGAATAGGGGAGTGATAGATAAATATTGGGGTGAGAAATCTTATAGGGAAAGGACTGAATGAATATTTACAAGATTAGATCCACATTGGAGACGGTTTGGAGGAGGAAAAATAGGTTCTTAGGAACCACAAAACCTAAGGAAAACATAATAGGTTGATTTAGTCCTGATATAGGGTCTAAATGGGTAGTTCATTAATTTTTAATGAATTTTCTGATTAATTAAAAGTCATGCGCATGATTTTCTGGGCAGGGCTACACAGTTAGAAAAACCATGTTCCCTAGCAATGCACCACTACTAGTGGGGGTTCATGGTTTCTCCTTGGTGGGAGAATGATTTTTCAATACATGAGCTAACCATGAAAACCCTCACTATCTTATTTTTCACTAGTATGGTGAACAGTTTGGGAGAATCATGCACCAACCATGCATAGCCCAAAATCCCTTCAAAATTTCTTAAATTTCATCTCAAGTACCCTTTAACAAAACCCAACCGAAGCATGATCAAAATATGTGTTTAGAAATGCCTAAAAATAGTAATAGGATGTTATATATGAAAATTAAATATATCATAATAACCATCCATGAATGATGGTGGTAGAAAATAAATCATAACATTATGTGAAGGTGGTATTTCATACGTACGCACGAGTGATACTTTCATTTCCCATTTGATAGAAATGATGTGGAAAATAATTGATACATCATAATAATAACAATTATGTATATTTAATATATCAAATTAAATATTTTATAATGTATAGTATATATTTATAGAATTTATAAGAATAAATAAAATTGAGTGTACTTGGTTAAGAGTTATACCTCTTTACTAAGAAACTTCTTTTTGATTACACATTAATCCTTGAAAAGAAGGTATTCTGATCAAGACGTGAACTCTATGACATGTTTTAGGATATTATTGAATAATTTGTGTGGGTATTTGATTATATAATAGTCTTTTGAAGTGTAGAAAAGAGAGGAGATGTGTTTCCTTTTATAAGTGATAGAGAAGACACACTTGGAATTTTTTAAAATATTAAAATATATTAATGTATTATTCCAAAACAATGACTCCAAAATGACTCATCCAAAAATAGGGGATTATATAGGGTGTAAATATTACCAAAAATATGATTTATACAAGTTTTTAGGCCATTTTAACCCTTATCATTTTAGTTATAACCCTTTTAACATGTTTCAACTCGTACATTGGTAAATGCCTTTTTAGTAAAGTTACTATTTACAATGAACAAAAATGAAAGCAGAATCATTAAAAAAAATTAAATTATGATTAAAAATATTTATTCCATTTTATAAAATTCAATTTCTATAAGTTTAATAAATTAATTTAAATAAAATCCCGCAAAACACAATGAAAAACGGTTTTCTATAAAATGTATTTTTAAGTATAAAAACGTTTTTATACAAGAAAAATTGAAATTTTTATTAAAAATAAATTTATTAGATTATTTTTATTCAAAATTAACTAATAAAATTTTAAAACAAATAAAAAATAGAATTTTTATTTGTAAATATATAAAAATAAGAGATAATTTTCATAAAAAATGGTATGTTCTATTATTCACCCAAAAAACAACTTTTTCAAAAAAATACCAAAAATTAGCCCTAAGTTAATATTGAAATGATGATTAAAAAATGGTATTTATTTCCTCAAATAAAATTTTTAAATATGGTATTATTTAAGTATAATTTCTACACACACAATGTAATAAAAACAATTTTTGAAGAAAACATATTTTTTAACATAAAATGACATTATTGAAAATTGAGTATTTATTTATTATGAATTGATAAATAAATATCAATTATATAAAACCTTTATACATATTTTTCATTTTTTTTATTCTTATTCATACCTCTAATTTAATATCTAGGTTATAACAATCACATTTAAATAATAATAATTCAATAGTATATTATGGTTCGTTTAAACACAGTATTTCATATAAAGAAAGAAATAAAAGAAATTAAATTTATTTAAAGAGTAATATAACATAAACTCTCATGGTGTTAAAACATTATCTTTTTATGTTATGTACCAATACCACGATGGCTCATGTTTCCTAAATTATTCTTTTACCCTCTTATGGCATGTGTTTATTATTATGCTCAGATATTTATGTTATTATTTATGGTTTATGATCAATGTTTAATTGGATATTATTTCCTTATGTTATATTCATTAACCTTTATTAAGATCTAAATACCCACATATTCATCTTATTATCACTTATGTTCTTTGATTTTTATCACTAATGTTTATCCATTCTTAGCATTTAAGCTCACCCTTTCTTATGTTTCTATTCCTAAGGTATGTAATGAAGACTATTATATATGATGTTTCAATAAGGTTATAATTTGGGGGGGGTTTATGGTAAATGTTGAAAAATAAGTCAAAATTCCAAATATTAGGTTTTATCCTTAAATAAAGTAGTTGTATCACATGATGAGTTTAGTTTTGTGGGAAAATTCCCATTTGGTATGGTTTTTTATGAAAAGGTTTTTTCTAATACTCTAAAACTATAAACCTAGAATTTATTCATAATTTATGTGATAAATCATATAATTTTTGGATGTTTATGTCCATTTTCTAATAAATACACCTAAAGATAAGGGTTGAATTAGGGTGTTTTATCCTTTTAATCACTTAATGGATTTTTTTCTCAAGTCATTAAGAATAACATGGGAATATTTATCTTTAATCATGCATAGGAAACAAATATGTATAAATTACAATTATGATACCTATATTTTACTTATTTCACCATAAAGGTATTTTCCAAGTAGAATACACTGATGATGTGTCGACATACAAGGATTTAACACTATACACTATGTTTGTTACAATTTTTTCTGAATAGTGCAATACTAATCCAGAGTCACTCACTATTCTTATCTCATTGTGAATTACTTTGAGATAATGAATACAATGGATATGTGATATCATAATCACTTAAAATAATTTTTAAATAAAAGAATTTTTGTCCTATGTGGGAATCTTCATTGAGCCTTTATTTCTTATTCAAGTCTAGATCTTCAATGAAGTTGTTCTCAAAATAAGTTTTATTATCAATTTTCCTCTTAATTTTCAATATTCCTTTATTTCTTCTCAGTTTCTCTATATTTTTATATAATTCCATTCTAGACTTTTTTTCTATTGATTCACCTTTAAATTAGTATATCATCCTTCTAAAAAATCAATATTAACTTGTCACATGTAGAAACATTATAGTGCATTAAAACAATCCTTTGACTACAATAATGTGGAATGATATCCTTCTCAACAGTGTGATGTTATGTGTTAATATATATCCAAAATTCTTGGCTATAATTTTTTGGTTCTGCAATTTTTCCTAATGTGGAAATACCCGAACTTCACGATTAATATAAAAACTCTCTAATTCCTTCGAGTCATTAAAAATTACTTCGTATAAAGATGATCAAACCTATTTAATCACCAAAATATTCCTAAAATCCTTTATAGTGTAACCACTCCTCATGTGTTGAGACACTCATTGAATTTCTGGATATGTTGAAATCATTCAGGTTCCCTTTATGGCCTAATTATTTGTTTACACTTTGGTCACCAGATATTCAGATTCACTTCAATCAGTCAAACTCTTCTTCTTAATTCCACACATGAGTCAGGACATGTAACTTAAAACCCTAAAATCACTAAATTACTCATAATATTCTTCACAGTATAGTCAATTCATTCCTGACATGAACATCTCTATTATAGAACCAGAGATATTTTCTCAAGTATTATTTCACTTTGTAACTTATTATGTGGTTAGATGAAATTCAGTTCTATAAATGTAGAAAAGGGGATGAAATTATGAAATAAATATATTAACCTTATGAATACAATGGGTAATATTATGAGAAGTAGGGTATTTTTTCATTTCTCATACTTCAACATTTTTCCGAGTGTGATGTCTATAGTTGTGATAAGATCAAATCCCTTAAACCTCATGTCATGGTGTAACCATAGTTATAACAACATGAAAATTTATCTTTTTTACTTCTAGAACTCTAGTCAACTTGACTCCTAAAAATATCCACAAACTTCATGATCCTTTACATGACTTCCAATCATCCTTTAATTGATAAAATAAATACAACACCTCTACCTAATGGTTGTAATATTCTCCCCCTTTAACAATAAAATTAAAAGGGTTTTTCAAATCCATTTTAGATCATGATATGATATTATGATTCCAATACTTTTTCCAAATCATATAAAAGAGAATATAATTATTATCTAAGCCTGTTTGATTCAAAGATTAATGTAGGGAATAAAAGATATAGTTAAGTGATAAAATGATGTCTATGATTTTCTAGATCATCCTTCTCTTGGCTTCCGACTCCCCTTGTATGTTATCTCACCCTAATTTTTTACACCAAACATATGATGTTTCTAATAATAATAAACAATTTCTAAATAATACATTAGATACAATAGGGATAGTGTAGAATATGAACCTCCTCAATCCGAGTGGTTTGTTTGAACACCAAATTACAACAAATGTATTTCAAAAAGTTATGAGGCTAATGGTTTTGTAAAGATATCAACTAATTTCTATTTTGTATCCATATTCCTCAATTTGATAACACTTTTTCTAACTTTTTTAATAAAATGGTACTGAATTTCAAGATTCTTTCTTTAGGAATGTTATACTTGATTCTTGGTTAGATCATTCATCCTTTGGTTTTCATAATGGACCACCATGGGTTTCTTTACCACTTATCCAATATCGTCTAATTTTAGTTTCATTGAATACAATTGTTTATAATCCTTTATTGCTAAAATACACTCCACTTCATATAAACTGAGGGAGGTTGTAATGTCCTTACTCAATAGCTACTAAAATGGTTTCTCGGGCCAGTTCTCTATGTGACCTCATGCGCATCTCCCCATATTCTAGAGGCTTATGAATAGAAGTGAGGGTATAAAGGTGGTATAGTGGCACTACTAGAATTTTTAATTTTGGAGGCAGGAGACCTATAGCGGCTGCCATTTAGCGGCCGCTAATGCTATCAACAGTGACCGCAAAATGGCGGTCGCTGCACAGAATACCTAATTTTACCCCTTTTCCCCTCCCTACCCCCCCCCCCCCCAATTACCCTCCTCGACCCCGCCCCCCGACCCCACGACCTCGACCCCGGAGAACCCACCCCCGACAACCCCTCCCTGACCCAGCGACCCCGACCCCAGCGACCATCCCCGACCCCAGTGACCCCGCCCCTGGAAACCCCGCCCCCGGCGACCCCGCCCCCGACCACCCCGACCCCCGGTGACCCCTGCGACCCCGACTCCCGGCGATCCCCTGCGATCCCCAGCGACCCCTGGCTACCCCCGGTGACCTGAACCCCAGCGACCCCAACCCCCAGTGACCCCCAATGACCCCGACCCCGCGCTGCGCCACCCACAACCCCGGAGACCACCTACGCAACCCGCAACCCCGCGCTATGCCACCCGCAACCCCGCGATGCACCACCCGCGACCCCGACAGCCTCTGTTGCACCTTCGGACAGTCCTACCCCTTTCATCCCCTCTCGGCCCCGCTGCATCCCTCCGGAGATTCCTCATGTCCTGCCTCCGTCGGACCCTTCCAGTTCGTCGTGCCCCGCCATGTATAACCCTCCCAAGATTCGTCCAGCGGTTCCGCCACTTTCAATTCCAGCCGTCGAACCCCTATCGTCAAGTCGTTGCGCTGTCATGAATCCGCAATTGAGTTGCACCCTGTTACTCATGGTCGATTCCTCTACAGGTAATGTCTTGTATCCTTCAAATTTAGCTTTGAAGTCATTGGTTATTAAATTTAATTATATGTGTTTATTTAGAATTTAAATAAGATATTTCACTTTTGATTTCTATTAAATACAGATATGGATAAGAGCTGTATTGATATGCAAGATTGGGTTTCGACTGAATATTTTGAGGGGATTAAGCAATTTATGGATTTCACCAATAGATTTCCAAGAGATATGATTAGTTTTCCATGCAAAAAATGTGCAAATAAATATCTCTTCAAACGAGATAGTGTTAGAGAACATTTATATGTATAAAAATTGCTTGATTTAACTATAATTTCTTTTAATGTAGGCATGTCACTGGGTGGTCATAGTGGTTCACCTGATGTTGTCGGTATGTATGTTTTCAATTTTTTAAATTAATTGATTGTAATGTTCTGTGTATATTTCCCTAACTGTTTCTAATAATTAATTTATATTGTAATTGAATTATGAATTTATGTTTATCAGGATATGGTGCCTCTTCCAGCAGACGCAGGGGTCCTGGTAGAGGGGTTCGATCCTGGAACTCTAGAGCCCGATTAGATGTGTTATTTGATGACACATTTCATCCAGTCAGAGAAGGTGGTACTGTATTAAGTCTTCAGTTTGGGAATATGATACGATACTCACAGATTTCCTCTGATGACTCGTGAATGGAGTTCTTTCCCCCATGATACGATGGATAGATTATGGAGGGAGGGTCAGGTAAATTCATTGTTTAATTTTTCATGATATTATTATTATTATTATCCCATCTACTGACAATTTTTTTTAATAGGATAATTTGACATCCTGTTCAGATGAGTTTCGAGTTGTATGTATGTCCAAATGCCAAAAATTATGGAAGTATTACAAGTCAAGGGTGAAGAGAGATAACTGGACACCATTTGCGAGTGTGCCTGACATTCTACAGCGAGTCCCTCTGGGCATTCTTCCTGAGAAGTGGTAGGATTTGGTTGCGTTTTGGTCGAGTGAGGTGGCGATGGTAAGATTTATTACTTTTAATATATAAATGACTAATTTTTCAAACGTTGATTAATTAAATATGTTGAATGTAGATTGAGTATGCTCTCCATTCACATAATCGGGCGATGTAGGGAATGCCTTCTAGACTTGGCACTCGACATGTGTCACAGCTCAGACATGATGTAAGTTTAAAATTCAAAATTCATTCATATTTTAAAAATGTTTTAGTATAACATGGTGAACACCTTTATTATAGTTACACCAATGCGGAAAGCCGATCGATCGGATGTCCATATGGGGGAGGACTCGTAGGGCGGGTGATCCCGATGTTTTCGGTGTTATAATAAGAAAATTATTTACTAATAAATGTATTTTTATTTTATATAAATTATTCATATTTGTTCATTGATTTATTATATGCTACAGGCTCAGTTTGACGCTAAGTTAGCAGAGTTTTCAGAGGAGCAACGTCGTAGTACTGTGCGTAGAGATGAAATATTTCACCGTGTCGTGGGGCGTGACGATCATGGTTATTCTTTGACTTGTGGAGGTGGTGTCCCATGACGTGCAGTTGTTAGAGCAGATGCGATGTGTGCATGTATATATTCAGGGATGCGCACACAGACTGAGAGAGATGCTTCCATGCAGGATATGCAGTGCAATATGAATGCGCAGTTTCAGTAGTTGTGTGCAGAGTATGAGGAGAGGTTGTCATAGATGTCATCACATATCGATGAAATGACGACGCAACAAGTGACGCCACAAGTAAACATTAAAACAAACCATACTCAGATTGACTTTTATTGATATTTTTAAGATACATAATATTGATATATATTTTAGGCTCCTAATACAGCTGGTGGACATCGTAGTGATATTGGTGATCCAGATGAGGATGAACCCCATGCATGAGGTAATTTCATTTGTGTTGCTGAATTATCTACTATTTGTGGATGACATCTTTGTGCACTCCAAAACTGACTTGATTATACCCATATATTGACATCAACTAGATTACACTTATTGAGAATTGACTATACGCCAAACTATATATATTTCACTTTTGTATTGATTAGGTATAGTTAATGGGTCAAATAATCTTAGAGGAAGGTGTTTCAATGGATGGAGAGAAAGTTCTGGAAGTTGTTTCTTGGGAGAAGTCCAAGAACTCTTTTGATATCAGTATCTTTCTAGGGTTCCTAGGATTCAATGTAATTATTATTATTGACATATACGAGGAGAAGACACGTCAATCGGACGTGTAGTTTGCGCGCAACGGCTCAATATGCGCTTTTTAAGTGTTGATCGCGCTTCTTAAACACGCGTGGGGTGGTCCAAACTGGACAAATGATGTCCGATTGGCCTGAAATCGGACGAAAACAATGGTTGAGTGAGTTTTGAAGTGGTCGGGCAGACGGCACGCCAATCGGAGGTGTCGTGTGCCCACAGTGACCAAGAACGCACTTCTGGTGCCATAAACGGCCAAAACAGGCCTCAAACTGTCAAATTCATATCGTACGACATCGGATTGACCTGAAATCATAGGGGGAACACTTTAATTATTATTCTTGATGTGTACGAGGAGACGACACATCAATCGGACATGTGGTTTGCACGCAATGGCTCAATATGCGCTTTTTAAGTGTTGGGCGCACTTCCGAAACACGCGTGGTGTGGTCCAAACCATCCGAACGACGTCGAATTGGCCTGAAATCGGACGAAAACAACGGGTGAGTTAATTGGGAAGTGGTTGGGCAGATGGCACGCCAATCAGAGGTGTTGTGTGCCCGCGGTGACCGAGAACGCACTTCTTGTGCCATAAACGGCCAAAATAGGCCTCAAACTGTCAAATTCAGAGCGTACGACATCGGATTGACCTAAAATCACTAGGGTAACACTTTATTTATTATTATTGACGTGTACAAGGAGAAATCACATCAATAGGACATGCGTTTTGCACGCAACGGCTTAATATGTGCTTTTTAAGTGTTGGGCGCGCTTCTAAAACGCGCGTGGGGTGGTCCAAATCGTCCAAACGATGTCGGATAGGCCTAAAATCGAACGACAGTAATGGTTGAGTTATATGTGAAGTGTTTGGGTAGACGGTACACCAATCGGAGGTGTCGTGTGCTCCCGGTGACCAAGAACGCACTTCTGGTGCCATAAACGGCCAAAACGGGCCTCAAACTATCAAATTCAGAGCGTACGACATCGGATTGACCTGAAATCATAGGGGGAACACTGTAATTATTATTCTTGATGTGTAAGAGGAGAAGGCACATCAATCGAACGTGTTTTTTGTGCACAACGGCTCAATATGCGCTTTTTAAGTGTTGGGCGCGCTTCCGAAACGCGCGTGGTGTGGTCCAAACCGGCCGAACGACGTCGGATTGGCCTGAAATCAGACGAAAAAAACGGGTGAGTGAATTTTGAAGTGTTTGGGCAGACGTCACGCCAATCGGAGGTGCCGTGTGCCCGCGCTAACCGAGAACACAATTCTGGTGCCATAAACGGCCAAAACGGGCCTCAAAATATGAAATTCAGAGCGTACGACATCGGATTGACCTGAAATCATAGGGGAAACACTGTAATTATTATTCTTGACGTGTACGAGGAGACGGCACATCAATTGGACATGCAGTTTCGGCGCAATGGCTCAATATGCACATTTTAAGTGTTGGGCGCGTTTCCGAAACGCGCGTGGGGTGGTCCAAATCGGCCGAATGACGTCGGATTGGCCTGAAATCGGACGACAACAATGGGTGAATGAATTTTTAAGTGGTAGGATTGATGGAACGCTAATCGGAGGTGTCGTGTGCCCGCGCTAACCGAGAACGCACTTCTGGTGCCATAAACGGCCAAAACAGGCCTCAAACTGTCAAATTCAGAGCGTACGACATCATATTGACCTAAAATAATAGGGGAACACGGTAATTATTATTCTTGATGTGTACGAGGAGACAGAACATCAATCGGACGTGCGGTTTGCTTGCAACAGCTCAATATTCCATTTTTAAGTGTTGGATTCGCTTCCGAAAGTAGCGTGGGGTGGTCCAAACTGGCCGAACGACGTCGGATTGGCCTGAAATCGGACGAAAACAATGGGTTTGTGAATTGTGAAGTGTTCGGCAGACGACACGCCAATCGGACGTGCCGTGTGCCCACGCTGACCGAGAACGCACTTCTGGTGCCATAAACGGCCAAAACGGGCCTCAAACGGTCAGATTTAGAGTGTACGACACCGGATTGACCTGAAATCCTAAAGGTAACACTTTATTTATTATTATAGACATGTACGAGGAGACGGCATGTCAATCGGACGTGCGGTTTGTGCGCAACGGCTCAATATGTGCTTTTTGAGTGTTGGGCGTGCTTCTAAAACGCGCGTGGGGTGGTCTAAACCGGCCAAATGATGTCAGATTGGCCTGAAATCGGACGAAAACAATGTTTGAGTAAATTGTGAAGTGTTCGGGCAGACGACACGCCAATCAGAGGTGTCGTGTGCCCGCGGTGACCAAGAACGCACTTCTGGTGCCACAAACAGCCAAAACGGACCTCAAACTGTCAAATTCAGAGCGTACGACATCGAATTGACCTGAAATCACAGGGTGGGACACTTTAATTATTATTATTGTGTGTAAGAGGAGACGGAACGTCAATCGTATGTGCGATTTGCACGCAACGGCTCAATATGCGCTTTTTAAGTGTTGGGTGCGCTTCCGAAACGCGTGTGGGGTGGTCCAAACCGGCCAAATGACGCTGGTTTGGCCTGAAATCAGACGAAAATAATGGGTGAGTGAATTATGAAGCGGTCAGGTAGACAACACGCCAATCGGAGGTTTCGTGTGCCCGCAGTGACCGAGAATGCAATTCTGGTGCCATAAACGGCCAAAACGGGCCTCAAACTGTCAAATTCAGAGCGTATGACATCATATTGACCTGAAATCATAGGGGGAACACTTTAGTTATTATTCTTGACATGTAAGATGAGAAAAAACGTCAATCGGACATGCGTTTTGCGCGCAACTACTCAATATGCGCTTTTTAAGTGTTGGGCGCACTTCCGAAATGTGCGTGGGGTGGTCCAAACCGGCCTAACGACGTCGGATTGGCCTGAAATCGGACGACAACAACGGGTGAGTGAATTTTGAAGTGTTCGGGCAGACGGTACGCCAATCGGAGGTGTTGTGTGCCCGCGGTGACAGAGAACGCAATTCTGGTGCAATAAACGGCCAAAACGGGCCTAAAACTGTCAAATTCAGAGCGTACGACGTCAGATTGACCTGAAATCATAGGGGGAACATTTTAGTTATTATTCTTGACATGTAAGAGGAGACGGAACGTCAATCGGACGTGCGGTTTGCGCGCAACGGCTCAATATGCGCTTTTTAAGTGTTGGGGGCGCTTCCGAAACGCGCGTGGGGTGGTCCAAACAGGCCGAACGACGTCAGATTGCCCTGAAATCGGATGACAACAATGGGTGAGTGAATTGTGAAGTGTTCTGGCAGATGGAACGCCAATCAGAGGTGTTGTGTGCCCGCGCTGACCGAGAACACAATTCTGGTGCCATAAACGGCTAAAACGGGCCTCAAAATGTCAAATTCAGATCATACGACATCTGATTGACCTGAAATCATAGGTGGAACACTTTAATTATTACTATGGATGTGTACGAGGAGACGGCATGTCAATCGGACGTGCGGTTTGCGCGCAACGGCTCAATATGTGGTTTTTAAGTGTTGGGCGCACTTCTGAAACACACGTGGGGTGGTCCAAACCGGACGAACGACATCGGATTGGCCTGAAATTGGATGAAAACAACAGGTTAGTGAATTGTGAAGTGGTCGGGCAGAGGGCACGTCAATTGGAGGTGTCGTGTGCCCGCGGTGACTGAGAATGAAATTCTGTGCCATAAACGGCCAAAACAGGCCACAAACTGTCAAATTCAGATTGTACGACATCGGATTGACCTGATATCACTAGGGGAACACTTTAGTTATTATTATTGATGTGTAAAAGTAGAGGGAACGTCAATCGGACGTGCGGTTTGTGGGAAACGGCTCAATATGTGCTTTTTAAGTTTTGGGCGCCCTTCCGAAACGCGCGTGGGGTTGCCAAAACTGGCTGAACGACATCGGATTGGCCTGAAATCGGACGACAACAACATGTGAGTGAATTGTAAAGTGTTCGGGCAGACGTCATGCCAATCGGAGGTGATGTGTGCCCTCGGTGACCGAGAACGCACTTCTGGTGCCATGAACGGCCAAAATGGGTCTCAAAATGTCAAATTCAGAGCGTACGACATCGGATTGACCTAAAATCATAGGGGGAACACTGTAATTATTATTATTGACATGTAATAGGAGACAACACATCAATCGGACGTCCGGTTTGCACACAACGGCTCAATATGCACTTTTTAAGTGTTGGGCGTGCTTCCGAAACGCGCGTGGGGTGGTCCAAACCGGCCGAACAATGTCGGATTTGCCTAAAATCGGACGACGATAATGGGTGAGTGAATTGTGAAGTGTTCGGGGAGACGGTATTCCAATCAGAGGTGTCATGTGCCCGCACTGACGGAGAACACACTTCTGGTGCCATAAACGGCCAAAACGGGGCTCAAACTGTCAAATTCAGAGGGTACGACATCGGATTGACCTGAAATCACAGGGGGAACACTGTAGTTATTATTCTTGAAGTGTACGAGGAGACGAAATGTCAATCGGACTTGCGGTTTGCGCGCAACGGCTCAATATGCGCTTTTTAAGTGTTGGGCGCGCTTCCGAAACGCACGTGGGGTGGTCTAAACCGGCCGAACGACATCGGATTGGCCTGAAATCGGACGACAACAACGGTTGAGTGAATTTTGAAGTGTTCGGGTAGACGGCATGCCAATCGGAGGTGTTGTGTGCCCGCAGTGACCAAGAATGCACTTTTGGTGCCATAAACGGCCAAAACAGGCCTCAAACTGTCAAATTCAGAGCGTACGACTACGGATTGACCTGAATTCATAGAGGGCACACTGTACTTATTATTCTTGACATGTAAGAGGAGACAACATGTCCATCAGACGTGTGGTTTGCACGCAACGGCTCAATATGCGCTTTTTAAGTGTTGGGCGCGCTTCCGAAACGTGCGTGGGGTGGTCCAAACCGGCCGAACAACGTTGGATTGGCCTGAAATCAGATGAAAACAATAGGTGAGTGAATTTTTAAGTGGTTGGGTAGACGGAATGCCAATCGGAGGTGTCGTGTGCCAGCGCTTACCGAGAACGCACTTCTGGTGCCATAAACGGCCAAAACGGGCCTCAAACTATCAAATTCAGAGAGTACGACATCAGATTGACCTGAAATCACAGGGGAACACTGTAATTATTATTCTTGACATGTACGAGGAGACGAAACATTAATCGGACGTGCGGTTTGCACGCAACGGCTCAATATGCGCTTTTTAAGTGTTGAACGCGCTTCTGAAAGGCGCCTGGGGTGGTCCAAACTGGACGAATGACATCGGATTGGCCTGAAATAGGATGAAAACAACAGGTGAGTGAATTGTGAAGTGTTCAGGCAGATGGAACGCCAATCGGAGGTGTCGTGTGCCCACGCTGACCGAGAATGCACTTCTGGTGCCATAAACGGCCAAAACGGGCCTCAAACTGTCAAATTCAGAGCGTACGACATCAGATTGACATGAAATCATAGGGGGAACACTGTAGTTATTATTTTTGACGTGTACGAGGAGACTACATGTCAATCAGACATGAGGTTTGCGCGCAACGGCTCAATATGCGCTTTTTAAGTGTTGGACGCACTTCCGAAACGCGCGTGGGGTGGTGCAAACAAGACGAACGACATCAGATTGGCCTCAAATCGCACGACAACAACGGTTGAGTGAATTGTAAAGTTTTTGGGCAGACGGAACACCAATCGGAGTTGCCGTGTGCCCGTAGTGACCAAGAACGCACTTCTGGATCCATAAACGGCCAAAACGGGCCTCAAACTGTCAAATTCAGAGAGTACGACATCAGATTGACCTGAAATCATAGGGTGAACACTATAATTATTATTCCTGATGTGTAAGAGGAGACGACACATCAATCGGAAGTACGGTTTGCATGCAACAGCTCAATATGTGCTTTTTAAGTGTTGGGCGCGTTTCCGAAACGCTCGTGGGGTGGTCCAAACCGGCCGAACGATGTCGGATTGGCATGAAATCAGACGACAACAATGGGTGAGTGAATTTTGAAGTCTTTGGGCAGACAGAATTCCAATCGGAGGTGTCTTGTGCCCGCGGTGACCGAGAACTCAATTCTGATGCCATAAACGGCCAAAACGGGCCTCAAACTATCGAATTCAGAGCGTACGGCATCGGATTGACCTGAAATAACAGAGTAAACACTGTAGTTATTATTCTTGACGTGTACGAGGAGACGGAACGTCAATCGGACATGCGGTTTGCATGTAACAGCTCAATATGCACTTTTAAAGTGTTGGGAGCGCTTCCGAAATGCGCGTGGGGTGGTCCAAACTAGCCGAACGACGTCGGATTGGCCTGAAATCGGACGACAAAAACGGGTGAGTGAATTGTGAAGTGGTCGGGTAGACAAAACGCCAATCAGAGGTGCCGTGTGCCTGCGCTGACCGAGAACGCAATTCTGGTGTCATAAACGGCCAAAACGGGCCTCAAACTGTCAAATTCAGAGCGTACGACATCGGATTGACTTGAAATCATAGGGAGAACACTTTAATTATTATTCTGGACATGTAAAAGGGGACAGCACATCAATATGACGTGCGGTTTGCGCACAACGGCTCAATATGCACTTTTTATGTGTTGGGCGCACTTCCCAAACATGCGTGGGGTGGTCCAAACCGGCCGAACGATGTCGGATTGGCATGAAATCTGATGAAAACAATGGTTGAGTGAATTGTAAAATGCGCCAATCGGAGGTATCGTGTGCCCGCGGTGACTGAGAATGCAATTCTTGTGCCATAAACAGCCAAGACAGGCCAAAAACTGTCAAATTCAGAGCGTACGATATCGTATTGACCTAAAATCATAGGGGGAACACCATAGTTATTATTCTTGATGTGTAAGAGGAGACGGCATGTTAATTGGACATGCGGTTTGCGCGCAACGGCTCAATATGCGCTTTTTAAGTGTTGGGCGCGCTTCCGAAACGCGCGTGGGGTGGTCCAAACCAGCCGAATGATGTCGGATTGGCCTGAAATCGGACGACAACAACGTGTGAGTGAATTTTGAAGTGGTCGGGCAGACGGCATGACAATTTGAGGTGTCGTGTGCCCGCGGTGATCGAGAACGCACTTCTGGTGCCATAAATGGACAAAACGGGCCTCAAACTGTCAAATTCAGAGCGTACAACATAGGATTGACCTGAAATCACAGGGGGAACACTATAATTATTATTCTTGACATTTAAGAGGAGACAGAATGTCAATCAGATGTTCAGTTTGCGCGCAACGGCTCAATATGCACTTCTTTCGTGTTGGGTGTTCTTCTGAAACGCGCGTGTGGTGGTCCAAACAGGCCGAACGACGTCGGATTGGCCTGAAATCAGACGAAAACAATGGGTGAATGAATTGTGAAGTGTTCGGGCAAACGGCACGCCAATCGGAGGTGTCGTGTGCCCGTGGTGACCGAGAACGCAATTCTGATGCCATAAACGGCCAAAACGGGCCTCAAACTGTCAAATTCAGAGCGTACGACATCGGATTGATCTGAAATCACAAGGGAACACTGTAGTTATTATTCTTGACGTGTACGAGGATACGAAACTTCAATCGGACGTGCGGTTTGCATGAAACAGCTCAATATGCACTTTTTAAGTGTTGGGCGCACTTCCGAAACATGCGTAGGGTGGTCCAAACTGGCCGAACGATGTCTGATTTGCCTGAAATCAGACGACAACAACGGTTGAGTGAATTTTGAAGTGTTTGGGCAGACGGCATGCCAATCAGAGGTTCGGTGTGCCCGAGATGACTGAGAACGCAATTCTGGTGCCATAAACGGCAAAAACGGGCCTCAAACTATCAAATTCAGAGCGTACAACATCGGATTGACCTGAAATCATAAGGGTAACATTGTAATTATTTTTCTTGACGTGTACAAGGAGACGGCACATCAATCGGACGTGCGGTTTGTGCGCAACGGCTCAATATGCACTTTTTAAGTGTTGGGTGCGCTTCCGAAACGCGTGTGGGGTGGTCCAAATCGGCCGAACGACATCGGATTTGCCAAAAATCACACGACAACAATGGGTGAGTGAATTGTGAAATGGTCGGGTAGATGGCACGCCAATCGGAGGTGTCGTGTGCCCGCACTGACCGAGAACGCACTTCTGGTGCCATAAATGGCCAAAACGGGCCTCAAACTGTCAAATTCATAGCGTACGACATCGGATTGACCTGAAATCATAGGGGAACACTGTAATTTTTATTCTTGACGTGTACAGGGAGACTTCATGTCAATCGGACGTGCAGTTTTCACGCAACGGCTCAATATGCGCTTTTTAAGTGTTGGGCGTGCTTCTGAAAGGCGTGTGGTGTGGTCCAAATAGGCCGAACGATGTCAGATTGGCCTGAAATCGGACGACAACAATGAGTGAGTGAATTGTGAAGTGGTCGGGTAGACAACACACCAAACGGAGGTTCTGTGAGCCCGCGCTGATTGAGAACGCAATTCTGGTGCCATAAACGGCCAAAACGGGCCTCAAACTATAAAATTCAGACCGTATGACATCGGATTGACCTGAAATCATAGGGTGAACACTATAATTATTATTCTTGACATGTAAGAGGAGACGTTATGTCAATCGGATGTGTGGTTTGCATGCAAAGGCTCAATATGCGCTTTTTAAGTGTTGGGCACGCTTCCGAAACGCGGGTGGGGTGGTCCAAACTGGCCGAACGACGTCGGATTGGCCTGAAATCGGAAAAAAACAACGGGTGAGTGAATTGTGAATTGGTCAGGTAGACGGCACGCCAATCGGAGGTGTTGTGTGCCCGCGATGACCGAGAACGCACTTCTGGTGCCATAAACTGCCAAAACGGGCCTCAAACTGTCAAATTCAAAGCGTACGACATCGGATTAACCTGAAATCACAAGGGGAACACTGTAATTATTATTCTTGAGGTGTAAGAGGAGATATCACGTCAATCGGACATGCGGTTTGCGTGCAACGTCTCAATATGCGCTTTTTAAGTGTTGAGCATGCTTCCGAAACACGAGTGGGGTGGTCCAAACCCGCCGAACGACATCGGATTGGCCTGAAATCGGACGAAAACAATGGGTGAGTAAATTGTGAAGTGGTAGGGCAGAAGGAACACCAATCGGAGGTGTCGTGTGCCCGCGGTGACCGAGAACGCAATTTTGGTGCCATAAACTACCAAAACGGGCCTCAAACTATCAAATTCAGAGCGTACGACATCAGATTGACCTAAAATCACAGAGGGAATACTTTAGTTATTATTATTGACATTTACGAGGAGACGGAACGTCAATCGGATGTGCGGTTTGCACGCAACGGCTCAATATGCACTTTTTAAGTGTTGGGCGTGCTTCCGAAACACGCGTGGGGTGGTTCAAACCGGCCGAACGATGTCGGATTGGCATGAAATCGGACAAAAAAAATGGGTGAGTGAATTGTAAAGTGGTCGGGTAGACGACACGCCAATCAGAGGTGTCGTGTGCCTGCGCTGACCGAGAACGCAATTCTGGTGCCATAAACGGCCAAAACGGGCCTCAAACTATCAAATTCAGAGCGTACAACATCGGATTTACCTGAAATCATAGGGGGAATACTTTAATTATTATTTTTGACGTGTAAGAGGAGACAGCACATCAATCGGATGTGCGGTTTGCGTGCAACGTCTTAATATGCGCTTTTTAAGTGTTGGGCGCACTTCTGAAACGTGTGTGGGGTGGTCCAAACCAGCCGAACGATGTCAGATTGGCCTGAAATTGGACGAAAACAATGGGTGAGTTAATTGTGAAGTGTTCAGGCAGAAGGCCCACTAATCGGAGGTGCCTTGTGCCTGCGCTGACCAAGAATACACTTCTGGTGCCATAAACGGCCAAAACGGGCCTCAAACTGTCAAATTCAGAGCGTACGATATCGGATTGACCTGAAATCATAGGGGAACACTGTAATTATTATTCTTGACGTGTACAAGGAGACGAAACATCAATCGGACATGCATTTTTCACGCAAAGGCTCAATATGCGCCTTTTAAGTGTTGGGCGCGCTTCCGAAAGGCGTGTGGGGTGGTCCAAACCGGCCAAACGACGTCAGATTGGCCTGAAATCAGACGAAAACAATGGGTGAGTGAATTTTGAAGTGTTCAGGTAGACTGCATTCCAATCAGAGGTGTCGTGTGCCCGCGCTAAACGATAACGCACTTCTGGTGCCATAAACAGCCAAAACGGGCCTCAAACTGTCAAATTCATAGCGTACGACATCGGATTGACCTGAAATCATAGGGGGAACACTGTAATTAGAACCATAGAATTAACGATTTTATATTTTTAAAATGATAATCAAAATTATGAATATATTTTGAAAATAGTATACTCTCTATCTATTATAGTAAGTTTGAATTGAAATATGTTAATTTGTTTCAATTATTTGTTTATAGGTTTTATTTGGAACTAATTTTATTATTAAATTTTGATATATAGTTATATTTGATGAGGGTTACAGAGCATGGAAGATGACGATGAGATTTATGTGGTATTCATAGTATTTTTGAAATTTTTTTAAAAAAAAATTAAAAGATATAGCGGCCACCATTTGGCGGCCACTATAGGCATGACCAACAGTGGCCGCCATTTGGTGGCCACAGTAGCCTGTGTTCGGGTCAGCTACAGCGGCCGCCAAACGGCAACCACTGTTGGTTAGTCCTACATCAGTCGTTGTTGGTCATACCTTCTGGCCTTCAATGTCCACCAAATGGCGGTCACTGATAGCAACAGCGACGGACCAAAAGCGGTCTCCATTTGGAGGATGCTAGGCGGCCGCTATAGACCTTTAGCGACGACTTTTGGCGGCCTCTAAAATTCATATTTGTACTAGTGTGGGGAGTCTATACCCTCTATATTAGTAAGAAATATAGTGGAACCAATCCTAAATAAGGTCATTTAAATACAATAACAACTGATAATGAATAATAAATGAATAAATAACCATCAATTCATGAAAATTCTACAATATATAAAAATAAATGTGTGGTAGGTAATACATATACGTACATAAGGAAATGAAAAAAATCACTAAAGGATATCCTCATGAGAATCCTAAAAATTGGCTTAGTATTGTTCTCTTAAGATCACATGTACATGAGTAACGACACATAGTACAATCCATGATCCTAAACCTACATCCATGAGTTTTATTCAAGTACCAAATGGTGGCCCATCCAAGATGGGAGATAAACTCAGTAGGAAACTACCAATAGTGTCTAATTAAATCCATTCCATAATTATAAAATAATTTAATGTGTGGGTATAAAAGTAAGTATTGAATAAATTTAACATAATACATGTTGGATCGGGTTCCCCATTGGACACCCGGCTGACTATACCTTCTTTGGCATATGCCTAAATGTCTTTGAATTATTTTCACCGAATATATAAGTGTGTGTGTGTGTGTAAGTGTGTAAGTGTGTATGTAAATATATACATTGTAATATCCAGGACCTAAGGTTTAACTCAACAATAAATGCATAATCGTAAGAGGTTCCATAGGTCTCATGGAATATGTACTTAGAAAGGAAGTATAACTCAACCTTCAAGTATGTAAAGCATATACCAAATCCAATTATGATCTTTTACTTGGTAGATTCATAAATTTATTTAATTAATTGGAAACCTAATCTCATCCAAGGAGTTTCTTAAAAAGATAAATCATCTATCATTCAAATCATATTCTAATCTCATTTAACCTATAAACTCATCCATGACAGTCTGTATTAGGAGTCTAGATATCACTCAAGGCATGTATCACATCATGCAACCTATTAGTTTATATCGGGAATTCTGTATCAGGAACCCAACATCACTCAAGGCATGTCATAATTCATTTAACCACTGAGCTCATCCAAGCAATATTGTATCAAGAATCCATGTGTTGATCACGGTGTATACATAATCTCAATCAACACATGTTCCAGCCCAATTCATTCTGAAACAGGAATCTAGGTATCTCTCAAGGTGTATTTATTATAATTAAACCTATAAGCCCATCTAAAGCATTCCATATTAAGAATCTAGTTATCACTAAAGGTTTAATATAATTTAATTTAGACTATGAGACCATCTAAGGAAATCTATATAAGTAACCCAAGTAACACTCAAGGTGTAAGAAAAATAAATAGGCTCATTGAATTCTATAGTTGAACATAGGCCATGGTAATGTCCATTCCAAATCAAAATTCATTTCTAACCAATAATTTAATCAAATAACTTCCAAGTGATCAAGATGGTCCATGAAATTATACATTCCAACTAATCATTCATTATGATTCATTTAATTTAACAATTAAATTTAAGAAGTAAGACAATCCATTTGAATAACATTCTATTTAACAATTTATTTTAACTCATTTTACTTCCTCCCATTTCCATTTTAATCATAAATAATAATGGGACAATGGTGAATGTACATAACAATTTTCATTTATCAAGTTCATTTAGTCATTATTTCTAAATAAAAAAATCAACAAACCTTAGAGGGGTATTTGGTTATATGGGAAACATGGCCATGATAAAAAATTAAATATGTGAGTCTTACATCTCATTCCAACCACTTTCTATTCAAAAGTATCATATTGTAATTTAACATGGTCCAAGCAAGGATACATGTCTGTAGCAATTCAATCAACTCATTTACCATTATTTAATGATTATTATTTAAAATTTAATCCAAAAACAATTAGCAGTGTTTTGTATAATTACTCACATTAGTCATCAAGGGAATATAAGTGAAACACGCATGGGGTGGCCCACATTTATGTATCACCTCTAACAATGTAAAAGGGCCTCATAAGAGGCTCTATATAGTATTCTAGGCAATTAAAATTAATAGTTACACAATTTTGAAGCAACGTTCAGATAATCTGGCACAAATAACAATGGGAACATTTTATAAAATGATGAGACATTGAGAGATAATAAATAGACAACCTAAATTTATTAGGATTATTTACTCATCCATTATTAGGCTTCGATTTGATCTAAAATGGTATAAATCATAATAATAGAAAAAATCCCTAAAAGGGTTTTTAAGATCGGATGAAAATAATATAAAATATGGAATGATAAATTAATAAAGAAAGGAATGGAATTATAGTATTACTGAGGGATAACCAATTCAATCTATGATGGTTGATTCATATATTAGATGGAGGATCTAGATCAAAGACTAGACAGAGAGAATAAGGACCTCTCTATTCATGGGAGAGGCTATTGTATGGTTTAGGAAAGTGAAGTAGGAGGGAAGAATTAAAGGTGGTAGTGTTAAAATCATTATTTTTTTCATTTTTAATAGATTCATGGTTCAGATTCATAGTTTAGAAAATTGTGTGCCAACCATGTGGTGCCACTGCCTAAAGGGGAACCCCTCACAAGGATAGATGCACGGTTAAACTAACAATGTGCAGACCATGCATGCCCCTATGTAAATTTCTTCAAACCTCATGTGTGTTCATTCCTCCCCAATTTCATGATTCAAAAAAACCTTGTTACACCCCTTACAAGGCCTCATGATTTCCCCTGGATGACTTCACAGTTTCAAACAAGTCGTGTGCCCATATATATTTCTCCTAAAAAATAGGTTTCGAAGCCCGATGCTCCCAAAACTCAACCAACCACCCAAGTCATGTATTGGTATTTAAAATCCATCTAAAAACATTACATTTATGTGTTACAATACACATATTTACATTCTGAGTCCCGGTTTAATATTCGTCCTATCCACAAAATGAAGAGTTCAAAAACCTTTGTAAATTTTTCACCAGTTCAAAAACATGGGATCTTAAAATCTCCCCACCTTAGAACTTCCCATCACTGAGAAGCCTTAGGTAACAAAGAAACATAATCCAAACTACATGGGTCCTAAATTCCTACTCAAATGGCCATATTTCATTTCTCACACCCAAAGTACCTAAAATCGCTACTTTAGACACATGGTACTTTAGCCGATAAAACTCAAGACAAAGATCATATTCTAAACTAAAACATAAAGATAATTATTACTTGATCTCATAAAACCTTAAATATGACCACATTTTATTCCCTTTCATCAACTGGCCTATGGTTCTCCTCACCATAGTTTCCATCTTGAATGGACAATTCGGAGTCATGGTATTTCCATTGTCGAGTGTGCTCATCGAAGCTTATGCCTAACTTCTAGTGATATATCTTGGTCAAACAATCCCTTGTTCAAAACCATTTTCATGATATAACACAAGCACAAAACATTCATGATCAAGAATCCATGGATCTTTATAAGCTAACTATCAACCTATCCCAACAATAATTCTCAGTTAATCCTTAGTAACATCTAATGGATTCCATGGAGATCATCTATGTTAGTCCATATTCTGAAGTTTATGAGTGAAACTTCAGTACATAACTAAGATTTCCTCATAGAAGAAATATTGAACGATCCCCAAGGTGGTATCTCACCCAGTGGTAAAGTCAATGAATCGGTTGATGTTTGTGAGTCCGTCCAAGGCATCCCTACTTAGGAATACAGGTGTCACTCAGGTAAATCATGCCAATATAATTATCCAGTTCTATGAACAAATCCAAACATAAACAACCAATAGATTCCCTGAAATTTTCTGAGAACTGTAGTAGCATTTAGTTCCATTAATCAAGGATCTAAAGACTAAAATTTCCCTCTAATGAATTTTCCAATATAGACTCTTCTCACATGAGGTTCCATCCTCTAAACCAAAAGTTCATTTAATTAGCTCGGAGTATATCCAATGATGTCCCAGTGTACTCAAGATGATCTAAAGATAGGGGACATGATCATCTCTAAAACAAAAGTACGCCAATATTTTATCAAGTATTACCATAGATAAGAATGTTCATCTCTCTCAATACATGCTCCATCAAAACATTATGAACTTATTATAAAGGGACCCTTGGCACTATGTCTCTCGATGATGTGTGATCAGCTCCAACTATGGGTAAAACACTTCACGACACCTTGAAATTGTGACCATACCTCTTCTGGTATAGTTTTAAGGGTCATTATCCTAATATGTGTGTTGTATAGAAATGGATACACATTTTATGACCTCATCCCTCCATCGAGTTTTAATTATCAAGGAATTAGTAGATCCACTCTAGAATAACCGATTATGAAACATCTAGCTTAACATATGACATATTATTTGGAGGTTTTGTCACTTCACCTTAAATAAAAAGGTACTTATGATCATTATAAACAAGAACCAAAGTCCCATCCTGAATCTTGGATTTTTTCAATGGTTGGATACAAAATCAACCACCTCATCACCATTCTTCCTTGCAAGTAAGGATGTGTTATCAACTTGTAAAACTATCAGATCACCTATTCCTCCCAAGCCTATATCTAGAATCCAAACTCATTTTATACTCACAACAGATTTTTAAAGCTCATCAACATGACCAAGACTTGAAATCATGAATTTACAAATTCACTAGCTTTTAGAATCTGTTCTAACCATTTCAAATTATTCCTTTATATTCACAGTCCCACTATTCAGAAGGATATAATTATACACTTTAAATGTAATGCTCACTACATTAGGAGTGTCCTAGTCATCACTTTATGATAATGGTAACTCCTCTCATGGAACACACTCCATAAACCATAGAATAAAGGTTATGGATATGGCCAACACACTTTTTCAAATAACAAAATTAAGATAAGTGTAAAATCAGCTGCTTAAAAGCATTCTAGATTAGACTTAAAGCCAAAATTAACTCAAATCGGTAGTGTAATTGCAACTAATCCTTTTTTCAATGTTATCCCAAACACTAGAATAACTTATTATTTTTTGAAAGCTCAGGGATACATCACTCTCATGAAACCTTAACATCCAAGTCACTCTACTCCATAGATGACCTATAAAATAGCCTTATTGAATTCACAACCCTTTTTTCCAATTGGTTGTGAAACAAAATAGTTAATGTATTATGTGACCTTATCTGTTAAACAATATGTAGTTTATCACATAACCTCTTAACATGATAAGAATCACATGTAACAATATATTACAAATCAATATTGAAACAGAATAATAATTACTATTTATTCCTAACATGTGATAGCATTCACATGGATCAACTCAAAGTCATGTTATTCTGAAAAAAAACCTTTTAATTGGTGGATGACTCTTAAGTTGTACTCTATTATAAAAGAATAAAATTCACATGACCATAAAAATGATTGAATATGTTTGAGGCATGTATAAATTGTTGACCTATATCATTACATGATTCCCACATCCTTCATAAGTTTTAGCTTACATAATGATCACCCATCTACTTGAGGGTGTCATTTCATCACTAAGAGTTCTTCCCAACTCAAATGACACCTCATTTATGAAAACTCAAGGTAGAATCCATTTTCCCATCTAACAAAAAACTTAAAAAAACATTTAAACTACCCTTACATGAGGTTAAATATATGAACACCTATAAAAGGATTCATTTTAAGGCTCTTAATTGGTTCTTATTTGTTATAACATTTTAAACAACTCACATATAAAGGATATAAAGTACTGATTTTAAAAGAAATTATAATAATCACTTTATATAGTTAACGCCATGTAGAATAATAGTAAAATTATATTATAATTTTATTTCAATCATTTAATCATTATTTATATAATCAAAATAATATTACAACTCAATTAGTTAAAGAAAATTTCAATTCCAAGATATAGAGGAAAACACCCTTTAGGTTATAATTGGAATTTTAATTAACTAAATCCACGATTCCATAATGCTCAAAATTATATAAAAGGTATTATATCATCTAAGGGGATATGTTCATTAAGATTCCACCATACATTTATACATAACCTGTATAAGTTTCTTCTAGAACATTAAATAACCATCCCGTTTAACACGAATATATTCCCAATGTATTAAGTACAAAATCATATGAAGATAAAGGCAAACTGTGAGGGTCATATCACTCCAACCTGGGTCTATTTAAGTGTTTCACAATAGTAATTGATTTAATAAAGATTAATTACACCCTTATAAGGTTTATCATATAAAGATAACATGTCAACACCAACCTACTCATGTCGATTCTAGTGTATCTCATAAGCATAAATCACCATGATTGGCCTACTTGGGTCGAGCCATGTCTAAAATACATAACAAACTAAATCATTCTATGAGTTAGATTTTAAAAAACATTATATTTATACATTGGTCTATTTGGATGAATTATCATTCCAATATTATAAAGGTAGAAGCATATTTAAGTTATAATTGGCCCTCATGTAACTCTAACTAGGTTTTGACCTTCTGTCTCAAAAGGAAACCAACACATATGTGGTGGTTTGACTATATGGATAACCAATTCCGATTTTATTGAGTTCCCATACAATTTATATATTTATATTAGAACCCATTTAATCAAAAACACTAATGTTTCATCCCATGCAACCAATTTTTGATGGCTCAAATATGTTACAATTGGTTAATTAAGGTTCCACCATCAACCTATATGGGAAAACATCAATTAGGTCGATGTAGACTTGTTAATAACCAATTAATTTATCATAATTTTAATAGTGAAATATATCACAATGTAATAATACCAGTCAACATGGAAATAATTATTCAAAACTACTATATATGTTGGAAACACTATAAACATAGTAATAATCATCCAAGAATTATATACAGACAAACATACTAAAGAATCACGCAAACATGATATACAAATCATCATACATCAAGAAAATATACAATGTGGTCTACATGGCATGGAATATTCATGACATGTGAATCTCCATGCACCTATGATGATACATGAACACACCCCATATCTTTACATACCGATCTAAGAGGTAAATCTAATAATTCAATAAATCAATGATCTGCAGGAGTATAAAAATAACCCAAGGTGAAATAATAATCAATTGTAATAGTAACAACATAAATAATCTCATCCATGGATACTTGATCTTTCCCTCATTTTAGGGTTGTTCAGACCCATACATGAGTTATTTACCAAGTTTTGACACATTCCTAGTCTCCTGTATACCATACAAAAATAGTAATACAAAAGGAAAAGGAGGCTCAGATATTCCTTGTAACATTTTGGCTCAAGATCTACTAAAATTGTGCCTTGAGATGGTGCACTTTGTGGACTCAAGCATGTCTCCCCATACTCTAGAGGCTACTGAATAGTAGTGACAGTCTAAAGGTGGTACAATGGGGAGACTATACCCTCTAGACCGGTAATAAATATAGTGTAATAATTCAAAAATTAGAGAAATAGAAAATAGTAACAACTAAAAATCAATAATAAATGAATAAACAATCATCCATGCATGAACATGCTATAATATACAGAAATAGACATACAATAAGTAATATATATTAATACATAATGAAATGAACAGAAGAACCAAAGTCTATATCTATGAGAATCTTGAGTATTGGCTCAGTCCTGTGCTCCTAAGATCTCATTTACATGAGTAACAACACATAGAATAATCCATAATCTTGAATCCACAACCATTAGGTTTGTTCAGGTACCAAACAGTGGCCCATTTAGGGTGTGAGATAAACTCTATAGGCCACCATAAATGGTTTTCAATATAATATAGTCTTTCAATAAAAAATGAGGTAGTGTGTAGGTATATAATTAAGCGGTGAATAAATTAAAAATAACACATGTTGGCTTGGGTTCCCCATGGGAAACCCAGCTAATTATACCTGCTTCGGCCTAAGTCATATTTTCTCTGAATTAATTTCACCACACACACACACACACACATATATATATATATATATATATAATTGTGTATATAAATATATATATACTATATATATAGAAACATATATATATATAGTACAATCCAGGACCTGAGGCGTAACTCAAGCATCCATACATAATCATAAGAGGTTTCATAAGTCTTGTAGAATATGTTCTTATGATGGAAGTATAACTCGACTATCGAGTATTTAAATCATAGACTGAATCAATGTAGGTTCTTTGAGTTGGAAGATGCATCAATTGTTTAAATTAATTGGAATCCTGATCCCATACAAGGTGTTCCCTGAAAATAGAACCCAAGTATCGCTCAAGAAATTTTATAATCTCATTTAGACTATAATCTCATCCATGGATGTTCGTATCTGGATTATAGGTATTTCTCAAGGCATGTACCACATCATGCAACCTATGATTCTATTCTTGGAATTTCATATCAGGAACCCAGTATCACTTTAGGTGTGTCATAATTCATTTAACCACAGATCCCATCTAAGGAATTTCTGATCAGGAATCCATATATTGCTCATGGTGAGTAAATAATCTCAATCAGCCCATGATCCCAACTAAGTAATTCCATAACAGGAATCCAGATATCATTCAAGGTATATTTATCAACCTATGATCCCATCCAAGTAATTTCATATTAGTAATCTATGTATCACTCAAGGATTAATATAATTTCTTTTAACCTATGAGCTCTTCCAAGGTAATCTATATAAATAACCCAAGTATCTCTCAAGGTGTAAGAAAAATAAATAGGCTCACTTCATTCCATACTTAAACTTAGTCCATGGGAATCTCCATGGAAAATAAAAATTCATCACTAAGCAATAATTTAATGAAATCACTTCTAAATGATTGATACAGGTGATGAAAGTATGCATTCCATCTAATCATTCATCATGCTTCATTTAATTTAATAATTCACTTCAAGAAGTAAGAAAGACCCTATAAATATAATGTTATTTAACAATTAATTTTAACTCATTTGACTTCCTCCCATTACCAATTTTATCATAAATAATAAAGGTCCAAGTGTGAATGTCCATAACACTTTACATTTATCAATTTTATTTAGTCATTCTTTCTAAATAAATAAACCAACATGCCTTATAGGATTATTTGGTTACATGTGAAACATGTACATGATACAAACTTAAATTTGTGAGTTTTTCATCTCATTGCATCACTTTTTTATTCCAAATGCATACATAATAATTTATCATGGTCCAATAAAGGATAAATACCCGAGATAAATTCACTCAACTCATTTACCATTATTTAATGATTCTTATTTTAAAGTCTGGAAAAATACAATTAGAAGTATTTTGCATAATTATTCAAATTATTAATCAAGGTAATATAATTGACGCACACATGGGGTGGTTTGAATTTAGGTATCACCTCTAAAAATTACAACGAAACTCATGAGTTCTCTATATAGTATTCTAGAAAATTAAATTTAATAGTTACACAATTTATGAGAGTCGTTTGAAGAATCAGGTGTATAGAACAACATAAAATTTTATAAAATAATGATAAGGGATAATTCATGGACCATATACCTCATTCTAAGGATGCTTCAGTCCTCTATTATCAGGCTTTAGTTTGAGCTGAAATGGGATAAATCAGAAGAATAGAAAAAACACCATGAAAATAAGGCATATAAGCTTTCATAGAAATGGTATCTGATAAAGCATGATAAATTAAGAAATAAAATAATAGAAATCATAGTCTTATCAAGGGATATTTAATGAAACTAATAGTAGCTGATTCTGAGATTGGATAGAAGATATAGCTCAAAGCCTAGATTTAGGGAAGAAAAATCTCTCCATGCATGGGAGAGGCTATTGTGAGATTTGGGGAAGAAAAGTGAGAATATGATCCTTAAAGGAGGCATGGGAAAAATAGTAATTTTCCCAATTTTTAATAGTATCATGTTTTGGACCCATGGTTTGTAAAACTATGCACAAACTGTGTGGTGCCACTATCCAAAGGGGAACCCCCCTCACACAACTTGGTGCACGGTTAAACAAACTGTTTCCATCCCATGAATTCCCATTTGAAAATTTCTATAGAACTCATGAATGGATGTGAGACCTTGGGTGCATGATTTGAAAAACCATGAGATGCCCCTTATAGTACTACACGGTTTCCCCTAGAGGGCCATATGGTTTTTTACAAACTATGTGCCCCTATCTATTTCTCCTAAAAAAGAGGTTTTAGAGACTGATGCTCCTGAAACTAAACTGAACACCTAAGACACATATTGGTCCTTAAATACCATATAAAAAATTCACATTTACATTTTTCAACACTCTATTATACATTACAATGATCATTTTAAGATTCATCCTATCCACTAAACAAAATGTTCAAAAACCATTGGAAAATTTCCACCAATTCAAAAACATTGGATCCTACAGAGGTTCTTTCCTACTTCATTTTGATCCACCGAACACACTTTGTCCAAATGAAAAATTATCCTCCGCTTATTTATTTTCAATCAAAAATACGTCCATCTCAATCCACCTCTATGTAGGCATATAAATATTTTTCATTCCCTACATAGCATATCTGACCATAGTCAAAGGTGACACAAATTTACCCCATGATGATCTTCAAAACCAAGAGATTTTCCTCCTTATGAATGCTTTAGAATAGGTAAACCATTCATATGGTGAATAAAATATTTGGTATTATTACAATAGAATAAAATAATCTTCCAATCATTTTTAAATATAGTTTTGGGTCAACTAATTTCTCTTACTCGTGTTTTCCCGGCACGGTTTCAACCATATTGAGGTTGAAACTAGATTTTTATCATGAATATTAAACTTCTTTAGCTAATCCTTTGTATATTTTTCCTGTGAAATAAATTTATAACTCCCTTTTATTCTTAACTTTATGCCTGAGAATAAATTTGAGCTCTCTAATCATAGACATTTCAAATTCAATGCTCATAAAACATGAAAATTTATCCACTAAATTCATCTTGTTTACACTGAATATGATTTTTTTTCAACATATTAATTCACCAAAAAATACTCATATTAGGTTTATTTACAATAAATAGTATGATTAAATAATTCTTTTATGAATTCAATCTTATTTAAGAATGTATCTGGTCAAGAATACCAGGCTTGTGGTGCTTGTTTTAAACCATATGGGGCCTTCTTCAACCTACATACCTTTAAATCATCATCCACAATAAGAAAACTCATTGGTTTCTCAATATAGAATTCCTAATTGAGAATAAAATTTAAAAATTCTTTCTTGGAATCTATTTCATAGATTCTAAATTTTCTCTGGATAACCCCTACAAGAGAGAGACTTATAAATTAAAGTCTTCCCACTTGTGAAAACGTTTCTTTCACATAAACTCCTTCCACTTTTGTATATCCTTTTCACCTAATATTACCTTGTTTCTAATCACCTTTCCATGGTCATCATGTTTATTTTTTAATACCCATTTTTTTCTTATGAAATTGTGATCATTTATTCTATCTGAAATCTCTCATGTTTTATTTTTCTGAATTTGATCTAATTATTCATTCATAGCATTAACCCATAACTCTTCCTCTTTTTCTTATTTAAATAATGTTAGTTATATTTGATATAATAGAGTATTTTGATCTATATTTTTCATCCTTTGAGTTTGTGATAGTGTAGTTTTATCACAGATGATATTAGATTCATCAACTTCATCTTGTATTCTTCTTTTTAGAGTGACCATTTGACTCCTTTTGTCTACTTCTTCTTATATTTCCACCTTTGAATCATATTCACGTATTGGATTGTGTCCACTTCTTTTCTTTTTTATTCAGTTATTATTCTTCTCTATCTCTGACTAAACTCAAATATGGGTATCTATATTTTTTTACCATATTTTTCATGATAAATATTGATATTTATTCATTTTACAATCATGTTCATACATTTATAAGACATTTATAAGATTTAATTTTGAAAGAGTAGCCTTAAAATATCCTTTAATGTGTAAAATATATGTATTTTCCTTGATTTAATTCCTTGTTTCAAATGTAACATATTCTTACAAATGCTCTAAAATGATTCAATGATGGATTTCTTCCCTGACACATCTCATATGGGTTATTTTTTTTCCAGGGCTCAGTAGATCCTGATTATATGTGTAAAATTATACTTATATTTCTTCCTTAAAATTGTGGTTTGGGATTACACATTTGATGAGTAATATTCTCTCCATATTGTTCACTATTAAATTTCTCATTTCCACCACATCATGTTGTTTTAGTTTTCTCATCAAAAAAACTTCATACTTGGTCCCATGTTTTTTCAAATAATGTTCCACCACATGAGAGGGGTATTTGGTGGCATTATCATATCAAAGAACCCTAATTGTTCTTCCAATTTAATTATTATATCTTCTTTAAAACCACTTAATACATTCAATCACCTCTATCTCATCCATCATAAAAATGAGACTGACCATTCAACTATAATCATAAAAAAAATATGATAAGGTATTTCTCACTTTATTTCTTAAGAACCTTCATGGGTCCACACACATTAGTGTGGATAAGATCAAGTGGATTTTTGGACTTCTTATTCATTTTCTAGAAAGGATGTCTCCCCATTTATCCTTTTATACAAGAATCATAGGTCTTATCTTGATCTCATTTCAGATTTTTAATATCACTTGTTTTCTTTAGTTTGGATAAATTTTCTCTACTCTTATAACTAATATGTCTGAGTCTTTGATGCCAAAGTTTTTTCTCTTATTCCATTAAAAATAGATAAGTATTCTCCATGATATTAACATAATATAGATTATCATTTTTTCTATATCGCTTCATTCAATAATATCTATATTTATCCATGATATGGCTAAAATTTTGATTAAATGTGACCTTGAGTCTGGAGTCATAATGTTTTCCCATTCTAATAATATTATATAAACGTTCATCCACATAAATAACATCAATATTCTTTAACTCGTCTCCAACCAAATTCTTTTTTTACTTACTTTTATTTTTAATTCTCCATAATTACCAAATATCACCGTTACATCTACTCATAACTTCATATCATTCAATATATTTATATTATCATTCATGTGAGAATAACACTCAATATTAAGGATCTATATGTTTTGGTTTTTAGTAGCTTAATTGTGATCTCCTGCAAGATGGAATTTTCAATCTTCATTTTCTCCTTATAGGAGATTCCTAATTGATTTGATAGATAATATGATATATACACCTTTTATTCATCATAAGTTATGAGACCATACTCTTATTCTTATGAGGGGTAGAAGATATTTTGAAAAGGAATATTAAAAGGTCATTCTTCTATCTTCTTTCTTCCATTGGAGTAAGCTTAACTAATTTTTTTCATGTAATTCATATCCTTGTAACCAATGTTAGAGTAGTTATAAAAATAACCATAAAAATAATTTTTCCTTGGGGAGAAAGGATATATTCTGATCTTTCATTTTTTTAATTTCAAGAGCTTCACTCTCTAGATATCTTTCTACCTTCATACACAATGTCATAGTATAACTGAGAAAGACAAAAAATTAGCATTTTATTAATAGAAAAATCATTCAATTGCTTCCTATCCAAATATCCATATCTGTAGAGTACCTTTTTGATTATTGGTGATTTATTGATGATTGAGAACTTTCTCCTATGGATATCTCACCATCATACCCATGGCTAGTTTACCCATTCCACTTGGTCTTTGACTGCTAAATATTTCCTAAAAGGTTTTTATTCAATGATATTACCTTTCGTTCAAGTCTTCAACTAAAAATATTCTAAAATAAAGTTTCTCCTTGGTACCACTAGTTTTACCCTCATATTAAAGCTTCTTTATAATATATAAAACTTCATCCTTAAGAGATTAAAATTTATTACTTCTTTCTTCTTACTAGATATAGAAATAATAATTTTTTTATCTACCAATTTTATTTTTATCTTTGAATAAATAACTTATTTATGTGTAACATTATTTATCTAAATATCTTCCACCACCTTTTCAAAAAAATTAGTTTTAGATTCATTTTTATCAACATACATCATTGATTATTTTAACATGCCCCCTATCATCTAATTTTGGTTTCATTGAATGTCCAGTTCATCAAGTGCTTCTTCAAGTTCTATTTTTATATAACAAACCCTTCAAGTTGGTCTTATTTTTCAAATTTAGAATATTTTTTCTTGATTATTTACACCATAAAATACTCCTCATCTAAAATAGACTCAACTTCATCATCTTCAAGGAACCATTCATATTTTTTCTCTTTTTACTCAATAGGCTTTTTCATTGGAATCATTTTCAAGTTAAGATTATTAATTTGAAGTTTATTATTGTGGAGAACCTTATTTGTGGGGTTGATACCACACCATCTTCAGTTTCATTTTCCACTTTCCTTATACAACTAGATATAATATTTCCAACCATTCCATTATTAAAACATGAAAATGGAATGTTATCTTCATACCTTCATTTACCTCTCTTTAATCTACTATCTACTTGTGATAAAAATTCAACACTGATATCTTCAACATTACTTCTAGATTTACATAATTTTAGATTCTCTATATCATTGAAATAAATATATTTTTATGATTAACCCTTTTTTTTGGGATTTACTCGCATTTATTAATCCACTAGCTTACTGTGAAGGTCATCTAGGGTTATATTGTGAGACATTGTTCTTCAAGGTCCGATGCTTTGGCATTGTAAATGGGTTGAAAAAATATAATAATATTCTTAATAATTTCCATTTCTTTCATATGATCACCAATTTCCTTTAATATATCATAAAACTTTAATTCTATTATTGAACGATACGTAAATTATCTCTTTTGATCTCATTTTCAAAACATTGAATTTTTGGTGCATCACATGTAATTTGACTTATTTTACCTTTTTATTGCCATCATAAATATTGGATAGAATATCCCATGTGGATTTTACTAATATACAATCCATGAATTTCATGTAAATATGATTTTATAAGGCTTTTAATAATTAATTTGGATCCTTTTCATCAGCATAAAAGATCTTCTTCTTATATTCATTCATTGACATTCCTTTAAAATCACCAACATGTATTCTATAACGACCTGACCCCAATTACCCAGAGTTAGTGCATTATTACATAACATTGTAATGATCATAAGATATAAAGTCACGAAAGAATTATTAGTTTAGTATCCTTGGAAGTACTAGATACATACATAAGTTTTACATTACATTATGAAATGAAAAAGTAACATTGTATCTCCTTTGAACACACTCATATCCCTTATCCTATTCCTGCAGTTCATTCATAATATACTTATTCTCATACTAGAAAAAATAAGGCATAAGAAATGTGTGAGATCAGATACTCAGTAAGGATAACAATATATCAGAAACTATCATAAATAAGCATAAACATTTAAGGCTATGTATAGGACTAAAACAAAATCATTTTAAACTTAAACATCAGCATAATATATCAAAGATAAATCAAATAATTCCATTTACTTATTCACATGGATATTATACTAGTCTAATAATCACATGTAATATCAAAATCTAATCTCATAATGAGGGAATGCATAATGTCGAACATCATAACCACATAGTCAAGGCCTCATGCCAAGACTACTAATAATTATATTTTCAAAGCCTTGTTCCAAGACACTAGTTTGTCTCATGAGACCTACTAATGCATATAGGGGTTATAGAAGGCACCACCCATCCCTTACTACTTCTAATGCATTCCTTCTATGAAAAGGGTGAAACATAACATAATTATTTGTATTAAAACTAGCATAAAAAATGTAAATACATTAACCATAAACCATGAATGACATAAAAATATAACATCCATAGTCAAACATATCATAAATATATCAATAAAATATGTAATATTGTATCATAATAAATAAACTTCAATTAAACATAAAATCCAATAATAGATGTTGAAATAGATGAAATCAATACAAAAACTATTTGAGAGAAATATCTATTTCTACTCTGAAATCATTTAAAAGTCACATAATTATAATATAAAACATTTATTTTGAAAATATTAATATATGATTGTAAGGAAATCTTCGAAGGTGTTATAACGGTGTAAAATATTTGTATCTTCCATATAAGTTAAAAAACATTTTTTTCTTAATTTGTCGAAAAGGTCATAAAGTACCTTGTTTGGAAAACAACGGAAAGATTCCTTTCAAAAATATTTATAAAAAGTAAAAAAAGGGTATAAAATACATTAAACCATTTTATAGGAAATATTTAAAAAAATTTGGAATACATTTTTAGGAAACATGGATTTGGATGATAAATAAGTCTGAGTTGATACATATGTATAAACAACCTCAGATAATAA